>QLNU02015360.1:143383215-143414458 GCA_006491805.2 Dysdera silvatica
GAGCAGGCTACATGGACAAGAAGAGCTCATTTGAGGAGAGCTTTATTGCTCAACATAAGAGGCTAGGGCCAATGGTTTTAGAAGAAATGAAGTCTCAAAAAATTCAGGACAGAATTCGTGATTTGGAGCTTTATGACGATGTTCCAGAAGACAACGACATGGCTGTATTAGAGTAAATGATTTTGTTCATTTTTTAATGTTTCTTGAACGTGAATAAATGTATTTCTTGAACATGAACACATGTTAATTATTGTGCATGAAAAATAAGACATCCTCTGAAAATAAGCCTTAGCATGTCTTTTGCAGCAAAAATTAATATAAGACCAGGTCTTATTTTCGGGGAAACTAGGTGTATATATATATATATATATATATACTTCACTATTTTCAGGACTATATTACGGACCCTTTATGACCTTGTTCCGGACTTTCACTTGCTATTTCTCACCACAGGAAAAAAAAAAAAAAAAAAAAAGGAAAAATGGAAACTGAACAACTGAAAAGGGAAAGGAAAAAAACCGAAAAAAAAGAAATGAGGGGAATTAAAAACGATAGCGTCCGGGTGACAAAAAGCAAACACCAAAGTAGAAGAGAAAACTTGATTTAACACAAAGAAAAATACTAAAAATAAAGTGTAAATAACATCGAATTTAACATCAATATATAAAAAACACAGGGACGTCCATGACTGTTAACATCAGATTGCGAGACCACACTTTATTGTAGGAAAAATTCACGTCACTAGCGACACGGTATGTTAGCAAATAAAAAATTCCCTGGCGATTCCAGGTTTTGAAGGGAAAAAAAAAATCGAGATTTTTCCTGACATTTATAGCAAATCTCATTTTCCCCTGACAATTCCAGGTTTTCCAGAAGCGTACGAACCCTGAGATAGTATTGTTTTTTAAATCCAATTAAACAGCAGACTTGCGTTATAGCAACCCTCGTTATACTGACTCATTAGACATCACTGACCTATTGAGAAGTCCCCAGCAGTTCACTCATAGATGTATTTCTAATTTACTACATTCGAAGTTGCAGTGCAGATGAACTGCTCTCGAATCTTGCGGTAGAAGAAAAAAGAATTCGAGACACACAAGTTCCTACATATACGGATCTTATTGAAGGTATTTTATTAATAATAACAAGTATATAGGTAAACATTTTTGACATGCCTTAACAAAAATAGTCTGTTAATAGCTTTCGACGCCCGACTTCCTTTCGCAAGCTAAATGAAACGGTTTCCAAGAAGGGCAAAACGGAGCAATTGTTTATCATTCACCCCACTCTTCCATTGTTTAAAGTTTGCAGTCCCTATTGAAAGAGATTCATGGTACCCTTGTAGATTTCTGAGAAATTTGCAACTTGCACCAGTTATTTTCCTGTTCTACCATCCATGTGATGTCGTGAGCTTCGAATTTATATTCAGTCCGTAATTCAGGTAAATACGGGTTTTGGGAGAAAATTATTCAAGACAAACATGGAAATACGCATTGAATTCAGGCTGAAAATGCAGGGAAATATAGCTAACTCAAGATAAACAGATTCGACTGCATAAATTCAATGTAAAGATCATTTGATATGATGTCCTTGCAATAGTGGGGGGGAAGGGGGGTGGCAGGGAGAGATATCCCGGAAAAATCACTAGAGCCCGAGTTTACTGCACGAAATATTTAACACATTTACTTCAACACAGGTGCAATAATTATATTATCATATTACAGTACAGAGTTATTATGACAGGGCTCAGTGCAAATCACCCTTTTCACAAAAAGTTCACTATTTTTGCTATTGGTCACTTTTATTCTGTATTTCTAGCTGTCGATCACGTTTTTTTAAAAAAAAAGTCATTTTGTGCCGCTCCGATTAGGACTGGGCGATGTATTGATACACCATGACTACTAAGTCATATTTAGGGAAGTTCTTTTCATTCTCAACTCTTCGTGTTTCATAAGTACGTTAATTCTTAGGTCATGTTTAATTATACAACACTCCTAACTTTCATTTTATTCCTAAAATACGTTTGCCAGAGAACGATCTCTGTTGTCCTTGACCATAAAAATACAACCCATTCTTAAAATAGTATAACTATGAAGGCAATGGCACAGGTTATCTCTGATTAATTCGATGGCATTTGCCGATGGGTCCTTAATCTGTTTATCTCTGGTCCTTATAGGTTCTTAAACTTCATGTAAAGAAATATGTACTAATTTAAAACTAACGATGGGAAAATAAATGCTCTTTCATTAAAATTGATATAGTAATTAAATGTACTTCATTATACACATTGTTGTTTGTATGGTTACAATACAGTTGGCTGGTTGTAGTTTTCTGGCACAAAGACAGCAGTGGTCATTCTGCACCAATCAAGGTTGCAATACAGTTATTTTTTACAAAATTTAGTCACTATTTTTGAAGCTGCGGCCTGGGCTGAGCCCTGTTATAGTCACAGGCAGACTTGGTTAGAGATGTACATTCGTGCTTCCTTTATGCTTTAGGATCATAACCACACATTGGCAACAAGGAAAACATGCATAGTCTGAATTCAAATACGAAACTTTGTTGTTCTCTATGTTAAATTATTCATCTACAGAACACTAGTTTAACTTATGCAGAAGGCCAATGGAGGAATATGCTATCCATACACCCTCCCCCTCACAACCCCAGTTTGGAGCCTGCTCCGGCTTGACTGTCTCAAGAATCCAGTCCAAAATCCATATCTTACTCTCTCGCTTATACATACATAATCCTACGTCCCAGTAGGCTATATAAGCATTATATAAACCATATGCAATTATATAGGCCACGTTACAATTTACTCTATGATATCAAGTATATTATATTTTTTTTTTACAACCCAACATTGTATGATAGGACATCTACGATGGGCTTGCTTACACAATGTGGCTCAAAATTATGACACATTTACATACAACGAAGCTTACAAAGAACTAAACACAGTCTAATGGACTGAAAAGGTTGGTTGTATTTTTATGGTGCAAGGACAGAAAAGGTCATTCGGACTCAAAAAGACGGTGGTCACAACCGTTCGAAAAAGCAGGTCCAGACTATTAAGAAATGCAACCGTAAGTCAAAACGGTTATATTTGCCACCACCAAAGTTTGTTCTTCCGTAGTTTTTGATTTTAAACACATACTACAGATTAGTAAAAAGTTTATTTAGCAACGTTTTTTTTAGCACAATACAACTTAAAAAATAAAAAATCGACGATAGTTTCGGACGATTAATGGTCGTCATTGTTCTAGCATTGTAAAATGTCGAATAGCAGCAAGGGCGTGTTGCCGATTTCGGGCTTGTTAAGTTGCCACAAAAATTAACAAATATAGAAACGATTAATCGTAAAGTGTTAAAGAGAACTGTGTGAAGGCCAACTTTTCTCTCGGCAACGCACACTAGGTGTTATTTGACATTTTACAATCCAAGAAGAAGAACGACCATTGATCGCTCGAAACGATCGTCGATTTTTTAATTTTTAAGTTATATTGTGCTCAAAAACGTTGCTAAATAAACCTTTTACTATCTGTGCACATTGTCATTTCTTCATCTATACACTACAGGATGTCTGAGATGAGGTCAACAATTGACCTCTAAACAGTCAAATATTTATGCACGACGAAGTTTACTGGAATTAGAATTCAACTAACAAACACGTAAATGTTGAGTCAGTGAAACACCATGAGTAAATTTTCGATGACATGCATACACCTAATGGAATGAACATGACGTCCATGGTTGTATTTTATATTTATGTCATTGTCATGAAGTTACACGATGACAACAATTGACTCATATTCTAAATATATACGTACCAAACTGTAAAAGATTGGATCTAAAAATTTCTCTAAAATTTCCTTGAATGGTTGCTTTCCTAAGCCTTTAGCGATGTTGGGAAGCTACAAACATACAAATAATAGTAATTATAAATCACGATCATATTTAAAAAAATATTAGCTATTCATACAAATATTTATATAAACTTGCAAAATCAAATAATTATGATAGAATTCCATGTTACGAAAAAAAAAAAGGCGTTATTGTTATAAACGTATAAAATATCACTTGATCATAATAACCACTTAAAAGTAGTCAAACAACGATAAAATGACAATTGTGACGAGACGACATCCTGTAGCAATGTAACAAGAAACAGACCCTTTTAGGAATTCCTGAAGGAAGGGTGGGATGTCCTAAGAGAGGGATATTTTTTGGTGGGAGAGCAGGATGTGAGGACACACGCCCATTACTCTAACTCCGGTGTCGGGCCCTGACCGCTCAATATTGAAGTGAAAGTTCACGACCTTCTACGTTTCTATTCTTGATCCGGGCGATACGAACGCTGTACGGTTTTCGTCATTACATAGATTTTAGTATATAAATAAAGTAGATTATTAGTCATAGTGTTTGTGTTTCCGATGGAAAGTCTGCAAGTTGTCTTACACTCGATTATTTTGTGTGTGTGTGTGTGGTGGTGGGGGAGAACCTAATGAAACGCCTCTTGACAAACCAAGACGCGAGGTTGTGCCTATAGGCACATGCAGGGCCAGATTATGGCAAGGGCTCGTTGGGCCCGGTGAAAGAAGGGGCCCCCCCAATATTTATTTCAAAATTTCATTTAATGTAAAAATTATTAATTGACAGAAGAAAATTCGTTATTTGGCCAAACTACAATTGTATCCCCTCCACGCTTTGTCATCAAGACACAAGAACCTCCTTCCCGGATTATGTCATCACAAGTTTGCTTCTTGGCTGCCACATTTTTTTAAGGAGTAACTCCCTGTTATACTGAGTTTACTACCTATTATAACCTTTTCAAATTTTTTTAATGAACAAAACTTCTGTCTTTAAGCGTCTGAGTTTTTATTGCCTTTGGAGTCATTTCCTCCACTTCGTCTTTGTGACGCCGCCTCCACATATACTCTGCGTAGTATGAGTCAAACAGCTTTTCATCGCCGATACTGCAATGCTCCATGTTCTCGTCATACCTCCTATTAGTCCCCCCCCCCATACCTTTTGCGAAGTACGAGTCCAACAGCTTTTCATCGCCGACATTGCGATACTCCACATTCCCCCTCATCTCTCTCCTCTCCCCTCCACACCTCCTCTAACCTCTTCCTCTTATACCCCCTCTCCGTCCCAAAAGAACTTCCAATTCCAATTTGTGACAAAAATAAACGATTTTAAACGCTCGTTCATCCCATTGCTACAACTCACAAAACACCACCGCCACAAACCGACACTACAACTACCTCGCACAGGTGCACATTTTTAATGCTCCACAAAACTTTCCCTCCATTTTAAGAGTATAGCATCAGTTTTGGAGACGAGTTGGCGACAAAACAGGGGATTCATCTGTAGTTTTACCCCTTATTTTTTCTTTTTCAAATTTACAATCCAAAACGAATTCAGAGAAATCATAGCTGGCATCCAATCACAATGTTGGAGCGATAGTAAGATCGAAAAGCATATTCTTACCTACATTTTTTTAAAATGGGAATAAGGGTGCGTACATTTTTCAGACTTATATCTAATCTTTATATAAGCATTAGGGGGCCTCAAATGCAAGTTGGGCCCGGGCCCCCAATAGTCATAGTGGGTCCCTGAGCACATGGTGTTAGTAAAATCCTACTCTGATGCCAGTGCAAAAGAAAGCGGCACCTACGTACCTTTTCACTACCACAATAATTATAGTTAAAATTACAAAACAACGATATAGTGAAAAATTTGCCTATAGAGACATTTTCTGCTGACCCAACAGATCTAGAGATCAGAGAACAGATCAAGTCCAATCACTCTTATGACACCACCTTTTCCTAGTCTCTAAAATATCATTATATAGATTTCTTCGCGTATATTTCATAAGAAAAATCCAAATTTCTATGATAAAAATACTTTATTTGTAAGATTGAGCACCAAGGAATGTGGTTCAGTGGAATGTTTAATGCAGCATTTCCCACAGACTGCGATACCCATATTCTTCTAGGGTCCAACCTTGTGTTGAGGCTATACAGAAATGCTACATTCTTGTAAAACCCAACAGGATTTGTATGTTTTATGTTCGCCGACAAAAATGTGAGTCACCTACGATGAGACCAAGATCAAAGTGACTTTGGAATAGCAATATGTTTAAACACAATTAAGTTTATAAGGAGTCAAATTTGGCACGGTGAGCCTGAAGGCAGTGAACGAAATTAATGGGTCATGCTATTATAGAAAATTTGGCATTGACTTGGAAGTACTTCATCCCATGTTGCGGGGGGGTACTCAGAAGCATTGCGCAAGGGCCCTTATGAAATAATTTGCTGAGCTGTACAAGCGACTTCGAGACATTGCAACCGTTATAAATGCCATTACAGGGAAATTTAGTATTTGAAGTGAGGAGGTAACTTAACCTGGGATACATTGTATTGTAAAAGGTACAATATGCGATATTGTAATGCCATAAGGTCCATTATGGGAAAATTCGCTATGCTCTATAAGGGAACATTAAAAAAATTGCAGCCACCTAAGGGGTGAAACAAACTCAAAGAAGGCATGAACTTAGAGGTTCTCAGACTGTGGGATACAATTTTTAAGAGAGCATGACAGTTGTTAGAGGAAAGCATGAGACATTTTTTGTAGGTGAAAGTATTATTTTTAATTTGAATAAAATAATGACTGATGTATTTAAGAGCTCAAATATTACAGAAATAAAATACAGGGTACCAGGGAGGAAATTACATAAAAAGGTTAAACACTGGTAAAATAGCAATGAAAAAGATCACTCAAGCTTTCGGACGCATCAGCAGCAGTCCTTCATCAGGAGTAATGACGATGTTATGTTTCTGTCTCTTTTTTATACTTGAAATTTCTGGAAAACCCTTCATCAGAGTAGTCCCGCAGAATGGAAAAACCCAATGGGAACCAATGAGAAACCTGTGCTGCGGGGCACCTAATGTTGGGGAAGTCCCATACATTTCAAAGTAAGAGTTGTTTGTAAGTTTCTGGAAGTGGTTGTGATGTATTAATGGCTTTCCCGTGTAGTTTGTAAGTTTCCCAAGATTCTAAGAAGAGTCTACTATTCTTGTTTGTGATGTGACGGTGTAGTATTTTTGTTGAGTCCCAGTCGGGTTCGTGTCCGTGTTGTAAAGCGTGTTCTGCCAGACGTGAGGCTATGTCTCCTTTCGCGAGTGCTTGTTTGTGTTCTTTTTTTCTTGTTTTGATCATTCTTTTTGTTTGTCCTATGTAATGTTTGTTGCAGTCTTTGCATGGTATTTGGTATATGGCGCCTGTGAGATCTTCTGGTGGAACTGGGTCTTTAACTTTTGTAAGTTGTTTGCGAAGTGTTGTGACAGGGGAATAGAATGTTTTGATATTTGCCTCTTTAAGGATGCGAGAGATTGTTTCGGAAATGCCGTGAATATATGGAATAGATATGCGGGTGTGAGATGTATTGTTTAAAGATGTACTATTGGGTCTACAGTTTCTGAGAATGAATCGTTTAGGGTATCCATTATTTTTAAGTGCCGTGTGTATGTGTTTTGTTTCTGTGTTTGAAAGTGTTTCATTACTGCAGTGAGAATTCGCTCTAAGACTTAATGTTTTAACAACGGAAGCTTTGTGGCATGTTGGATGATGCGATTTAAAATCGAGATATCTGTCTGTATGTGTGGGTTTACGGTAAACTGAGGTGAAGATTGAGTTATCGTGAGATCTGTGTACAAGAACGTCTAGGAAAGGGAGTTTATTGTTCTGTTCTGTTTCGTATGTGAATTTTATATGTGAGTTTAAGTTATTAAGGTAATGGAAGAAGCTTTGGAGTGTATTAGTTTTAAGTACAACAAACGTGTCGTCGACGTATCTTTTCCAGAATTTAATGTTAAAATTCGGTGAAGACAAAGCAGTTTCCTCAAATGACTCCATAACCAAGTTAGCTACAACACTTGAGACCGGAGATCCCATGGCAGTGCCAAAAACTTGTCTATAGATAGAACCATTTGAGGAGAACACAGCAGAGTCCAGACAAAATTTCAACAATGTGCAGATGTCGTGAGGTGTTAGTGAAGTGCGTTCATGTAGTGTTGTGTCATTTTGGAGGCGTGTAAGTGCGGTGTCGATTGCAAGTGATGTGGGAATGCAAGTGAAGAGAGAAATTACATCGAATGAGACCATGAGGTCGTCGTCGTCAAGTTGTAGGTTATTTAAAGAGGTGCAGAAGGATTGGCTAGTAGAAACAGTGTAGTCGTTATTACCGATTATAGGAGAGAGTAGACGTGCAATATATTTTGATAGGTTATATGTAGGAGAGCTGCAGAAACTAACTATAGTTCTGAGAGGAATATTTTGTTTATGAATTTTAGGTAATCCGTAGAAGGATGGTAAGCGGCCGGAAGTGCATTTTAAAGAGTCGTAGAGATTAAATGTAAGTTTTTTAGATTTATAGAGTTTTAGAAGGAGAGAGTTCATTTTGGATTGAATTGTTTGTGTAGGGTCTTTTGTGATGTGGGTGTATGTATTTGTATCAGATAAGAGTGTAGAGACTTTATGTAAGTAGTCTGGACGATTTAAGACGACTGTAGTACGGCCTTTATCAGCTGGCAGTATGACAAGGCCCTTGTCGTTTCGTAGCTCCCGGAGGGCAACCCTTTGCATAGGCGTTAGGTTGTCCTCAGGAAGTTTTGGACGCCGAAGGAGTCCTGCCACTCTGCAGCGGATATCAGCTGCAACACGTTCGTCAGTGTGAGTATTTTGTAGAGCATTTTCTATGGAAGCGAGAATCTGTGGTGTAGGAATTTTAAGTGGAGCAGGTGAGAAATTTAGGCCGAGTGATAGTACGAATTGCTGTTGTGGTGTGAGATTTTTATTTGAAAGATTTAGTATCCAGTTTTTTGTAAGAAGTTTTGACTGTTTTGAAATAGAAGGTCTAAGGTTGTTAAGTTTACGTGAATGAGTAAGACGAATATGTTCTTGGATTTTAGATTCTTGTGAGCGAGTAGCGGATTTAACTAGGAGCATGGTAAGAAAATCAAGTTTAGTATTTAGAAGGGAAGTAAGAAAGGATATTTTATTTTGAAGCTGAGCGAGTACGCGGGGACAGAGAGAAATTCTAGTGGAAATAAATTTAAGACTTATGTTATGTGCGATGCAATGTCCAAGAGATGAATTTACAAGAGGTTTAACTTTAAGTGTGAAAGGGATAAGAAATTCCTTTTTACAGGTGTGATTAAAGTGAAGATGTTCTTTAAAACGGATAACGTTCTACAGTTTTCATCATTTGCCCATGACCTTACTAGCGTGATCAAAAGCTAGGAGAACAGAGGTCGATTTTTAACTTTGCGGACACGTCGTTGGTGCTATGGGTGTCATAGCGCCATACTGTAAATGTCATCATTTTTTTCTCAACGAGACCTTCAAAAGAAGGTATTACTCGTTCGTATTTGCCATTTGAAATTTTGGAGTTGGCCCCCGTGGGGCGCCCCCTGGTGCTGAGGGTGAGTCGCGACACAGAACAAAAATTATTTCCTTTTCAACAAGCAACTTTCCCGAAACGACGTTTATCTGCCTGAACCCACCAAAAAATTAACAGTGGGGGGACTGACTTTTGAATCACCCCGTATATATATATACAAAAATACAAACACAAAATTTTTATTTATCTATTACATTGAGCAGGAGAAACATAAAGTCCACACATGTAAAGAGGGGCAAGGTGTAAAGAAAAAAGTTTTGAGAATCCTCACACTAACCTGTTTACATAGTGATTCGAGTAAACACACATGGTGTGTGTAATGTTTATAGTTGACAGCTTCAACAACAAGGGAAAAACGATCTTTACATTCAGCGGAAAATTCTGGAATCTGGCATAATTCAGCGAGCAAGTGAATACAGCTAAAACGAAAATTTCTTGACATAAAATGCTAATTCACATCCACACAAAAACAACATTTTATAATCATAGGCATATCGGGTTCTCTTCATTTTATAATACAAGGACAAACACGGTCATGCTGTCCTAGAACCTACAGTTTGCATAGAAACCTACAATGGCATGGAAGTAAGGCTCTCTTTTGATGTGCAGAAATTTTGGATTTATTTTTGAATGTACTGCAAGGCGTGGTATGCTCTTTGATAGCTCCAGGTTTAATTCCCATGGTGGAATAGGCTGACTGAATTTCATTTTTTTTTTTTCATTAAGGTGTAGATCCTCTGGTCACGAGGCTAACAACTTCACCATGGAAAAAAAATCAGTATCCACCATTATGAAAACTTGGAAAAAAAAAAGAAAGAAAAGGGCTATGGTAGTAGATAGACTAAAAGAGCTAGCAGAGTTATTCTTTGTTGTGTAATTCATAAACACTATTTCAGAAAATGCTTCTTAGGCAATTTATTTAATGTAATCAATATTGCATACCCGTCTGCCATTTCCCAGGGCTCGGAAGCTTTGCGGAATTTGTGGTCACTGCATCCTCCTCCGCGGCCCATTTTGGGAGCAAGCGACCCGCAAGAGTACATCTAGAACAACCAAATGGAGAACAATTTTTAACATTCATTCTATTAGATTTTTATAAAGAATTAAAATAATATTCAGCTCTATGATGAAGTCATATCGAGATATTAACCTGCTGGTTACTATGTAAATCGATATCATTGTCCCTTAAGCGTTTTACGACACTAAAATTAGCGGGACTTTTGTCAATTTGGCCATATTTTTCTGATTCTGAAGGCTGATTGGCAACGTTCTTCAATCCTTCTTCTATTTTTTCAGAGAGCAAATCAAACGCTTCACTTCCTAAAAAAAAAGAAGATTGGATTAAAAAAAAGTTTGAACTTTAATTTTATAATTGTCGTGAAAGACAGGGTTCCCACTTGCATTGAAAAAACAAACAAAAAGCCCCTGACCTTTCTAGCGGTTTTCTTAGCAAAATTCCATGACTCATTTCTTTGACTTTGCGTTGTGGATTCAACTGAACTTTGGTTCTGGGGAAAATGGATACACGTTTGCAAAAGATTTAGCTATTTGATACGGAAGTCAGAAAAGTCTTCCCCTGATTTTTCCACCCTCTGAAATTTAGGGCCATTTTCAAATTCCCTGACAATTATAGGTTCTCCAGTTGTGTGGGAAGCTTGAAAAGATTATAAATAGTCTGAAGGGTAAAAGAATTCCAATGCCACCTTAAAAAAAAAATAATAAAGTTAGCATGGTTTTGAATAGTTAAGCGCACAGCAAGAACCCAAATTAAAAATTTGACCAAAACGAGAACAAATAAAAATTTCATGAGCACAGTGCACTGGCTAATTTCGAACACTGTGCTACCAATCAGAAGTCTGAGTTTTAAAGAGAAAAGGTCATACTGAGTTGGAAGCTACAGTTTTCCAAGGAATCTAACTTCTTAAGGCCTAGGAAACCAACCCCCGGACAATGATGAGCAGTTAAACAGTAACCATTCTTTTTCGGCTGTTGGAAGGCTGTTTGCTGGAAGTCAAACCCAGTATCACAGCATACTAGGCGAATGTGTTACTAATGCATTATTACAAGGCCCAGTCAGAACAGGTAGGATGCATTAAATGCTTTCCACAATAAAGAGATTAGTAGCTCGCTTTTAATATTTTTAATTATTTGAAGTCAGTAGAGTGCGCACCAATACCAAGCTTGATGTATAATACAATTTCTTAAATTGCATCCCCTTCCACTTTAAATATATATAATAAAATTTCCATATACAAACGTTCTGATGAATCCCATGATGCAAAGTCCTTGTTTATTACATAGTAAAATTGTTTCTACATAGAGTGAACTCATCCACTTCGGAATTTGTCGACTTCGGTACTCGATGCAATCCGACGAGGAAAAAATGCTTCAGCAATCCATGATTGCATGGCACTCATTGCAAAACCAATAATGCCGTGCCCCACATCCGGTTGAGGAGCACAGAGAACTCAACACTGAAGATCTGCAGTAACTTCAGAGGGAGCAGCAACAGATAGTGGCTGAGGAAGTTCCTTCAGGTAAAGAGGAGAGAAGAGAGGAAGTCCCTACTGTACTGCTGAAAGAAATGTATTCTAAATGGGTTGAATTACAAAATTTTGTTGAAAAGTATTACCCTCACAAATTTCTAACAAACCAACTTGTGGACTTGTTTAATGATAAAGTAAGGTTTCACTTTTGAAACGTAGGCAGAAGCAAGTTTCTATTGATGGGTTTCTAGTGAAACTCCCAAATTCTGAGACTCCAGCAGGGTTCAGTGGTATTAAGAGACAGAAAAAAGAACGAACCCCTGTTTGGGTTGAAGAACTCTTATGTTTTATTGAAAGGAGATTCCCCTTCCAAGTAACGGTAATATCCATTCTAATTTGATCTAGTACATATGTAATTGTTGTTAATTTTATTCGTTTGTCTAGTTTTAAAGTTTTCTATAAAACAACAGTCCCACAAATGTATAAATCACAAAGTAAAATATGAAACTTTTGTTGTTCAGAAACTGATTGTTCCAACTAACATTGCTCCTTACGAGAAAAATTCGTTCGGTTCACTCGTCGTGCCTTCTGGAACCAATTAACGACGAGTACCGAAGTACCACTGAATATCGATTATTTTTGCAGGAATTCCCAACTTTGATACAGGTTCTAATTGTGTATATATATAAAGCATATACATGAACAAAATATTTACCATAGGCTCTGACAACATTAGCCAAGGCGCCAGCAGCTCCCTGTCGCACAGATGGAATGCAATCTTTGAGATTGTTAATAAAGAGTAGATAAAGGGTTACCATAGAGCCCCTGAAATAATAGTTATTAGTATGATATATTAGCAATTTCCAATTAAATGTATTTTATAATATATTAGTATTTTACAGTATATTTAATTTACATAAATTAGTGATATAAATTTATTTATACTTTGATTCTTCGGGATAGCACAATATGAAATTGCCACATGCAAGACAAGCCGCTAGAAAGAAAAGAAGACACAATTCTACTTAATCACATATTCAATGAATTTGATTAATCAAACATCAATTAACTGATTTTATTAAATTTTGATCATTTTAACTAATCTCTCCTGTTGCAGATAGTTTGTCAGGTTTAGTGGTATTAACCTAATAGCTTGGTTTTAGCTAACGAGCTACATACGTGATGTCAATTTAACACTAAAAGACGGTGATCATATTAGTTTTCCAAATGAGCCTGTGCACATAGGAAAATAGTTATTTTCTAATTACAAAGTCATCATTGGAACTCTAAAACAATTAACTATACTATGTACTATTGCCGACTATATAAATTAAAATAATATATAAATGAAAAATATGATTTTAAAAAAAGTACTATTCCATTCAAGTAAGCAGCAACGGTTCATAAAGGCCACAATGTGAAGTGATCTTATATATAATGTTCATATTACACATACAATGTTGAATAAAATTAACACCGCTACTTATAAAAAAAAAATTGTAGTTTGTGGTTTTACGGCTCAAGGACTACAGTGGTCATGTTGCACCGGGACATACTGTTTTTTGAGGAATCCAAACCTCAGGAACTACAATTTTCTGAGGGATCTGCCTCTTAAGGCCTAGGGAACCAAACCCTGGACTACAGTGAGCAGTGCAATCTTTATGAGATCTCTGAGTAAGCATTCTTTGCACCATTGGGAGTCAAACCTGGATTAATGGTACACTATGTGAATGTGTTACAATACTACGTCACTGCAGGGCATAAAATTTTAGTGACAACGTCCAATGACAGAATCTGAGCAGAGAATTAAAGTCAAAAGCATATAATTTATTTCTGAAAATTCCTTTGTGACTATTCGGCCAAATATTTTATTGTAAGATATTATTACCCTTCACAGGGATAACACAATTGCCAAATATTGGTCAACACACAAAGCCACCGGGGCGAGATTTTTGTGAGTTTTTCGTGGGGGATTTTTTATTACAAATAAATTTGACACCCACGTATTAGTAGCTCAAACTAGAGCTATTTTTGTTTAGGAGAAAAAGAGACGCCGTCCTTATCCCAAGGACAATTTTTTTAAGAAAATGTGACTTTGGTTTGTAATTCTTATTATTTCAATAACAAAAATCAATATATAATCTAATGATTTTTATAATTAGCTAAGAATAATTATAGAGCATATTTGAGAATTAAGCACCTTTAATCTCTAACTTACGGCGCATTAACTTCATTCATAATATTTTTTTGGATTTTAATCATTAATTAATGATTGGGCTATTACTTGTGGTTTCAATGTATTTACACACAAAAGGTTAAACACTAGCAAAGGAAAAAAACCACTCAAGCTTTCGGACGTGTTACCAGTAGTCCTCTATTAAGAGAAATTAAATTACTACTGATAAAGGATTGCTGCTAATGCATTTGAAAGCTTGAGTGATCTTTTCCATTGCTATTTTACCAGTGTTTAACCTTTCGTGTGTAAATTTATTTCCTGGTACTTTGTATTTTATTTCAGCAGTTTCAATGTATTGATTTTATAAAAAGTCTTAATTTCAGATTGTCAGTGATAAAAATTAACCGCTTAATAAAATAAAATTCATCAGAATGGAAGTGATTTTATTAAGTGGCGGGCGCTGTATATAACTTGCTTCCTTAGAAAGAAGTGTAAAGTAGTATTTTCAATGCACTAGGCTGTTTCATAGGGGACAATTTGTATATATATATTTTTTTTTTTAAACTCACAAATAAATTATTTTATTTAAAACACAACAATTACCATCTCGAACGGGCCAACTTTCATCTTGAAAACACTCCACCAAGGTCTTTAACAATTCTACCACATGAGGTTTAACAGCATCTTTATCGATCTATACATATACCCAAAAATACGCAAAAACATAATATTAAGAGATGCCCATCTTCAAAACACTAATAGCAGAATGCGTACAATAATACATAGTGTTATTGACATTACACACATATACATGGCAGTATTTAATATGTATAGTGCTAGTGAGAGACACTATACATTGAGTGGCATTATGTTAGGGATGGTTCAAAAGACATTGCTATTTTCTGACAGAGAAAATGTGTATAAATGTACATATGTATGGTTTGGAATAGAGCGTCAGAATCAATCATCACATGCTTTGTCTCCAGGGTTGCTTGTTTTGGTTTTACGGCTCAAAGACTACAGTGGTCATGCTGCGCCGGGACCTACTGTTTTCCGAGGAATCCGAACCTCTTAAGGCCTAGGGAACCAAACCCCGGACTACAGTGAGCAGTGCGATCTTTATGAGATCTCTGAGTAAGCGTTCTTTTTGCACTGCTGGGAGTCGAACCCGGATTAGCCGCGCAATAGTCCAGGGTTGCAATCCTTATTGTTAAACAAAAATCTTGCCATTCTAACCAATTATATGTCTCCTACGGTACAAATTTCCCTCACTGCAACCGTAATTTTTTTTTTTTTTAAGAAAAACCATAACAGCACTAAGATCATGTATTTCATATCCAGCTCGCCAACCTATTTAGCCAACATGTTAATCTCAAATCTCCCTTCTCTAAAATGATTTCATCATAATACATGTATGGTGATAGAGAGATTTTACAACTATAGTGGATATACAATTGCTGTTGACATATAAATATGTGTGCATTTATACCTTAGAAGCTAGTTCTGCAATACAGGCACACGCAGCTTCACGGACAGCATGATTGTTGGCTTTTGTTTGGGAAATGTAGTATTCAACCTAGAATAATAAAATAATTAAAACTCATAAGCACAATTAGAATTAACTAAACACACATACTGCAAATTATGGATAAGTAACTCACAAATTTATCAATGTACTTCTTCACGAGGAAGCGACCATTTTCTTTTGCTATAAAGCTCCACGATTGTTGAGAGAAGATACGAACACCATCAGCCACGTAATATCTAATGAGTGAAAAGTCATTTTGAAAATTATTTAGGTCTTTAAGAAAAAAAAAATAAAATCTGCCAAATGTTGGCGTCCATATTTAAAAAATTGTTAAGAACATATTAACCTGTTCAAGCACATTTGTGGTAATAGTTCGGGGAAAAATTGTTCTCGCTCAGCGTCTGTGTTAAAAGACAACAGAAAATTTCTAGCCCCTTCCGAGGAAGCCAGACGAACCTTGAAGAAAAAAAATATTTTATTTCACTTTAAAATGAACTCAACAGCAACAAACTGAAAAAGTTAGGAATACAGCACCAAATGACAAAATATATTTCGAAGCCAACAGCAACCTCAATCATGGAATTTATATGCTACGAAAACATGCTATACACAATCTGTCACGCACAGATTTGGTACAGCATGGTATTTGATTTCTTTGCACCATAAAAATTTAATGTCATGTAATGTCATTGTAATAAGCAATGTCATTCCAGCGAAGTTGTTCCATCCCTGCTTCCATTTACAATATTGTGGTTTCTTCAACCTTGAAGATGCATTTACCCATGTTTTAGTTTAAATTAAGAATGCTTAGAAAACTACGCTACCAAATACCACTTGAAAGGACGGTCGAGAGCAGGGCTCAAGAACGCTCCCAGATCGCTACTATCAATAAGCACATGATGCATGTGAAGTATGACGGAAACTGAGCCAATAGAGGTGCGAAATATTCACTCACATAACTAGTTTATTCAGCCAATTGTTTATGTTAGTTGCGCAATAAAAATAAATAAAATTGCTAATAGAATGGAAAAGTTTTATTTAGCCGGTGCTACGCCACTAACCACAGATGCATGTGATTGGATAATCCAAATACACTGACTTTAACTAGTGAAAGTGACTAAAAATAGCCTATTCGGGAAATAAAATAAAAAATAGAAGTTCAAGGATTTTCCGGGCCATTGTGAAAAAATCGGTATATTTGCCCGGATATTCAAGGCCTTGGAAGGATTTTTTAAAATTTAAGGCTTTTCCCGGTTTTCCAGGCCCTGTACGAACCCTGTGGTTAGTGAATGAGCAGCCACACCTAAAATGGTGAAACCTGGTCTGCACCCTCCTGGGAAACGATCAGGGAGGAAGAACGGAAACTTTAACACCTCAAAATTCGATTAATGATACACTGTAATGTCCCTCGTGTGCAGCGACCATTATAGTAATCAAACAGTCAATTAGCAAATGAGAGGGCACTTCACAACTCTGCTGCCGTTACAATGCGGTCCACACAACACTGATTTGCACGGACTTCCACTTACACGTAATGTTTTCATTTCTCACATCAACAGACTACGAGTTGTTTAGGATGTGACCGTTAGATTTACATTATCATTGAATCACACTATATTTACACACAATACTTATTGGCAGTCAAAGACAATCCAGTGGCCACAGGGGTGGTGGTTAGAACCACTGAAGTCCACACAAAGGTCATCACCTCTGAATTCCATTTCCAATGAATGCAATTAATAATTTTTAAGTTTCCAATAAAGGAACAAAATAAAAGAATATTTGCATAAATGGAAAAAATGTTTCTCATTCGTTGATAAAGAATATATACCTGACTCCAGTTGTCTCCAAGACCGATGCCAAGCTGCTTAGCAACCTGGTGGCCAAACCGCTCAGCTGTAAAAGGGTTGCGCTCCTCGTCTAAAACAAGAAGAAGCAATAATTATCATTCAATTATGGATCGACTGAAAATATTTTAATTCCATAAGTACAAAAATATTACCGTCACCCCTTGTTCCACAAGCGACTAAAGATCCGATGACAAAATATCCCGTCTCTCGTACAAATCGGTTAGTGTGATTCAATGTTGCAAATATGAGCTCTAGAAGTTCCTGTGAAATGTAAAGCTTGAATTTGTCTTTACATCCTTCAATCATAAACTGTAGACACCTACATTTAAAAGCAGAATTATAAATAATCAGACAGGCATGACATCGCCATAAAATCATAGATATGACTCATCATTTGCAGTAGAGTAAAATCAATGGAACTATCAGAGGCCTCCTGTAATGGGTAATATTTTTAACGCCAACATGTTTTTATAGCTTAAATTAGAGCTTTCTTTTGTATAGAATAATAAAAAAAGGCATCACCATGGCCTGGAATGCCGTAACTTGGCACGATTCATACGTAGGGTCCCCGATTTGACTCTGGGCAAGGGCGGTGTCCATTTTCTTTCAATTAAAACACACATGCACACAACTCTAGTTTGAGCTAGAAAATGTGAGTGTCAAAGTATTATCCATATCAATTAAAAAACAAATGCTATGATGGCTTTCTATGTTTATCATTTGGCAATTATGCTGACCCTGAGAAGGGTAATAATAATCTTACAAACCATAATACATATAGTAAAAGGTTTGTTTAATAACGTTTCTTAGCACAATATAACTAAAAAATTATAAAATCGACGATCGATGCTCGTCCTTCTTCTAGGATTGTAAAATGTCGAATACCACCAAGTGTGTGTTGTCAATTTCAGGCTGGTTAACTTGCCACAAAAATTAACAAATATAGAAGGGATTAATCGTAAAGTGTTAAAGAGAGCTGTGTGAAGGCCAACTTTTTTCTTATGAGAATCAGACCATGAGATCATCAGATTCAAAAATTATCTATTCACCGCTAGATGAAGGGCATTGCAAGTTCAGACCCTACAGTCTTTACCCATTGCTGCCTAAGCGAATCAATTTAATATTTTATAATATATAAATGTCTCCTAAATAAAGTTTGTATTGTATTGTGCCTTCCACGTGTTTATTCTGAGCAATTATTTCCATATTATTGAAACCCACTTTCCTATTTCATAAATCTACCTTGTGCAAGAATGTTTCTTCGAGTCTTTGATGGTTTTTAAGAACTTGCTTTAGAATTTTGGATGTCCATAGTTAATTAGTTCATGTTTTATTTTCATTAGTGGGTGTCAAATTTATTAGTAGTTAATTAGTTCCTTCTACAATAAGTAACCCATCATCATTTCAGCCTACTTACTTAAACAGTGGTGTCCCTTTAATCATGGGTGCCCATATAGGGGCTTGAGCCTTCCCCCTAGCTGTTTAAAAATCTGATTTACCCAAACCTGCTATGCATTTACTTTCAAAAGTTTTACAGTCACATTTTAAAATAAGGTACTTTTTTAGCTCATTACTAATTGCAATATAAATAATACAAGTACCAACAATTATTTTTGTAGATTTTGATATATTTTATACATTCACTAAAATTCTTGACGGCTTTGAGGAGGAGGTAATATTTTTCAGCCCCCTTCCCCTGAAGTGCTTGTATGGGCTCCTATGCCTTGAACTTTTTTCTACATTATCCAAGTATTTCTTTTTCAATTGAGGCTATTATTATTCCAAGCATGTCCATGTGCTTTTGAACTGTTTGTTTTGCTTTTATTGGCTTCCCTGTCGTATATAATACACATATAAACATTACGACCTTTAAAAAAACATTTCCAACGTTTTTACAAGCATAATACACAGTGCTTTAAACCATTATGTTCAAAATTTATTAAGACGTTAGGCTCCAAAGCATGCCCTAAGATATAGTGGCGTAGGAAAAGGAAAGACCCCACCCGTTGGCCATCACAACACACTTTTTTTTCCCTTAATGCATCACATGGTCTTTTTTAAAGAGCCCCTCCCACCCCCCTAATTTTTGAATTGTAACATCCCTGATAAGACATTACGCTCTACAACGTTCAACTACAAGACTAGATGAACATTAAGCCAAATTTCAAATTGATTCTTTTTTACACATCATGTTTATTGAGCTGTTGGAGATACAATCAAGCTTAACATGGTATCCATACTACAATATACTTATCCCATCAATGACTACACATAATTTAAACAAACCCAGTCAAGAGAATTCACAGATGAAATTCTTACAAACTCAGAAACTAAGGATAAATAACACGCTTTTCTATTGCAACACAGCCATACTCTAGACAACATACCATCGCGAGTTCTGAACCATCAACACAATATATTAAGCCACTGCCCAACAGGTTTCTAAAATGCGATATATAATATTCTCTCCCACTGACTTTCAAGGGACAAAGAAAAATCATTATGGGAACAACTACGGGAATGCAATCATAAAGCATTAGCCAGGACCGCAAAACACCATCCTTAAGCAGAAACAGCTATAAATTAGAATACTATTATTGAGAGATATTACTATACTTACTTCATACTAGTTTCCAAGCACTTCCACCCAGCTGTATCATGGAATATCTGGGCAGCATCAGAACTTAACCGCTGAAAAATACATTATAATGAAATGAATGACCAACGTTTAATGGCGATATTTAAATACTGCAATTGAAGTAGATTATTTACCATGAAAAAAAATAATAATAACACAATAAAGATGTAAAGGCATTTACCCTAGTTCTGGCTATGTGGTTTTCAGACAAATCATTCAACGCATCAGATGCATCAAATACTTCTTCTGCATCAGAGTTTTCTCGTTCGAAATTTATGCGAATGAGCTCCAAAACTCTATCACAACACTTCTCATAAACAGAGGGCCCTTCTAATAAACACAATGTCCCCAATACTTCACCTAAGACAATATCAATAAATTTGAAAATTAATTCAGCAAATAACACATTTCGTTTAAGTTTTTAATATAATTAATTTCATTATTTACTACATAACTATTATAAAAGACCAGAATATAATGGAGCTACACATGCTCATTCATGTTATGTGACATTTAGGTTACCTTATTAAAATATAGTGAGCAGTGTTTTGTTGGCTGGTTGTAGTTTTATGGTGCAAGGACAGAAAGGGTCATTCTGGGTCAAACAAGGTGGAGAGGTGTGTTTTGTTATACAGGTCTACTTATTGTTAAAGATCACTTTCTTTTACATTTTTATAAAGACTTAACCTTTATTTAAGTTTTAAATCCCTTTTTGGATGCTACGTTCAAAGAAGTAATTAAACATTGGCGAAGGCAGAACTGCCATAGGTGCTGCCTCAAAAGAGGCTCGAAAGGTAACAAATTCACTACTTGCAAAAGAACCCAATTTGGAAAAACTGCCAGAAGTGTCAAAGAATTTGACAAAGATGCCAAAATCTCACATACATTTTTTGTTAGGTTTAGTAAGATTAGGAAGCAAAATGTTAGCCTATCAGCAGTAAAATACGCCAGTCCACATGTGGCAAAACGATCTCTATCGACATATGTACACTGCCCTTACATAATTTGGATTGTTACATCATTTCATTCTAAATCCTATTTTAGTCAATCATTTTATGTCAGCAATTTTTTACGCGAGTCCATCACATCAAAAACAGTTGCAGGAACATCACTGGTGACCATCCTTCTGGAAACTCTTCATTATGTAGCCTAATCTATTATTACACCTTTTCTTAATATTTAGGAAGGAGGGATAATAATTTATAATCTGAGAACTAAATTTTGTTTTCTCTTTTAATAAAATTACATGATTTCCATATCATTTTATCACACTGGGTGAAATTATACTACAAGACATCATACTTGTTCTGATGAGGGTAGCTTTGATGTCGGTAAAAGATCTGTTCATGTATCAACGATATGCTATCTTTACCTAGTGTTTTTTATCTTCCTTCAGAAGAGTGACACATATTATTTCTTTTCAATTCAAATGCAGTCTCCACAGCTATCGCCAAGTATACTTCAACCACAAATGTGGCATTGGTGTTACATTAACATAAAATCATTGGGAACAGTACAGGAAAGTGAGGTTTGAGAAGGCGGACAAGGATCGTAAGAAAATCTGAAATCACCAAGAAACCAGGTCTTATTCAAAAGCACTGGCGTAACTGCACAGTTCATTACACACATTCTCTCCTCATGAAATTGGTAGAAAATTGCAGTAATTCGGCTTGTAACATCATACTTAGGGATCCCTTGCATGCTAGTAACACCATTTGTACCCATTTTGCATTTCTGTAGGCTGTGTTTCGTTCATTACAGTGAATTGAATTATGTCGAAACGAATGACCCTTATTTTTTTTTTTTCTTTGGCCTGGAAATTTGTATCCAGCATTCCTCTTCCCCCCCCCCTCCCTTACTACTGCACTCCTTACTGGCTTAATTGTTTTAAATTTCAAGCTGTTTTTTCTTTTTTTCTTTTTTTTTAGTGGAGACACCCCCTTACAAGGCATTCACTGACTCAGAAAATTTTCTGTGCCCGAAAAAGCTCTGTCAACAACACGTAGGGGATGGTGACTTTGCCCATTGCCAGCCGCTTTTGGCAACACTTCAAAAAAATTCGGCACTCTTTTGCAATACGGTAACCGCTTATTTCCACCATATATTATTTCCATATATATTATTTCCGCCATAAATAAGCCGCCATCATTTTTTTTTTACTTGGATTACATTTTTCTCCTACTTTTTTTTTTTTGACTTCAATTGTCTCTCTGATTTAAATTCAACTTTTTGTCTATTCAAAATTTAACTTTTCTGGATTTTTTTATTTATTTATTACTTCAGAGCAATTACGGATTATGCAAATGTGTAAGATTGAGTCAGGAACAGCTTGTATGAGTTATAGCGATTTTCTTTCTTTCTTTTTGGTTTTACGGCTCAAAGACTACAGTGGTCATGCTGCGCCGGGACCTACTATTTTCCGAGGAATCCGAACCTCTTAAGGCCTAGGGAGTACCCCGGACTACAGTGAGCAGTGCGATCTTTATGAGATCTCTGAGTAAGCGTTCTTTTTGCACTGCTGGGAGTCGAACCCGGATTAGCGGCGCACTAGGAGAACGCGTTACCACACTGCGCCACCGCAGGGCCCGATTTTCATCTTGGTATGTGGAGGGTTGGAATTTGTTTTTCCCCCATAAAAACATAACTGGCATATCAACTACGTGGGATTCTTAGACATGTAAATTGATGAATTCATGCAGAGACACCACCATAAAGCAGAGGATTTACGAAAACTGTTCTTTGCACTTTTGGACATCATCGTAACAGAAGGCAGATGAGCAAAATTAAAGTTACTTAAAAAAAAAAAAACAATTATTTTACTACTTTTTACCAAGCTTTTTTTATTGTCATTAATCAAAAGAATAACCACCGAGCTACCAAGCACTGCAAGGGGCCCCCTCCCCTTGATGGACCGTGTAGTGGCGCTCTGCACCCTTACATAATTAAATATCATGACGATACTGAGACATTCATATTTTTTTCGTTTTTGATTAAACAGAATAACCACTGAGCTAGTGAGAGCCATACTTATTAATGAACTATGAAGTATGTAGCGGCACTCTGCACCCCTTTTGGCTACTTAAGTACACAGGACACTGATATCGAGACATTCTTGAGTTTATTATTTTTCATTAAAATAACCAGTGGAGCACCCAGAAAGTTTTATGGGGGGTTCATTCGTAAGCAGGGGTGATTGTAAGTCTAAACCAGATTCCCTGAACATACCAAAAAATTCCCTGAAAAGTTACGTAATATTTTGGGGTACTTACGTATTAGAATTTAAAAAGAAATCCCTGAAGAGGCAAGTTGAAATTCCCAGAATATAATCACCCCTTTCCGTAAGTTAGAAGGAGGTTAATTACTTTAATGAAAAATAGAGCTTTATGTATAATACAACGATGTATGTGTGTTTTTTCAACATCAGATTTTAGTATTTTTAATCCCCCCCCCCCGAGTGCACTAATTGAAATGACCACAGGGCTGCCGAAAACCAACAATCTTGCTTGTTTGCATAATTTACAAGTTCTCAATTAATAAACAAAAGATTGAATGAACAAAAAGGGACGTAAGAATAAATTTTGAGGAAAGTCAAATTTGGAATAGGAAAAAAAAAAATTGTCTTTCCATTTGGGAAAAGAAGATAAAATGTAGGAGAAAATCAGGATTAGGATAGGAGAAAACTGTAGGTAAGGAAACACTCGCCGAAACATTAAACAGAAGAGGCCACCATATTGTAAAAGAGCGTCAAAAATTCAGTACTGAAACTGACTATGCAGTTTTATCAAAGCACGGACATAACAACATGGTTTGTACTTTAAAGTTGCATTCATATTTTGGCCTCAGTGCATATTGCTTCCTTGCCTCTGTCGCCAATCATGCCACAAACTTCTTTCTCGGATTTCATCCTCATGAACTGCCGTTTTGCGTGTTCGCTTTATTTCTGGTCACCATGATGGGTTACCGTTTACAAATAGACAACTTACTTATATTGTACTTATTCAACCCTTTTAATACTCAGGCAACTTCTTGCAAGTCTAAGAATATTAAGCTGGGAGTGTGGGGGGTTGAGCCACCACTAAGCATCTACTGGTTCAGGTATTATCTCATTCAACAGTTTTAGCATTCAGGCAACTTCTCAAGAGTCTAACAATATTAAGTTGGGGGCGGGGAGGTCAAGCCCCACTAGGACTCTGCTGATTCAGGTGTTATCCTATGCATGAGTCCCTATGTCCTGCACTCTTTTCGGCAATGTTAAAAAAAAAAGTGATGCTGTATGTATAAGCTCGTGCACGGAGCCAGTGCTGAGAAACAGCTTAACGTACAATTCATTTTAAGAGTATAGTATGAGTTTTGGTGATAAAGAAGTAATATGCACTGTTCCTCATCCTTTTTCTTCCTCAAGTCAAAGCTTGTTGGCATAAGGTCGATAAGGAGGATGAAACCGAACAACGATATTAATCAACGTTTACTGGTGTTGTGATACCAGCGCCGATGTTATAACATGAGCAGATGGTAAACCGTTCGAAAGAAAATAAATATTTCTTCTTTCGATGGGACCTGAACCCACGACCTTGCCTCCCGGCAAGTGGAAGGTCATGGGTTCAGGTCCCACTGAATGCAGGAATATTTATTTTCTTTCTACCGTTTCACAATCTAACCACGCCATAACATCGGCGCTGGCATCATTATGCCAATAAACCTTGACTAATATTGTTGTTCGATTTAATCTGTATAGTGTTTGATTTATATAAATAAAGAAGATGGTTCTGGGGATAAAATTCTCCATTTGGACAGTATTACTGCCTGTAGTTTTGGGGTCAACCAGTAACAGTTCTGGACAAAAAATATAGGGGTGGGGGGTGGCACAGGGTTTTCCCAGGATTCATAAACTGGGGAGGTGTTCAAGATTTTTAAAGGGATGTGGATTAGATTGCATTACGTTATTTTCGTTAAACACATATTATGTGTGTGGATTTCATCAAGGGGGTGTATCAAGAAATCTGGAGGGGAGTTGGGGGATTTGTATAAATCCCTGCCTATGTGCACGACTGTGCACATAGGCAATATAATAGAATCCAGTTATATTTGGGGGGGCATGTCCCCGGCCCCTAGACTAGAACCGCCACTAGGGCCAATTCAGTTTTGGTGATGATCAGTCTATCAACCACATATGACCTGCATTTTATAGTTAAATAGAAATGAGAAGCCATGCTTTAAAATCTTACCAGCTGCCAGTCTAACTCTTACTTCATCATCTTCCAAAAACTGTAAACAAAGTTTACAAAGTTTGTCTAAAAACTGTCGTGAATCAGAATCAATGGTCGTTTCCCTTTTCTTTAAAATAAGAACTTTGCTTCCAAGAAGTGAACCATGCTTGATTTCCCAAGACGAATCTGGATTTTCTAACTTTTCGAGGATGAGATCTTGTAGTTCGCATACCTTTTTCGTATCAGAATCTGATATATATTTCTTTAATTCCACAGCACCGTGGTCTCTATCAAGTTTCCTATTGCTGAACAGCAATTGTGCCACAGAGTCACAATCAGTCATTTCTGAATCGTAATTTGTCCTGAAGTCTAAAAACTAAACGGCTATAAATTTGATATGCAAATGTTTTTTACCACTTTCAATAATAACGATGTCTTCAGTCACAATTGTCAAAATGAACACATATAAACGTTACAAAGGGGATTAAGAAATTTGAAATAAAATACATTTCTTGATGATTTTGTAATTCTTGCCGATATTTATGATTTCAAACACATACTCGTCATACGCAGGTGTTTAAAAGTTGAAAGGTTGCGACCATAACACAACACACCGGCCAACGAAATTAACACTAGAAACGTATCGTTTATAAATGAACGGGTCAATATAAACTAGTCACTAAAATGAATATTGGGTAAAGAACTTGATTTTATGATGAACGGTTATGCTCGGTCATGTGCTTAGACCAGTGGTGGGCGTTGACATTTTTGCTTAAGCAAGAAATTCATTTATTTTTGCTCTGTATAATTTTCTTTGAAAGCTTTGTTGCGAAAAAGGCCTTGTTTTTAAACTGTTCAACATGCAACAAAATTAGGCTTTGATGCTGCTAGACGACAGCATTATCGTTGATATAAGTTATCTTGAAATGCTTCTCAGACAGTGGCGTAGCGTGGAAGGGACCACCGGTGCGAAAGCCCCGATCGCAACGTTCTTAAGGGCTCAATATTTAAATGTTGGACTGGTCAAAGGGAATGAGAACGGGTTTTTGCGGGCGCAATCATTAACTTGCCCCGGGCTTGGTAACTTCGTATTTATTATCATTGATAGAAAAAAAAAATCCTTCAATTCTATTATCTTTTCAAGTTCCATTTAAAGCAAGAAAGTTAATATATTCCTGTGATAAAGAGCAGCCAAAAGGGAGAAATTCCAGAATTTAACGTCGTAAGGAAAAAATGAAATTTTCTTAAAAGAATGGTTTCTAAGAGAACGATTTGGCCCATCGCCGAATGATACAAAATATTATTTTTCGCCGACACGGGTTTGTTCCATTTTCAGTAGACAGCTTAATCTGGACCCAGGTAATTTAAACAATTATTAATAAAAATAAACTTCCTCATGTGATTTCGATAAAACAAATTGTTAGATATTATTAAATTTGTCTGAAAAAATAGCTGTTTGCCATTGAAATACGTACAAAATATCTATACATAATATACTTTTCCAAATATTCGGCGTTCGAGGTTATCGTAATGTTTTGAATCAATGGCGGTAGATGGTTGTAGTCCATTGGATAATAGAGTTGTTCAGGTAATAATTGATGTTCATTGTATTTTGTTTGTTATGTTCATTAATTTTTTGGTTTATTGTTAGACATTCCAGAGTTTATTTTCAAAAACAATTATTTTTACATATGCGGCTCATGTTCTGAAGGAAATAGTGATTTCCTTATGACGTAGGCCTAAGTTTTTAAACATAGCAAGGGAGTAAAATGAAAGTGAAGTAAAAGCTCTGAATGGCTGACATCTCTGGCCTTGAGTGTCTGCTTACTGTTCAGGAGGTTGAGGAGATAACAAGTATTGAGAAAAGCGTCCATTAAATAGAGGTGCCCTGTATTCGGAAGTGTCAGATGTTTCATTATATAATGTTCAACATTTATTCAATTTTATTTCCGAATTCAAATGTTTCTTACTTTTGAAGAACGTGATTCTATTGTGAAATTGACATACTCAAACATTCTGTTTTGTAAACTGTCAGATTTTACAACTACGAATGCTCTTATTTGATATCAGTGGAGCAGCCAGGATCCCTATTAACGCATAGGCCTCCGTGGCCACCACCCTAGTCCCCCCATATTTTATGACCTTTTTTAGCAAGTTTAAAATGTGAGTTTGAAACCTGTATTTTTTTTAATTGTAACTTAATAATGTAATAGTACAGTTTTTCTTAATTATAAATTGGGTGTCATTGAAAACTGCTTTAAACTATTGATTATGCAAATAATATATATAATAAAGGTTTGCAATGTTGTGAATGCATAGGGAGAGGTTCTCCTGATAAATGCTAAGCTCTAGGTCCCACAATAACGGATTTAGCAATAGTCTGAAGCCTACAGCGACAAATTTTCATCGAAAAGTTTGCAAAGGTGGAGTTGAAATTTTGGGTTACCAATTGTATTATTAATTGGTGACAGTACGGAACACGTTACCCACTTTTCACTGTGTCCTCTTGAAATTGCTGTAAATAGCACTGGATGGGGTTGTCACGTGACATAGTGTGACGTCAGTGTGTATGAATGAGTAAGGAGTGATACGCAATGCCATTTTGCATTGACTTAACATTTGTGCTTGCCCTGTTTAGTTTGTTGCAGCAAAAATGTCTGAATATTTTATTTGTTTATGGATTACATCTCCAAAGTAAGAACAGTATGATTGAGTGGGCCATGGAAGAGGAGTTAATTTGAATGTGCGCGTCCGAAGTGCAAGAAGCCGAAGTAAATGTGTACTTACTATAGGGTGTCTACTCACCTGGAAAAGTCAGGGAAATTTGAAATTCATTGTTATAATAAATAACTTATTAAAATAATTTTCCTGAACTGTGCTTTTCATACCACATTACCTACTGAAAATTTTGAAAAACTTATACTTTTGACTAAACTTCTTCCAAAAGTTACCATTTTGCACCAAAACTAATATAATTTATATAAAATTATTAAGCCTATATATTTCTCAGGAGAAAATGTTTGCCAAATATGTAACTAAAACTTGAAAAACAAAAAGTGTTTTTAGCTAAATTATCTAATCTGTAAGGGATTTTGATCATACCAATCTCCTTTGCCTTATAGTCATATAAGCTTTAAATTGGAATCGAAAATCAGCTTTGCGATTATATAGTTAAACTCTTTTATAATGAACTCAAAAAGGGTGGAATGGAAATGTTGCTGTAAATATTTAATTAGTGCAAGCTTTTAGTGTAAAGAAATACACTTTTTAATACAGCTTTTGAATTTGTAAATTCACTGTAATTGATGTAAGATATTATTACCCTTCACAGGGATAACACAATTGCCAAATAATGGTCAACACAGAAAAGCCTCCGGGGCGAGATTTTTGTGAGTTTTTCGTGGGGGAATTTATTATACAATAATTTCTGCCACCCATGTATATATTATAGCTCAAACTAGAGATTTATTCGTTTTGGAGAAAAAGAGACGCTTTCCCCATCCTGGATTCGAACCTCTCTTTTTTTCTCCAAAACGAATAAAGCTCTAGTTTGAGCTATAATCTATACGTGGGTGGCAGAAATTATTGTATAACTGTAATTGAGTTATAAATGGCTTTGGGGTTTACATTAATGGAATTTATGGCCTTAAAACTTATTTTAATTATGTAAATTTTAGTACATTGTGTGTTGTTTACTGGATTACACATTGGATTATACATTAGCAACTGGAAATCGATTAAGATTTGGTCTGGAAACCTGGAAAAGTCAGGGAAGTTTGAAACAGAATTTGGGTAGACACCCTGGTACTGTTTTTACTTTTTTTAGGGTTTGCAGGGAGAGGAAGGGAAGGATTGAGAAAAATTACAAAAAATGCCATAAACAACATGGTGACTAGTCACTTTGTTCCGATTACCCGTTTTGGAAACCATGGCTAGAATTGCATGGGTGACGTGTCATGTACTAGCGCCTATTACTTTTTATGTTCAGAGGCGTAGGGGAGCATTCAAGTATTATGTAAACAATATTTTGGCATTTCAACCTCCCACTGGGATATACAAAAATTAACATTGGCTAACATAGGAAAATAAGCACAATCCCCCCCCCAAGTTGCATAATACTTGAACGCTCCGTAAATAGGCATTGCCAAAGAGAGAGTTGCCATATGTGGTGCCTTTAGAGTGGCATAAAAGGCACTAAATTTGTGAATATTAGCGAACAGAAGAATTTGAAATAACCGCCAGGGCCGTCGAATTAAAATTTGACGAAAAGATATAGTACAGAATATTGTAAATGTTGGTGACTTTTTTTAAATGTCTCCATTACGGCCAGAAACGCATGTATAATTTTGGGAAAATGTTTTTTAGTTTAATGAAGAAATGTAGTTTACTATAGTAGTAACTGGAAAATGAAGGATATTTAGGTGCTAGTTAACAATACAGTAAACACTTCCGTTTTAGTGTTTTTTTGTTTACATGCATTTATTTTATTTATTTATTTTTACAATACAGTAACCACTTCCGTTTGATGTTTGGTTAGTGCTTATATTTTTTTATTTTTCTCCTAAATGCAAATACAATTTTGATTTTTTTTTTTTTCCCCCCCTCAAAATTTAGTTTTGCATCTTTTTTTTATTAATTTCATCTTTTTTTTCAACTGAGAAACACTTGAAATTATGCAAATGAGCAAGATTTTCGGCGTTAGCAACATGCTTCATAATGAAATTTAGTTGAGCAGAGCTTTTTTTTTTTTAGGCCTAGGACTTTCCCAAAGCTCGTAGAGCAGCACTATCATGATTCAAAGCATGCCTCACGATGTATAGAGGCCTTCGGAAGCCCAGTGGTGGTTGTTTTTAATGAAAAATAATGAACTTATTAATGTCTCTTTATCAGTATTACGTCTGCTTATGTTACCAAAAGAGTTCAGAGCGCCGTTATACACTTTGCAGTCCATCAATGAGAATGGCTCTCGGTGGTTATTGTTTCTAATCAAAAACAATAAAAATAGCTAATTAATGTCTCAGCATCGTATTATATTTAATTATGTAACCTAAGGGGTTCAGGGCATCACTACATGGTCCATCAAGGGGATGGCGGTCTTCGCCAGCACTTGGCAGCTCTGTGGTTACTTTCTTCAAAGAAAAACAATAAAAAACTTATTAAAATAATTATAAATGTAATAATGGGAATGTGGGGCAAGGGAAAAAATATATTTCCATCAAAGAGATTGCCAAGAATTCCTTTTCCAACAACCACTGATTCAAGGTTTCCTCATGACTAGATTTCTTCAATGTCCAGTGTTGCCATCTCAACCGAAGGCAGATAAATACGAAAACATCTAGATTGCAAGGGGGGAAAACTTCCTATATTTTCAGCAGTTTAAAAAAACTGCAAAGAAATCTCAAAATACGAAATATAAACTTTCCTTCATGGCAGACTGCTGATGCTTATTGACGTCTGCAATAAGGGAGAGTTGGCGAAATTTTCTAAGTGGTGTATAATCTGGAGTAACACCAAGTCGTTAATTTCTGTTCGTTATATTAATGCGTCACATATACTGTCATTGATATGTTAGTAGAAATTCGCGGGGGAAAAATTATGAAGTGTTTATGTTATGATATTTTTTAGTCATTGAAATCAATTAACAAGTTTGCGATTTTGTTTATTTTTTCTATTCTAGATTGCAAAACATGCCTTGTTTTTGAATAATTTGCATTGCATCATTTTTTAACATGCCTAAAAGAGCAAATTCCAAAAATGCTAATAACTCTGTTGTTACCAAACCAAAAGGTAATATGATATGCAATTTTTTTACATATAGTGTAAAACATATTTCTGCCCAAATGTAATTTATGTATATTGTAAAGCCGGTAAATAATTTTTAGTAAATGGTGA
>QLNU02015360.1:143414558-143425912 GCA_006491805.2 Dysdera silvatica
TATTGTACAACAAACAGTGACGTTGATTCATCATAAAAGTATTCACATTTATTAAGATACTTTTTATTTGTCACTTACCTTAAAATCGTATTGTATTCCAACGGTATTAGGGAACCCAAGGTAGCTGACGTGACCACTCGATTTTCTGTTTTGGTCGTTAAAAATTTCGTTATATAGAAATTTATTTCGTTATATAGAAACACTTTCATATGTAACGACCATGGGGATTTGCCAAAATTTTGCCATATAGGGAATTTCGCTGTACGGAAGGTCGTTATACGAAGGTTCTACTGTATATATATATAGACCGTAGTCCTTATATTGAGAGGTAACACTATAGTAACAAATGAACAGTGTTATTGAGCTACAGATTTTTTTTAAGGGAAAGATTTGGTAAAAGTAACAAATTTATATATAAAAATGAAATATTGTTTTGGCTTTTTTAGTAGCCCCTAAAATTGTGGGGCCCAAAGCCTTGGCTTTGGATGCCTTTGCAGTGATCAGACCCTGACCTTTGCTGTAGGCCTACATATGCTGTGAATCTGTTGATCGTTGACTAAAATTTTCTTAAACTGCTGGGTCCTTTGCATTTTTCCGAGGTGTGAACATATTGTCAGTAAGATTGGAAACAATTCTTCATTTTGTTATGACATATACAGTGTCCCAAAAGTTCAGTAACCCCGAAATATCTTGAAAAATACACTTTGGATCGAAAAATAAAAAATCTGTTTTCAATATTTTAGAAAAAAAAACGAACCATCCAATGAGGCCAAACTTGACACACCGTTGGTAGGGGAGGGGTAACTTTGAAATCTGAAATGGGAACCCTCATTTTTTATTGTGGATTTGGATTCTTTAGAAAAAATACACAACTTTGACCTACAATTTTTAATTTTTACTCTAAAAGTGGCACTATAATCAATAAAAATAGAAGAGTATGATCATTTGAAAATAGGAATTTTTGTTATGAGGTACACAGTGTCCCAAAAGTTCAGCAACCCCGAAATATCTTGAGAAATACAATTTGGATCGAAAAATAAAATAATATGTGTTCAGTATTTTTAAAAAGCTATCCAGTGATGTCAAAAGTTTAGGGAAATGATACGTAATTTTCATTCTAAACATTGCTTTTTTACTTTCTAATAGATGGCGCTGTTATTCCAAAGAACGATAACTCTTCACTCCATCCCTGGGAGAAGGGGATGGGAGTCAATTTTGGCATCACTGGATAGATTTTTTAAAAATATTGAACGAGTATTTTTGTATTTTTCAATCTGAAGTGTATTTTTCGAGATTTCCCATTTTCTAACGTTCACACCCATCTTCAATTTTGATCGATTATAACGCCATTTGTGAGAATAAAAATTAAAAATCATAGGTTAAAATCATGTATTTTTTTCTGCAGAATCCAAATTTGTAATAAAAAATGGGGGGGTTGCCATTTAAGATACTGAAGTTGTCCCTCCCCCACTTGGGGGGATTTGTTGGTTCAATTTTGGCATCATTGAATAGCTTTTTTAAAAATATTGAACGTTTATTTTTCAACCCAAAGTGTATTTCAAGGTTGTTAGACTTTCGGAACACCCTGTATAATTTGTTTAAATTTTCACATTTGGTTCCAGATCTTCCAACGTTATGAGCATTCGTGTACTGTTTATTAAATATGTTGCTTTTATTTATTGCCTTTCCTTTACATCAACAGTAGTTCCTAAGAGACCCAGGGTTGCTACCAATGGCCACAAGTTGCCAGATCCATTGCCACTGGGCGAGATTCTAACTGATTTGAAAAGGAGACAGTGGCGACTAGGTAAATCGATCGGTGTTGGTGGATTTGGAGAAATTTACTTAGGTAAGATAATCTCTATAATTAAAAACAATAAAAGGAAACAAAAATATTAATTTGCAGTGTAACCTCGATTTATCGTTTTTCATGGGTAGGTGGAAAATGAACGATGAAAGTAGACTGTTATAAAATAGGGGTTAACAGAGAGGAAGTACTGTGTTGATATGGAGAGACGTATAAGAAATATATTAATGACTTATACACATATGTTTACCGAGTTTATAAAAAAACGTTTATGCACAAAGCAAATAGGAGGCTTTTGTTTTTATAAAGAAAGCACATGGATTTATTTAAAGAAATCAGTAATTTTGTTATAAATAAATGAAAGATCGGTGCACTGTGTGATGATGTAGTTAAATTGAAATTAACACAAGTTCTGTCATATAAGCTGGCACTTCGTTCACGGTTATTTTGATAGAGAAAACTCTTGTTTTGACTTTAAAAAAAACTTACAGTGAAATTCCAAAACGGATTTAGCAAGCATTTTCGTTTGTCCCAGGCTCTTCTTTATATATGGATCCAACTGTACATGTAAAATTGTTTCACGTAAAGAATTAAATTTATCAGTTAATAGACCTTGCGTAGCTTGGCGCAGTATAGCCTAGATGGTGTTTCTCCATAAAAAATCCAAACAAACAAACCTTGCATGGTGTGCGGATGAAATACTGGGATAGGCAGTAAATAAGGATATACTCATTGTTATAAAGATATGTAAGTTGAGAATATCCACGAGGCTAACTCAAAGCGATAGAAAGTACAACCCAGATTTAGCGACTACATGTTTGTTGTAGTCTGGGGTTTGATTCCCGCAGCAGGTTCCTTGGAAACTGTGATACCCCTTCACAGCACTTTTAAATTAAACAAATTAGTTGGCAAGTGTTCTGCAGAGGATAATATTAAAAAGTGCTTCTTTTTTCTGGTGTACATTCATCCTAAGAGGTAATTTATAGAATAAAGCTTTAGCGAGGGTAATTAGAAATTAGGGTTTAAGTGCACAATCCATCACTGAAAATTGCAGTAGATCGGCTTGTGACATCATACTTAACTATATATTGATTCAGCATTTTATTATTCAGGCATAACTCAAAGTCTATCCGAACGTACAGTGAGGTTTACTCCTGGAAAGGGGGGTGCAGGCCCCCAATTAACCCTTTCTCTATACAAGTAAGAGTAATTTGTTCAGATATGAATTTTGTAAAAGTAAATACTTACTTACCCCCCAAAGAAAAAGCAAAGAAAGTGCTAAAAATGCACAGTCAAGCTTTCAGTCGGCTTTGGCAACATTTAAAAAAAATTCAGGAAAGAGAAGGCATGTGACGAGCTATGCAGTTTCACCTAAATTAGCTTCTTTTAAAGAAAGGTTCAATTTCGTTAACTGACTGCCATGTTCTGTTATTCATAATTAACATTTCATTGCTGAAGTTTTAGTGAAAAATTATTTCTGACTTTGTACTTACAATAATTCTTTTTCTTTTTTTAAACAGCATCTGACGATGTCAAGAAACCTACATCTGCAGATGCTAGATATGTCGTCAAAATTGTAGGTTTTCCTCCTCTTTGTTTCAGTCAAATGAATTAGTTTCATGTTCATTCATATTGGTTGATTTACTGTCATACGAGTATAAACAAATACCATTTTTTTTACATTGTAAAAATTTTGTTAGTTTCGAAATTGGAGTGTTATTACCAGCAGTTGCAGTTATGTAATTCATGGCTGTGTGCTCAGACAGTGAAATTTACAAGCAGTATTTGCTTCAGCATATTTCCGTAATTTGGGAGGAGGGGATTGGTCTACCCAAGTGAATCAAAAAAACAAAGTTTTCCACTTCGGAATAATGTATGTATTTATGTGGGGAGGATACAAAAATTGCCACAAACACTCGGATAATGCAACTATACTAAGAGATACCAAAGACTTCATCGCAAAGATGCAGTCTGTTTGCAGCATGACTTGATCTGTCCTTTTATCGCAAAAGATTTGCTGCAAATGTAAAAAAAGACTACCATTTGAACATGTTAAAATATTCAGTCGTATTCTAAAACGTTAAAGAAATTTGAATTTGATGTTAATTTAGTCATGTCATTTATTGTGATCTTATCAACTTTACTATACTGTAGTCTTGAGTAATGGCACATGGACTGTGCAAAAGAAGAATAAATGAAGTATTATAATTATTAAATTAATAAATATTTTCCACCATGTAAATGGATTGGAATTTATATAATTAATTCATTAATTAATTTGCATGTTACTTTTTCTTTAGGAGCCACACAGCAACGGCCCACTTTTCACAGAAATGCACTTTTACTATAGAGTGGGAACTTCCGAACAAAGTGAGTTTAGCGATTTATTATTATATAAAGTCATTCATGTTCTGATACTTAGAATCACCCTCTGCTGTCGAGTCCTACCCGACGATCTATGATATCAAAAGTGTTATTCAAAACTTTGTAAAGAAGAAGCAAACCTTTTTCATTAGTAAATGTGTCCATGAATGTCACCCTTCGTTGCTGTTTGGTGGCATGACAATTTGCTCTTTTTTTTTTTTTTTTTTGTGTGCACTTCATGTGACATAGTGCATTTTGTGAATGTTGCAGAGTTCCCACAAAACTGGATTTGTCCGGGACTTTAAAATCGTTTTTAAAGGTCAGAGGAAAATGGGATTTTATGGTCGGTCCTGGAATAGTCAAGGAAAACTTTCCTAACGCGTTTTGAATAGCTAAATCTCTTACCAATGTAAAGGGCCGTGCAGTGTGGTAACACATTCACTTAGTGTACCATTAACTCGGTGCAAGGAACACTTACTCAGATATCTCATAAAGATCGGTAAAAAAGTTGAAAAAATTCGTCTGCCGTTGACTGCGCATGCGTGGCGTGACGTGGAATTGTAGCTCCAGCTATGACATAGACTGATGCCCCTGCACAATGGAAATCATGCATCTGTATTTGTAGTTGTTGGGGAAGGAAAGAAAGAATGTGCTACATCCATAAGGTTTTGGTCAAGCATGTGACTCTTTATAGGGAAGCCATGTGTTAGACGTATCTGGTATTTCTTTGCTCTGGAAAGAAAGTTTTGTTTTTAGGTGTTTTTGAAAACAACGTTAACGATGTCGACCGTTAATAAAAGGTACTACCAAACGTTTAAAGCCAAATATATGAAGATGTTTAATTTTATTCAAAAATCAAGACTGGGGCCAAAATATGCTTTCTGCATGTGTTACAGTAAAGACATAATCATTACTCACGGTAGTAAACGCGCTATTTTGAAAATGCATCATTTTCCAGCTTAAAATATTTTACAGAAAAATTTCCTGTTCTTTTGTTCAATAATACAGAAGATAAAGCTGTTGATGCTTTACAAACAGAATTCAGTGAGTTCCAGGCTTTCGAAGTTCCACAAACTGTGAGTAATGAAGGTAGCATTGATGCACAATGGGCAGCCATAGGTAAAATAAAAAATGATACTTGTGAATTAAAATTTAAACGACTTTCTCAGGTTATGCTGTCAATACTTACGATCCCTCACAGTAATGCAGCATGCGAGAGTGTCTTCAGTCAAGTGAAGAAAATTAGAACTGACTTCAGGTCAACCATGTCTGATGACACATTAGAAAATTTACTAATAGTTAAATGCAGACAACATGTGAAATGTTACGAGAATGTATTTGACAAAAAATTTCTCAAATGCAAAATCTTGCACTACAGCATTTGTAAATTCTAAGAATTAATATTGCGTTTAATACAGTTTAATCCTCTATTATTATTAATTTAATAAATACTTAATTTCCTCATTGTGCCCTTTTTTCATAAATTATGTATGATTTTGTTTAATTAAAAAATGGTGGCCTGCCCACGCGTGCGTGATTGACTACAGATTTTTCACTTCTAGAAGTTGGCACCTATGTATGTTGGGTTTGCCTTTTTTTTTTTAGTCAATGAGTGGATGCAGAAAAAGAAGTTAAAATATTTGGGAATGCCTCGATTACTCGGCTCTGGGTCACACGACTTCAAAGGCACGAAGTATCGATTCATGATCATCGAGAGGTTCGGAGAAGATCTGCAGAAGCTTCTTGAAAAAAACCAGCGGGTGTTCCCTGTAAAAACTGTTTACACTCTAGGTCTTAAAGTTGTGAGTTTTTTCAATCATCTCAAATTGTGCAGTTCGTTGATTATTAAATTTAAGCAATTTATGAAGCTAAGTGTTTACCTAATGATATTTATAATTAATGTTGACTGATGCACAAAACTTCATTTTTTGTTTTTTAGATCGACGTGCTGGAATACATTCACAGTCATGGTTATATCCATGCCGATGTTAAGGCTTCTAATTTGATGTCGGGGTTCGGGAAAGATAAGGAGAATGAAGTATGAAGGTTTTTTTGTATGTAATATTATATTATTTAAATATCATTAAGGAAAAAAGGCATAATTATATTGACAAGGAGGAAATCTTATTAAGCAAATTAAAGTGTGTGCACAGTAATGTTCCTCAATAATGTTCTAATTAATGACTATTTCACAATGGTATTTTGCAGTACTTTGTGGAATTACATGCACATTCCAAGTAACATCTTTTTCTGTTTGTTTTCTCTCTATTTCACCTGACATCAGATGGCTACCCCCAAATCGAGGTCTGACAAAAATCTTGTAAGGTTTCGATAGAGGTTTTGAGATGTTAATAGCATGACTCCTTAAGCTGTAAGTCCCACATGATTCCAAAAAGAGTCTACTACCCAGATTTGTCACATTTTGGTGTAATACTTTCATTGAACGTCAATCCAGTTCGTGGTCTTTCCTGAAAATATGTTCGGCTAATTGACTTGAGTTGTCCCCATTGGCCACTGCACACATATGCTCTTTTGCTCATCGACATATTGATCTTCCCGTGTGTCCAATATACACCTTGTTACAATCTCCAAATGATATTTGGTAAACAGCACCAGTTCCCCCCCCCTCCCCCACATCAGGGACACGATCCTTAACTTTAATAGATCTCGAAGGGTGTGGACAGGTTTGTAGAAGGTCTTAACATTTGCACGACAGAGAATTTCATACACCTGCCACATACGGCAAAACCACCGATGTCTGCCTGATTTCATCTTCTACATTCCATGATTCTTGTTGTCCTTGAACCATAAAACTCGCACACACTAAAGTCTTGCATCTCATTAGGGAAAATTAAGTCTTACGAAAGTTTTAGAGATCTGAAACTTGAATACAGCTAATCGATAGTGTATGTGTTGTTTATAAGTATTTACATTATATTAGTGTAATCCTCTTTTTTTTCTCTCTTCAGATCTATTTAATTGATTTTGGATTGTCATGCCGATACACATCACAAGGTGTTCATAAGGAATATAAAGAAGACTTGCGTAAAGCCCATGATGGTACCATTGAATTCACTAGCCGAGATGCCCACATAGGAGGTATTACATCAATATAATTGGATACATTGTATGAATGTTAAAAATGCATTTCTAGTAAACCTTTGGTGTGCACTTGTTTTAAACAGATAATCTGAATTAATGACATATACAAAGTGTTTTAAGGCTACCAACTGTAATGCAAGATAAGGAACACTGAAACGAACCACCGTCATTCAGGATAAGCATCCCGTTGCGTGGTACACTTTGCAGCTGAAACATCTTTCACATGTGAGAGTATGTTTAAGGTTCACAGTGCTAATGCAGAGTTCCAGCGTACCCGGAATTGTCAATTTAATGAATTTTAAATCGTTCCTAAAGCATGGTTCCCACTGTACTTGAATTTTTTTTTTTTTTCCCCAAGTAGGGACCCTTGAAAACTGCCAAAAATGTGGTTGGTCCTTGAATTTTTCCCAAAACCATTTTTCAAGTTTTGGCAAAAGGACAAAAAGGGTATTTCTCCTAATTTCCGGAACAAAGCTCGTAGCGCTTAGGACACGCCCCTTCCTCCCCGCCCACTGAACATGGCGAATACAAGGGATGTAGAAAGGGTAACTTTTGCTAGCAGTGTGCCAAGTTGAAAAGGAGCAACATAATCAAACACTAATTCATTATTAATCTTATAATGTCTTGCATTTTTAATTTTTATGTACATTGCGATTGACAATGTGAAGTCCTTGAAAAGTCCTTGAATTTCATCAGGACAAAAGAGTGGGAACCATGTAAAGGTCAGGGAAATACAAGATTTCTTGGTTGAACCTGGAAATACCAAGGAAACCTTCCTAACTGCTGATTTAAATAGCCAACTCTTCCACAAACATAAAGCTATTTTCTTCGCAACTGAAGTTCATTTAAAAGGTGCTAGTGGTTGATCAGGAAATTTTGCTAGAAAAGCCTGGGAATTTTTCCCTTCAAGATGGGTGAGAACCTTGTTATGTCTGGGCACATGAAAATACATATGCTGATCATGCAACCACAGGTTGTATTTACGGACATAACATTCTTTAAAGAAAATTATTTGTTTTAGTGTTGCATATTTCCCATTAAAGTTTGCCCATTGAGTTTCAACTCGTCTTACCATGTTTGGCGCAGTATAGCCCAGATGCTCTTGCGCCATAAAACATCCAAACAAACAAACAAATCGTCCTGTGTGGATGGCGTTAACCTTAAATGGTAGGATAAGTAGCCGTTGGCATGGATCCGTGCATACCAAAGTAGAGCTGATTATGTTTTGGCTGCTTGGTGAGTTTTTGGAATCTTAAGACAATGAAATACACTTCAGAGGGGGCTCGAGGACTCTCTCTGCCCCAGTGTGGACACCCATGGGTCATTAGCTGTAATACAGCTTGTCCAATTGGTCATAAACATCTAAGGCTTTTTTTTACTGCCAGTCTGTCAATGTTGCTATTTTTTATTTTATAGCCAAAGGTCTAATGAGGTAGAGAAGATAAATAAGGCGAAATAGGCATAATAAGTTAAAAAATATGGCCTTCGAAAGATGGTTTTTGTAACAAATCTTTGATGTACTCTAGTATTTTTTAATTATTTTAAAATATTTTAATTATTAAAACAATTAATATAAAGCTTTATAATATACTAAACTACAAGGTTAGCATAAATGAATGACCGGATTTTAAAAATTTATATTTTCGAAACTATTACACATAATATAATCAGCTCTACTTCTTAACGAAAACGATGCAGTATTCCAGTTGTTACTAATATATTGAAATGAATATAACAATACCTAAGACACTGGAAAAAGGTATTATTATAGAAAAATTTCACTGTGTTTAGCCATTTTCGTTTTATTTGCTATTTTATTTTATATTTAAAATAAATATATATAAATGATATAAAAAAAAAATATAATTTCATCCAAAACTAGACTGTAGTTGTGCATATATTGTAGTGAATTCATAACAAATGCTTAGTATATGCTTTGTTTCTTAAATTTCATGTGTACATTTGGGTTTTCACATTTAGCTCATTCAAGAAGAGGCGATCTAGAAATCTTAGGTTATAACATGCTGCAGTGGCTTTGTGGTCGGTTACCATGGGAAGACAATCTTAAAGATCGAAACTATGTTAGTCAGCAAAAAACCATGTAAATATACTTTTTTTTATTTAAAAAAAAAAAGAGAGAGAGAGAGTTTCGATTGTGTGAGCTCACTTTTAGTGAAAGCAAATTATATCTTTGCATTCTATTATCATTATGAAATGGCTTACTTCAAGATCTTCTACAAAATTAGTTCTATTTCAGACATTAAATATTAGTATCCAGTCTACCATAGGATTTGAAGATTTTTTTTTTTTTAGTTGATTGTAATATATATATTGGTTGCTTTTAACTTTCACATTAAAATGAAGATTCGGGTTGAGGAGGGGGGGGGGTTAATTCCTGTCCATGCACGTTTTCCATCTCAGGGTGGTCTACACCGAGTGACCTCCAGGTGTATATTGCTATATATAATCAGGGTTGGGTTTTGCCCAACCCAAAAAAACCCAGTTGGATTTTTTAAAAACAATACTTTAAAATCAGAAATTCAAAAAAGATGATCTTATTTTTAATTTAAGTGTACTTTCTTATTATTGAATCAAATGCTGTGTATCGTAATTAGTTAAAAATCACAAATTTTATAGATAGAAGCTTAACTTGATTGAACTCAATATTGAAAAACCCACTTGGGTTTTATCAATACTGTGTATATATAAGTTCTCAAAGTATTATTTGGTGTGTGCTATTAACCAGGGTTCGACTCCCAGCAGTGCAAAGAATGCTTACACAGAGTTCTCATGAAGTTCGCATTGCTCAGTTTAGTCCGGGGTTTGGTTTCCAAGGCCTTAAGAGGTTTGGATTCTTCGAAAAAACAGTGAGTCTCGGTGCAACATGATCACTGTAGTTCTCTGCTACAAAATGGGATTTTTGCTGTTCCAAAAGCACTGTTCAGCTATGGAAACCCTGCTTACATTGACCGATTACCTGTTTTAACTTAATCTCTTGTTGATGGTATTATTATGCTACAGTGCGTTTGGTATTTTAGTGGACACTTGATAACAGTGCACTATCGTGAGAAATAATGCCAAATTTGAAAATGAAAATAAAGATACTACAATAAAACAGTATTCTGCAAAGTGGAAGATTAATAATCTTTATTAAATCATTCATAAATGTAACAAAATCAAGATGAGGCTTTCAATCTTGTTTGAAAATTTAATGGACACTTACTGAAATTGGAGTGTTTTATGTACATTAATACGCGAGATATCCTCCGTTTTTGCGTATAACTTTAAAGACACGTGAATCCATTGATTCTATCAATGTTTGTAAATACTTAGGATCGATTTGATACCAAGTTTCCACAATAGCGTCCTTTAAGGCATTAACCGACGTGAATTGCTTCCCATTTGCATATATTTGACGAACAATATAATCCTATACGTTTTCGATAGGATTTAAATCAGGACTACGTGTCGACCAAATCATACTTTTAAACTTTTTTGAATTTATCCATCTTTTGGTGGAGATAGATGCATGGCACGGTGCGTTGTTCTGTTGCAAAATCCAGTTTTCCCCACATATTTATGAGGCATATGGGAGGGCATATTCTTTTAAAAATTCTTGATAGCAGGTGGAATTCATACGACTGCCGATGAAAGCTCCAGGCGTAGTACCGTTGTAGCCAAAGACACTACAAATGGTCATCAACCCTCCTCCTTGAACTCTACGAGAAAAGTATTGCGGCGCTTTCCGCAAATCGTGCCAATAATGTTGAAAAGCATCCGGACCATCTAAGTTGAATTTCTTTTCGTCCGTGAAAAGTACCTGCAACCATTTATCGTTCCACTCCATGTGTCGTCGAGCCTAGTTTAAGTGTTCCTGTTTGTGAACTTGGGTGAGAGATGGTTTGCCTTTTTTTTTCCGAAAAGATAAATTTTTGGAATTAGAGAGCACATTGCTTCTGATCTGACGTCATAAGCCCCGCCCCCTTATGTACCCCGCCTCCTTTATTATGTTGCACCCTCAAGCAACAAAAATATTGTGAAGATTAATTTAATCTCTGAGAAAATTTAAATTACACAAACA
>QLNU02015360.1:143426012-143458003 GCA_006491805.2 Dysdera silvatica
AACCGCAAAAATATGGATTTGTTCTGAAATTTTTTATGCATTTATACAATAGTGGATCCAGAAATCTTTCAAGGTGAGGGAGGGGAGGGCGAGTTGTTTCAGATTTCTATTTTTGGCCAAGTGTCCGGTACCTTTGATTTCATTTTCCATGATATAATCTTGGCTGAAGGATGAGGGGCGATCGCCCCATCGCCCCTTTGGTGTATTTACATGCGCTAATGCTAAAAAAGGCTAAAATATGCAATTGTATATGTACATTTGAGTATAATCCGAATTCTGCTCATTAGTAACCGAAAGGATAAATTTAGAATTAACCTGGACTAGACCGATGTAACGAAATGATAAAGTCATAATATAATCAATAACATGCTAGAATACATGACATTGAACAATCACAACAGTAATAGCATTGGAAATGTGTTTTATGACTCAGATGTAAATAATTTATTAAGGGAAGATTAATTTACGTATTTTATAATACCGGGCGGCCACCCAGGATCGCGTTTGCATGAGGGCGCCAAAACACGATCAGCGTCAGCCCGCCCGGGTTCAACATCGACCTCGAGCCGCCCCTGAGTATCTTACCCGGTATCTTACTAAAGTATTTTACAACGATATAAAACTATATTTATGGGTTATTTTTACAGAACGATGGCGCTCAACGACAGTAGGTTCTAAATGGATGGTCAAACTCGATCGTTATAACCAATAAGGCGCTATGTTTAGCGGCCACTTTTCGTTTAGCAAGAATGATATATTAGTTAAATAAAAAATAGAATAACAGCTTATAAAAAGAATCTTATGGGTAATTTTACAAAACGATAATTCTCAACGACAGTAGATTCTAAATGGATGGTCAAAATCGATAGTTATATCGAATAAGGCGCTATGTTTAGCGGTCCCTTTCCGTTTAGTAAGAATGACATGTTAGTTAAATAACAATACGAATAATATGTAAGTATTTAAAGGGAAGTGTCGCCCCAGGGATGTCCTTTAAAAGGAATTATGTGCCATTTTTTTTTAAATTTGTATTATTGATAGAAATCATGTTCATGAATCCGCAATAAACAGACGACACTTTAAAGGCAAAGCATAAAGTAATTTAGGATCGTGCAGTACCCATTTTGAAAAATGTGGCGTCAAAATTAGCAACGAGTGTAAGTGTACCTTTCAGATTAACGATGCGGAAATATTTAGGCTTAATCCTTCATGACATATATCTATCTTTGCTAATAAAACTAGTTTTACAGACAGAAATAGCGTATTTTACGGCTAACAGTGAACAAAGGCTCATCTGATATGGAATAACAACCACGACAAAGCTTTAAGTTGAAATCGCAGCGGAGGGAATAGAATATTCAGGATTGGAATAATCGTAGCTTTAGGGCATATCATGAGTAGCATCTTTTATGATCGGCAATAATTTATCTTGTGCAAGTATAATCGTTTTTTTCTTTGGCACTTTATATTAAACCTTATGCAAACAGCCTTCGGCATGGGATTAAATATATACTTGTAAGGCGCGTGTGAAGTGTGAAAGTGCCCTTAATACTTTCCCTTCTATGTACGTAGGTCATATAAGCGGTATCTTAGAATCCTTAAGTTTTTCTGCAAATACATAACTGTTTATCTTAAGAGTTTGCACGTTTGTGTATGCATTTATACAGTGTATTCATAATAATTCGCAAACTTGCAAAATTTCAATTTTTCTCAAAACCGTTGAAATCTTTTATCAAATACTTCCATCATGCTAACTGAATTGCCATAATTTAAGTAAAATGCCAATATATTTCAGTAATAATAAAGAAATATATGAATTTTGCATAATTATAAACCTCAATTCAACTGCACATCATTAAGCTTCTAGATAAATGGTATTAATTTCTATATTTCTTTAAATCTACTAGCATTTACCTTTGATGATGTACACATATATACATTGGGAAGGATTTATACGTAAGGATTCATACGCTTCGTGTTTTTGCGCTCGATGTGTACGGAAATCGATTACATTTTTTTAATATGTATCCTTTTTACATATTTATTTATGTATTTTTATTAGTAAAAATACTTTGCTTACAATCGGATTTTGCTCATAAACTTACTTTAATAAAATTCATATTTACATATTTAATTCTGTGATACTATTTTTCGCAGTTATAATTTTTACACGAATTTTAATATTTTATTGAAGAGTTGTAAAGGTACAAAAAGTTTAGGAGTTAGCTGTAAGTTTTTATGTGAATATAACTTTTATAAAATTTGCGTACTCATTGTCAACCTGTGAAGGGATGAAATTACACCAATAACACAGTTTTGTTTTATTTAAGGATGGAAAGATTTTTTTCTGAAAACGTTTAACAATTCCATTAAATAAAAAAGAAAACTGCGTTAATTCGTCTTATTTTGTCATTATTAGCCTTTGCAGTCATCCTCTATTAGTATCTATTATGCCTAATATTTTTTTAAATATATTTATCTATTGAAAAATGTATTTTTAGTATGTAATATTTTATTTTATAACATATAAACAAAATTTTATGCGCATCCCATTTATGTGCATTTTATTTATACAGAAACATTTTATTTTATAAAATGCAATCAATTTTATTTTAAAACTGACTAACGTGAACATATTTTTTGTGTATCACTATCGGAGGTGTCGGAATTGTATACTGGTACACAATTTTGGATGATAATTATCATAAAAACAATAAAAACATAAAAAAAATTCTACAACGTGAGCATTTTATAAATGAATTGTTCGAACAACTGATTTTCTTTGTCTAATATCATCTGGAAAACAAATACCATCTACATTTTCAAAAACGCTTCTTTCGTTTGTTAACTTTGCAACAAACCAAGAGTACTGTAATGTATTCTTAAAATTCGGCGCCGAAAGTTGATTGTGAATAAGTGAATGGATCTTCAAAGCATCTATCTGCTCGCGTGTTTAAATGACTATTTTTTTGTAAGCTTTCAACACAATTTTGTAACCTTTTAATGAAATTTTTTACTTGACGGAAGAAGTACACATCACGAGGTTGACAGTATGGGGTACAATGAGGTGGAATTACTTCAACAGTAGAAGAAGAGGTGCCGTCGTCATTTGTAAAAACATTATTAAAGTGTGCTGGATCTACTTAACTACATAACAGGCTGGATGGCTACACCAAAACTTTTTCTACTTTTCAACTTTTTAATAATCAACAATTAAAATTCGAGTAGAAATTATCACTTTACTTAATAAGCGCTGATGCCCTGCTTCACAAATATAGATTTTATCCAAGTAAGTTTGCCATAAGGTAAAGCCTGATTGCTAAGTAAAATGCGTTATTAATAAAAATACATAAATAAAAATGTAAAAAGGGTATATATAAAAAAAATGAGCGATTTTCTCGGGCATAATAACACAACATAAAAACCCAGAGCGCAGCACCAGCAACTTAACCATCAAGCTACCGATTAGCTTGCAATGGGTGTCATGTTTTAAGCTTATATATCGGATGCAAAATCTTTAAAAATTCATATCTCCGAAAATAAGCAGTATGGGCACAAATGCCAAGACGCGTATTTCTTTATTTTGGCTCAACTTTCATAAAAAAGAATTTTATCAAAATCGGTGGGGCACTCACTGTGAGTTCTCTTTGTGAGGTCTTTATTTTTATTTGTTTCGATCCCTTTTTGTTGAAAGTAAACTAACATAAAATCTGCAAAGCTCTTTGACGGTCTTACTTTTTTCCAAGTAAAATCTTTAAATTTTTGTTTTCTTTACTAAATATTTTCAGAAAATTTTTTCAATATCTAGCGTCACATTTTACGATCTATTTTCAGAATATGATTTGATATCTAACTTTTACGTGTTTCGTTTTTGATTAAAATATCCAGTATATAGTTAGTGGTTACATAACCTCCAAATAAATATTATGACAGACACCCTGCATAAAACTTTTAAGAGACGCCTAATAGGTAGAATCTCTTTATAGATTTCTATCCACCCCCCTTTTTCATTTATTATTTTTTTTACATGTACAGTAAAACCTCTTTTTACGACCACCTTTTCTGGGAACGTATTTCCTCCTCCCATAAACTCAGTGTTAAATTTGCCTCCATTTAGAGATCACCTGTCTGGGCGACCGCTTTTTCACGGTACCGACGGTGGTCGCTGTAAGAGAGGTTTTACTGCATTTATAAAAATTATTCGACACTAAAATTAGGCCTTACACTTACGTTGTGAAACATATGATTCTGTGAGATCTCATAAAAGCACGTTTCAATAAGCATATTTCTTTTGAAGAATCAGAAAACATGAAAGACGAAATAAAAAACAATAAAGTTAAAAATATATATTTTTATTAAAATGTTGGTCTAGTAACAGATTTAAATTCGCATTGTTCAAACGAAAATAATTTCCTCTCAAAATTCAATCTTTAAACTGATGGTTAAGAGTTTAATATAAAATGCATTACAAATTATACTTCAAATAAAAACATAATGCAAACTACCAACTACACATATTTAATGTTACATAAACTTCAATAACCTTCTCTCACTTTCATCCCCTAGATTGAAGCCTTACAATAGGTGTATGTGAATTACAAGTAAAAATAATGAAAACCAAAAGCATTACTATCCATGATTAGAAGACCATCTATTTTTTAATGCTTCAATTTACATTGTTTAGTTAAATTATTACTTAACGAGACTATTATTCAATTTTTTACAATAATTATTTAAAAAAGTGTTTGTTGAAGAATTTATAATATGCTTTAAAATATCATGAGGGTCATGAAAATTTGGACAATCGTATCTAGAAAGCACAAATTTTCATTAAGCAAATGTAAAGTAATTTTACACATATTATCGCATGGGCTGGTGGAAAATAGGAATTTTTGTTCATACTCATCAGAAACAAGTTTCTTAACAACAATAAAATTATATGCAATAGCATTTAAAACATCTGGATGAGGATACGTAAGTCCTCTATCAAAAACTTTGATTCACGAATGAATATTTTCAGTATCATTTAAAAGTAACTAGTTATCAACAGTGATACTAGATTTGCATGAGTCACACTTCAATTTTGTAAAACACTATAACGGCAATAACCAGCTATGTATGTTAAAATAGGCATGTTCAATTTCATATCACCTAAGTCACAATCATCAACCGTTACATTGCTAAATGTTTCCATCACATTTTCATCCAAAGATGTTTTTTCATTATCTTTAAAACCGCATATATTGATAGGAATTTTTCCATATTTTCCAGAATTAATCACAGTTGGTAATGTAGCTTGTAGTCTTAATTTGTCCTCTGTTTCATATACCTGTCTTATGGAAATATTATGCTGCGCACCAGCCAACTGCCTGCACTTACCAAACCTGTTCTCTAATGTATCAGTCTGTACTTTTCCAGTTAAAAGGTACTCAAAACCTAGCTTTTCTATACACTACCTTGCCATCTCAATTAAAGCACAGGTTTTGTGATGAAGTTCAAAGCGAGTTTCTTTCGTTAAAAATCCAGATTTTAAGCTTAAGTTTTACCAGTCTTCCAACGACCTCATGAACTTAGTCATGAAAATATACTTTTCATCACTCTCTGTTCCAGTTAAAGGCATTTCATATACATTAGCATTATGAACACCTTTAAAAATGGATTTTACGTTTACAATTGATCACCAAGTATTATGTTAATAAATTTCTCAGTCCTTAAAATTAGACATTTGCCCTTGCTGTTCCATACAAATCAAAGCTTCAGCAATACGAGAATTAAAAACTTGTGATGAAAGAGTTACATTTTGTTTTTTTAAATCAGTAGGATATAAAGACTTTATTGTCAAGCCAAACCCATATTTCACGAGTTTCCCGGTTTCAAGTTCATGCAACTTTTTAAGACATGAAAAGGATGCTGTTTCAATACACGATGCATCATCAAAGTTCGGGTAAAATATAGATTGCCCAATGTTCTTCTGGTTTACCCAGTTGTTTCTAATACACTTCACTATATGCACCGAATCAATAACAAATTACAGTGGCCGAGATAGGTTAGCAGGGTTTTTATACACAATGCTAATTGTAGGCCGTGTTAAGAACATCGACATGGCCTTTTTATTGACAGAATTATTATCGCTAACAACGCCTACAATTTTAAATACCATATGTTCTAATCCAACTACAACATTTTTTATATAATCGTACAGATTTTCTGCACTAAGTGTTTTAATTGGCAAAATATATACAACGTCTTTATATACAGATAATAAGCCACGTATCATAAAAGCCTATGCATTAGATGTAGCAGTTTTAAAATTGTATGCCATTCCATATATATTACCCCCTTTATAATAAAAGTTTTGATTTAAATGAATTTCAACGATCATTAAAAGAACAGCAAATCTTTTTTTAGATAATTCTTAAAACATAAATTTCACATAATTTAAGGAACATTTAGTACACTATTCATTTATTGGACTAATCCTGAGGTCTGAACAAATGTTTTGAATAGTTCGAAGATGTGGCATAATTACGATCTGTGAATATCGAATAAAATTATACGCACGTGGTGAAATTGAATGGAGTGAACTGCAAACAATTAAAAAATCTACAGAATAACGATATTGTTTTTTTTTTTAGAATTATATTTTGATAACTGTTCCAGAAAAAAATTAATTTCATGGATTTTGTCTGGCATAACTTTCTTCAAATCAATCATTAATTCATTTATGACTTATAAATAATCTGATATATTATTTTCAATTAGAATATCAGAACAAAATGAATTCAGCTTTTCAAAAATATCTAAGAGAATATTAATATTAGTAATTTTTGATGGGGGGGTCACTTGATCTAATGATCTTAAGGGCACATTTTTTATAGATGCAGACACATTTAAATCTGAATCAATTACTAATGATTTCAAAATTTTTGGATATGTTTCATTTGAAATATTCACAATCGTTGCATTAATGGGCCTATGGCAACAAACCAATGATCTGGGAAACTCTGTCCATCTAGACATACTTTCAGCTCCACTAAATTAGAAAATGTTCGTTTTTTGTCATATAGTTTTTTTTCAAGTAGGCTATGGGCTGTTGCCCTTTCGATAGCATCTATTTCTCTTTTTTTTTTCTCTTTTGTTCTGGTGACACTCTTACCGGCACTGTAGATGAACGGTAACTTGGACCGTCAGGAAATATACTTGGAACTGTTCCTTTTTTTAAACATGGATATGATAGTAGAAATATCAGCTGTTTTCCAGAGTTCTCATCAAAAAATTCTGATTGTCTCAGAATCTCCTCCTGTTTGAAGTGGAGTTCACATACCTTTCAAAATAATACAATAATAGTTAAGCAACATAAACATTAAAAAAAGGGGACATATATTTACACAACAGAATTTCATGTACTCATGAATTAATGTTTTGAACTAATATAGACTAATATAAAATAACAACTAATATAGAAGTAAGATTCATGAAAATTTTTAAACGGGAAAAAGAGGGGTTTTGACCATGACACTGCCACCACCAGCCTATGTTTTACCAATTCTCATTTCAGGATGTTGGCATTCCGACCTTTAAAGCCCAATATGCCACCATCCATCTACTCAGTGGAGCAAAAATCGGGATTCATCTGTAAAGACAACCCTTTGCCAATCCCAGGTGATCTAATTTCGATACTGTTCTGCAAATATGGTAAAACTGTTCTAAAAGCGTGGTTTGACTGTGCACTGTGACAGCTAGCTATGATCAGATTAACCTTACGATTCACAGAATGTACTCATTAGTTCGATATTATTGAATGCATGATTATGGGGCTGGTGTTCAGTGACATTCTGCGATTTCTTTTTATTATATATTCCCTTATCAATTAAACTAATATCCTAACTTGGATCAAAATTCTTAAAGAGTGAGAGAAATAAATAATATGTGTAAGCATTTCCACACATTTTCATCCAAACATTTATTTATTAAGGTTAAAATAACATGAAAATCTCATGACAGCTATTCATTTGTTGATTCAATATTGCAAATTATATTTAACAAGATTTATCAGCAAACATGTTTATCCGATACTTTTTCTTATTCGTTAATTTCAAAATGTAGTGCCCCATAAAGAGACTTCTGACATTTTTACTCTTATTCCCCCCCCCAGTCCATATCCGCTGTTTCCACCCAGAAATCATTTATTGAATTACAAACAATAAACGATTATAAAAAAAAATTATTTATCGAAGTAGATTGCGAAATCTGGAAGTGATGGCGTCTGAGCATAAATATACCATTAAAACAAATTAAAAAGATATTATTAATGGTTTCACAAATGTAAATATGCAATAATTACAATTTTCACTTTTTGTAAATTTCTTACATTGTAATTTTTTGTTTGCCAAATTGTACTTACTAAGTACTATCATACTAAGGTGGGGGATAATGGGACGCAAGTCTAATGGGACAAAGGCCAAATTTCAATGAAAAATATTTTTTTTTCAAATACAACTTCACACATGAATACAAACATAAGCTGCTCTTTTTAAACACAAGAAATCAGCCATTTGTAATTTATCATCAGAAAGCTAGAAAAAAGTTTATTTTCAGCACTGAAGAGTAAGTTGAACTTTTATTTTATTCAAACGGTATTCCTAATTGCTTATATTTCCAAATAGTTGATGTTACTAGATAGCATGGCATATATCTTAAATTGCACTTAATTAAATTTTCACCTGTTCAACATGTGATTTATAGATCATGAAAACATAAAAATTTAACGCAGATGGGGACTAATGGGGGAAATTTTTATATGAACTTTTAGAGCTTGGCATGTGTCTGATTTATTTACTTCATAGTGTATATTCTACGCGCCTATAGTGATCCATATTATATATATATATATATATATATATAATTGCATTGAAAAGGATAATTTTAATAACAATAATAACTAATAGATTGGAGGTACAACGCAACACTATTTCCAATGATTATATAATAAATTTAATGAAAGGATCATTGGCGGATTTACCATTCTGTAGCTCCAGGCTATTTTTTGCTGCTACTTCGTACCCGTCCCCCAAATCAGTGGTAAGAACATAAAAATTGTTACATTCAATATACGCCAAAAACTTTTGTATTGACAATAAATATGTTGAAAAACAAACTCATAAATTGAAACATAAACATTAAACAATATTAACTTATATTGAAGTATTATCTCTTCTTTGTATATAATAAATCAAATTCAATTTTATTGAAATAAATTTTAATTTTAGCAAAAAATAAAAGCCCATCGAACACTGGTATTTAAATGGAAAGCATGACGTCTAGCTTTCTTCTCGGCAAAACATCTGATTATATCATCAGATACCATCAGATATGGTATTGATTTTGTTATATCAGACTCAATACACAAAATTTTGTCATTCTAGTCTCTAGCCTCCTGGGAAGTGCGGCACTGAAAAGGATATAGATTTTATTTTAATAATAAAAACTAATAAATTAAGTGCAACACAACACTATTCCTATCTACTAGAGGGACTGCCGAAAAGTTCAACATGACAAAATCAGCATTTTAAAAGGAATGCATAATGCAAAGAAACAGGAAGATGGAATGTTGTTTCGTACATCATGGGGAGTGTCAAAGTATTTTCTATAAAAAAGGAAGGTGAACCAGTTTAACCTTGGTAACTGCAGCAAAACTTTATCATGGCTTGACAACTACTGAAATTAGAAAACTGGCATTAAAATTTGCCTTAGCTTCACGGTTAAAAATTTCCCAAAACTGGAATTGAGATTGAAAAGCTAGACGTGATTGGCTATATATTACTTCTATATTACTTAATGCAACGAAACAAACATTTGTCGATGAGAAAGCCAAAAGCCACAAGCTTATCCTGTGCAACCAGCTTTAATAAGTAGTACTAGTAACACCAGAAACTGTCAGGCAATTTACGAAAGCTTTATCACAGAAATTAATAAAAAAAAAAAAATCGAGGAAGGAAAAGGGGTTCAACAAGAATTTTGATCAAAACTCTTGAAAAAGCAGAGTTTATTGCAATAAAAATGGTTAAGATAAATCCTTAAAAACAATCCAATTGCAAACCAAAGAGTAAAAAGCAATGGTTTATTGTTAGATAGTTCTGACAATATTTCTTCTGATGAAGACAATTTGCCAAGATTTATTATTTATCAAGAAGATAGTGACCCTTTGGATCAACTTAGTGAAAATAATTTTGTATTAGTAAATAAAGTTTGAAGGGGGGAAAAGAGCTGTAAATATTGATGTTGTTGACAAAATCATGGAATTACAGTAGTATTTATTAATTTGTTTCGAAAAAAGGCTATTCACTGAAGTTTGTATATCCTGAAAAGGAAGAAAAATTCTGGATTCAATTTGGAAAATTTAATCTCATATAGCTTATGTTTGATATTCCCATTAAATGTTCTTTTGATGCTGAATGTGCTACATGTTTACAATATTTTTTGAATGTCCCATTATACTGTTAAAAATTTCCGCATTAGTTTTTACAAAAAATGGTGAAAATGCCGGAATTTCACCAAAATTTGGTACACTTGAAAATTCAAAAGTACCACTTATTGGTGAAAGTATGGTATTTTTTAAAAGATGGTTAAACACCGAACCACATTTTCGTTCCACCTCCTAGCCAATCACTTGAGGCGAGAGAAGTCACGTGTGGCAAACAGCTCTATTCGTTGCGATTCTTCATTGATATTCGCAAGTTTTTTTAATTTTTAAGTGCCAATATCTCTCCAATCATCCAACAAGCTAAGATTATTCCAATTATTCCAATTTATTGGTTTATGCTATGTATATCCTTTATTTTTGATGAATTACAATGATATATGTGATAATTTCTATGTCTATGACTTGTTGATGTTTTATCTCACTAATAGCTAACACGCTTATATTAGGCATAATACAAAACCTTTGCAATTTCACTTGGTTGCTATCGTTCTGTAATTAATAAAAATTATGTGTACTCTCTGTATATGAAATGGGGTAGATGTGGCTTCAATAGCAGCCGAGATAAGTAATGAGGGCTCTGGCACTCCCCGACACGCCCCTGATAGGTATCATGTGAAAGGCAGGTTTTTATATTGTTATACAGTGTCCGGGAAATTTTGGCCATATTTGGTTTAACCTAGAACAATATATTTGGTTCAAGCTGGAACCATGAATTTGGTTCAGTGTTGCCTTATTCGTTATTGAAAGTATATCCATATTTTGGTTCAACCTCCGGCCAAGTATTGGTAACATAGCTGGAGCAAAAATGTGGTGAAACGTAGTTCTTAACAATGGATGAAGCTGGAAAATCACCATATTTTGGTTCAACCCTGAACTATTATTTTTAACAGTGTAGTCTCCGAGATTAATGGGAGAGTATAAAAGAATTGGTATTTCTAAAAATCAATTATTACTATATCTAACAAATATTTTCCCCAAATATTTTTATGAAGCCAATATTCATGCACTTGCAATCATAAAAACAAACCAAACCTTTTAATTTATATCGTTTATAAAGTCCTTTATAAAGTCTCATTATAAAGTCCTTTTAATTTATATCGTTGATAATGAGCTTACCGGTTCAAAAAGGTTCTCGAGCTTGCGAAATTAAAATAGAGAAACTATAATTGCAGCAGTTAAAACGCTATTAAAAACTTTCCATGTTTCAAAGTTGAAATAATAACACGTCAATGAAAACGCTGCCATGCAGAAAAGAGAGCTATACAATACAATCCAACAAAAGGTATAATTACATCAAATAAATGACAAAGCGTATTTTTTTATTTCGTACTAAATACACTACGCCGAAAAATATAACCGCATTCCTTAGATTAAAAAAAAAAGAAAAGAAAGAGAAAATATTTTAAACTTTGAACGACGTTACCTATTATGAAATTTTTGCTTGAAATTGGGAGGAGCTCATGGAACCCTAATACCAACATTGAGGGGAGACGAGTCCCCACTATCACTCCTGCTAACGGCACTCGTGGTTTTCAGGCAACTGTGGTTTCTTTGCACCTATACAATGAAAATTGAAGTTCCGGATTATCTGAAATTTCACTTTTCAGAAATAGTGTCCGCTTCCTTTAGTTCGGCTAAATAGGGTTTTTTGCTGACCCTGAAGTTTTTCTTTTCGTAAGTTTATTATCGATAGATGGCAGCACTAACAATATGTTGGTTAACCATATCGGATAAAATTGCATTAAATATAATTAAGTATATAAAAAATACGCTGTAATTTGTGTATTCATGCTCATGATACAAAATATGTTTTAGGTTACTCTGATACCTGAATAGTAAAAAAAAGGCGATTTGCCATTTATTTTAGTTTGAGTTTAAATTAAGTGCATTAGAAAGAAATATTTTCACTGATAAGAAAACTTCGACGACTTCCCTATAAAACAATTCCCGTTATCGGTATTAATGATTTTAAGAAACGTTGAAAATACTTTAAAACAATGTATAAATTATAAAATTATTTGTTGAACAATAATATAGCACTCCATTACCAGAGGCGGATTTACCAATAGGCTAAAGCCTACGGCGGCAAGTTTTTGACGGCCGCGAATTTTCGACGACAAATTTTCCGCCAAGAAATTTGCATGACGGGGATTCTTTGGTGACCAATTGAATTACTAATTTCGATTCGTTATATTCAGTGACATAACTAGGCATTGACAAAGTGAGAGCTGCCGTGGGCGTCATTTTGATGGAGGTTTAAAAGGCGCCAAATTTGCGAATACTTGCGAAAAAGCGAATTTGAAATACGCACCAAGGGCGTCAAATTAAGAATTTGACAAAAGCGTCAAAATCTCTATCATGTTTCTATAGTTACGTTTGGTGAGATTAGACGGTAAAATGTGTTACCCTATAGGCGGCAAAGTAGCCAAGCCATGGTTTGCTGATTTTTAAGCTGACTTACAATCGACCTAAAGGCAGCAAAATTAGTGGTTTTATACTTCAACTATCCTACTACATAATAACATTTTTCAATTACCTTAGGAATAAATTAAGTACCTGAAATAAGTCTTATTTGAAAAATTACCCAAATGGCCATGATGCCCGACATGGTCAAGCAAAGTGGCCATTTGGCTTCAAGATAAAAAACGAGTGATAAAAAGCGGTTTAAACAGAAACTAATGTATTTTATTTATAGAAAAGTTACAGAAATTCACAACACTTGCTAAAATAACGTGGGGGAAAAATGAAGTCCTCATAAGACGCTATAGAAAAAAGTTGGAAATTTCAAAATGTTAGTTAAGGTAGCTTACATAATTTTTTTTACATAATTGCAATAAGTTATGAAGTTAAGTTATTTTTATTTGAAGGATAGCCTACTTTGTATGAAGTTTTTGAACGAAAGTTCAAAAACTTCAAACAAAGTAGGCTATCTTTCAAATAAAAATAAGCCTACTTGCAATTTCGCAAATGAAAGATGAGTTTTTTCTTCAACTCCAGCACAGAATTCATGGGCCCAAAAGAAATACATTTGGCACTGGATCCATTGTTCTTGTGATCTTGAAGCTGAAAAACTTTTGTTGAATCCGAGGCCCTCTACGTCTTCTTATTCATCATCGTCGTCATCATCAAATAACACACGTCTTGGGTTAGTTTTCCTGCGCTTGAAGATTCCCTTTCTATCATTGTTTCAATCATTCTTCTCTTCTGCTGCTTTAAGTTTTTTAGCTTTTTTCCTCTTTTGCTTCTTTTTCATCTTTTCAGTTTGAATTCTATTCTCATGTGAAGTTGCCTTCAATATCTTCGCAAAGCTTTTCTTTTGGCCGTTGCTTTGAGTTTTACGGCTGTTGTTAGGTTAGGGTTACCAGATTTTGAAAATAAATAAAAAGAGTATTCGACAATTTTTATTTCATTACTCCATATCAGGGGACACGAACTGGCGGGTCGCGGTTCGCATCCAGACCTTGAACTCTAATTATACTTTGCTGATGATTTGGCACATTTAAATAATCTTACATCACTCTTCGCAATTAATAAAATCTGCACAAATTTTGTTTCATAGTTCATCACTACTTGAAGTTCCGTTCTAATTACATACGGAGAACATCTGTTTCTAGAATAGGTCTACTTATTCTTCATTAGTGGAAAAATCCTCTCCACAAAAACATTTGATCTTGAAACACTGAACAAATAACCTATCACTTTGGATGAATTCGGAATATTTTGTTCAGGCACTGAGGAGAAAAAATTAACCCATGTTGAAATATCATCATTATTTATTTACACTTTTACATAGGTTATCACGATAATTGCGAAACCTCTCATACATATTTCCCCCATTTAAAGACTTCTGTTGCTTTTCAAAATCTTAAAATTCAATTTACTTCTGTAAAGCAACTGGTTCTACGGATGCGTATCGACTATTTTCTGTCACATCAAATCTTTTATGCAAATACTGGAGCATATTACTGTAAAAAGTGGAAAAATTTGTGGATAGCTTTTTTTGACATTGATAAAGAATGTTCATTCATTAGTTCCTTTCCTTTGTCTTGGTTCCATAAAAATTATCTTTAATTTACTGAAAAGTTTCACGTGTTTGCAAGTCTTTGAAATACTCAAATAGCATCTTTTCAGCATTTTTGTTCGTATATCCGACTGACTCCCAACATTGCTTATAAAATCAAAATAGATTTCAGGTAAAATACCTAGCACAAGATCATAATTAATAAATATTGCTGACAGCAATTTTGGGCAGTCATTAGTGCTTTGGAAATAACTTTTAATTGCATCCCAGTTTTGCAGCAATCTAGTTATTACCGGAGTTAAGAAAAGATATCTAGTTGGGACGTGTCTTAGAATCTCAGCCCATTCTAAATTTATAAATTCAAAGACTGATTTCAATTCTTCCCTTCTTTTAGCTGAGACTGCGAAATGATTGTAAATTTTGAGGACTATGTTCCCCACACCAATATGTAATTTATTAATGACAAATTTCATTGTATTGTGAATGATGTGATTGGAGCAATTAGCCTTCAATATGTATTCATTTCTAATTAGCAGCAACTGGAACATTGAATGTTTCTTCCTGAAATTTACATTAGCATTATCTGCTGAGCATGAAGATATTTTATTTATACTCAATTTGTGATTTTCAAGGCTTTGTAGTACCAAATTAGTTATTGCTGCAGAAGTTTCATCTGCATTTTCAACGAAGTCCAAAAGTTTATTTCGTATTCCCTTCTGATGATCAAAATAACGAACGTAGGTAAGGAATATTTTTCGATGACCCTTATTTGATGTATCTGTTGCCAAAGATTGCAAAGAATCAAGGGGAAAGCTTCTGATATGGGATTTGGTAAATACCAATAGACTTTAAGCTAACTGACCAGCTCTGTATGAAATGACCAATGTTTTATTTGATAATACGAAAAACTATTTTCAAATAAGTGCATATAATGATACATACATTATAATCTTTATTCGAATATATATATATATATATTATTTCTTCATGTATATGTGAAAGTAAATTTGGAACTGGAAGAATTTTTCTACATAAATTCTAAAAATGAATAATATTTTGAAGTTCTCGAATTTTCTTCAAAAGAATTTATTGTACAACATACGAGAAGGATTCACACCTAACATCCAGGTGTAATCAGCTCAAACCTATTTATTCATATATAGGAATTATTCATAATCATAATTAATAAAAAGCGCCCCAGTAGTTATGTCCACCGTCTTAGGGCTTACTGAGTTTGGGTTTGGTTCCTAAGTAAGTTTCGATGCATGTAAACTAAAGGTATTGTGAGGTGATATCAGTTGCCTATAATAGAGCCCCTATGAAGGATAACCGACAAAAATATCCATTTTTATCTGTCACTTTAAAACCGTCAGAATCCGAAATGGTTATAAAACCAAAATGACGGGCGTTTGTAAAAAAATTAATACTGTAGAAAACGCATTATTACGTTAACTTTAAGACTGTGTATTAAACGTGTTTTCCTTTCACAGATGACAGGCCCAATACGTGTTATCACAAGGGTGCACGTCACCAATGCACGTTTTTCTTATTTTGCTCTCTATCTGGTGGCACGTCAGTCGGATCATGTCCAGGCAGCCTGCTTTCCTCGTGTTGTGTTACACAGCAGGCAGATGAAGTAAGACGCTCCCCACCTCAGCCATCAAATCGTCATTCCCATTCACTTAATTATCCTTCAACATCGCAAGATCGACTCTACAGAAAGGACAAAGGTAAAGTATAATATCAACTAGTCCTTATTGTTTTTGTCCTATTTAGCATAAATCCTTGATTTAAGTTGCCCACCAGAAACACCATTGCGTAATTTTTCAAGTAATATTTTTGTACATGTACGTGATGTTTACGTCGCATATTGTCCTCATCCTCGGCATGATGCACATTGATTTTTATTAAGATAGTAAGTTTAAACATTCAAATTGTAAAAGTTTAAGCATTCAAACTGTAGTCTGTTTAAGCATTATAAATGTTTTGTCGTTAGACGTTGCTTTTTTGCTTAATACGTCAAGTTTCTTTCAGTAATCCAAAATTCAGTGATCACACAGTCCATATTCGAAAATTGCGTTTTACAATAATTTCATCACTTTGAGGGAGCAAGACTTTCGCTCTCTTTCAATCTAATAATTTCAATCTATAAATGTTTCCTTTTAAACATCAAGTTAGTTGGCCCATGTTTCTTGTTAAAAGGAAACATTTATCTGGTTTTCGCACAGAAATCTGATGAGAATTTTCTTTACGCCATTAAGAGCAGACAGAAAGACGACTCTATACACAGAACGATTTTTACGATGTATAAAAATTGGTCTTTGCTGAGCAAGAAATATCATCAATCAACTTTTATTGGAAAACTGTAAGGAATGATGTGAATTTCCATAGCCCGTTAATAATATGCCGTTTATTTGAAGAGAATTAAAAGCCAACTATCGTTATATACGTATTACCTGTACAGGCTTTATTTCCAAAACTAGAAATTTTAAATTCCAAAAAGAATTTAGAATGCAGTTTCTTTGGTCCCACGCTCTTCGTTCAATACCAGTCCTGCTGTATATAAAAGGCAACGGTGTATTTTAAAATTTCAACAATTTGTTAATTGTATAAATTTTAGGCATATGCGGTCGGAGAGTGCATAAACCACAAAGCCGAATTGTTGGCGGAAATGATGCCCAGTTTGGAGAATTTCCTTGGCAAGTAGGTTCAAGTTAAATATTTTAAAAACTTATTAATAATTATTTTATGTATATTATGTATAATATGAATTATTATCATTGCAGTAAAAAACTATCATGCGAAAAACTATGCATTATGATGCACAATAATTAATATATGCATTTCTTTTTAAATAAGGCTCATATCAAAATCACCCAACAACAATGTGGAGGCGTTTTGCTTAACCATTACTACGTTCTTACCGCAGCTCATTGTGTATATAGGTAAGAAATATTTTTTACTGCAGCATGTTGTACATATAGATAAGAAATAATTTAAAAAAAATTCTAATTCATGTTGGAGTTTCTTTCCAAGAAGAGAAGCAGCATTCAGCGAGGCCAGTAACCTAAGCCTATATCCTGGAAATTGCTATTAACACTGCAAGTTCTTGGGGAAAATCGCTGCGGTGATGTAGAAGTAAAAGCATTCTTCTACTATGAAGAACACATCTGTTTAATTTCTTATGTACTGTAAGGCGCTAGACGTTTTTGTACAGCCCTGTGTATCTTTGGGTTTGATTCTTGTGGTTGAATAGGCTGGTCGAAATTCAGATTTCTCGCTAACCTATGTCCTCTAAGCATCAGGCTAACAACTACATCCCCAAAAAATTGTGTGCGTATGTGTGGTATCGATCATTACTAAAGCCTGGAAAAGCTTTTTATTAAGTTGCTTCTTTCATTCTGCATTATATCGCAAGAATAAAAAGGAAATTTCTTTTTAAAAATATTCCCAAATGTGAACTATTTACATCTATTAATATTAGATTTGAATGAATTTATATTTGAAATTGTTTCTTGAGGGTGAATTTTTATTCTGTGTACAAGATTTTATATATATATATATTGTAATCTTGAAATTACAGTCCATTAAGCAGCATTTCGAATCACTGGGCCAGTCTAAGTGAGTTTCATCGTAGGGCAGCGGTAGCGTTAATTCATCTGTCTTGTCTACGATGAGCCATCGTTCATTTAATATGGCGAAAAAATGCAAACATATTTTCAACAGTACGTGATAAATTATCGTTTGAACTCTTCTTCATTTAAGCGGACATATTCATAGATTTATAAATGATTTGTTGCATTTTGATTTTTAATTGCTTTTTAATTCCTAGAAAGTATATGTTGGGCGGATTCTAACTTTAAACATGCAAACGATCATTCCGTATTGAAGTATAAATACTCTTTTGAAAAAAAAAGGCATCCCTAAAAAATTATCCGATCATCTCAAAATTTCGCATGCAAATTCCTTTAGATCAAGTATGCAAATGATTAAATTTTCAAAGCCAATGAGTGTTAACTTCGATCATAGCGCGCATTTCTACTGCGCAACTGGCATCGTATAAAAGAGGTAAAAATTGCGAACGGTTTATTTTTTTTCGTTATCAGCGTTGCAGTTCCCTGGAGACGCAACCAGTAATGCCGTTACGACGTTGACGAGGACCTTATAGCCAATTGGATGACTTCGAACGTGGTCGAATAGTCGGGATGTGTGAAGCTGGCTGGTCCTACAGAGCAATATGTCGCCACCTGCACCATACGGACACTGCTGTGCAAATGTGTTGGCAGCAATGGTTGCCGCAAGGAACCCATCGGCGTAATAAAAGCTCTGGAAGGCCAAGGCGCACTAATGCAAGGGAAGATTGGTTGGTTGTGCAACAAGCCCGAGCTGACCCAACGGCATGGGTGAAAGGGTATATGGGCCTATGGGACCTGAGCCCCCCAATAATCTGAAATAAATTGCGATTTTACATATACTGTAATGTATAAATGTACATAAAATGTGCTTGGCTTCCCTCCGATAATTTTGAGAACTCTACGCTGATGCCCAAAGGCATCATTGTCTGCCATCCAATGTACTACAGCCTCTTCTCTATCACCCGTGGCACCTTGCACCATCTTTACAACGATTGGCTAAGGTGGGGTTACGCTCACAGCGGCTTTTAAGACGTTTGCCTTTAACCCCACACCATTGATAGAGTCGTCTGGAGTGGTGTCATAGCCGATCATCATAGCTGCCAGCAGATTAGCATCGCATGGTGTTCAGAGATGAATCCTACTTCAGTCTTAGAGCAGATGACCATCGAATCCTGTGTGGAGGTGACAGGGTCAGCGGTCCCAACCACCCTTTGTTTTACAAAGGAACACAGCCATTACCACTAGAGTGATGGTGTGGTAACAGCAGCACAGTGATGCGAGTGTGGAAGCAGTGGGTTCAAGAGAACCAGACAACTCAGAAATCCGGGAGTGGACGCCGAAAGGTGACGTCAGCACGGGATGATAGACACCTGGTCCGCATGGCGGTGACGGACCGTTTTGCTTCATCTGGACAGTTGGCAGAATGTTGGTGCACTGCTACAGGTGTATCATTGTGTGCTTCATCAATTCGTCGGCGTCTACTGCACCGTGGACTGCGTGCAAGAGTTCCTTTATACAGGATCCTCCTGACGCAAAACCATCGGCGCCTGCGGCTACAATGGGCTCATGGACATAGAGACTGGCGTGCTGATTGGCAACAAGTGGTGTTTTCTGATGAATCCCGCTTTAATTTGGGGTACAGTGATGGCCGCATCCGTGTTAGACGCTATACCGGTGAACGCCACCTTCCGGAGTGCATTATCCAACGTCATAGTGGACGAACCCCCAGCGTTATGGTCTGGGGTTCGATTGCGTATCATGGACGATCTCAGCTGCTACGAATTGTGGGTAATCTTAACAGCAACCGGTACATCAATGAAGTTCTGGAGCCCGAAGTTGTTCCCTTCCTTCAAGGCATTCCCGGAGCTGTATTTCAACAGGACAATGCCCGCCCACATATTGCCAGGAATGTTCAAGACTTCTTTTCATCACAACAGATACAGCTTCTTCCTTGGCCTGCCTATTCGCCGGATATGTCGCCGATTGAACATGTGTGGGATTTCGTTGGTCGGCGTCTCGCTCGTGATCCTCGTCCCATAGCTACTACAGATGAATTTTGGGGTCGCATACAAGCAATCTGGAATGCTCTTCCTCAGGCACACATTCAACATCTGTTTGATTCCATGCCACGTCGTATAGCATCACTTATTGCAGCGCGTGGTGGCTTCACCAAATACTGATTTTCGACATGTAATATTGTTTTTTTGCTTTGTAATTTTAATCGTTTATTTGTATCAACACAGGTCGTTTGTACATTAAATTTCATTCAATTCGGACGAGTCCTTCATGGTGTTGCAATTTTTACAAACATGAGTATATATACACTCAACGCAGTATTTACATATATATTGCATAAATAATATATTATACATATATGCGTACATATTGCAAAAGCAATATGCATATATTTTGCAAATTCAGTGTAAATCCAATGGAAGAAACCACTTATCCTTTTCCATTTCTAACACAAATATTAAAACAATGAGCAAATTGTCATCCGTATAGAAATCCAATATTGTTCATGATAAAATATCATACGGCATTTATCTCGGATTGAATGAATATATTATTACAGTAGTAAATATATAAAATATGTTACAATTTTGTCATTCTTTTGTGAATTGAAATTAAATTTACATGCATTGTGGCTGCTTTTAATATTTTCACTTAATAGGAATATTGTCCTTTAGGGCTCTGTTGCAGGATATGGTTGTTGTTCTTGGGGCTTATGATATCCATGACCAAACGTATCAGGTCTTACCAGCACAGAGGTTTCGAGTCACCGAGAAGAAGTTGCATCCAAGTTTTCGATTTTCGCCATCGCATCCTGATCGGTATGACGTCGCTTTGCTGAAGCTGGATAGGGCAGTTAAATACCAGGACAATGTGGTACCGATCTGTCTTCCACCGTACGGATGGAACTTTCAAGGATGGCAAGGGGTTATAACTGGCTGGGGTAAAACCGATCCTGCATTAAGTGAGTCCTTCTTGCATGATCCTTTCATTCCTATGTTCCATATCAGCGCACCATGACCTCAATAACATAGTCAATTGTGTATAGTAATCCATGATAAATTTGAATACCTTTTTATATAATACTATAAGTTTTGGTAAATAGTGGCCACGCTTTATGTGAAAAATTGAGCCCTTGAACTTCAGCTCAATTTAAAATTTTATAATTCAAGATTAATCATATTTTACGGGGAAAACCAACTTACATGGATACGTTTTTGAAACTCATAAATTTACGAGACATTCTAAAAATTATTCTATCATTCGATGCTGTCTTTACTTTTACGACATTGTTACACCTTCTTCGAATTCTTATGGAAATCTTTATGAGCCTTCACAGAAAAGATCCCCATTTTTCTTGGTTTTCTGCATATCTCTTGATATTTCAACATGTTTTGCCCACTTCTTTAAGTTCTTCTCCAGTAGTTCTTATTCTTTTTCTTTTTACCAGAGGATTATAGTCTAGTGCTTAGCTATAAATATTATGTTTTTTCTCAGTGTACGTCCTCGTCAGTTCTACTTTCCTTGCTTAATTATTTCCCCCATGGATTTTTTATTCCACAAATATTTCTCAAACATAACCACATATATATTATCGTTGTCCCCGGCGAGGAGTTACCATTTCTATCCTTGCGCTATAAATATCCATTCAACCATCTTTGTCACCACGACGACAGTTGGTTAACGCTGAAGGGATAGTGAGATAAGACAGGCGCCAAATTAGAGGAAGAGGTAGCTATCTATTTCAGTTTGCAGACTTGTATAATTTCATCAGTTCTTTCTCTGACGAAAAAGTAGTGTAATTTGGTTTCATTTTGTTAGTGCTTTATGGCTCAAGGACAATTAGAGTCATGCTGCGCAAGGACAAACAATTTACCAGCGGATCTAAACCTCTGTTGCTTAGGGAATTTAACTCTAGAATACCGATCGGTCTAAAAAAAAAATAATGGGAAGCCTTTCACACAAACAGGATTCAAACTAGAGTTTTCTACATGATATATAAACACGTCACCACTACGCCACCATATGATCTAAGGTTATTTGATTGGATTCTTTTATTTTTTATCCTGCGGTGGCTCAGATGTAACGTGCTCTTTTAACGTACCCTTAATCTGGGTTCGGTTCACAACATTTCTATAAAAAAGAGTGCTTACCAACTTAACACTTACTGTAGTCCGTTTTTTTTTTCTTCAGGATTTAAGAGGTTCGGATTCCTCGGAAAACTGTAGGTCTTGGGACAAAATGACATTTGCTGTTCATGCGCCCCTTAAAAACAAAAAACAAACGTGTATTTTCCTGTTACATTTTGATGGCATTGTTACAGCAGATTAAAGAAATTGCACAATAGCACATGACTAGCAAAATTTCTGAGGCACACGCAAACAAGATTACACTTACAACGATGCGCTAGTGATAATGCTTTTCCAGCTAAAATACGCTTCTTCATGGCAAAAACGTAAATAGACTTGCAATGCTGGTCATTCTGATTTATAGCACGTCCTGTATAAAAGTAGTCTTGATTAAAATAATATACACGGTGAATTTAATCCTCCGCACCTCCGATACATTTTTGAAATCCTTATGTTATTATAAGCCCATTTGCAAATCATTGTTGGATCGGAAAATGGAATTTTATATTTTTTTGTTTTTTTAATTTTTTCGAGCGGACCATGTTTGTTGATTCAGCCAATCATGGGTTAGGGGAGGCCAACCTTCTTTTCAAGATTACACGCCCACTTGGCGAGATATTTCGACTTGTTGAGCCAAATTAGTATAAGATTTATTACGGCAGTATTATTTTATGACGGAAAAAAAGGTTTAATTATTGGTTTTATGACTATTCAACACAGAATAGACTGAACGGAATGATTTCATATTTTTGCTAGAAACTGATTACGCATATAATAAATTAGACAGAAGTGAATTGTAATCTATAGCATTCGCCAAGAAAGCTCGCTAAATTCTTAAATGCAATTTTCAAAAAAAAAAAAAAAAAAAAGTTTGGCTGACATTATTTCGCGAAAACATCCACGCGCGGGATTCAAAATAAAATGAATGCTTCTCTTATGCACAAACTGAATTGCAACTTGCAATGTGATTATAAAAATTAAAGTAATTTGTTTTCTGCTATGACTTTCAGAAATAAAACAAAAATAATATAGAACTTCAATTTAACAAATAGAGAAAAAAATAACTTTACAGCTACTTCAAAATCTAATACGTTTAAATTTAAAAAGTTAACGCTAGCTCTGTATTACTGGACGTATTCTAAACTTTTAGAATACATCCCGCGTTCGCTTTTTCACATTTTTCGACCAACTAGCTATCCCGCCGCGTGTTGCCAAAAAGGTTGCAATTGGCTCTATTTTAACTTTTAACATTTAATTTCTCGATTTCCAGGGTGATATAGCTTCTTATACATTATGCTTAATTAAATCTTAGATCTGGCACAATGAGTTCCGGCTGTAAAGCGCCTGGATTTCGTGTAGCCTCCCGACTTCTCCCCGTGTCTGTAATGGTAAATACTTAGCCAATCTCCTGGAAAAATTCGAATAAGGCAATCCTTCTTATCTTTCCATGTGCCCGCGCCCATATCGCCCCCGCCACTTCCCAAACCTTGCACACCCGGAGCACGCCAAACAAAAGTTGAATATCATACCCATTACGCCACTGGACAAGCTAATGCATACTGATACAATGAACTTAATTGCTCTTATATACCGTTCTATTCTTGTACTTTTTACCGTGTTTGTTATTAATACCTGTTTGTTTTAACTTAGGTAACAGGTATGGTACCCGTGTTTTGCAGAAAGTAGAGGTTCCCATAATTTCAAATAGGGAATGTGAGTCTTGGCATCGGTGGAAGGGAATCAATGTAAGAATATTTCCTGAAATGATATGTGCTGGATACGAAAATGGAAGGAAAGATGCTTGCGTGGTAAGTAAAATAAAGGAGTGATTATATGATTCTTGAAAGGAATAATGTAATATTTTTATGTAACAAATTTTGTATGTATGTAGCAATTTCGTATGTAACAAAAAACACGTTTTGACACAAAAAGTAGGAGAGGCCTTACAACCCAAATTACTATATTTCATACAAGCAGACGTAGTTGCATGACGCATTTAAAGTAAAATTGCAGGATTAGTTCGTACATTACAATTGTTGAAAAGATATGCACAATCATATAGACTGTTTCACTCAGGGGCGCCGATAGCCAACGCGGGCCGCCAGGCTCACTTCGTCCGGCCCCATGACCCCCTCCCTGGGCCGGACCCACACACCATAAGTCCTTGCCATCGCGGGCCCCTAGAATTCATCCGGGCATGCATCCCCTACTGCGCCCCTCGTCGGCTCTGGTTTCACCTTTTGGATTTCAGGATAAGAATAACCTATACACAATACGTTAAAATCCTTGTACATATAAAAAATTTTGCTTGTATATTTTATATCTCAAGAATGCAATGTGGGTCGTCTAGAATTAATATTACCTTTGAACTAAGATTATAATTTAAACGCACAACTAAGGTTACAGTTTTACCACTACACTATGGCGATATCATAGAAGGAACAGGGCACTAAAAAATCGCTGTCAGATTTGGGATGAATGGGGGTGGGGAGGAAGAAAGCGGTATGTGCGTGTATGTATACATTCTGACCTGGAATACTCGCGTTGTCCAGAACCTTGTGTTATGAAATTTTATTAAAATATGAAATTAAGTTTCTATATATTAATATTTCATATAGTTTTTAATTGAAATGTGAATTAAAATATAAATGTTTTCTATGTAAAGTTCATTATTTCATGTTTTTTCTTCTCTCCTCTCAATCCATGGGCGACGGTGATTGGAATATGTCGTATAGCGCGTTTTGGCAAGTCATGAGCCTATTCAGGATTGTATAGGACACACGTGGCATGTCCTCACATTTTGAATTCTCGTGTGACAAAACAAATCTTGTTAGTTCTGCAGCAATAAAACTAAAGTATAGTTCGTTCACGAAAAGTAGTCCGACGGTACCGTTAGAAATAACGGCAGCAGACCAGGGGCGGAGTGGGTTCTCTCAAAGGGCGCATATCTTGGATTACCGGAGCGCGCGAGTCCTTGCCCATTCGGAGGCGCGAATGCTATCACCCATGAGGGCCCACTGGCCCAGTTCACCCCTGGAGCTGACGTCACAAACGGCCTAGCCGATTACAGCAGAGGGGAGGACGACATTTCAGAACTGGTTTTTGGCGCAGACAAACGTTCACTAAAAAACAGTTCTGAAATGATGTCCTTCCCTCTGCTGGAATCGGCTATGCCCTTTGTGACGTCAGCTCCCGTTAATTCTAACGGCACCATCGGACTACTTTTCATGAAGGAACTATAGCCGAAGAGGTGTTACTAATAAAAAAATATTCATAGGTTGAATGAAATCCCTTATCCAAAATTCACAACGGTGTTCTTATAGCAGACAGCTTTTGGGATAAGGTTCACTGTTTAGGGCCCTATAAATAATATGGTCTAATTGGGCTAATTTCTGTCCCATATTCTTTTCGTGGTCTTTGAGGAATCCCCCACCACTCGAATATTTCATTATTAGTGTTTTCAGTGATCACAGATTGCACAACCTTCTGCTAAAAATTAGGTAGTGGGTAGTATTTCTTGTCTATATGTAAAAAAAAATGGAAAAAGATGTGCTACTGCGTGGAAGGCTTTCGAAAATTAAGTGCATGAATGTAGAGGAGAGAGAGAGAGAGACAGACGGAGATACCACCTACTTATCTTTACCATATAATATATTACAAAATACAGGAAACTTCCAAACTCAAATATTCTCGGCCCTGAAGCATATTGGGTTAAGGATACCCCTGTCATTACAGTAGAGAGAGAGAAGGGCGCCATTTCGTAATTGGTTTTTCGCGCAGTCAAACGTGCGCGAAAAACCAGTTATGAAATGAATTTGAATTCACTCCAGCACACTGTGTATGGACCCATGTGTGACATTTTACGCACCGTATCATCTCTTCTTGCTTTGTTTTCTCACATGTAAAATATAACCATGTAATTTTAGTTTCTATTCTCTGTTTTCTTAGTCCGACATTGGTGATTCTACTTTATTATTATTTTTACCCTTTGGTTTGTTTACAATTTTTTATTCGCAACATTATACGGAACTTAGACCGTCATCTGAATTGGAGCGGTTCGATTTAGAAAACTGATTGCAGTCCAAGCCTTTGCAACTTTCATAAACATTTAAAAATATGTCACCTAACACCTTACCTTTGAACTAGATGAATAAAACCATCATAGTATAATGTGTAGCCAGACAAGTCGACTTTTGAAGATATAATAATATTTTTGCTACTTATTTTAAAACAGTATAATTGGTCCTTGGTTAAAATATTTATGATATTTAAGTGTTAACACGCCTTTATTAATTTAAAATGATTTTATCAGCCATGTTTACATTCATGAAGCCTAATCTGCATATATTTCGGCGCAAATGCCTTATGAAGGTTACATTATGATGGTGGTTCAATATAGGTACTGGTCCAAATTCCGCAATGCGCATATTTTTAAACGTTTGAATCTGGGTAGCGTAAGTACCAAATTTGAATTTTTTGAAAATACAAAATCTCGTGGATTCTTTCGAGATTTTCATCATAAAACACCAGATTCTGAGACAGGCATTCACTTCAACACATCGAAAAGAAAACTTACTGTGTAGAAAAAGGTGCGTGCCTGCACATTCCTAACATACTGACACCACTTGCTAACATTTATTTTTTCCTGAACTCTTTTATTTAAAGAAAAGTTGCTTCACGTTCAGTACTTATTGAACGTCCTATGTGTGTATAATGTTTAAATTATCAATTTTTTATTATAATGCTGACATATGACTTACTAGAAATGATTCATGGAATATCTTCTTTTAAAGGGCGACTCAGGTGGGCCATTAATGGTGCAAATGGATGGAAGGTGGGTGTTAGTAGGTGTCATATCTGCTGGATTTGGATGTGCGCAGTGGAGACAACCCGGAATTTACCATAGCGTATCAACAACCGTTGACTGGATAAGCAGTAACTTGAGATGACGGATCTGTATACTGAGTAGTATTTTTTCAAATTGGGTATAAAAATGCAGTTATATCATATATTTTGGATAGAAATATATGTTTGTTAATGCAATCTCATAATTTTGCTTATAGTGACGAGCAGCTAAAAAATAGCTAACTATATGCTAAGGACGATTTTTTGGGATAAGAGCAGTATTATATTCGTAAGCAAGAAACGTGATAAACGTTTTTGTTTTCTGGGTCTTATGGTGGAATTTAAAACCATGTTGGCAGATAAGTGTCCCTCAAGTTTTCTATTTTATACACCATGTATTTTAATGTTATATGGAAAAAATGAAAGGCGTTGCATTCTAAGACATGCGCTGTGGATTTCTGTTTGTAGTATATTTTACATTAGTTTATACTTTATAATGTGCTGAACTTTTTCTAAACTTAGCACTTTGTCATCAAATTATTTTTTTACGTTTCACTTTTATAAAAATTTCGATGTCGAAATCTTTGACAAGACTAAGATGTTAATATTTCTAAAGCTAAGTGTATATGTGCTTCACGTTTAAAATATCTAGTACAAAAATGAAGAAAAAAGTTTAATACAATAGGAATTATCTTCTAAAGATTCAGTTTTACTATTTTTATACTATGTTTTTTGTATATATTATCACACAATATGTTTTAAATACTACATAAATGTATACCGTTTGAATGAATATTTGTGAAAGTAGTAATAATAATAAAATAGGTAAACACAAAAGAGGCGAGGAGAAGCTATAATTGAAATCCAAGAAACATTAAATAGTCATTGTAAAAATACAAAATTTGACTTAACGTTAACAGATAATGCAAAAAACTTTAAAATTTAAAAGGAGGGACCATTTTGCTACTTTTTAAGTTTCAGATATGTTCAATAATGTTTGGCTCCTTGTGCCATATGCATATCCTATTGCTGTTTTAGAAATTGAGGAATTAAAGAAACTTTATTATATTGAAATGTGTTAAATGTTATTAAAGTGAAATGTGCAGTTGTGATAATTCTTGAGTATGACTGAAGCCGAGAAACCAACATTTGTATTTTTGAAGGTTTGTGCGTTATTCGAATAAAGACGTATATATCGGTTTTGTCTCATAGATTTTGCAATTTATTTCCAAGATATCTATTTAATCATTAGAAAAGTAAATCATTCCCATATATATAAATGTTTGTACTATGTAGCTAAAACTAAGTGGATTTTATTGATGTTTACTGCCATGATGTGTGTCAATGTTTCTTTAACTAATACGAAACTGTCGGCCAATGTTAATATGAGTATTTAAATAAAAATTTGTTATCGTTGTCTTAAATAGTTACTTCTTTTTGTCAGGTTCATAATTTTTCTTCCCACGACAAAAACTATATATGATGGTCAATAACTGACTGGTATATTATTTTCGCAACTGAGGATTCATAAATAACTAAGAGCTACGGTCATGTAAGGAACATTATTTGAGTTGTGATAATTTAATTCAGCATGTATATTTTGTAAGTAAGCCAACGCTCCTGATTTCTTATCGAGTCGAAAAGTATATTATAAGATAATCGTACCTTACCTTTTAGAAATAATTTTTTACAGAGAAATTGTATTCGAGATCTTATCTAGTGACTGTAAACCTCGTCAAAACTAACAAGGGGAACCCACAGTGAGTGCCCCGCCGATTTTGATGAAATTTTTTTTGATGAAAGTAGAGCCAAAATAAGGAAATACGTGTCTCGGCATTCGTGCCAATGCGGCTTATTTCCAGAGACATGGATTTTTAAAGATTTAAAGATTTTGCATCCGATATATGAGCTTAAAATACGACATCCTTTGCAAGACAATCGGTAGCTTAGTTGGTAAGTTACCGGCCTAGCGCTTCGTGTTTTTGCGTTCGATGCCCGCGGAAATCGGTCTTTTTTTTTTTAATATGTATGCTTTTTACATATTTATGTATTTTTATTAATAAAAATACTTTGCTTACAATCGGATTTTGTTTATAAACTTACTTTAATAAAATTCATATTTACATATTTAATTCTGTGATACTATTTTTCGCAGTTATAATTTTTACACGAATTTTAATTTTTAATTGAAGAGTTGTAAAGGTACAAAAAGTTTAGGAGTTAGCTGTAAGTTTTTATGTGAATATAACTTTTATAAAATTTGCGTACTCATTGTCAACCTGTGAAGGGATGAAATTACACCAATAACGCAGTTTTGTTTTATTTAAGGATTGAAAGATTTTTTCTGAAAACTTTTAACAATTCCATTAAATAAAAAAGAAAACTGCGTTAATTCGTCTTATTTTGTCATTATTAGCCTTTGCAGTCATCCTCTATTAGTATCTATTATGCATAATATTTTTTTAAAATATATTTATCTATTGAAAAATGTATTTTTAGTATGTAATATTTTTTTTTAAAATATTGACAAATGTATAATTTTATTTCTAACATTTAAACATCATTTTATTTTGTTTTATAACATATAAACATAATTTTATTTTATAACATATAAACATAATTTTATTTTATAACATATAAACATAATTTTATTTTATAACATATAAACATAATTTTATTTTATAACATATAAACATAATTTTATTTTATAACATATAAACATTTTATGTGCATCTCATTTATGTGCATTTTATTTATATAGAAACATTTTATTTTATAAAATGCAATCAATTTTATTTTAAAACTGACTGACGTGAACATATTTTTTGTGTATCACTATCGGAGGTGTCGGAATTGTATACTGGTACACAGTTTTGGATGATAATTATCATAAAAACAATAAAAACATAAAAAAAATTCTACAACGTGAGCATTTTATAAATGAATTGTTCGAACAACTGATTTTCTTTGTCTAATATCATCTGGAAAACAAATACCATCTACATTTTCAAAAACGCTTCTTTCATTTGTCAAGTTTGCAACAAACCAAGAGTACAGTAAAGTATTCTAGAAAATTGTCGCCGAAAGTTGATCGTGAATAATAAGTGAATGGATCTTCAAAGCATCTATCTCTTTTTCCCCTATTTTGGCTCTATTTACATCAAAAAAAATTTCATCAAATTCGGCGGGGGACTCACTGTGGGTTCTCCTTGTAAGACATATTTCGGGCTCTCTGGAGCAAGATCTCGAAAACAAACTACCACCGTATCTACAATATTCTTCAAAAGTTAAGATCTAAACGGTTTTTAAGCTATAACTTAAAAAAAAACAAGATATTAGCATGAAATTTGGACACAATTGTGTAAATAAGAGAAAAATTATATTTTATTATTATTTATTATTATATTATATATTTTTAGATTTTATTCCTCTAACATACTTTATTAATTTACATGACTGATGGGAAATAAGGCAAAAGCTTTTTGCAAAATAATTGAGAAAATAATCCCAAATATGAGATATATCCACCTCTAACAGGAATGCATATTCGGCATCTCCTGTTTATGCTGTTAGTTTGTCGGATACTTAGGAGAAAAGACTTTGTATGCTGTGATACGTGTTCGGCTCATTTAATAATCATTTAGTGGGGGGGGCGATTCTATATTTTTTTCTAAGTGGTCTCATAAGTGCTCGAAAAGACTGCGGTTTGGTGATTGAGCTGGTCGTTCCATTTGCCGTATGCTATGAGCCGACCTGTAAGGGTGGGTATTATCGTCCATTAAAAGAATTATACACTATAGCAGCACATAGTTTCACATGCGGATGGAGAACTTCGTCCCGATAGCTTAGAAAAGCGTTTCTCAAAGTGTTCCGGGGAAACCCGGGGTTTCGCAAACTATTCGCCAAACATCGGCGAAAATTAAGAAAATCAATAAATTCTGTCATTTACCTTCTCCCATGATAAATCCTTAGAGTTAACTATAACTGCAACAATATTCCACAACAATAGAAAATCATTACCTACCTTTTTATACTGGTTTATTACTCAGTCTTTTGTTTATGTCGAAGCAGTGCTAAATTCAAAAGCATTTCAGGATTTCCTCACGTGTTTATGGACGGGTTTCGTGGCTAGAGATGTGGTATGGAGAGTTCCGTAGGGTAAAAAGTTTGAGAGCCACTTCTTCAGAGTATTCAGAGATCCTGCAAAAACACATGGAATCCAGTGTGGCCGTCTAAAAGGAGATTTCTTCCCAAACCATAATACTTCAGCCTTTGTAAATGTCCGAGGACGTCACTCAACGAAACGTCGGTCAGCGTCGCTGTAAATAACCTTCAAGACAAGCTAACCGTTATAGAACGATGGCTCGCCGCTTGAGCTGTTACCGTGAATCCAGCGAAAAGTCAATTAGTTATTTTCAAAAACAGTAGGACACTGGCTTTCACTCAGTCACTGTAAAAGTAAATAAAAATTCATGAACATAAACGTAACAAAGTATTTGGGGATGATGTAGACGAAAGGTTTATTTTCAAAAGGCATTTTGAAGTCCCTAAAAACAATGATTGCCTTCTCCACACTGTTACCAGTTTTAGGACCTAAATCCAAAATGAGCCTTCCAACAAAAATTCTGGTATATAAATCTTCAATTAGGTCAATTCTTCTTTACTGCTGTGCTGTATTCACCTTTCTCGGTCCAGATAAAATGAGAACACTACAAATAATTCAAAATAAATGTTTACGAACAATGTGTGGAGCTCCTTGTTTCGTTTGAAACTCAAACATACACAAAGATTTAAAAGTCGAACTTCTTCACTCGATCAATGTTTTACCTTCGTAGGAGAGCTGGAGGACAATCCAATAGCATCAT
>QLNU02015360.1:143458103-143471964 GCA_006491805.2 Dysdera silvatica
AAAGATCGCACTGCTCACTGTAGTCCGGGGTTTGGTTCCCTAGGCCTTAAGAGGTTCGGATTCCTCGGAAAACAGTAGGTCCCGGCGCAGCATGACCACTGTAGTCTTTGAGCCGTGAAAGCAAAGATTATAGCAGACTCCATTATAGCAGACTCTCGTTAATCGGGCCATTTCTAATATAGGGTTAGTACCAAATTACTGAGAATGCATAGAAAACTTAGTTTAATTCTTTATTAAATCTTTCTCTCGCCCCTGACGTTACATAGAAGCTTAAAGTGTAACCCCCCCGTTTTGCACCAGAACTCGGATTTTATATTTATACACATGCTAAGGATACCAGCTATCGATAGAGGGCAGATTTGAAGAATCCTGGGTAGGGGTCATTCTCTAAGAGGGTGACACAAGGAGTTCCACCTTATAGCTCAGGATTTCGGCTGTGGCGACTGAAGTTCGGAACCCTCGTTAAACTGTAAGTCCAGCTTGCCAATATATCCGGCCAACGTGGTAAGCTTAAGGCCGAATCCTCTGTATTTCTTTCGCCGTACTACGCGTATATGTGATAACGGAGAGATCTCCATCCTGCAGTGGATTGATGATGATGATGATGATATATATATATAGCGAGAGTCTACTTCATTCAGGGCTATCCCCTGAGGGTACGCGCTATGTGCATCGCGTACTCTCAAGGTCTCACGGAAACTTTTGTATTTGCTGGTTTTTGGACAACTTTCAACAAAGTTCAGCCTTTTTTTTTTCTAGTCATTTACAAACTTGAATGGAATAAATAAGGAGAAACCCCTGAACACCCCTCCCACCAAGCCTCAAAGTAATATCCTGCATACGACCAGGAGGGGAATGAAAAATTGATGAAAGTGGCAACTGCCACCTTAGGCTTCGATAGACGATAGACTACCTGTCAAATACTTGTCAGTGTGGCGCGGTGACATCACCAAGTCCAGTAACCCCGCAATTTCAATACTCTTTAATTAAGACAGCACTGCATACTCTCAATAATTTTCTTCAGGACAGCCCTGACTGTATTTATTTTTGAGACGAAAAGTTTCAGTAAAAGTATATTTAATTATTTGTTTCCAGTAGATAGGAAATGGTTTCATTATAAAAAGGTCAGAATTTTTATCAGATGTTTATAGGAACACTTATTTCTTTTTTTTCATGAAATTTTTTGGAACTTTTTGCTTAGAATAAAATAGTTTATATAGGTGCTTAAAGAAATGTTAGCACTAAATTCGAAAGAAGTTTTTCGTTACGAATGGAAAGCAATTTTTGAAGTGATTTGTATCATTTTAGAAATTTTAATGTTTTTAAATTTATAATTTTAAAATAGGAATTTTTTAAGAAACATTGCTATTGCAGCTATAAATTAAAACTTTATCTATTTATAATTAATTTTGTGAACTTTAGAACAAATTTGTGTTTTTTTTTTCTTTCATTTAAAAATTAAAAAATTATGCACTGCGGGCTCAACGGAGGGAGCCCAGTTTGACTTGTCATAAGGTTGTGTTGCTAAACTTACCCCATGCATACATTTAACTTCCCTTTCACAATATTGTATAGTGGTTTGTTTAAAATGGTTAGAGACTTCCATGCTCTTTCGGAAACCCCTCATCACCCACTGCGCTGTGTAAATTGCTATACTACAGTGTTAAGAGAAATACTAATGTTTTGGTCGGTACAACATAATGTTTGTGTTGGTTCGTGTAATGTGTATCTGTCCAGAAAATCAAAGTTATAAACAAAACAATCAACTCTTATTAACACAAATAAATAAAAAGTAAAATAGACATTTAGATAGCCTTTTCATATAATTTAGTGGAGATCACTTTGTCGTAAAATTCAGTGTCCCGATAATTATTTTAATCGATTTACAAATCAAAATCATAAATCAATTATCAACATCCTCCGTTGAACCCCTTGGTCACTCCTCAAACATTTATAACTCATCTATTTCTCCTTCCTGAATATTAATTCTGTCCTCGCTTGTCATTCTGACTCACATATAGGATTACTAAATTCATATCGCATATTTCGGATATACACACACACACATATATATCCATATAATGGAACGAGTAACCTTCAGTGTTATTCTGTATTTCGGTTTCGATAACCGTACAAGAAAATATAATTTCTCCAACATGCAGACTCCAGTCAATTTCATAACGAACGATTACAATGGTATTAATCATCTGCGCATACATCGGCAAGTAAATATATATTTATACACACCTATAAATAGTATCCTTAATTATTCGTATTTAAACTCTATTCATTATCTTAAGATGCCAAACCTTTATATTGTCATATTATAAAAATCAATAGCTTGATCATACGTGACAACTTGTTATAATTTCAAACTAAAATTCAATACTTAATTTATACTCAAATCAACTTATAATTCTATTCCAAATTCTACCTTCACGAGACTCTATCTAACTGAACGATTCGATATTAAATTGTGATTCTATATATATATAGCTAAAGAAAGAGTATGGAAGGTTATCATTACCGACGAGTCATGTGATGAGTTGGGCTTTAAGGTAGCCATTGATGTAACTAGGGATTCCCTGTGGCTCGTCACGTTGCTCCTCATGCACATTATACAATAATTAGGCACTATGGTTTAGCAGGGTGCTGACTTAACTAGATTCGTATATTGCGTATCAGTCCTTCGCCTTAAGATCTTAGCACTCGTGCGCGAAACACCGTGAAGATGTTCGAAAGGTGCCACCGCCGGGCTGCCAAGATTTAAAACAGCTTAAAGAGAAACTCTTGAAAATCTTGCTAGAAAAACTTAAACCCTCTTAAAACTTACTAAAATCTTGTGCGTTAATCGCTATATAGGAGACACACCTCTTAACGATTCTCGCCCCACGAGGCTTGTAAAATGGCGTTTTATTGCCATATTTCGATGACCATTGAGTTTTTGGAATGAAGGGCTAAATTTTCACCAAATCAGCATTGAGTTCAAAATTACGTCATGAGAGTTGAAATTCGGGAAGACCCTTTTTCGACCATCTGGCTGACCATTCTCTCTGGTCATGTACAGTTGTGAATCTCAGAATAGTTACTGTTTAAAAACTGCCACTTTAAACTTCCACACAACAGAAAACTGGTCAAAAGGATACCCATAAAATGATCCCTTTTCGACTTCGCATCTTTTCAGCAAAATGCACGAATACGATTTCAGAAGGCCCATCCCTGAACTTTTTCTCTCGCGTACGGGTGCTATTTCTTTCAAAAACTTCCACCCCTTTGTAAGAAGGTATCTTTCCTTAGACATTCGTCCTTTTAAATATTTCTAAATTACCCCACTTCTCTGTGTGGTCCGAGATCGTTACGTTTTATGGCTGTAGGAGGGAAAGTCCCTTTTGTTGCCTCTAACGAAGGTGAGCCTCCTTTTTGACACGTGGGGATAAAGTCTATTATGTAATGAAGCATTGGAAATGCTCATGACAGACTCTAGGGCGGGGACGGCGTCTCTTTTTCTCCCATATCTAAAAAAGCACTGGCTTGAGCTGCTTACACGTGGGTGTCGAAAATTATTGTCTAAAAATATTATGTATTTGCAGAAAGAAATTCTATTTTTAAAACATAAAATTTATTTTTTTTGAAGTTAAATTCAGTTTATTAAAACTTCAATGAGAACCGTAGTCTATTAATATCATATAATACAATGGTTCGTTATTAAACACTAACATTTGCAAATTTTTAATTTTGAACGTAATTCTGCTGCTACCCAGATTTTCTCGCTGAAACTAATTTTCCACGATAAAACTTAATAAAGGTTCATCTACAAAAACGATTATTAATATTTAGAGTTTGCTTAATTACTTATAAATAATTAGATAAAATTAACGAGAGAGATAAACGATTGTGTGTGCAATATTGAAGGTACATAGCAAGTCATCAAATAGATGTTCTTTTTTATTTTGCATCTGATTATCCCAGAAAATGACATCATTATTAAATAAGAAAGTGAGTGAGAAAAGTTTATGCTCAAGTGCTCGCTAACAAGGACAGATTTCGAAGAGAAATTGGTGACACATCCTAACGGAACCTTTAGTAAAAAATATAATCATGAGAAAACCGTGAAACAGGCGCATTAACGAAGAAAAGCGGCGACATTTTTTTTTCAGTTCATGTAAAAAAAAGGACAATCTGTTTTAATTATGCTCAAATTTTGTGCTTTTATCCTCTAGCAGTATTTGAAAGATATGTATAATTATTAGGTAAATAATTTCTCTGTCACAATGCAAAAATTTTCTTCAATTCTGTGTAAGAAATAATGTTTATAGTAATCCATATTGCAAGTTACAACGCGAAAATAAATAATAATAAAAAAAAAAGGAATAAAGAAAAACTGAGAATTCGTAAGCCCAGATTTTAAAAAATTTTGTTAGATTTGCGGTAAATACCGACACATATTTTCTTATCAATTGTCCAGCTGTTTCTTTTCAATTTTTTGTTGGTATACTTCAGTTTAAACTAAGTGTGTTTTTTTCCATGCAACGGAACGGAGGTTTATCATCACGTTTCCTGAAGCAGCAGTGAACTTCTGAAACAATGGTCCTCTATCAGAGGTGCCAAATTTAAGGGTTCCTTGAAAGCATCGATGGTCGATGTTTTGAGACCATCGATGGCGAATGACCAATGTTTTGAGACCATCTATGGTGAATGACAGATGTTTTGAGACCATCTTTTTTTTTTAATAACGATTTCTTTTTATTAATGCAAGAGATTTGTAATAGATATCGACAATTTGAAATCTTAGTTTTAATGAAACCACCCGGAATCATGAATTCGCGATCGCGATTTGTTTAAGGTATAATTGACTGTGGTATCGGGAATCAGTAAGCCTACATACGTACGTACACACACATACATGCATATAATTATGTTGGCATATATATATATATATATACGCATATGTAATTATATTGGTTTATCTAGTTATGTTAGTTATGTTTACCTAGGGATAATGCAAAAACGGCAGCAGGAGCACAAGAAAGTCAAGGTCCAGCTCACGCAAGCATTCCAAGAAAGACTTAGAAGCATTGTGAAGACGAAACTGAGCGGGAAGAACACCACGCAAGCCATTAACGCATATGCGGTACCAGTGCTCACCTACTCCTTCGGGATCATCAAATGGTCCAACACTGAACTAGAACAACTCCAGCGGAAAATGAGAACCATCCAGAGAAGAGCCGGACAACTACACCCTGCAACGGCAATTGAACGGCAAACACTACCCCGGGAAGAAGGAGGACGCGGACAAGCGGACCTCAAAGACTTACATGACAAGCAGATCCAGAGCATGAGGCAATACTTCCAGTTGAAGAGTCCCCGATCGCCACTCATCCAAGCCATAATACAAGCAGATGCAAATTACACGCCACTAAACCTGTGTAGTACCGAAGAGCGTGTCCTCGAAACAGCCAACGAACAGAAACTGAGAACTTGGGCCGGAAAACCATTACATGGCAGGCACTACAATGACCTGCAACAACCACACGTTGACAAAAAGGCATCAAATTCTTGGCTGGCCAAAGGCACTCTCCAGCCAGAGACAGAAGGATTCATGCTAGCCATCCAAGACCAAGTGATCGCAACAAGGAACAATCAGAAATTCATCCAGAGAAAAGACATAGAAAGCGACAAATGCAGACACTGTCATGCGGCATCGGAGACAATCCAACACGTGATGGCAGGATGCAAGATCCTTGCGCAGTCAGACTACAAACATAGACACGATCAAGTAGCGAAAATAGTCCACCAGAAATTGGCAGCGAATGCTGGCTTTCTGACAGAAAAATGCCCGTACTACAAATATGAGCCAGAGACCGTGCATGAGAACGAAACACACAAGCTTTACTGGGATAGAGCAATCATAACAGACAAGACAGTCCCACATAACCGTCCTGACATAACCCTCGTCGATAAATCGAATAAGACCACGTACTTAATCGACATAGCAGTACCCAACACCAATAACATACAGACAACCTACACAACGAAAATCACCAAGTACCAAGATCTCAGACATGAAGTACGAGATATATGGGGTATGGAAAAGATCTTCATCATCCCGTTAGTCATCTCAGCAACAGGGATAGTACCAAAAACGCTTGCGACGAATTTGGAGATACTCAACATTGACCCAAACACCTACATTGAAATACAAAAAGCCACAATCCTAAACACGTGTCACATTGTCAGGAAGTTTCTAGACATGGCACATTAAGAAGTGATGTAAAAAGAGGCTTGGGAACATGGCGCTCTGCCCGTCCCAAAGCCTGTTTCCGCCAAGAATGGGCGAGGAAATTTTTTTTTTAGCATATATATACCGTGTGTTCAGTTGAAAAGTTAACACTCTGTATATCTCTCGATGGGAGTTGAGTAGAAATTTGAAAAAAACAAAAAAACAAAAAAAAAACCCGTCAATTTTTATTTCGAGGGGATGAGGAGGAGGAGGAAGTCCAAAATTAATATCAAAGAATTTTTTTATTCAACCCCGGACTCCTGAGGCGCCCCCCATGTTTGAATTTTTAAATGTCATCCTTATCTTGTGATATATCATTTTAAACGGCTTAAAAAATGAAATATATCTGAAAAAAAAATTAAACTGGTTCATGCAGAGAGAAAGTTTCGTTTGTTTGTTTGGATTTTTTTATGGCGCAAGAGCATCTGGGCTATACTGCGCTGTCGAGAGAAAGAGTTAAAATATAAATCGTTCTTTTGTGTTATTCGCACTAATATCGCAATATAAATAACGAATGAGAATCACTGTGCATGACCAACACGCAAAAGAAAGCTGATTTTCTGCATAGATAGCATGAAAATTCATACTCATTAGTCCATTCAATCCAAAGGTACGTTGAAGCGCCCTCTTTCGTATTATTTGAACGGGTCAAAAGAACGATTTTATTTTTAGCTATTTCTCCCGAATACATGAACCAATTTAATTTTTCTCAGACATACTTTATTTTTTACGCTGTTTAAAATGATATATCACAAGATAGGGGTTGCCATTTGAAATCAAAGTTAGGCCTAGGGGTCGGGGTTTGAATAAAAATTTTTTGATATAACTTTTAGACCAAAATAAAAATTGACATTTTTTTTTTTCAAATTTCTACTCAACTCCTATCAAGAGATATACAGGGTGTTACCATTTCAACTAAACACACGGTATACTTAATTAGGTTATTAGGTTGTAGATTTAAATAGTGAGGTAGTGGAGATGAGCATTGATAGCAAAAGATCGATGTTTAGCATCGATGTCAATATCAACGAAATACTACCGATGTTTGAAAAATATCGGTCTGTAAACATCGATGTTGATTCGATGCTTAAAAAATGTTATTTGCAACCTAAAATTAACGTGATTTTAATTTTAAAAATATGTAACTATTTTTTCCTTATTAAAAAAAGGATATTTCTAAAATATCGGTTTCTAAAGATCTATGTTTATAAAAAAAACAAATAAACAAACCCAGTGTTCCAATTTCAAAATATAGAAGTTTAGCAAAAAAAAAGAACATGTTTAATGATCAATGAGGTAAAGTAAACACAATATCATATGAAACAAATATACAAATATTAATTTATTTAAAGAAACATCAGTTTAGTCATTATTTTTAAATTTGCCATGTGGACGTAATAGTTTGTGTTTGTTTCTATTGTTCAGTTTGACCCCACAAAGGGGAAAATGTGGTGTGATAAATGTAAGCATTTAACTGCTTATCTTGATAGTTTTTGCCCATCAAATCAAAATGTATGGGAGAGGGTTTGAAGTTAGATAATGCTTTTCCTGGTGGTATATCCGGCGTTTTTGGTAGAATTTCGTAAAAATCGTTTGTAAGCTGTGATTCATTGCCAGATGTTCGTGAGAACCAAATTTTTACGCGAAACTGAGCTGCAATGAGCATGAGAAGGGATTTCCACAAATTAAAATAAATTACAACGAAGTAGAGAGTATATAGTATATCGAGGTACACAGGGTGGGCATAAAATAAGTTGGACTGTTCAAAACATTCTGCAGCTGCAAACAATAGCCAGATCGATACCAAAATTTGTACACGTACTATTCAAAGCATGTGCTCAACGATTCTGTAATAAAAATATTAATTACAAAATCATCCTAAAGAGGGCACTTTTAAAGCTATATGAACAGAAAAAGTGAACAAAAAGTTGAAAAACACATTTATTTCACAAAAACAATATCAGATGTTTGAACCAGTCATGTAATATTGCTCAGTATGTCAACCCATTACAAATTTGTCTCATTTGAAGGCGAAGAACTGTATGCACAACCGCTGACAGTAGGTGATACCCCATGATATTTCGCATATATAGCCTGATACTGTCTTTTAATTGTGCTGATGTTGCAATTGTTCCACGATACACCACATTCTTTAAATGTTCCCAGATCGAAAAATCCCATGGAGTTACGTCAAGAAAACGTGGTGGCCAGCCAGTGGGGAATATGCGACTAATTACTCGATCATTGGTAAAGTGTTGACGCAACAAATTTTGCAAGAACCTTCCAACATGTGGAGGTGCATCGTCTTGCATAAAACAGGTTGAATCAAGGAACTGTCTTTGTTGCAGTTGGGGTATCACAAAGTTATGGAGTACGTCACGATATCTGGCCTCAGTCACAGTATATGTCTGAGGATTATTAGCAGTAATTTCTTAAAAAAAAATTAGGTCCAGGATAAATGTGGATGTGAACCCACACTAGCCTGCCAGCTTGGATGAGTGAATGCGGAAGAAATTTCTGGAAAACATGTGGATTTGCTTGGGCCCAAATACAGCAATTTTAGGTGTTCACATTGCCATTCAAATAAAAGTATCCTTAGTTGCTCTATAGAATGACCCACGGTCCAGACGTATCATGATCCATCCTCGCTAGAACGGTTAATGCAAAAATGCGTCGTTTTTCCTGGTCTCCAGTAAGCAGTTCTTGTCCGTGACTGATCTTGTATGGAGAAATATGAATTATTTTTCTCAGAATCCTTCTGTGTTCCAGGGTAGATCTAATTATCGTGATTTCTACTCGGGCACTACTAAAACCCGAAACATTCTCCAACGACTGTTCAAAGATTGATGTGGAAACGTCTTCAATAACGTTATCACCGATACCCTTTCGCCATCTGCCAGGTTGAATATTTAAAGATCCGGTTTCTTCAAATTTTTTCATCATTTATCTAACAGATGGTGGTGACATCGGTCCATATCGTAATGTTTTAGCCCGACAAGATTCATGAATAACGGTTACAGTATTACCATGACTTTCTTAAAAAATTAACCATCAACACACGTTCTTGCAGTCATCGTCATCGCGGTTATTGCTAATGCCACGTTTCCGGTTTACACCGATTGTCAATAGTCCAATGTCGGCTGCGTTCCTTGTGTCTCAAACAATACGGGAGATTTGACTAATACCCCCCCCCCAATTCGGAAATTTTGAGATCGGGCCTAATATGGTACTACATGTTGTACAGACAGAGATAATATGTGGAGACAACAAGCAAAATAAAAATATGCAATAAATGCTTACCCAGTCTTTATTTTTTGAATATAAGTTCGATTCTTTTAGACTTGCAAACTTGTCGATGATGTGAAAAAATGGTTGGGTTTCTATTAACTCTTTTAGTAGTTCCTTTTCAATTGCAATTTTTGACAAGTTTGTAAGTCTGTCTTTTAACATTCTATTACGCAGACGGGTTTTGATTCTGTTTAAGCAAGAAAAACTCCGTTCTACGGAAACACTAGTGGACGGAATAGTCACTATTAAGCAAAAAAGTTTATAAGCTTCTTTAAAAATGTATCTGTTTTCTGTTAAAATTTCCATGAATGTTTGTAATTTCATATCTCTATACTGCTTATCCAGATATATGTGTTTTAATTCATTTTTCAATCTTTGGAAGTCAGTAAATATATTGGGGTAGTACACATTTAAATTATTTATTGTTTTTGTAAGAAATTTATTGGAATACTCTACAAATTTTGAAGTATCCCTTAATGTAATAAAATGAAGCTTTTCCATATCTTGAAAACGTGTAGTAATTTGTAAAGAAATAGTATCTAATATTTCATAAAATGTAAAATTTTATATTTTTCAAAAACCTGATCTCGTGTGAGCGATAATTATAAGAAGTGATAAATTATAAGCGTTTTTTATAAGAACCACTGGCAGAGACTTGATCATACCTATGCCAAAGACTGTCGTGTAAAGTGACGATTGCAGCCCCGAAGGTGGTCGCTTAAGGCAGGTTCTACTGTATAGACTTAATTCTTTTGGACACGACTTTTTTATAAAATTGCTAAAATGCATAAATGAATATTTTTGTTTTATTGAATAATTTTTATAGAGGAAACCACTGAGGAAAACGAAATTAAAAAATATTTTCATTATGTGTTGTTTTTACGGTTATGGTTGAAGATAAACTAAGAAATAAAATTGGTAAATTAAAAAAATAAAAATTAAGAAATAAAATTGGTAAATTATAAAAAAATAAGAAGCAGTGGTGGGGATTCACGGGAGGGGGAGATATTTAGGAAATTCACCCCTTCTCCAATCCAAAAAATGTCGTGAAAATCGGTTATAACGAGCGCCTTTTATAACGACGAAATTTTTACAAAAAGTTTGATTTCTTATTTTATTTTTTAAATTGCTCGTTAAATTCGGGGTCCAAAAGAGTTGTTCGCTAAAAGCGTTTAACTTGTATTGCCCTTGATCGTTTTATCAAATAAAATCCATATTTTCCTCGCTATATCCAGAAACTCGCTAAATGCGGCCTCTTTACAAGTTCTAGTGTATTTCACATCTCCCTTTCCCACTCGGCCGAAAAAAATCCCGATTTAGATATAATATAAATAATATATATATATATAAATAGCAAATGAAAAAAGGAAATATTTTTATTTGCTATTTTACTGATGTTTAACCTTTTGTATTTAACTTTCTTCCCTGGTACACTATATCTTATTTTTAAAAAACTATATTAAAAATAATGGATGTCAAAATAAAATGTCGAATTTTACTTTTCCAATCAAATTTTAAATTTGACAAAAAAATAAATAAAAAGAATTTAGAATTTAAATTAAAAAAATAAACAAAAACAAAACCATTCGTTCGACCGCCCAATTTTTTTTAGTTGAAGCAGAGATTCACTCGCGTCACCCGACGAGCGGCTGCTGGTGCAGACTTGGAATAGTACGTGTACAAATTTTGGTTTCAATCCGACCATTGGTTGCAGCTGCAGAATGCTACGAACAGGCCAACTTATTTCATGCCCGCCCTGAAGATGAATTCTTATTTGCAGGAATGTCTTTTGACATACCGTTGTAGAAAACAAATTGAATTATTTATTAAAAAGTAATGTAAAATTTAAAATGCCCACATGGAATCATCTATGGGGTGTAAGAAAATTAATTATTAATACTTTTTGCGAACCTGTGTGGTAGCCAGGGGCCACCAACTGAAAATGACAGTATTTAGATTTTATTTACCACTGACTTCTCCAGATATATCTCATATCTTATCCAGATATATCTGGTTATCATAAATTTTCTTGCCAAAACTGACCACTGCTGTTTATTTCCTATGGCGCCTGCACAATTGAACAGACATGACCGTTCTGAAAATCAACAGCTTATTGTTTATTTCAAATGATGTTTCTGCGCTACATTTACGTCTCTTTAGTAGCCCTAGATAAGAATTCCATATATAACAAGAATAGTGATAGCCAACCTAATTGGATATATATATATATAGATAGCCAACCTAATTGGATATATATATATATATATATACACACACACTTAAGTGCCAGAAAACTGGTACATGCGTGCGTAAACAAATAACGGAGCTTTGCAACCAATCAATGTAACGCGATACGGTCGCCAGCGCGTATATCAGACAAGAGATTCCTCGTAAAGCTGTTAGATCGGTTCTTGCCGTTACAATGGCAGGGTATCAAGATTTAAGTGATTTTGAACATGGCGTTATAGTCGGAACAAGAGAGATGGGACATAGCATCTCCGAGATAGCGACAAAATTTGGATTTTCGCGTACGACTATTTCACGGATATACCGTGAATATCAGAAATCCAAATCTTCGACAGCGGTGCGGCCGGAAAAAGACCTTGAAAGAACGGGACCTTCGACGACTGACGGGAATCGTTAAACGAGATAGACGTGCAACACTTCTTCAAATTGCCGCGAATTTCAATGCTGGGGTATCAGTAAGTGCCAGCTTGCGAACTGTTCAACGAACCATCATTGATATGGGTTTTCGGAGCCGAAGGCCTGCTCGTGTACCATTGTTGACTGCACGGTACAAAGGTTTACGCCTCGTCTGGGCCCGCCAACACCGCCATTGGACTGTTGATGACTGGAAACACATTGCCTGGTCTGACGAGTCTCGTTTCCAATTGCATCAGGCGGATGGACGTGTACGGGTATGGAGACAACCTCATGAATCCATGGACCCTACATGTCAACAGGGGACTGTTCAAGCTGGTGGAGCTTCTGTGATGGTATGGGGCGTGTGCAGTTGGCGTGATATGGGACCCCAGATATGTCAGGAGACCACTCTGATAGGTGATAGTTACATAAGCATCATGTCTGATCACTTACACCCATTCATGTCCACTGTGTATTCCGACGAACTTGGACAATTAGAGCATGATAATGGGACACCCCACACATCGAGAGTTGCTACCGAGTGGCTCCAGGAACATTCTTCTGACTTTAGATACTTTAATTGGTCACCTAAATCGCCGGATATGAACATTATCGTACATATCGGGATGTCTTGAAACGTGCTGTTCAGAAGAGATCTCCACAACATCGCCCTCCTATAGATTTGTGGACTGCCTTACAGGATTCCTGACGTGAATTGTCTTCAGGATACCTTCAGACATTTAGTCGAGTCCACGTCATATCATCGTTGTAACACTTCTGCGTGAGGCAGGGTACACGATAGGTGGAATGTACTGGTTTTTCTGGCACTTCAGTGTATATGCTTTAATAGGAATGGTTGATGTTGTTTTCAAAACAGCTACGTTTATTTTCATATTAATAGACAATTCCATGTGGTTGTTTTAAATTTTATTTTTTAATTAATATTTCGATTTATTTTCTACAACATTATACCACAAGGTATTCCTGCAAATAACATTTCGCCTATATCTCGATATACAGGGGTGGACAAAATAATGGAAACCCCACTAATAAACACAAGCATGCACGCACACACACATATACATACATACAATTAAGAAACGCTGTATTGTGCTAATTTTTAATGATCAATATCAATTAACGTATTATTTGTTTTGGGTGATAAAGCGTGTGACCTGAATGACTTCTAAACAGGACAAATTGTTGGTGTTCGATTAGCTGAAAAAAAAAAGAGAGCTTTGTTTAAAAGACAGCTAAATTGTTAGATGTTTCAAGAGCCACAATATTAAATCATGCTGAATTCAAAATGATTACATAAAGCAATATTTTTTTTTAATTTAGTTAATTAAGTTCATGTTTACCATTACAAAAATACATATATTTTCCTTATTAAGTATATGCTATTACAACTTCAATTCTAATCACATGTTCTCACCATAATAGACATGTTCGTCATTTCTTTTTATAAATACAATTTCAACATTGTAACACGTTTTTTTTCTTATTAAATTCTACGGGAATTAAAAAAAAAAATTAATGGGAAATATCCCCTTCAGCCTTTGCCACAGGGTTTGTTCTAGAGACATAATTACAGGACATAATTATTGCATATGGAGATACCAAGATAGAGAAATGGAAATTTACAAGAAG
>QLNU02015360.1:143472064-143498526 GCA_006491805.2 Dysdera silvatica
CCCACAATATAAATGTTCGCTTCGCAGGCTTTCTTAACTGTTGCCACTTAGAAACGAAAGAAAATAAACTTAAAAAGTTCAATTTCTAAAATTGTCACCATGCCAAATCGTGTGCTTTTATTTCATATTTTTCAGATATTGTATAATTATATTTTCACTTTCTATATTTGGCAACAGTACGTGCAATTGTTTTCCGAATTCTAAAATCAAATCAGTCTTCCGTTTACCATTGAAGTGTGCACACGTCATTCTCGGAGGCTCCGCCAAAAAGGCGTACTAAATTTCGTTAGCTATGTGTTCCAGTGAATTAATTTATTTATTGGCGTCTATTATTGAATTAACCTAAACATTTAAAGTATTAATAAATATGATTTTCAATTGGATGAATTACTGGATTTTTTCAACACTTATATAACTGCAAGCAAACTGAAACATTGAATGATAAAATGCAAAATATTCACATTCAAAAATCCAAGAATGTCTAGTTTTTATATATTTAATTTATTTTACATATTTAATTTAATCCATAACTTGCGAAAAGAATACGTTTTGTAAAACTCACCCTTTCTGATGTTTGTTGTGCTTCTGTTTCGATTTCGTGTATCCATTTAAGCGTTAGCTGGGCTTTGATTGGCTAGTACTGATCATGGGCGCTGTGACGTCACCGATATCGGTGCATGGAACTGAAGTTGCCATCTAGTACATTGCTATTATAAACTCCACAATACGTGATAAATCAAATCTTTATAACTTATTTTTTATTATGTAACGACAATTGATATTTCCAGACTCGTGCTTCAAAAAGTTGAACGTGAATGGAAAACTATAAAATAGTTAATTTAGTTCATCTGGAGTTGTTCGGCGCTCTCAGTTGTTGAATGTTTGGATTGACAGAAGTGTGAATTGGTTTTGGGAGTTGCGGCTAACTCCTTGATGGCTCAGGCATTGTTGTACTCCCAAATATTGAGCGAGAACGAGTAATGTGTAACCCAGTAATAATTTTGTAATTTTGTAAATAAGCTTTGTTTGAATTTGTAAGCTGTAACAGTCTTTCGGTACCCGCTACCCGAAGTCCGTCAAAAGGAGAAGTCTGCGACGTTACAGCTTATTAAAATGGTGGCAGTACCGGTGGGATTATTCGATTTTCGTTTGTTGTTCAAATTCGTTACGAACATCATCTGTTTTCGCCCCGGCTCGTCAGAAGAGTCTTTAAATACGTTTTGAAGTTCGCAGTTTGCCAAGAGAATCATTGCAGCTAGTCAACAGAGGTTCTGTATCGTGTTTGGCGTCGGTTTGCAGCAGTTTTGGAGCCTTGCAAATCCTTGCAAATTTGGAGAATTGCGGAAAGATCCGAGAGTGACCATCGAATCATCTACTTTCAGTGAGTACCTTGATTTTATATTGAGGTAATTTTGGTGTGGAATTTAAGAATATAATTATAATTTTAAAGTTTTTTAGAGTGCTGTAAAACGAAAGAAACCAGAAATTGCTATCTTGATAATTGGGTTTTTGTTGGTCATAAGTAACCAACTGTAAACAAATTTTAATTTTAATGGTAATTATAGCATTTTTAGCAAAGGCGAGAAAAGAGGACTTGAAGGCATTCGCTATAAACTTGGGTGTAGAAGTGGGCCTTAACCTTATTAAGTCGGACTTGAGGAATTTGATTTTACAGAGTAAAAACTATAATGAGGAAACCGCGAAGGACGAGTTAGAAGTGGTGGTGATGGAACGATTTGAGAGAAAGAAAAGAGAAGAAGGGGAACGAGAAAGAGAGGGAAGAAAAAGAGAAAGGAGGAGAGAAGAAAGAGAAAGAATAAGAGAATATGAGCTGGAAAATATGAAGATTGAAGTTGACAGTCCCTCTAGTTCAACAACGGAGATCATAGGGCAAGAAAATAAATGGCATCGCTGTGATTTACAGAAAAAGATTCGCAAATTTGATCCGAAAGAAGGCGATATTAGTCTTTATTTGGAAATGTTTGAAAGGCAAATTAAAAGGATGGATATTGATAGAACAGAATGAGCGTCCGAAATAATGGTGGTTCTGCCAAATGATATTGCGGAGTTCATTATTAGGAAACCGGAAGAAAGAACTGAAAATGACACTTACATAAAGCAGGTATTATTGAAGAAATTTAAACTTAGCCCGGAGAAATTTCGGCAAAAGTTTTTTCAGTATCAACGACGACCTGGAAAGACGCTGTTTATGATTTAAGCAACTATTTAAAAGAATGGATTGAAGGACTGGGTATTACGAATTTCGAAAGCTTAAAAGACCTAATGGTGGTTGATCAACTGAAGTGGCGGGTAAGCAACGAAGTTCGGGATCACTTTATTGATGAATGGGCCGATATAACTTCCACTTCTAAGTTAGCAGATATGCTTAACAAATATGAAGATGTTAGGAGAATTGGGAAGAATCGTTTAATATGGGAGCTCCTGATCGAAAGAAAGTCTAACAAACGGACCACTCGTGGTTTAAGGATGACAGAAATGAGTTTGCGGAAAGGAATAAATATCGGGGAAGGTCAGAACAAAATTGGAACAAATCCGGTGAACTTTTTGAAAAGCGAATAACTCGTAAATGCTTCGAATGCGGTTCTCCCAACCATTGACGATCTCAGTGTTTCAGGATAACAGAAGCAAATATAAACCACATCATCACAGAAGATGCAACGGTACTATTAGAGCCGTTTATCATGATCGCTGACGTAAATGGACATACCCTACAGATCTTAAGAGATAGTGGAGCGGCCATTGATCTCGTTTGCCGTAAATATATCACCCCTCAAATGTTAACCGGTGAAAACGTTTGTGTCTGACAACCTCTGGATTCGTATGCAGTATGTCTGCCTATAGAAAATGTAGAATTGAATGGGAAGTTCGGGAACATAACCACCAAGGAAGCCATCATTCGAGATAAATTCGATCAAGGTCGATATATTTTGGGAAACCATACCGCTGAGATGCTGCAAAATCCCCAAAGAGTTAAATTGTTTTCACCACACTTAATCAATGCCGTCCAGACTCGAGGTCAGAAAGGAGAAAAAAGTGATGTTGGAAAAGAAATCGACGAAACTAAGGAAGTGGAAAAAGGTAGTGTTGGAGAAAAAGTCGATGAAACTAAAGAAGTGGAAGAAGGTGATGTCGGAAAAGAAGTCGATGAAATTAAGAAAGTGGAAGAAGGTGGTGTTGGAGAAGAAATCGATGAAACCACAGAAGTGGAAGAAGAGAGTTGTGAACTGTTCCATACAACCGGAGAAAATGAAAAGGAATGTGCTGGACCAGCTGAAGTATCTATTAATGGTGATAAAGAATCTGATGGCAAGGAAATATGTTCAGAGAAAAAGATGTCGTGCCGTGACAACAAAGCAGTAATGTTGATGAATGATAATATTTACACTCTAAAATTGACTATTTTTTTGGTAAAACAACACGGAATCATTATTTCAGGTTTTAGAAAAAATTAATTATGTCAGTTTCCATAATACTGTCCGACATTAGACGCAATTATAGGTCAGAGTATGACGGTGAAGAGATAACAAATGAAAAGCGCCACCATTTGAAAACGAAGTATTTCCGACCATGATTATAGGTTCTTTGCTTCGATTAAGTGAGATAGAGTTTTCACCCTTTTCATTTGATCAGCTTCTTTCTGGACACGTTGTATATACAAATTCAAAACTAATTTGTATTATTTATTGTTTGTATTATTTATTATTTGTTGTTTCAAAACTAATGGAATAAACTTTCAGGGGTGAAAGAACACACCGAAACAAACACTTTTCATCCGAGAATGCATAGTCTAAAGTGAAGAGGTCACACCCTACAGGGAGCTTTTCATTTCTCCATACACAGGCTGTTTTATACAATGCAAAACAGGTTGGGCACGGAACGTCAAAATAAAGCTTTTGTTAAAAAAAAAAAATCCAACATGCCAAATGAGATCAAAATTGCAGATATTAAATAAATGTTTAAATTTTAGCACATGTATACATGTACCATATCTCGGGTTACTTAAGCCACTTTTCAATTTAAAACATCTGCCAATTCAACATCATTTACTTTAGAGATTAATTAGTTATTGTAAAACTTGGGTCTACAGTTACACTCTATGTTCAGATGTATGAAAGTCTTCTACAACATGTATGTTAAAGATAAAAAAAAAAAAAGTGGTGGCTTTAAGTTACCTCTCAATATGGGGTAACTAAAGCCAGCAGTGAGAATTCATTGTTTCGTTTAGGTTAGTTGGTGATGGGGTATAAAAATTCATATAAAGGCCTAAAATAAATGTAGATATACTGCTCAAGATATTTATTAGTAAAAATGAAAGTAAAAAGTAAATTTTTTTACATTTTAGTGTTTTGGATGTTTAATTTACACTAAAAAAGTTCAAGATGTTTAATTTAACATGTGTTGCCAAAATCGGTGTATGAAATGCTGGAACCACGGTTTACAGCAGATGGCTAATGATACATGCTGCAACAAATCAGGCAAAAGCTGTTTTAGGAATATCAGGTACGTTCTCCCATTCAGGCATTCTGGTAACAGATATGGGCCAATCAAGTGATCGTGAACGATACCCGCCTACATGCTAACTGCGAACCGTTGTTGGTAAGACTGTTACCGTGTTGCAGGTTATCGCTGACCCATACATGCGCATTGTGGGCATTGAATACTCCTTCACGGGTAAACATGGTTTAATCCTTGAATAGCACATGTGCTGGAAATTCCAATTCCACTTCTCTTTGCTGCAGGAACCAGCGTGCGAATTAAACGCGTGCAGAAAAATCTGTAGGTTGCAAAGTTTGTACGCGCTGCACATGGTTATGTATGCAATCGTCCAACGCGTAAAACACGCCATCCCATGGTATGAGATACGTCTGTGTGTAGGTTTACAACTCTCGTGCTTATGTTAGAATGCTCTTCCACCTTACGTAGAATCTCTTATGATGTGGCTGGTGTTCTGACACTTCTTCCACGACCTGTTCGTACATAGTAGCACTGAATGACCCCTTTTTCGGACGGTGAGCGGTGCAAGCGAGAAAACATTCTGTGATCGGGATCATGCTTGTTGAAGAAGCACTCTCGGTAAAGACTTCGCGTTCCCTGCCATTACATTGGCGAGATTGTAGACGAAATGCATGTTTGCCTTCTCCACATTACTATACCGATTCATTCGGAGTCACTAATGACCTTGCATACTAAAACCACTGCTTTTATACGCGCGCCTGAAAGAGTCCTACAGCACCTGAAAGCGCCTTTTAGTGCGAAATCTCTTCACTTGCCACCATGCATTCTATGATGAAAAGTGTTTGTTTCGGTATGTTCTATCACTCTTGAAAATTTGTATCATTAGTTTTAAAACACCCTGTGGAAGATATGAAATCTCCTATATGGGCTGTGAGGAGAATTGTATCATTACGCTTTGATAAATTTAACGTTTTGGCTTTACAGAGACATAAATAAATACAAATCAACGTTTAAATGAAACAAGAAGTCTTTTTCTCACAACATAAAAATTAGTATTTTAAACAAGCATTCATCGTTTATAATATTTTTTTGACATTTTAGCTCCAATCATCGTTAATAGATGGCGCTTCAGTGTACTTTTGTTTTTATTCCTAAATAATACTTTTAATCTTTTCCAATTCTAATATTATTTTATCGATCGCATAATAATTTATGTATCCCTTTTAATAAGAAATGCTATTTAGTCTTCCGAACCTTTATTTACGCATTTAAATGAAAAATTCTACGAAATCTCCTTTTCTTCGTGAGGGGTATAACTTTATACATTTTAATTAAACTTTTGCTTAATTACAATTCCCAGAAAAACAGATATATTTTGGAATAAAAATAATAAGTATGCATTGAAAATAATTAAATTGCGAAATAAACGAACTCAAAATACAGCGAAGTGAATATGAAACATGGAAACATTCACGTTTTTTGAAAATAAATGATGTTAAATAGATTGCAAAATGTTATACTTTTGGTGTTTTTAAACTGTTGTTGTAGAAAACTAGTTTTTCTGAGCTACAGAAATAACAGAGAGATCGAACCCACAGGCAAATAATTGAATTTTCTCACTATCAGAAAGAGAGAACCAAAAGCAAAGCGTCGTTGATCCTATCTGTCCCTATGTTTTAATCCAATTATAGTTTGGCAGAAAGTCATGTGATGTAGAAATGTTTCTGCACTAACTTGGCGAACTCGCTTCGTTCAAGAGGATTTCTTTTAAGGAAAGGGTTTCTGTTTCCTTTGAACTTGCAACCAATGGGCGCGGATTTTTTTTTTCGTTTTGGAATTTCTGATCTGATTGGGTTCTCTACATATAGAGAAATATATTTATAATTAAGTATTTTCCTAGTTTTCAAATTTCTAGAACAGTGAGCTAAATACTTATCATTCTATTAGAGTTTCATATATAAATTAACATATTCTTATGAAAAAATACATTAATTTAAGTGACAGAGCCAAGTCAACAAAATTTCGAAGTGTGCTCAGCACAATGGATAACTTAAACTAGAGACAATATCAAAGATTAACCAAAAATTTGATAAATAAAACTTAGCCTACAGCTCTTTGTTCTTTATATTATATGAGTAAATTCGGATATATTATTTTCCTTACCAGTGTCAGTACAATTATCACGAAAGTGGCAATTGACCATGAATGGTCCATAATATCAAACTTCAAGGAACAGTTTTTGTAGTGAGGGACGAAAAGAAGGAAAAGCTTCTCTCTCGGGCAAGCTGAGCTTGATTCAAGAACAGCTTGGTTGGAACCTAGCGATCTCGGGGCTTGAGTTCTACAATTCCCCAGTTTCACCTCTCAACCAATTATTATAGTATTACATTAATTATGTATATTATATTAATTATATGTATTACATTAATTATATATATTATAGATATAAAGTTAATAACCATTAGTAGCATATTGCAATATGTGTAGCCATGATGAAATATAAAAGCTTGGAAACATATGGTGGCGAAATACCTTATAAAATAATTGCAATTAAAAACAGTCGTTGGCGATCCCCAGGTTGTTGATTGATTGATGGATTGTTTGTTTGTTTATGTGCCCAAAGACTACAGTGGTAATGCTGCGCTGGACCTACTGTTTTCCGGAGTGAATCCGAACCTCTAAGGCCTAGGAACCAACCCCCAGGTAAGGTTGGGAACCACTGTTTTAGGTAATTGAGATGAGTGTTTATTTTCCTTGAGGATTTAGATACAGATGCTAATGCGAATATGTGGAGACGATATGTGTGCGTCTGTAAAGAAGAGATGCTGTTCGCGATATGCTGCATGCGAGTATAAGGATATATAGACGCAATAAAGCTATATCAGACGATGGTTGCTATTTTGTGCCAATAATGACTTAATTTAAAATGATATAATAATTTTTGAAACAGTGAGGTGATGGCACGTTGATTAAAAAATTATTTTCCTATTAGATATTTCTTAACGATTCAAGTAACTTATTCGTATCGTTGCCACTATGTAAATCCAAATCAAAAGATCACCGCGTGAGTGAAAATATATGAAATGCGTCCCAACTTTTTTGGCAGTTGACATTAGAATATAGATATATTTGTTAACAGTTGCATATCATAGACGTATAGATATATCAGCCCCCCAATAATTTAAGATCAATTGCAATTTTAGTCATATTGTAATGTGTAAATATATGTGCTTGTGTCACCTTCAATAAATTGGAAATCTCTACGTTGCTGGTGGACATATGTACATACCATGTAGTACACCCGGAAAACATGAATATATAGTTGATAATTTCGCCAACGTTATTTCGAATGACTATTTTGCATTGAAATGCACACTTTATGTTTTTATAAATCGTTTTTAGCATTTATAGAAGAATATATTTTATATCTCAAATTAGTTCAATCTAGTCCCTAGTATTAATTTATAGACTATATTTAGGCACGAGCTAAAAGAAAATTTAAAATATGGTAATGCGCCATTCAATTATTTAGCAGCAATCGACGTGTTACAACAAGAAAAATAAAAATAAATAAATAAATAAAAGTATTGCCATTTATTTTTTAAGGGACAGTGAGCAGAAGCAGAAGGTAACAACAGTAGGTTATAAGCGTGCCTAAAGTAGTAAACTTTAAGTTAACTACGTTTATTTTTATTCCTATTAAAGAATGGGAATTGTGTTAATAACCTCGTTTAATTGAGGAAGTCCTCGAATGCTAATTATTACAATTCATCCTCTGTTCTTTACGTAAGACACTCGAAAATTAACGAGGCCATTGAATATTCTTTGTGAACTTTAACAAGCTGATTTATTTAAATTTGCTTAATTGGGTTAGTGTTTTGTGTAGAAAGAAGCGCACTACGCTGATGTTGATCGCATTTCGAAATTATTTCTTCTCCAATAAGAAAGGAACAATGTTTCAGGAGCTGATTTCGAAAAATTCACTTCAAATGAAAATTATAATACCGATTGCGATGTAATAACCATCTTACAAAGCACGAATAAGAATAATTTTTTGAAGATCACGCATTCAATTTCGTATCCTCGTTAACTTACTTTCAAGTTTTAACATGCTGACACGTTCACTTTGGACACGTATTGCGAATTAAGCAGCTAATTACTCGTCTTAGTTTTTCTTACTTATAGTGCACAAAAGTGATCTTTTTACCAAAATTCCTCTGCTGTTTATCATTGATAATGAGGAGCATTGTGGGATTCTTCTGAAGATGACAGGTCTTAACATTCGTTGTCATCTACCTCTTGCCAAAACGATCTCATTTGCATGATATCTTCGCATCAAATAACGACCTCTGCAGTTGCAATTTCTGCATGACATGTTTTTTCATTTTCCTCTGGAGTCTCAGAGGCCTTCCTCTCCTAAACAGCCTTTGCCCTCGCCACAATTTGGAAAAGCAAGCTCGACGATGCAGCGAAAAGCTGTTTTTGACATGTCGCCAGTTTATTTATTTTTTATTTTTTTATTTAGTGTATTTTCTCATTCCTCGTATTTGGTGAAATACGGGAGGGTATTTCTTCATCTTGCTTTCGTTTACCCAACTGTAATGAATCATGGGCTCGAAGCGAATTGCATACGATGATGGAGTTTTTTGATATCCGATTTTTGGATCGTAGTCCTCTCCTTTCATCTCTCTATTGGATTAATTTTAAATTTCTTTGATGTTCTTGTCGTGGTCGGTACCTATGCAGAAGAACCTGCGAGTTAACAGGATGACTTTGGACATAACTCTTGAAAGGAATATTTTATGCTAAAATAATTTTGTATCGATCCTCTAAGTTTATATGAAAACTCTAATTTTACCTTTGCTTAGATTCAGGTTTACACAAATGCCATTACTTTAGCTGTCATAACTTAGGAGAACATATATTTTATTCGATATTTTTCCTCTAAGAACTATAGTTATATTTAAACCAATGTTTTGAGTGCGGTATGCGGATGTTCTTAGACACGTGAAAGAGTGTTTGTTGATATATGCAAAAGGGGGGGGAGGGTGTTTGATAAATGTATTTCTATCTATAATTTTATTTTCTCTTTGTTCTTTTGAATACGGGTTAATTAGTATTGTAAAACCGTATGTACCGTCTTATATGGTTTGGCGCAGAATGAGATTTGCTGTTTTTGGGCCATAAAAACCCAACCAACTACCCAACCAACCAAACCACCAACCAACCGAACATCCATTCATCCATCCATCCATTCTCTCCGATCTTTTAAAATAATTTACTATTTGAATTACTTAATCTTTCAATTATCCTACTATTTTAATAACGTTATTCTTTCGACTACTTCACTCCATACAACTAATATCGCCAAAACGACAGACTCGACCTCGATCACACAACTTATCAGATTTGAGACGATTGTCGGGGTAGCGAAACAGTGCTTTTTTTTCCCGCTTGTATATAACGTTTTAATAATATTTTTAAGCAGTTATATTCATACACAACTGATTCGACTAAGGCATTTGCACACAAACACTCATGTGCAATTCAAATAAATATTTCATTCTTAAGTATTGTAAAATAAGAGTAGCACGAGATATTCTTTTGCAAAGTATATCTGATTATTTAATACACTATTGCCATGTTAAATCTAATGCAATATATGAACGGGCTTTTGTTTTTCTTTCTCTCCCTTTACTCGAAGTAACACTATCCTTATTTGTAACCAGTATTATTAATAACATTAAAATAATAATAAACGGTTTGTAATTCACAGACAAAACATAACTAAACAGTGAGTTGAAATGTCTTAAACAACCGGAGTTTAGGCAAACTATGGATGGCAGAACAATATCGCTGAAACCCTCATGTGAGGGCCTACACCGTCGTATACATGGGCATTATTTATAATTGAAAATCTTCGTATGATGGGATAGACGATAAATGAAACGTTGTACCATTGGCGTACGCAGGGGGTGTTGATAGGGGTTGTAATACCCCATTGCGATGAAATCATGTATGTATACATAGGAATATATAGAGTTGTAGCTCTGTAACCCCCATTGAGCCTATAGCCTTCCCCTTATGAACATTCTACGTATACGTTGTACAGTAGGGTGGGTCGATTTTTAATCTTTTTTTTTTTTTTTAAATGGAAATCGCCTGTGGTGGAAAAAGCTATGTGTTGGTATCAAATGTTTGTAAAATCTTTTTTGAAATTACAATACATTTAGGCCCCCCGCCAGGCCCTTAAAGTTTCTCCAAATATGTAAAATTCAACACTTTTTATTTATTTTTTAATTTTTTTACGTAGCAAAATCTTTAACCTCTCGTAGTGGAAATAGTTGCATAGAAAGACCGTTCGTTTGTGGAAAAAAATATTCTGATATCGTATTATATTTAAGTCCTCCGCTAGGCCGGTGAAATTTGTATTATTTGCAAAATTTTGATATTTTAACCCTTTGAAGCAGAATTTTTATTAAACATAATTTTAAATATTAAAGTCATTATTAAACTTCTCTTTTTCTATAATAACACCATAGATTTTTTATGATTAAAATTGAAGTATAAAAGAATAAAGTACCAGAAGACCGTCGGTGTCCTATCTGCGTCAATAGGTTAAAGCAGCGCTTTGCTTATTTTGCCAAAATTATGGCAGAATAACCCAGAATTCACCATAAAGAAGTGGCTGCATTCGAATTCCACCCGTGCCCGCAACAAATATGGGCATCTATATATTGGTACAGAAGAGCCATTACTTGAAGTAGAGACTATTGTGGAATATATTGTACAGGTAGAAGTGTATGCAAAAGTTTGGTTTCTCACTAAAACTGAGCCTTCGTGCACATCCGGTGCATAACGTCTTTGGGAAGTTATACACTACTCAAGATATCTGGGCCATGAGCTGAAATTAGTAGTGGATCCTGTAATCCAAAGGAATGGTTTTTATGGTCACCCAGAAATCCTGCTGATTGCCATAATCAACTACAAGCGATCCTCTGCGAGGAAATTAGGCTTCAGAAGAATCCTGAAGGCCCGAACGCTTCCTAATGAAACTATTCGTGATTTTGTCATTTCACATCTCAATTTGCAGACAAACGACTATACAGAATTGATCAATTGGCAGAATTGTTTACTTACGGAACTTCCACTAACTAAACATAGACTATACCCAGTGCGGAACTTGAGAAAATGGCTAAAATGGGTGACGTTATTGAAAGTAAACTCTGGAATTTCCCATGTCATACACAAGCTGTCGAAAGGGCAGTCAAGTTAGTGCCAGAGGCATCTTTATCTACCTGTGGAGCAAAAAGTCGCGATGACTTTATACGCACAACATTGTCGTCCCGAAAGCTGGTGCTGAACTTCGAAAATAAGGCAAAATATAAAGTTAAGATTGCTATATAACTAAACAAAACAACAACAAAAAACTGTGCCCATATTTATTTGGGAAGTTGGGTGAGCACGGATGGAATTCGAATGCAGCCACCTTCTCATGGTGAATTTTGGGTTATTCTACCATAATTTTGGCAAAATAAGCAAAGAGCTGCTTTAACCTATTGACGTAGATGGGACATCGACGGTCCTTTGGTACTTTATTCTTTTATACTTTAGTTTTAATCCTAAAAAAATTCTATGGTGTTATTATGGAAAAAGAGAAGTTTAATAATGACTTTACTGTTTAAAAGTATGTTTAATAAAAATTCTGCTTCAAAGGATTAAAATATCAAAATGTTGCAAATAATAAAAAATTCACCGGCCTAGCGGAGGACTTAAATATAATACGATATCAGAATATATTTTCCACAAACGAACGGTCTTTCTATGCAACTATTTCCACTACAGGAGGTTAAAAATTTTGTTACGTAAAAAAATTAAAAAATAAATAAAAAGTGTTGAATTTTACATATTTGGAGAAAATTTAAGGGCCTGGCAGGGGGCTTAAATGTGTTTTAATTTCAAAGAAATTTTTTTACAAACATTTGATACCAATACACAACTTTTTTCACCACAGGCGATTTCGATTTAAAAAAAAGTAAACATCGACCCACCCTATTCTACAGCCTATGGCATCAATACAATCGAACATCTTCGCAATGTAGTGGAGAAGGGGTTTCATAATATCACAATACTATAGTTCAATTTCGCGCTGCATTTTATTGGATTACATCGTAAAAAATCACTATATAAATATGAAAAAGCGAACTTTTTCTTAAAACCACGACTAAAGATAATAAAAATATGCGCGATAATCAAATATTTTAACACATTTTAAACAGTTTTAAACATGGACATGATTCATCATCAGGTAACCGTATCACATCCTCATTGTCAAGTTACAGTCGTTCATACTGAGATGCCCAGAATAGTAGGGTGTTTTCCCCCCTTTATTTTATCATAACCACCTGTCCTGGTTCCAGGATACAGTTCCATTAGAAGGAAAAAAATATACTTTCTTAAAAAAATAATAAAAAAAAAGAGCTAGAGTTCAACTAAGCAGAATAAAAACTTTATAATTTTTTTATAAAAAAAGCATCATTTTTTAGTCAGCACTGATTAATAAATATCAAACGAAGTTGAAGCAAGCTATAAATAAAAATTCATACTTTATCCGAAGGTAGGGTTATCGTATAAAAACATCATTTGTAAGAACTTGTGATAAAATTAGCTTATTAATTATAAGGCAAAGACTTTTTCTTCCATGCGTTCGTTGCAGACATTTTGCTTATTAAAAGTTTTCCAAAATCAAGACAACTTATGGAGAAGAAGCCCCATTCCATATTTTAAAGTTTGCTTAAAGTTAAAACTACGACGACATAAAAGTGCCCAGGCATCAGCCATCATTTATGTTTATCCACTGTACCGTGAAACTTAAAACATATATCAATAGCTAGGGGGAAAATTAATTTTGCTGTAGAAAGAGAAAAGTAGTTAATTTTTCTTATACCACTCAGAAAATTTACACGGTCTATAAAAATTAATGAAAGTGCCTTTCAATGACAATTTTCCTCTCTGTTGCCCTTTGGAAATTTTAATTAGAATTAATTAGTATCAGAAAATAGATCCAAAGGCTTCAGATAACCTTCGCTTAATGATAGAAGCACAAGGTTTAATGTATAATGACTGAATGGATTTTCAGCAAATGGGTTCTATCTTCATTACCGAGAAACGGTTGCGATAGCATTAAAATGAAGTATTCCCTGGCGTGAACTGTCTAGTGCTCAAAACGTGTTCTTCGTTTGAGTAGCAGGAACAGTTAACAAAATAGTAAACACGGTGGAGAATAATCTTTACTCCAGCGCTCTTTTGTTGTTTCTTACATTAACACTCTATTTACCTATAATTGCGAAGCCACGACTTCGGCGTTAAGTGTGGTTTAATTTCCATTGGGAACAGGAATGCCGTTTGTAAGAGAACGATTCTCGGTCTTTGTATAATTTACCGTTTCAACTTCTTTTAAAAGCAAAAAGAGTGAAGGCTTGTTTCCATTTAAAGGATGAGATTTTTGAGGTGGTTAATTTTCCGTAATGAAACGTTTCTTTGGACATATAGCCCCGATATTCTTTAAGTTCAGTAGATTCAAATACTGAATCAGCATTGCGAAACCATTTTTATGATCTAGGAATAACAAGCTTTTAACTTCCCTGAGTTGGAAAACTTGCTTTTTTTATTCCCTCTTTTCCACCTCCTGCTTCTACGAGGGATGGGGTAGATTTGCCAATCCCATATCTTCGGCTGCCTTCACGATTGGCTTAAGGTTTTTCCGCCGGCAGTTTCTTCAATAATGATACTTTTTTCACGGGCATCTCTCGATTATAGACAGGATTTTTCGAGTTGCAAGAGGCTCAAGCTATCTGGGAAACGGTTAGAGTCCGAGGTCTGCCTGCTTTTTTTCTTTTGATTTCCCACCCCCTTTACTGCATATCGCCCTACCGGAAAAATCGCACGGAACGTTTCAAGTTCCCTGGAGACAAGACACGAGATTATTTAGAGATACCAAGCTTCTCTGCTGTCTGGCATCTATCTCTTCGCGTTTCGCAGACTTTCTCCCATTTCCTTTATCTTTCACTCTCAGTATCTTGGTTGGTATACCCTACACGCAATTATTTCTTGTCATGATAAAGCGCTTAAGTTTAAAGTTAAGATTTTAATGTTTTGGCATGTCGAAAATGAAGTCTTTGTGGCATACATCGGCTCAAGTTATTAAATTATTCATTTTATTGACATTTTTTTTGCAAAATCCATGACTTTTCATTTTTATTACCGACAAGTTAGAATCAATATTACAATGAAATTCTATGCGACTCTTACAACTTTACGCAAACTTTTCATGGCGTTCTTGAAGGGTTTTAAAATCACATCTCTGTGACGATACTCTTATTTTTTTCGATAACTAAAAGTTAAAGGATGGATATGTTTGTGATGTTTTGTCGTAATTTCTAATTCCAAATAAATTGAAAAATTGTTTTAAAAATTAAAATTCTTTAATTAATGGAACCATCTTTACTTAGGGAAAGCAATACTAAACTTAGTTACATTAACAGATGATGATCCATTTTAACCACAGCCATCATGACAGAATGCCATATAGTCTATCATAACTAATAAAATTTCGTCACTTGTTCAACGTATAAGAAAAGACTCCGCAGCGTTTTGAGAATTACCCTTCCCTTTATCAAGCGAAGAAACTTTGTTCCGCACTTCGCTTGATAAAGGGAATAGTAGTTCTCGAACCGTTGTGGAATCTTTTCTGATACGTCGGACGTGTGATGGAATTTTACGAGTTATGGTAAGGTCCGTCGTTGTATTCATTTGTAAGAATAGAGCTCATGTACCACGTGAAGTCATACATGGGCGTAGATGCTTTAAATGAGAATTCATGTATATCAGAGTCGCCCAACATACGGCCCGCGGGCCACAATTTGGCCGGCTGGCAACTGTTTAGAATAAAACAAATTCCAAAACAAACAGTTTAGATTTTTTTTTCTGAAAGGAGGGAAAACGGCGGGAATACATGGGTGACCATTTTCCATATCGCAAGTGAATAAACAAATAATCAGAAGAAACTATGAAAGGAGGTTTTTAGTATTTTTAATTTTTCTTTTACGAAACCTCTGGCCCGCGAGATCCGTGAAAAAATTTTAAGTGGCCCGCTGCCCCAAAAGTTCAGACAACCCTAATGTGAACGCAAAGATTGACCCCTAAACTTTAAATTTTAGGTTCGATTTCTAATTTTTACAGAAATTATGTAGCCGTCGTTTGAATTATAACATTCTGAAGACGGTTTGCACAGATCGAAGTGAAACGCAAAGTAAAATAAATATTTCGTTAAGACAGATATGCTGCAGAAAAACCGGAAATAAAATTCTCTAACTAAAACTTCACGTATTTCGCGAATTTCTTCGTCGTAGATTTACAAATTTGCTTGAAACTAATTGTGCTCTGGATAATTAATTTTACACGACTTCCTATTTAGAATAAAACTAGCTCGCATTGGACTCAAATGCTATTTTAAAGCTAGAAATTTGACAACAGCTGCTAAGCCACGATAATCTTATTTGCTTAGAGAAACAGTTACATCATTATAAAATATTTGGAAATGTTTTTTGAGAGCACACTTAAAGGAAACTTTTAAAGCGACGTTGTTCGAAATGCCGCAAAATTAAAAGAATTGTTGTAATTACGGTTGAGGTCTCCACGGACAAGGTTAATTGCTTCTGATTTGAATTACTGAAGGTGTGTGTAAAGAGTCGAGAGGAAAAGGAAAATTGGGATCTTTTATGCAAACCGTGCAACACGTTTTGCCGGTTTCCTCCAGTTTCCTGTTTTTTTTTTTTTTAAAGGGACGCTCTTTCCAGGAAAAGGTTGAGGTGCGTGTAGGGGAAATGTTTTGCCGCTTGCGGCATAATAATTTTCTTGGAAGAGCAAAGTGTCATTCCGGCAGAATTTTCTGCCGGTCTGTAAAATTAAGTGCGCTGAAATTTTGAATTAGCTTTTTTCTCCCAGCGAACATGGCGCGTTGCATATGGCTCGATGCTTCCCTAAAACTCGTTGGAAGGAACTCGGAAACTGTTCGCGAAAGTGAAAATGGTGAATATGGTAGTTATTAAGATTATTCATGTTATATTTACTTCAGTATATTTGCTACTGTTTATTTTGAGCTCGCCCTTATACATATAATTTAAGAGAAAAAACAGCTCAGAATTTCGAAGAAAATCAAGCTTAAAGAGCAAAAACTCGAACAAATATTGTCCATGAACTAAAAAAGTTTTTTCTTCAGCGAAGTGAATGTTCAAAAAGGAAAAAGACTGCTGAAAATAAAAAGCAAATTAAAGGTTCAAATACAAGGAGTTTTATATAATTTTGAGCTGAATAAAAGTTATTTTAAGAGTATTATGAATGCCCTGTCCTTCTCTTCCCTTTTAGAGAACACATCTAGGTACAAATGCATGTCCTGGAGGAAGACACATCCCTCTTCCTCTGAACGCACTGTAAAAGGGTAGAACTAAATTTACGATGATTTGTAACTGATATGTAGCACAGTATGTTTTTTTAAATGCGTTTATATTCATCAATGGCAATGATTTAAGGTCCAGAATTTATCCAATAGGCATTAAAATGTAATCAAAATGTTCAGTGCCCCTACGAAGACATACTCTGTCATGTCTTTGAAAACAAACAAGTCAGAAGAACTCTAAAAATCCCCTGGTTTGTTAGACATACCCAAAATTTTTAATGATGCAAACATTGACGCGATCTCCTTCATTATAAATGAAGTTAAAGACAATATAACTTCACACCACAATCCACTTACTACAAATGAATGTGAGCAGTCTCTCTTTTTATTTAACATTTATAAGGTTCCTCTCCAATCACACTTTGATTTCCCCCTTCTTCTCCTAGTTGTTCTCATTTAACAAACCATCACGAATCCCCATCGTTACTTACTTTAGTTACTGCATTTTTTTCTCTGCATCGGCATTACCAAATTTCGTTTCTTTTGAAACATCTAAGAAAAAGTCGCAGCTCCACCACTCTTGGTTTGTGAAACTGCTCTCTCCATTTTTCCTTCATCTGCCACGCGCCTTCTCAAACCGATCGACTGAAACTCATTTTTGTTTCCAGTCTAATACTTTGACACAAAGTACTTATTTTCCCCTTTACATTTTAATTATACATTCCCTTGAACATCGCATTAATTCTCCCCTGTTTTAATTTTAAATCCAATTTTTCAAACTTCAGTTCCTCTTATTTAATTTTAAATTCTTTTTATTAAATTTGTCTTTCCGTCTTACTCAGCACGATAGATATTTATTTCCACAATTGGAACGAAGCTCAACCATGTACCTCCTTTCCTCACCTCAACGGACAGTAAGTCAAAATGGTATTACATTGGATTTCTAAATCCTAATTTACTCCAAACTTTGCCTTTACTCACAAATGTTTATTATAAAGTCCCTTAAGGCCTATCCCAGTTTCTTTCCTCTCATTTAGTCTCAAAACTCCCAAAAACAATATATAAACTGCATGAAGATATAGCGTGGAAAGCGTTGTTGCGCTAAAATATCCAATCATAAGTTGAAGTTGACTGCGTCTAGTGCTGGCTTTTACTTCGCAGTCTTACGTTCGAGTCCTAAAAAAAGATTGATATGCATTATTCAACTTTAAGAGCCATTTCAGAGATGGTCTAAGTATTCATAGAAAGCGAAACAAATTCTAAAAACAGGAACATGTCTAATTCCCAAATTTAGGGAGCAATTTTTCTCTCCATAGTCAGTTAATAATTCATTAATGTAATAAACCAAACAAATTTGTACTATTACTGTTTAATGACAGTGATTATTAAAACTTCAAGAATTAGGAAATGTAAGTATCTGGCATTCGAATGCAAGAAAATTGCCACCTTCAGAAGTTAAAGACAAAATTATGAGTTATTGTCAACTAACAAATTAATTTTTTAATAATTACTGTGGGGTGGCCTGGCTATGTAGTAACATGTATACGTTCAGTTAGTATCACAAAGAATTCAGTAACTGATGTTTTATTAAAACAATCTATTGGATATGTTAAAAATCAGAAATAAAATTAGCCGTTAAACTCAACGTTAATTTTAATAAACTAAACGTAAAAGCACAAATAGGTTATAAGTAATTAGATGTAATTTTTAGTCTTTCACATTCCCTGATTTCATTCTAAGTAGTATCACCGCATGCTAAAACTCTTACGCATTTCATAATAAAAATTCAAATCGTATTAGAAAATTTTCCACGTTATAATGAATGCTTGAGTCCTTAGTTTTATCAGCCGTTTAATGGATAAAATGTTAAATATATTCTTAAACATATTTGACTAGTGTAAAGTAATGAAGATATACATATTATTCAATTGACCTTCAGGGTAAGACTATTTTTCTTGGAGACATACACATAAAAAGCAACATTTTTTTTAAAGAACTTTCAGATCGAATGGCTAACCAAGTCATATCTATACACTCCTGTTTCTTCCACCAAACAAAGCGGGTTCGTTTCCTCCTACCTCAAACGTTGTCGAAATCTTTAAGTTAAATCGGAATAAAAAGTTTGGAGGAAAAGGTTTTTCTAAAAACAAGCGAATACTTTCTTTTTGCCACTATTTCCGGACACCATATCATTTCCGTTGTCACTTCCATCGAATGGACGAAAACAATAAATAGAAGAGAGTGATACAGGATAGAAGCTAGCTTGTCCCGCAGTAGTGATAAATGCCAGCTGACGACATAGCTAATAGTTTACTATGTGTGTGTAACTTTTTGGAAGGTGGAGAGAGAGAGGCCAGAATTGACTCTCTGATAGTGGAATATCCTAAGGAAGGAAAGGAAGAAAGAGGGAAGGGTCGTGACGGTTACAAAAAGTTATGGGTCTTCTCTTCCTGAAGGTTTTTCTTTCAATCTGAACTCCTTTATTTCGGGGCGCTACGCTTTCTGTATATTACGAAAGAAGATGAACTAGTTCGGGGATTTTTCAAGAAACCCAGGGAATTAACACAAATTTGTAGGTTGCTGTTTCAGGTCAAACAAAAACAAGAAATTTCAATGGACTTTTGATGTTGGCCACCAGGGAGCAGACTACTTTTATTGGCCATAGATTGTTTCCATGTTTTGAGAAAAATCTACGAGTAAAATAGTTTTTCTTTTTTTTACATTTTACTAAATCTGGTTTCGTGAAATGCTCCAGACTAGAAAAATTTCAAAACAAAAAACACACATTTGTAGAGAAAATCATTTTCCTACAGGATATATCGAGGTAAATTCAAATTTCAAGTGTTGTAGATGGGGTATTTTTTATATTAATAACATAAGCTTATAAATATTTAAGTAACTAAAAGTCATTTACTCATCAATATTTAAACACGATGTTTGAATGCAAAGTTTTGAAATATAAAACTACAAATCTGTATTTTACTCAAGTAATAAGAGCAAGCGAATGTAAATCCAATTTCATAAATATCCATTTAAATACGCAATTAACATATTTTGGTTGACTTCAAACATATTTTTATGTACAATAGCTTTTAATTTTAAACACCATGGAGTTTTAAGCATATTTAAGGTGGAATATAAATTATATGTACACACACACACTGAAAGGACAATTTGTTCTACACATTCCGGTCATCAACGGAGATGCAGACTTGTAGCCAAATAAAGCGCTGGATTGAAACTGTGCAGTTGTTGACTATAAATAATTAAGATTTGTACTCATGCCAGTATCCAGAGGGGGGATCTTAGGGACCGGTTCCCCCCGAAATTAAATTTTTAATGGGACTTGGCTACGGACTTGCATGCTGTGATTGTATCGATACATGCTGTAAAAATTTATGAACCCCCGAAATTAAATCTTGGCTACGGTCTTGTCTGCACCTATTGTAGCGTTCCTAATAAAGTCAGGCTGTATAAAGGCAAAGGAGTCCGTAAGGAGGAAAACTAGTAGGCAGGTAGTTGGAGCATGGAAAGCTGATTGTTCAGTTTCTGTGACTGCTAATTTCTTGGATTCTTGATTTCAACAGCAGTACGAGTGTACAAGAAGTACATTAAATCTGGTAAAGCTGCATATCAAACGTATATCAGCGATATTAATGCTCAAGGAAAAAGATGACTGGCCCGTACCATGAAAGTCGGTCAAACAAATGACACTGAATCGGATAAGATCTGAATTCAATGACGACGCGTCCACTAATTTGTGATGAAAGGTCATGCGACATACGATGTCGCGAATATATTATGGTGGCAGACGCCTATATTGAATGCCTTTGTTTAGTACAAGACAACGGAAGATATGAATAAGAGGGTAAGAAAAACCTTAATTTGGACCATGGAGGACTGGAAACGAGTAATCTTTGTATTAATGAATTTACGTTCCAATACAATATGTCAACGGAAGGGCATTTGTGTGGTATAGACCATACGAGGCTGTAAACCCAGCTACCAAGTTGGAGTATTACTGGTTGAAGGTGGTGGTGCAATGTTCTGGGATGCGTTTACATGGGTTCAAAGGGCTCACTCGTACTTTGATGGTTACTGTCCCCGGTCAAAGCTACGCGGACCTACTCACCAATAATTTTTTATATTTTATGATAAATTTTTCATAACGGAATGACGTCTTTCAACGGGAAGATTTCTTACCTGAAATGGCCCACCACTAATTCTCCAGATTTCAATTCTATTACGTATTTGTTGAATGAAAGTAGAAAGACAAGTTCAAATTCGAAATCAACCATTAAATTTTTTGGATGATTTTAAACTGATTATTTTGCATTTATGGGCTTCAAATTTAGCTCCCAATGTAAATAATGCTAGATTTATTGGAACAAGGAAAATAAAATACTTACATAAATTTAAGAAATTAAGAAATGGAATCAATAAAAGAATTACAGATATTAAAAACGAATTCTTTAACAAAAAAATTATTAAGGCGGGTAACAAGAAAAATTGGACTATAATAAACTAAATGTTGGGAAAGAAAAACGTATGAAGTAAGAGATTGGAAAGATTAATGATAATTAACAAACCAATAACAAATCGCAAAGAAATATCAATAAATACTTTGTAGATACTGCAGCAAGAGAAATTAGTAAATTGGGAAGCAAGAGAGAGAACTATAAAATTTGTATGGAGTAGCTTTGGAAAAAACGATGTATGTTGAAAAAATAAGTAGAAATTAGCTTTTGATAGAACTTAATAAAATAAACGCAAATAAAAAATGTGGAAATTTATGAGACTCAGCCAAATATTGTAAAGAACTGTACAGATATAATCGCAGAAACATTACTGGAAATACGTATATAACGATATTATAATTAATGAAAGATTTCCAGAAAAAAATGAAATATGCAAAAATAGTACCTATATATAAAAAGCAAAAAATTATATCATAGTAGGCGTGAATGAATGGAAATTAAAATAATGAAGAATAAATGTCTTTTCTTTATAAACTAATTTCATTTTAATATAACAAAATCAGAATAAAAAAAACAGCAAAAAAAAAACCCAAGGGACATTAGTAAAAAAAACAGGAGGGGCATTAGTTTGCACAAAGACAAAACGTTCAAGATGACCATGTTTGGAACTAGAGATTGTTGATACACCTTGATTGTATTTACTATGGACCGGTTTCAGCTCCAGATTAAGTTACGTTATTGGTAATTAAATAAAAAAATGATTTATACAGAAAATGTAATATATAGAAATATTACTTGCATGGTATGTATAATGTTAAACAAACTAAAGTTAATTATGTCTACTCTGGATTAATATATACATGATGTTAATCACATTTAAATAGATGTAATTATGCAATGAATAATTGTGATATGTAAACGTAACACATGGTCTGAAACAAATAAATATTATTATTATTATTATATTCAGATCTAGTGAAATCTATATATATATAGGAAGAATATATGGGAAGAAAAAGATTTTGTGAAAAAAGTGCAGTTACAAAAGTCGCCGATAGGAGGAAAATGCCACGCTATGCAATGCAAAAAAGAATTAAAACGGTCAGACAAATGAATAACAAAAACGAAACTGAACTGAAAAGTTACTTTTTATTTAACACATGCATTTTCTCCATGCGGAACTGGATTAAGTTCAGTGTGGCCACCGTTCTAGTGGACCAGGAATTGCATCTTCTGCGCAACATGCCTATTGGAATATCCATTGCAGTCCATGATACGTTGCCCTTTAAGCAGTATTAAATCCAGAGGGTTTAAGCCTGAGGTGAAATGAGATTTTCGGGGGGACAAATGTTCGATATATGTATGTATGTATGTATGTATGTATGTATGTATGTATGTATGTATGTGTGTGTGTGTGTGTGTGAGAGAGAGAGTGTGTCTCTCAAATTTTTTTGTTGTTGGAGAATTTAAAGAATTATTTTCCATATATCAATAAAAACAATTTGATACAAACATTTTGATAATTAATTTCAAACAATCGCACCAATAATCATTTTAGTAATGAATAACTCACGAATTAAATCTAACCATAAGTAAACCAAACAAGATGGCGTTTTACAATAGCTGTATTCTTCTCTGCTTTATCTTTGCGTATATATTTAGTAACTCATTTGTCAACTCCTCTAACAATTCATCCGGACCTTCTGAGCTGATCTTCATGCAGGCTTGCGAAGTTTCTTCTCCCATTATGTTTCTCAATTTGTTCATCAATCGATTTATTGTGCTGAAGGAACACAACATAATTTCTTGCATAATACCTTTAGCTCAGCATATACAATGTTCGACGGCAAAAGGAAATATATAATATTCGTGTGGAAATGGTCTTCTTGTTTTGCTACATATTTAAGTGAAAGAATATCGTTCCACAGAAGATCAAAACTCAAGTTTAAGCAGGCGGAGATCGTTTTTGCGTCATTATCTGTTAGTTGGCAGAAAGATTTCGAATTCAAATTTCGAAGCAATATTGGTAATTGTCATTGCTTTATTATTAAACCAACCCTTAATTTGACTAACCATACTCTCAATGATTTATTTTTTCGCCGTTTTATAACTTACAGTTGTTTCTTCACTTAGAACAACTGGTTGGATTTTATGAACTGTTTGAAGCATTGTCTTGTATGTTTTACAATTTGTACTTTCTGGGTTTTCTACGATACAATTTGGTGATGAATTTTCAAGTTGATTAGATTTGTTCGATGGATTGAAAAGTTGATTAGAATTGGTAGTGATGACAGGTCTTTTTTGCAAAACCTTGCTCAAGTTTGACACGGCGAGTAATGCTTCATGCAACACGTAGAGATTAATTAAAAAGCTGGACTTTTTAAACTCCAACAAAATATCGCCTGCCAACGATGAAAAGGTTGGCTCCATCCTGGTGAATATGTTCACATGTCATCATGATGCTATTTTAACTCAACTTCACTGCATTAACTATCCTGAAATTGCTCAGCCAAAGAATTTCAATTGTTTCTGGTATCTTTAGTAGTGGCTCGTGGAAGATTTATTATATATCATGTAATTGTTTTTCGCTTCTCGATGATTTTCGAAACAGTTTGTATATGTTCTTTAACACATGTAACTCGCATTTGATAGCTGTATATTTATTTATTGTACCAGTTAACGCCAATGAAAGTATGTGTGCCCGGCAGCGAATGTATGGCATTTGTCGTTGAGCTATTTCAAAACGTTTCCTTCGTATTCCATTAATATTTGCAGAAAAATTTGCAGGCTCCATCAAAGAAAAAATACACTAAATATTTTAAATTGATTTCTCTCTCTTTTTTTTTGCCTCTCTTGCGATAGTTTGAGTTATAGTTTTCGCAACTATACAGATGCGAAAACTATAACTCAAGTGGCATCAAACATAAAAATATTTCTTTAATATAATTTCTGCCACCTACAAAACGCAACAAGATAGTTAGTTCCATTATATTATTAATATTCGTTGATTCGTCATCCATTATAGAAAGGTATGTATCTTTTGAGTTCTTTACGCCATGCTTATCAGGCACTTCGCCAATACATAAAAGATATTCTAACCCAGTTGCTTTACTGACATATATGGAACGACTGCTTTGCTGTTCTAGCCAGGCTTTAAGAGTTTTAACATGTTTGGTTAAAATGCGTCTCACCAAGGATTCAAATTTGGCCGTATGAGAGATTTCTTCTTTAGCCAAAAAATATACAATACAATACAAATTTATTTATAAGCACAGGATTTAAAAAAGCTTTAGGATTAAAAAAACTTTTAATAAGAGAACAGAGATATTCCCGGTTTTCGCATTTTCGTTTTTCTCTTTCATTAGCTAGCAGAGCATGAATTGGTTTATGCAATGTTTGTATGCGATTTTTCTCCATTTAAACGCTATATGCATGATGCATACAGTTATTATGTATTTCAAGCTTACCTGCTTTTCCTTCTTTTTTTTATTATGGAAAAAATTATTATAAAAGTATCATGTGTTTTTTAAAGCGCATTTTTATAATATTTTAGAAAAATCTCGCAATACTTGGAAGATGCCCCACCGTGAGATTTGTCAAAATATAACCAATTGTATTTTTCCTCCCTATTTTTGTTATAATTGAAACTTTTCGTTGTGCCACCCAGTTTGCTATCCTCTTTTTTCGGTAATTTCTAGTTCTTTGTCGGGAATTTTAACACTGCCTTTGAAGATTTCTGTTACATTTTTTGTCGATAAAGTCATGTTACCTTCAGTCTCCCCTTTCTTCTCGATACTTGATACTTGCAGATTTTCTACTTCAGAACTCAGTTTTTGCTCCTTAAAAATATATGTAAGCGTAGACGCTTGCATTCGTTTTCAGCTTTTGGACATAACTTCCCAATCTGATAATCCTCGCTAGAAGTGAAATTTTGACGTAAATAATATATATGGCAGCGGATTTTTCGCCGATGAGGACTCCCCCCCCCCGAAACCCTACCTGGATTCAACACTGCCTTTAAGGTAGCCAAGTTTGGGACCCCGCGAAGATTGACTTCGGACTTCAAGTAACCCGCCAAAAGCCGCATGGAGTTGGATCGGGGGAGCGAAGCGGCTTTTACCCGTGAAGTGATGCCGTAGAAGCTTATGTACCGATCGAGCAATGTGCATAGAAATTTTCTTGCCCAGACATTGTCTTCACTAAAGTTGCGAAATGACGTTCTAGAGCAGAACTAGTAATCAGAATGTCTTTCTGCAGTTTTTCCACCCTTTGATAGGCAAAATTACTTGCACTGTCGTGGTTTACGTAGTCCAGAATTTTTATTAACGGCTTTTACTTGATTTTTTTGTGAATTTTCGGCTACCTAGGATAAAACTGCACACTGTTTCCCTCTATCGGTGACTTTTGGAATTTTTTTCCACGGAATTTTTCTTTTCCTGTCTTAAAGAGCCTTCTTACCAAATTTGCTGCCATCCAGGTTATTACATCGAGCTACAGATAGCCTTGAGTACAGTCAGTTTAATTACGGTCATCCTGTGTATAATAAATGGTTCTCGCAATTTTTATAATAAAAGAATTATAAAATGACATGAAACAACGAATATCATTTTTAATATACTGTATATAAAAAAAGGCCACAGAATTTGAAATACTGTGATACAAAATATCACATCACACCACACAGGATAAACAAACGTGAGAAAGAGTTAAAGAGACATTTTTCAAATTAGGAACTGTACTATGCGTTGACGCGGTTCTTTGCAACTGATCTCCGGGCCCTGCGGTGGCGCAGTGTGGTAACGCGTTCTCCTAGTGCGCCGCTAATCCGGGTTCGACTCCCAGCAGTGCAAAAAGAACGCTTACTCAGAGATCTCATAAAGATCGCACTGCTCACTGTAGTCCGGGGTTTGGTTCCCTAGGCCTTAAGAGGTTCGGATTCCTCGGAAAACAGTAGGTCCCGGCGCAGCATGACCACTGTAGTCTTTGAGCCGTAAAACCAAAAAGAAAGCGAAAAAACCTCGGAAATTTGTATACAAGATAAACAATTATAT
>QLNU02015360.1:143506608-143517619 GCA_006491805.2 Dysdera silvatica
AGTTACCATTGCAGAATGAAGAGGTACTGGTTCATGTGACAACGGATTTTCCATTGCCCATATTCTGCAATTCTGAGTATTGACATGTCCTTGGAGATGGAAATGGGCTTCGTCGATCCACGAAATGTTCCATGGCCATTCATTGTCCAATTCCATGCGAGCAAGAAATTCTAGAGCAAAAGTGTGTCTTACTGGCAGGTCAGCAAGAAGCAACTCCTGAACATGGGTAATTTTGTATGGATAGCAATGCAGGATGTTTCGTACAATTTTATGCACCGTGTTCACAGATATGTCCAAAGTTCAAGCAATTCCCCGTGCTCACCACCACTCTTCTCTTCCTGGAACGCTGTGGCCACATCTTCTACTGACGTCGAAGCAATTGGTTTCCTCCGTCTGCCAGATTTCACTTCAAAAGAACCTGTCTCTTCGAATTTCTTGATCATTTTCTCCAGACCCTTGGCAGACATCGGACCACAATCTTTTTTCATACGCTTTACCGTCCGGAACTTCTTCAGAGCTACTGGCGCACAGTCACCGTCCTTGTAAAAGAGCTTCACAAGCACAGCGTGATCCTTTATTGAGAGAGTCATGACAAGCTTCTCAGATGCTACAGGAGGAAAACGCCATGTACCCCATGTTTTTATAACAAATGCAATGTGTCGTGCGCATGACATGTCTTTTATTTTGCATATTATGATGCTTAAAGCGCCATCTATTGCTAAAATTTAGAACTATTTTTTTTCTAATTCCATACCATTTCCTCCTCCTTCGAGTATATTCAGTTCAAATTTCATGTAATTTTGAGCAGTAGTTCAATTTTGATCAATGTTTTTTTAGGCGTAGTAATATTAACGCCGATGTTATGGCGTGGTTAGATGGTGAAACGTTCGCAAAGAAAAGTGTTTTTCGCGTTCGGTGGGGCGTGCGATCACACGAGATTGGTAGAGCTCCTGTCCGGACGGCGGAAGGTCGTGGGATCGTGCCCCACCAGACGCAAAAAACATTCCTTTCTTTACGAACGTTTCACCATCTAACTGTGACATAACATCGGCGTTCATATTACTAAGCCTAAAGAATGTTGATAAAAATTGTTTCTTAATTTAATCTGCGTAGTGTTCGACTTTTATCAACAAATCCCCAGGTTTGACTTTTTATTAGCTGCAGCGTTTGCGGGTTTGTTATGAAACATTAATCTTTTGTATATGTCGTTGTAACGTTTTTGTATATAAATTTTCAAACAAATCGAACAAGCGGTTCTGTGCGTTGTATTTTTTGGGTTTACATATAAAGAAAGTATCATGGGTGCCCATATGGGAGGCAGAGGGGTTCGAGCCCTCGTCTAGCCGTTTAAAAATTTGATTCGCCCGAACCTGCTACGCATTTACTTTCAAAAGTTTTATAGTCACATTTTAAAATAAGGTACTTTTTAGCTCATTACTAATTGTCAAGCAGTATCAATTACTTTTGTAGCATTTTAATATCTTGTACATTCACTAAAATGTTTGACAGTCTTGAGCAAGAGGTAATAATTTTTCTCAGGCCTTCTTCTAGAAGTATTTATACGGGCGGGGTGCCCATGGAAAGTGTCTTATAGCCATCTCATCTGATTTGCTTGAAAATGACAAAGCAGGTTCAGACCAATATCTGAAGCATAACTTCGCCGGCATTTTATTCGAAAACTTGTAGATGCAAAGTTTTAAGTTGATGCAAAACCGTTATTCTTGGTGGTCTCAACACAATGTTTTACAAACTGCTTGTCGAACTTTAGTGTTGCATGGAATATACCTTGAGAAATACTGATTTATAGTATATTTTATATACAACAATTTATAGTATTTTTTGTTCCTTCTTAAAGAACACATCGAAACCCGAATCCAAATCCAACGAGATGATAGTTTTCTAATAAACGAATAAAAATAATGGGCAACTAGAACGCTAAAAAATTATCAGATCTTTATTGGAATTAAATTATTTTCATTTTTACATCTGTAAAAAACGCCAGTGTTATTTTTCTGTCCTTTTTAGCCTATAATCATATAATTAAATGCTGCATTTATCTATGACACTGTTCGAGACATTATTCATTTTCCTTTCACTGTGTTTTGTATGGCAACTGCAATTTGGAAGCAAGATCGCTGCAAAGAAAATGCTATTAAGGCTTATCTATCCATGTTCTCGTATTAAATGTAGGGTGGAAAAGCACGTTTTATTTAAATGTGTTTTATGTTTCAAGTTCGAGTAAAAATACTCAAATAGTATGAGTTGGTACGAAAAGCTCGACTTCGATTCTGTCGTCAACTAAAATATCAGAAAACGAAACGTCACTTCTTTGAAAGTTCCGACAGCAAACTGTGTAGTAACTGCTCCGGAAATGACATCCTGAACGATAAGTGGAATAAACAAACAACATACAAACCTTCATTTCCTTCTTAAGTTTTCGAAAAAGTGTGTTTCAAGGCGAAGGTGGAAGAAAAAGGTTACAGGAAAAAGAACGTGGATTTTTGTGAACAAATGGAGAACTCTTCTTCCAGGGTGCATCTGTACTCTTTTCCCCCTGCCGACAGAAAACGTCCCATTACCGACTCTTTCCGCAGGGAAAAAGCAAAGCAAAAATGCAACGAAAAATACGGCACGTGTTTCTGTTGCCGCCTGCTTTTCGCTTTCTGTGATCGGCGACTTTTAGATTTTTAATATCCTCCGGCATTGACTATTTCTTCAAAACACGGGAGCGTGTGTTATTGCTTATCTTTGCTACGTGCGAAGAGCGTTTTGGAATGAAAGGTGCTTTGGTATTTCAATCATTTCCTTTCTCGCCAGAGTTTTTAAGACCTCTTCCACTTCCCCTTTATACGAGGAAAATTTAGGGCGTTCGGTGAAGGACTAGATCCTTTAAAACGAGAGGGAGAGAGAAGTACTCGGATTAACTCGATGCAAGTTCTTTTTTTCTAAACCTGTCGTTACGTTGTTCATTTCCAACTCGAATTATTGATTTTTTCCGTAGGATACGACTCGTGTCAAAGAAGTAATATAACAGGTAAAGATTTAAAGCGTGTTCTGACATTGCATATAAATTTTGCAGTATATTTTGACATTTTAATGTCCAAAATTTCCCCCAATTCAATAATGTATAGGGGCACAACGTCATTGCTTTCGCCTGTAAATTATCAATATAGCTTAATATTTTCATAAATTTCAGGGAGGACGAAAGTCCTTTGTAGGAAAAATATGCCTCTGATTTTTCTTCTTTAGAATATTGATCCTTGAAATTTGGACACGGCCGTCTAATCTTTGAGAATTGAAGATTTCTCAAAACATTCTTTCTATTATTTTATCTTTTCTCACTTGGTTCCAACTTGTTTGCTTCTTATAGCGAGTACAGATTACGAGTAACCGCTAATGCTGACGTGGCAGCAGACGTGGCGCTGGTGGTGCGCGGCAGGTTTGAATAATTGTGACGTATGGTCATTATGGCGCATGCGCGGTATTTTCTATTCAGAGGTTAAATACTAATGTTTAACTAACTTGTACTTTCTTGCTTTTTTCTTTCCATTCTGGCCCCCGAGTCTTGGCCGACGGACGAATTGTTCGCGATGCCGCTTAGTTTTGAATGTTTTGCTAACATATCTTGTTCTAACAGTTGAGTTATTAGTTCTAGTCATATCAGTATTAACAGTGCCAGAGGAGTTGTAATCGTTGTTGGATCAATAAATTGTTATATTTCGTTAGCAAAAAGGTGAACTCATTTTTATTCAACGTTATTTTGAATCGGACGCAAGATATGCAGCCATTTTCCTAGGAAGTAGTATGGAGTCAGAAAAAGTAGATGTAGTAGACTTTCCGTGATACTATACCTTCATGAAATATTTATGAAACGTAATTCCGGACCTATCTACATAATAGTGACCACGGACTACCATATTATGGCAACTCTTCCGCTTTAAATGGCGACTTGCTTACTTGCGACTTACCTTCAATGTTCCCGGAGATTACGATTCAGCGATTGACTCTCAACATTTAATGACCGCAAATTTCGTGATTTTGCATGGCTACAATTTTTGACTTTGTTTTAATAATAACCTTCGATGACCTGCCTGGTATTAATCGACGATGCATACCACTTCGAGAACTTTTGACGGTTTTCTTCATAATGGCGACGATTTTCGAACTTTCGAGAACAATTTACGTAATCGAACTTCTTCATTTCGAATTACTGTTGGTAACCACTACGTCGGTTTAATATTAGTTCCGGGTTGTACGCGGCACGGATTCCATTTGGACTTAACATTTACTTTCTTCGTTATAAACTTTTTACGTAAAATATCCATCCACTGACGTTTGCAATTATCTGATGGAAAGCTGTTTTGGTGATGTTAACGAAATGAAGTAATTTGTAGGATTTAAAGTACTTTTTTTCCAAAAATTTTCTTTTTTAGGAATTATAGACATTAAATTTAACGATTTGTGATTTTTCTTATATTGCATATATTGTGACTTAGTTTTGTGTAACCTGTTTATACCGGTATTGTTTGGCAAAATCGTTATACTATATAGCTGTTATTTATGACATATAGTGTTTTAGATGGCAAGCTATACTTATGGTTACATGGTGTGTTGGTAAACGACATACGTTTTCACGCGGCTAGTGTAATAGGTTTATTTTCATACTTAATTGACTTACATTAATAAATTGTGATAACAACGTAAATGGTTATTTGAATTAATCTTGAACTAATTTGAATTGATTGATTTTAAATTATTTTTTGATTATTCCATATTTGAATTAGATTTACCATTATTGGTCTTTGTATATAATACGGTACCCAATTGACCGGTGGGGTTTTCCCTAATTACCCTGCTCTTTGTGATTTAACTTATCTTTCATACATAGTTTCAATTTAAATACTCGAAAATTTGTTTACTCCGAAATGCCTGATTCTGAGCCCGATGAGAAACAAGTTGCTCGTGTGGTATTTCGGTCATCTCCTTTTTGAAAGAACAATGTGGAATTATGGTTCCTACAAATCGAATCAGTGTTTTATAATGCTGCTATTTCTCCCGAGGAAACAAGGTTTCATTCTGTCGTTAGCGTATTAGACTCCGATTTAATGGCGGTGATAAATGGTATTGGTAGACGACCCACTGAGAAGCCCTATACTGCCATTAAAAAACGAATCATTGAACAACACTCTCAATCGGAGACTCTCAGATTGCATACTCATGGATATCCCAATTGGTGATAAATCGCCGACATTGTTGTTGAGAGAGATGCGCGAGTTATCCTCAGGCGGAGTACCTGATGCCATGTTGAAAAGTTTATGGTTACGCCGCCTGCCAACTACACACCAGCAGATATTATCTGTATCTAGAGATAATTTGGATAAACTGGCAGAACTCGCGTGCAAGATTAGTGAAGTAACCGATATTGAAACAATTGCTAAAGTTAAACCCGATACTCAGTACGCAGATCTCTCAACAGGTATGTGAATTATCTACCTAAGTTAAGCATTTAACCGACCTAGTTGAGAGTAGTTGTCATTTGAGACGGGACAATTATCATTCCGCAGATCGTCTGTAATAAAACCCAGGTTATGAGAAGAGTTGAGTAGGGACTCAGACCCAAGCCCTAGACGACAAAGGAGCGGTTCTCGTATTCATGACGTTTGCTGGTATCGCCGTAGATACGGAGATAAAGCTTTAAAATGTATCTCCCGTGTAAATGGACGGGAAACTGCACAGCTCGGCCGGATGTGCGGGACCCAGTTATATCGAGCAGGTAAATCGCTTGTTTGCTTTCGATAAAAGTTCTGGTTTTTCATTTTTAGTTCATAGTGGGGCATCAGTTTCCGTGTTTCCCAGAAACTATATTAAAACCTATAGAAAGAGGGGTGACCTTTGCTTGTGTGCTGCAAACGGAACACCAATAGCTACATTTGGAACAATTATGATAAAAATGAATTTTGGTTTAAGATGCCAATTTCGGTGGACATTTGTTGTAGCCGATGTTGCAAAACTAATATTTGGTGTTGACTTTTTGGACAAATTTGTTTTGCTTGTTGACATTAGCAACAAACGCCTTGTCCATGGAGTTACTTCTTTAACGTCACCTTCCAAAATTATTAAAACAACCCCAATGTCCATCACAACTATTAGTCAAAATATGCCTTATTTTTCATTACTGAATTTCCAGCTATTACACGTCCGTTCTCAGCACGTACAGCAATATCCCATTCAGTTACTCATAGTATAGTTGCTAAAGGACTTCCTGTCTTCGCCGAAGCTCGCTGTCTTGACCCGGAGAAACTCGCCATATTGAAACGAGCTTTTTAATCCCTTATGGAATAGGGCATTTTACGCCCATCATCCAGTCCATGGGCTATCCTTATACATATGGTAAAAAAGAAAGGAACCTGGCATATTTGTGGAGATTACTGAAGACTTAACGCAATTACTGAACCGGATAGTTATCCAATACCCCATATACAGGACTTTACGTTAAATTTAGCAGGTAAAACCGCATTTTCCTTATTCATTGACCTTATACAGGCATACCACCAAATCCCAGTCGCTTCGAATGATGTACGAAAGACTGAGGTCATTACTCCAATAAGGTTGTATGAATATGTCCATATGCTGTACGGGGTTCGTAACGCTGTACAGACGTTCCTAAGGACCATTGACTGTAATTTGAGGGACTGTCTTAACTGTTATGCCTATATTGACGAAGTTTTAGTGGCATCAGAAACCAAGGAACACGAAGAGGATCTTTTAAGGGTCTTCAAAAGATTTGAAGCATTTGGACTTGTTTTAAATGTTGCTAAGTGTGAGTTTTGTAAAAAAATATTATTCTTTCTAGGTTGTAAAATTCCTTCAGCGGGTATTTCACCTTTAGCGGAACACGTTAAAACGCATTGAAAGATTTTCCACGGCCTACTAATGTAGCAGAATTGCGTAGATTTCTTGCTATGATAAATTACTATCAGTTTTATGCAATGATCTGTTCACATTTAATCTCCGTTACACCAATGACTTGAGGTAAGAATAAAGACAAATCTTTATTAGAATGGCCTGCAGTAGCCATTCAGGCATTCCAGACATGTAAAGATGAAATCGTTAATGCAACACTTCCCGTTCATCCTGTGTCTGGCGCAGCAGTCTTTGGTGACAGACGCCTCGACCATAGCTGTTGGTGCCGTCTTACAACAGTGTGTTAATGGAGTTGTACAACCGTTAGCGTTCTTTTCCAGAAAACTTGGTAAGACTGAACACCGTTATAGCACTTATGACCGAGAGTTATACGGACTTTACGTCGTAATGAGTCATTTGTCATTTATTGGAAGAAAGATCTTTTTGTGCTCTAGTAGACCACAAATTTTTAGTCTATGCGTTTAAGCAGAAAAGTGAAACTGCTTTGCATAGACAACAGCGCCACCTAGATTATATTTCGCAGTTCATAACTGATTTGCGGTATTTGCCTGGCGACAGTAATGTTGTTGCTGACGCTTTGTCAAGAATTTCCACTGTAGACATAATTGGGAAATATCGATTATCAGGCTATTGCTACTGCAGAAGAAAATGATGAGCTTAGAACATTACGGGCGGAAAATAATTCCACGTTACAGTTTAAACCTATAGTGGTGAAAGAACCAAATATCAGTGTATGGTCTGATATTTCTACAGGAGCAGTAAGACCCTACATTCCTCAAGAATTTCGACGTAATGTTTTTACATGGTTACATAATTTGTCTCACCCAGGGATTGCTACTACAGTCGATATAAGGGAAAGGTTTTTATGGAAAGATTTAAAAAAAGATGTCGCTTTGTGGACAAAAATGTTTCTCGATTGCCATGGTAGTAAAGTTCATAGGCATATTAAATCACCGACAGGTTTATTTCCCTTACCATCAGGTCGTTTTTTGCAGATACACTTCAACATAGTTGGACCTCTACCGTGCTCTAGAGGATATACCTATCTACTCACGTACAATGATAGATTTACGAGATGGTTAGAAGCTGTACCTCTGCAGGATATCACTGCCGAAACTGTTGCTCCTACCTTTTACGAGGGCTGGATTACTCGATTTGGTGTCCCTGAGCAGTTAACTGCTGATCAGGGGCTCCAGATGGAGAGTAATTTGTTTCAAGCTTTAACATGATTTCTCGGCATTCACATAATACGCACAACAGCTTACCATCCTAGTTCTAATGGCATAGTTGAGAGATCACATAGGTACCTCAAGGCTGCTTTAAAATGCTATCACACCTAGCGATGGACTGAGGTATTGCCCACCGTCCTTTTGGGTATTCGTCATCATTGCGCGAGGATCTCGGCGTTACCACAGCTGAATTAGTATATGGATTAGATGCCCTGGCGAGTTTATTGATGGTACAAAACAGAATAGGTCTATTACTGAATTCGTTGCTTCATTAAAAGAAACAATGAATAATCTTAAACCCGTACTCACTCGCATTTCAAATTCTAAAAGTGCTTTTATACATAAAGATTTATCTGTTGTTACCTATGTTTTTTTGCGCAGTGATTTCGTGCGTAAACCCCTACAAAGATCATATACTGGACCTCATGAGGTAATTAATAGAAGTATAAAATTTTTTACGGTAAAACTGTCAATGTATCAATAGACAGGATTAAACCCTCAAATGAAAAAGAATTTGTAACACCTAGTGCTGCCTCTGCTGCCAACAGCAATAATACGTCGGTAAATAACGGAACTTAACACTCAATACACGACACATTATGGTCGTAAAGTTAAATTTCGCGTATGTTTTACATACACTTTGGTAAGTTATTCCTGGGGTAGTCCCGTGGCAGCAGATGTGACGCTGGTGGTGCGCGGCAGGTTTGAATAATTGTGACGCATGGTCATTATGGCGCAAGCGCAGTATTTTCTGTTCAGAGGTTAAATACCGATGTTTAACTAACTTGTACTCTCTTGCTTTTTTCTTTCCGTTTTGGCCGACGGACGAATTGTTTACGATGCCGCTTAGGTCTGAATGTTTTGCTAACATATCTTGTTCTAACTGTTTAGTGTTGAGTTATTACTTCTAGTCATTACCAGTATTAGCAGTGCCAAAGGAGTTGTAATTGTCGTTGGATGAATAAATCGTTATATTCCTTTAGCAAAAAGGTGAGCTCATTTGATTTAACGTGATTTTGAATCAAACGCAAGATATACAGCCATTTTCCTAGAAAGTATTATGGAGTCAGAAAGAGTAAAAGATGTAGACTTTTCGTAATACTATACTTTCATGAAATATTTATGGAACGGCATTCTGGACGTATTTACATTTATATATTGGGGTCGTTCAAGTACTGCGTAAGTACATTTTATGCCCCTTCCCCCTTGTGAGTAAGTGCCTAATCTTTCCCATGCTTACATAATATTTTGGTTCTCTAATTTTTCATTGTCTGATATAAGTACAACTTTTTAAAGCAACTTATAAATTGGTATTGATTGATTTTCGCAATAAAAATGCCATGTGATGCAAATTTTAATACTTATTTACGAGTTCAATATGATATTGAACACCTTGCTCTGGTCGTTATTTTATATCATGCATGGTTGTAATTTTATATCATTATCCTCTCTTTTGCCATTTATCAATTGAATTTTCAAAAAAAAAAAAAATGTTAATAATAATGTAAAAAAATAAATAAATAAAAAGTTTTTTGCGAAGTAAATTTGAGTGATTGTTAGAAAATGGATGATTTCAATCCTTTCAAAAAAATTCAGTTTTCAGGGGGCGGGTAGATTTTGAGAGGATAGGAAAACACAAAGAGATTTATTTCCTAAGCTATACAGTGTTCAACATAGCAACGAGGCCACCTTATGGGAATTGGAGGGGTGACCCCCAGTTCGTGGAACCGGTCCTTTTGGCGATGTTCCTCCCACTGGGGGGAACGTCCCCAAAAGAAACCTTTTCACTAAGAAGCCGCTAATGAGGGGAGATATTTTGCCACTGTAACACGCACTTGTTAACGCTATTCCGGGATTACAACATAATAGTCGTTTCCCAAGGCAATAAACAAATTTTGAAATCGACACCACATCGTCTGAGAGAAAAATCTGATCAAACTTATAGGTCATAACAATAAAACCAGTTCCTGACTGAACAATGTCAATAAAGTCACTCAATTCTATACGTATAGTAGACCCTTGCATTTGTAAGTAGTAGGTACCTATTTTGTGCGCTCTGTACTTATGATGAAAAAAATATATTTATGTATATACAAAATTTTTAAATAAAGGTAATGTGAAATTATTATAGACAAAGAGTGATGCATATAATATTATATAATTAAACTAAACAGTTATAAAATAGATGCCTTAAAAATGAAAAGGCAAACTTCATTGCAAGCGTTTCTTCAGAGTAGAAGAGTTAAATCGAGTGATCAAATAGATTCTAATGATCTTTCAACTGAAGATTCAAACAAGGAATTACCACAGGAAAACCGCAAGAAATTGAATGCTTTACCAGCAAATAGCTCACTAGCTGAGGCATGTTCTTTCAATTTTGTGTTTATTACAGAAATAGACTATATGTATACACGGGCGGACTAGACCACCCGCCCCCGGGCTGATGCGCCCTCGTGGGCGATAGAACTCGAGCCCTCCCAAAATCCATGGTATACGCCCTTTGAGACGACCGAGTCCGCTCCTAGTTCGGACTGTATTTATTTTTACCTGGTTCCACTGCATTTATTGTTACAAATATTTTTAAGCAGTTTAAAAATTGCATTGAGCACCCTAATACGTATCATCATTTTTGTAATTTAATTTTTATATAAATGTGATTTTTTTTTAATTTTTAAAAATTAGTCATGAACGACAATTTTTAAATTGTCAAATGTCAAAAAATAAAAATTTTCAGTAAACTGTTATCGTGATTAATCTGTAAATATTTTCATTCTGAAAAGATTGAAAATGTTTGTGTTTTCTCAATAACTGGTTTTAATTAATTAAAAATTGCGATGAAATGAAAATTATGTAGATAA
>QLNU02015360.1:143531195-143542052 GCA_006491805.2 Dysdera silvatica
AAAACTCCCATTTATTTTTTAATTCACAATTTACTAGAAATTCACTTAGGTGAAATATGTTTTTTTTAGTGAATCTATATTTTAACATATTAAACATTATTATTATTATTATTATGTGTTGGTGGTGCACTACATCCTCCCAAGGGGGAAATGTTTTGTAAATGTGGGTGATGACTTTGTGAAACATGAACACATTTTGTGAAGATGAAGCTATGTTCTTTAATAAAAAAAAATGCTGATATGTTCACATGAGAGCTAAAATATTATTTTGCGTTGAATTAGATATTGAATTTATTTAAATAAAACTGTTCTAATTTGAACTATACATTCAGTTTCCTATAAAGAAAATTTTGAAATGTACATATACATGTGCAAAAAGACGTACACTAAGCAAACAAAATATCTTTATTCATATACTACGTCGAGGGAGGGTTGATGGGACGCAACGTCTGCATGTAGGTACAAAGGGGGCAACGTTTGCATTTAGGCGTAAAGCGGAGCTCAAGGTAAAATATTTGAGAACCCCTGGACTAATATATTAATAGCTTAATATTTAAAAAAGTATATTATTTAAGTACTATTATAATTTTTATTTATAAATTAATATTATGAATTATTATTATAAATTATTTTATCTAGAGGAAGAAAAAAATATTTTTCTGTAATTAAATATAATTCGCTTCATTTTGTCACTTCAGACATTTTATTTTATTAGATAATCTGGCTAAATGAAATTTAAATTAGAATTAAATACCTTGAAAAATACATAGGTTATTCGATTTAAAATTTTCAGAAATCCTCACTAATTTTCAAGTCTGCAGCTATGATTACTACTTATTTATAACATGAAAATAAAAAAAAAACATTAACTTGGTTATCGATTAATACGAAAAACGAACTTACGAAGGAATATTTAAGCTACAATTAACCTCACAGTAACTGTAATAGGCCTGAAATGCCCCTCACGCCACTCGTTTAAGACAAAAACGTTTTAATCCTCTTCTTAAAACCTTACTTGATTTCTATTTTCAACTGCTCTGTTGTGCAAAAAAGCCCATTGTCAACATCGACCATCGTTTTGTTTACCGTCAATGATGCCTGTCACACGTTTTGAATTTTTTAACTTAAGACATCGAAATATTTCGAGAAATACGCTTTGTACGAAGAAAAGGGGTATAACAAGCTCATCATATTTTCAAGGGGGCAATTAAACCCTATAAAAATTAGCTCGCCTCCTCCCCCATAAGAGTGTGGAGTGGGGCGGGGAGCAATTTTAAAATCTCAAATGGGAACCCCTACGTTTCATTGTGGATTCGGATTCTTCAGGAAAAAAACACGTAACTTTTGTCTAAACAAAAAAGATGTAAAATCATATCTTCAGTAATTCCGGTACAATAGTCAAAGAGCCGTTTGAGAACGATTTTTCCCCCACTTGTTACAAACCTCTCTTTCAACCAACATAAATTCGTTCTTTTTCAGTTTACTTTGCGCCCAGAAAAATAGATGGCGACACAAGTCTGCCACACTTGGATATGTTACGTTTTTTTTCGTTTCCGGGTTGATGGCAACGAATCAGTTTGGGCAATTTCCTGAAGGAGGTGGACGCTTGATTTTCCACCGAAACAATTGTAAAATGTATCTCCAACTTACATTAAACTGTATTTCGTGTTTTAAATATTTTGATGTCTCAAGTTAAAAAATTCACCCGGTATATAATAAGTTTCTATATATCTGGTAGTCGTGTTTGCTAAAAAAAACTTGGAGTTATAGAAATTCGCACTCGAACAATAACAAGAGTTATGCGCAAAATAGGGTTAGGGGTAGATCTCAAAAATATTATTCGTATGGTTTAACCATTTCATTTATTTAAATAAATATTTTTATAATATTAAATTATAAATAATTTTTTTAAATAAATAGTTTAATAAATATAAATTAAAAGGGGAGAAAATTCACATTCTGTTAATACTGTCCATAATTAATTAATCGCGAGAAAGCTGTATATAAGAGAGGGTGCGGGGATTAACTCCTATTTAAACAATGCTATTAATTGTTCTTTACAAGTCAAAATTTTGTTATATCAAATCCCCTTTTTAAAATTCTGTGGGCCTGCTCAACTTGTAGTATTATGAATTTGCGTTGTAAGCAGAAACGACCGCTATTGAAGACTTCATTGAAGTTTGAAGCATAATTAAAGTTTTGGGATTTCAAAACAAGTGGAATTTTTTTTATTTTGACATTTATTATCTTTTAATAATCATTCTATGCATATATAAGGTGAACAGATGGACGAATAGGCAGGCAAGAACACACGTAGATAAATTTGCTGATTCAGTTTGTTATGAATACACAGCAAAAGTATTAAAATTTAATACTGTACGACGATTTTTTCGTCAACAATAATGGAAGCGATTGTAGAAAACTTTCGTGTTTAAGTTGCCGAACTCAGATTCAATTTTTTCAAGCATATTTTCGTAAAAGGTAAAAACCGAAAACATAAAATCACGCAACTTCACCCAAAACTCCTTTTTCTGTTCCAAATTCTTTTATTTTTCCTCACAAAACAGGAATCTAATTATCCCAAGAGAAGGACAGTGAAGGGGAAAAAAAAAGCCTTTGAGGTCAACCATTAATAGTGAAAAACGATTTAGGCGCGAAGTGATTTATGAGGTTCAGTATCTGGTATCCTTTTGGTGAAGCTCTTTCTTACCGAAATAAGGCTTGATCATTAGCTCTCCGGAGATCTTAGTGCAGTTTTCCAGGAAAAAGGAGATCCGCAGAAGGATTTCACTGGATCCAGTTTTTTGCTTCAGCATCTTCACTTTCCGGGAAAGTCAGATCCTACATGACGTTCAAATGAGTTCAGAAGAGAATTTCTATGTGAGACTGCAACGTGATTCGTTCACTACCATCTCACCGTTCATTAGACGGTGTTTTACAAAGAATTGTTTTATTAAGCCCTGTCGGAACAATTGAGTTAATCGGGTAAAAGTAGTTCCAAAATCGAGTGGGCAAAATATCCGTTGTTAGCTGACATTAAACATCAGTTTTTCGCCCACTTTAAAGAAAGATGAAGGGTCTGACTTCAAAGTATTAATCAGTTATATTTTAAACTTTTTAAGTTTACTACGAACATTTGGAATTATAATTGCGCTTCTTCTTTGAGTAATTATGAGGCTATTTTTAAATTTGCAGTCTTTGAAGTCTTTACGCGTCATTTAAATCAGACTCTTATTTGTGTTTTCGACTACTTGGAACATTTTAGAATCATGTGCATAACAAGGAAGAAGATAAACATCGTATTAAATGAAAATTTTTATGAATATTTGCAGCGTTCAATTTCTGTGAAGTTAAATAGCGTTTGATGTTTTTGATAAATCACCAACATATATCAATAGACCGCCTTATTAAGTCCGCCACACTAATGGTGCGTTCGGCTCCCTTTGAACCTCATCACTGCCTAATAAGATAAATAATGAATTAACTAAATTTACCGAATTATTTTAATAGCAAATGTCACAAAATATTCTACGAAAATCGTAATGATTTTATAAACTTTCAATGTAAAATTAATAAACCTAAATTAATAGAGGGAAACCTCCCTCTTATATATTTGCTATAAGTTTGTACCCTTTTGTTTCATGATATATTGCACCATGTGTAACGTGGGACCGATAGTTGAACGTGATTGGATATCACGTCCAGCCGCTCTGGTCATACATAATGAAGCTCTCTGGGGATCGAACCGACATCAGTGAGTTAACGAAACAATACAGTTTCACCAGGAGATTCCATAACAAACAGTTATTTCGACACTGGCGTAAGGTTTAAAAACACGACGTTTCGGGAGCCAACTGCTCCCTTTGTCAAGTGAAACCCGAAGTGGCTCCCGAAACGTCGTGTTTTTAAACCTTACGCCAGTGTCGAAATAACTGTTTATTATCAGTGAGTTAGTTCAAAGGAGATTGTCGTGACATTGAATTACTGAGGCGCTTCGGGTGAAATTCCTAGTTGGTAGACTTTTATGACGCTAATGCTGCGTGACTGTATGTTATACTGCTCGGTTATGTTAAGTGAAACAAGGTGACTTGGGTCATATTGTCACTCGTTGCATTTTTGCTATTTGCAGGCTTTTCCCGGGGCTCTGACGGGTTTCTTTTCACCTTTTTGATTTCAAAAGGAATTTTATACATCTTTAAACTTCGTTTATATAGGTGATGGGTACAATTAAAGAGAGTTCAAAAGTGTTAAATATTCCACTTTTCTATATAATTTGGGAAACGTTTTTAAAAATTGTGATGTATCTTTTATATTTCCCCATAAAGATTTTATTATTTTCTCTTTCGATGAAACTTGTCTAAAATTTACATGCCGGCGATGATAAATGTATTACACAGACAGCCATAGTCAATATTTTCTTCTTGCCCATTATTATGGCTTCAATTCTAGGAAAGAATAGCCCGGTCGTGACTTGGTGTCACGTCAAGAAATCGATTTTGTCTTAGACGCAGTTATGGCTATGTTGCGGATGGACTCACGCTGGGAATTCTCATAGCCATGTAAACTACAAGCTCAGCAAAACTATGCATCAATAGAATGAAGTCAGCTGAGTATCTGAACATACTGAATGACCAGCCTATTGCATTAATGGATATTTTCTTCCCTGAAGGCACCAGCATATTCCATGATGAAAATGCTAGGAGTCATCGGGCTCAAATTGCAAAAAAAATGATTCTAATGTTACGAGGCAGCAGTCACAAACTTGAATGGGCTACCACGAAGTCCTCAGCTCAACCCCATTGAAGGTATGTGGGACATACTAGAGAATAATCTAAGGAGTAATTCGACTTTTCCTTAATTATTCAAGGAATGTGGCAAAATGTTAATGCAGAGTTAGCTAAAAACAAATGTTGAGACATTGCACAAACTCACAGCAACAATGATGCCACGAATGCGTGCTGTAATTCGCGCTGAATATTGTTTAACGCAATATTAAAATGCCCGATTTTTTTTGACCAGGCAGTGTACTGGTCGCTCACAAAAGAAGTCCGGTGGAAAAGCCAGAAACAACAGATGTCTGCGCCGCAAAACCTGCTTTTCCATCAGATTTCTTTTCGTGAGCGGACAGTATATTGTGCGTAAGTGCATTTGGCGTGGCATTACCGTATATTTAAAGCCTAGAATTATATATTCTCTCTCTCTCTCTCTTGCTCAGTCGAACATTTAGTTCGATCTGATTAATAGCTTGATTTTTTGTTCACAGTTATACACTTATCTTTATTTTGCATTAGGTTATGTTAAGTTAAATTCTGTTGTTTCGTTAATGGGTTATTTGTTATGGATTGCACTGTATTAATCTGGGAATGCACAAACAGACTGAAGCTGCTGAATTCAGTTAGCAGCTGAAGTCTGCGGGTTTCATATTGCAGATAAGTCAACTCCTTTACTGAACGAATCAATGAATGATTTTGCCAATCTCTCGTGAACGAGAAGACTCATTCATTGAGTCGGTCATTGAACGATTCGACACACCGCTATTCCATACTTCTTAGAATTATCGCATTTTTCGATAGCTGCTTTTGGGACTACAATGAAAAAGGAATTGAAGGCAGAGATGACAATTTCCAAATCGATTTTAGGGCGTTCTTGATGAAACGCCGGAAAAGGGCAAGGCTGCAAAATTGGGAAGTATTTCTATAATTTTGCACATTTTTTTAGGAATTAGTATGAAGATATAAAAGACAGTACAGAGCACCTTGACAATTTCAGATGCAATTAATTTTCCTCTTTCGAATAGGTAACCTTAATATTTCTCTTTATTTCAGTATCTTTTAGTAACAAAAGATTTAAATGTAGTAAAAGCATTTCAAGTCTACACAAAGCTGAGGTTTACCACGCAACTGCTTATTCATTACTTTCTGTGAAAAGTCAAGATCCTTGAATCATCACTACATGGTATCTGTATCAATTTCATCATGTTTAAGTAGGATAATGAAAACGCCACACACAGATAAGACATAATTACATCAGACCTTGGTTCTACATATGTTATCTGTCTTTCAGCATTAGAAATTAATTCAGAAAGGGTTTCAAGACAAGTATTACTAAAAATAAATATTAAATTTATGCCTGTTATTAAAAGAGTTACACGCAAATGAGAGGTCGTATTAGCTGGTATTACTCTCCAAAAGCGCAGAACTAAAGTCTCAGGTAAATGCTGGATTCCTGTTAATAGCCTACTCAATTAATAACTTTATGCCCATTAGATAATAAGCGTTGTTTTATAGTTTACAATGCAAATAATGGAAATTTCACGCAGGTGAAACCACTAGAAGTTGAAATAACGAATATTGCAAGAACATATATATGGATTTATTCCTTGTTGCGTATGTGTAAATACGTCGTTGAACTCCTAATGAAGAAACACGACAGCTTGATGAAGCGTTAGCCATGTTTTAGAAGTCCTTTAATTTTATTACCGAGCAGAATATTAATCTCTTTTTGATCTGCATTCACGTCATCGTGTTCTCACATGTTGTCGTGTCTGCGAATAATAAATTATGAGAAAACATACAATTGTATGCATGCAGGTGGAAATAGATCCTTGCATGTCATTGGAGTATGGAGATAGATATTTTATTTGGTATTTGTTAAAGCGTATTGTCTACTAAAGATGTTTCCAGCTGAATAACTTTTAACGTATGAATTAATGATTAAATTCCCCAAAGGGCGCAATTTAAAAGTATTTAGTACAAAACAAGGTAATTAAAGTTAATACATTAATTTATATAAAATACAAGCAAGAAGTGGCGGAGAAATATTTGGAAGTACTATAATGTTCTATTTTTTTAAGCCCTGTTTAAATTTAATATGAGTTAATTTATTTTGCATTTCAGCAATTTTTCCCTGTATTTTTTTTTTAAATTTTAAAGTACATTAAATAAAATTGAAATTACATTGAAGTGCCAGAAAAACTGGTACAGGCGTGCGTATGCAAATAACGGAGCTTTGCAACCAATCAGCGTAACGTGATGCGGTCGGCAGCACCTATATAAGACAAGAGATGTCTGGCAAAGCTGTTAGATCGGTTCTTGCCGCTACAATGGCAGGTTATCAAGATTTAAGTGATTTTGAACGTGGCGTTATAGTCGGCACAAGAGAGATGGGACATAGCATCTCCGAGATAGCGACAAAATTTGGATTTTCGCGTACGACCATTTCACGGGTATACCGTGAATATCAGGAATCCGGTAAAACATCAAATCTTCGACAGCGGTGTTGCCGGAAAAAGACCTTGAAAGAACGGGACCTTCGACGACTGACGAGAATCGTTAAACGAGATAGACGTGCAACACTTCCTCAAATTGCCGCGGATTTCAATGCTGGGGCATCAACAAGTGTCAGCGTGCGAACTGTTCAACGAACCATCATTGATATGGGCTTTCGGAGACGAAGGTCCACTCGTGTACCATTGTTGACTGCACGGCACAAAGCTTTACACCTCGTATAGGCTCGCCAACACCACCACTGGACTGTTGATGACAAACACTTTACCTGGTCTGACGAGTCTGGTTTCCAATTGCATCAGGCGGATGGACGGATGATGACAACCTCATGAATCCATGGACCCTATATGTCAACAGGGGACTGTTCAAGCTGGTGGAGCTTCTGTGATGGTATGGGGCGTGTGCAGTTGGCGTGATATGGGACCCCTGATACGTCTAGAGACAACTCTGACAGGTGACAGGTACGTAAGCATCATGTCCGATCACCTACACCCATTCATGTCCATTGTGCATTCCGACGGACTTGGACAATTTCAGCATGATAATGCGACACCCCACACATCGAGAGTTGCTACCGAGTGGCTCCAGGAACACTCTTCTGACTTTAGACACTTCCATTGGCCACCTAAATCGCCAGATATGAAAATTATCGAGCACATCTGGGATGCCTTGCAACATACTGTTCAGAAGAGATCTCCACCACCTCGCACTCCTATGGATTTGTGGACTGCCCTGCAGGATTCCTGGTGTGAATTGTCTCCAGGATACCTTCAGACATTAGTCGAGTCCATGCCACGTCGTGTTGCGGCACTTCTGCGTGCGTGGACGAGGAGGCTACACGATATTAGGTAGGTGTACCAGTTTTTCTGGCACTTCAGTGTATAATACCAAAGGAGGGCATGGATGATTCGTATGAAATCTATGGATGAAACTGGTTATGCAGTAAATAAAAGAGGATAATATTTCAGAACAAAGGTAAGCATATGTTGTGCAAAAAGTTTGCTTATGTGGTGATACTAGAACGGACTGGCACCCAGGGCTGGAGCCAAGAGGGGCGAACCGGGCATTTGCCCTGAGAGGCAGATCGTTAAGGGCATTATTACAAAAAATGAAGGCATTTTGGGGCGGCAAAATACGTGCTCACTCCGAGCGGCATAATACGTGCAGGCCCAGCTGGCATCTGTTTTGTAAATGGCATAGTTCGTCACACGTTGCTGCATTGAATCGTATAGATTTCGAATAGGATATGAGGGCTATGCTTTCTTAACTATAGGCTATGTTTCTTAACGCCTTAAAAAGAATTTATTGTTGCCCACTGCGGTGTTATGTCAGAGTGTAGATGACTTCCCAGACACTGTGATTTCTAATGTCACAGCCATTTGTGACACATTGTAGACATTCTGGTGAGATGTGTGCTGTAGTTGATGGGAGTTATTGTGCTGAAATGAGGCGTTGTCCACACCAGTTATGAAGAGAAATGTGTGTGTATATGTGTAAAAAGGATGTCACTAATATACAAGCGAGCTGTTAAATTGCCTTCAATGCATACCAGACTGGATTGGCTATCATAGCTAATAGCATTCCAGGTATTAACGCTTTATATCGATGCAGTTGGTTGGATTGCCTTATTTACGTTGCTTTTATATAAATATCGGGCCATCATCGGAACCTAAGCAAAAGCGGGCCTTATCACTGAAGACGACTTGATGCATTTTGCATCTCAGAGCATTCGAGAACAGCACTAATCCAAGCGCAGTCAACGATAAGTTGAGATTGATGGTAAGCAGCGTAATAGTCGATAAGCACGTAACCCTACTTCTGCAAGGCGATTTGAAATCTTTTGCCGGAAGATGTGGTCGCTGATGGCAGGTATTTTAATATGATGGCATGGTGGTTTAATTAAATACCATTAAATTAAAACTAATATGTTCCGTGATTTTTTTTGTCCTTAAAATTGGACTCTTCTTCATTTTCCGTAAAATCATTATCACAACCTTGTTCTTTTATTGAAAGAGAATCATTTTCATCACTTGGGTTATCGAAATCGTCATCATTACTTAAATGCTGAAAATTCAAGCTAATTCCTTCCTCTATTTTATTAAAAATCAAATTTTCTATAATTGCAAAAATCTTTTTATTTTTTTGCGATTCATCCTCAGAAATAATTGATCGTAATGTTTCATACTTTTCAATAGTTAAATTTAAAACAGATAGTACAATATTAACCACATTCATTATGCATTGAAACACGATAACGCAACACCCGTAAAGTACAAAAAATAAAAAATAATTTATCAGTAGGTGTAAAATAATTTATCAGTGTATTGGATGATTGACTCGATTTTTTCGCCAAACTCACCAACGTCTTAGCAGAATCGCGCCAAATTTGGATGGTTTTTATTCATATTTTAAGCTATGATTTTTTGAATTTATAAGTATCTGTGGATTTTTTAAAATTTTTATTCATTTAACCATATTATGTATTTCCAATTCCTGTATTTTTAATCTAATTTCTCTTAAATTTCAGTTTTTAATAAATAATTAAAAATGTCGTGTACCATTGTTGACTGCACGGCACAAAGCTTTACGCCTCGTCTGGGCCAGCCAACACCGCCATTGGACTGTTGATGACTGGAAACACGTTGCCTGGTCTGACGAGTCTCGTTTCCAATTGCATCAGGCGGATGGACGTGTACGGGTATGGAGACAACCTCATGAATCCATGGGTCCTACATGTCAACAGGGGACTGTTTAAGCTGGTGGAGCTTCTGTGATGGTATGGGGTGTGTGTGCGGTTGGGGTGATATGGGACCCCTGATATGTCTAGAGACAACACTGACAGGTCACAGCTTTGGAAGCGTCATGTCCGATCACCTGCACCCATTCATGTCCATTGTGCATTCCGACTGATTCGGACAATTTCAGCATGATAATGCGACACCCCACACATCGAGAATTGCTACCGAGTGGCTCCAGAAACACTCTTCTGCCTTTAAACATTACATTGGCACCTAAATCGCCAGACATAAACATTATCGAGCATATCTGGGATGCATTGCAACGTGCTATTCAGAAGAGATCTTCACCACTTTGAACTTCTATGGATTTGTGGACTGCCCTGCAGGATTCCTGGTGTGAATTGTCTCCAGGATACCTTCATACATTAATCGGAATAATGAATATCGGTACATGGCAATCATGTCGGTACTTACGTATTAGCCCGTCGACCTTTTTCGCAAAATAAAAAATCGTCCCCAAGTGCGCGATAGACAACCAATGTTCGTATTTAATCGTAACTTTACGATGTTTTTGTTGTTTAAAAAATCATAAGTTTACGATCATTGATTATTTGCCAGACGCCATTTTGTTTATTTTTTTGACATTTTGCAGAATGAGTGTTGTTTTATGCCTGAACCCTGTTTTTTTGTTTTTAATAATTTTAGACGGATTATACTTTTTGGTAATTACCAAATGATGAGCATTCTGCGATTTTGTTTTTGCAGGAAAAAGGAGTTCTCCTTTCATCGTTTACTGATTCAGGCAACGCACACCGGATATGATCGGAATGGTC
>QLNU02015360.1:143542152-143561805 GCA_006491805.2 Dysdera silvatica
GTATTTAATCGTAACTTTACGATATTTTTGTTGTCTAAAAAATCGTAAGTTTACGATCCTTGATTATTTGCGAGACGCCATTTTGTTTGTTTGTTGACATTTTGCAGAATGAGTGCTGTTTCATGCCTGAACCCTGTTTTTTTTTGTTTTTAATAATTTTAGATGGATTATACTCTTCGGTAATTACCAAATGATGAGCATTCTGCGATTTTGTTTTTACAGGAAAAATGAATTCTCCTTTCATCGTTTACTAATTCAGGCAGCGCACATCGAATGTAATGGAAATGGTCACAAGTCGCAAAGCGACGAGCGGGGGGGGAGGGTCTCCCCTTAGTTCTGTCCCTGTGATTCGGGTAAATGTACTAATTGCGTGAAAAATACTAATTGCAATATAATATTGATTTAGCCTTTTACTGATTCAGGCAGCGTACACTGAATGTGATCGGAACGGTCGCGAAGCGATGAGAAGGGGTCTCCTTTCGTCGTTTTTCTTATGTAAAATGTTGAAGATATATAATAAAAAATATCATAAATAAATTTTTTAACGATAACTCAGAAAACATCCCTCACTAACGTTATTTAGAATAGAATCTATGTTATCTAAAAAATCGTAAACTTAAGATTTTTTATAACAAACAGTTATTTTGACACTGGCGTAAGGTTTAAAAACACGACGTTTCGGGTCAAAATAACTGTTTGTTATGGAATCTCCTGGTGAAACTCTGTATTGTTTCGGTAAGACTTTTAGACGACAAAAACATCGTAAAGTCACGATTCAATACGAATATTGGCTGTCTATCGCGCACATGGCGACGATTTGGCGACTTGGCGCACCAGGTCGACGGGCTAATACGTAAGTACCAAAATGTCTACATATAGCAATATTTTACTTTTGAAGTCCTATGAAATTAGAATGGATGACTTTTACAGAAATATGACTACACATTCATGATTAAGGAACCTAAGTCCATAAAATTTTATAAGGCGCATATTCATCTGCGCGTTTCAGTCGGAGTGGTTCCCTTGTAAGTATAGATGCAGATGTTTTACTTGAGATTAGTTTTGAGGAATTGATTGAAGACTTTGCAATCAGAAGGAGAGGAAGCAGAAATTTTAAACGGATTCATTTCAAATGGAAAAATTCGGTGGAGGTAAACATGAATAAACGTTATTTTCCATATTACTGAAATTTAGTTTCATTTTGAAAAATATAATTTTATTTTGAAGTTTATTATTGTTGATACTTTGAATTAGATATACTTAGGGACAAAAAAATCTTACAAATACTTAGGGTTTCTGTAGGTCTTAATCTGGCCCTGCTTTCCCTAACAATTGACGAGACATACTGGAATAAGGGAACAAGAGGTCTAATAGAGTAGGGAGTTCGGTTGTCATTAAATATGAATGTGATTTTTATCGCTGTAGGAAAACCGGGGCACATTTGAACCCTTCACCTTTTTATTTTTATACCACATCTGATATTATTTTATTAAGTTTTAATGGGCAAAAATTAATAAACACAATCTTTAGCATATATCAATGTTTTTGTACACAAGAATCAAACTTATTTTATGCTGCACGTGCATTTTATGATGTAACGTGTTCTTTTACTATCAAATTGGATAGTTACGGCGCAAGAGCCAAATTAGAATTTAACGTTAATAAACCGGATGGGTGTTCTGTGTTACCATATTAAGCAACACCAAGTAGGTTTTGATTTTTATTTGACTTCCACAATGCAGTTACAGACGTAACATATAGCGACACAGCAAACGAGTTTCTATGTAACGCAAGAACACAATGCTGAAACGATACAGCTAGAATACTTCATACATAAGTGAACGTTCAGCATGGAACCCAAAAGTGAAACTAGAACGAAATAAAGATCTCATTAACTAAAAGCAAGTGAAAATATTCAGTCATAAACAAAATCGCAACAGGCATATAAGATTGCTACTGACCCGGAGGCTACAGTTCTTCGCCCTTGCCCTGGCTCTTCTAGTCTACCAGTATCAAACCTAACTTTTTATCATACGGGCTCAACTCTTTCACTGAAACAGATAATTTTTATTAGGCGTAGCATACGTTAAAGGGTTACGTTAAACTCAAACACATCAACTGAAGTTAGTTTAAGCACATAAACTGAATTAATTTATATGAATCGAACACTACGCAAATTAAATCAAACAACAATATCAATCAACGTTTATTGGTGTACTGAGAGCAGCGCTAGACTAATTAATTAATAATTTACAGGAAAAAGTTCGTAGTTAAAAGAAATTTCAAAGTAACTTTGTGGATAACCTGTTGCATATACATTGTGTCCCAGAAGGTCGTTTCCAAACTTCTAGGGGTTGTAGAGGACAAATGAAACGTATCGGCCAATGGAACCTATGTCCGAAACGGAACCGGTTTCGCAAGAAAGTGAATTTAATGTATACGCCCACCTCGCGGCTGCGTAACCAATTACATCAATTAAAATATTTTTTCCACACAGAATTTAAGTGATTCACCTAATAACACAGCAGAGACAAAAAATCCGGAATTCCCTTTTCTGATCCGGATCTGTGTACCACATAGTCAGCAATAAGCATAAAAGTGCCTTTTTTAGCACACTGGAAATGAATTGTGAACTGCTAAGTGTATGCAGCAGGTAGAGGGCATGAAAATAAACAATTTTGTTTAGTCACTTTTCCTAAAATTAGTCATTTGGCCGCTACAGTGAATTTAGTGTTCGCATGCAGCGCATTCAAGGTTACCACATATGGCAAAATGCGCCATTTAAAATTTTTAGAAGAGGTGTTGCCGAATTTGTTGGATGAGGTTCCAGCAGCTTCACGCTGACACATCTGGTTTCAGAATGATGCCCCCCTCCCCACTTTCCATTTCAGCACGAATGTGCGGGCCTACTTTGATTGGACCTATCCTCATCGCTGGATTGGCAGAGGCGGACCAGTCGCATGACCACCACGATCCCCGACCCCACACCCCTGCATTTCTTCCTGTGGGGATACATGAAGTCTCTGGTATACAACACACCTGTAACATCCGACTTCGACCTTGTCGCCAGGATCGTGGAAGCAGCGGCACGTGTCCGTGAAAGACTTGGCCAATTTCAATGCGTCCGAGACTCCATGCGGCGACGTTGTCAAGCCTGTATTGTGGAAAATGGAAGGAATTTTGAACATCTTCTATGATGTAACTATGACTTTTTCCTTCATAACGCAGCCTTAAGTTTGTTAATAAAGTCATGTTAACACCGCTTTCGCTGTGTCGATAAAAATGTCGAAGTTATTTAATGTTATTTAAATGCACATAAACTGACATAAATTAATTGCAATCCATGTATAATTCATAATATATATTTTAGTCACGGCTGGCGTTAGGTGAGGGGGGCATGTTTTACTGCAATGGAATATTACTCATGTAGTCTTCCATCGGGCCAGCAGAAGATTTTTCGAGCCCCTACTTTCTACTTTCCCTACATACCGATATGAATGTAGGACACGTATCGTCTAGGGGCGAAACATCTCCTGCGTGCATATGTGTGTACAGGGGAAGTATTAGCATTTAGAGAACCACCAACCAAACAGAGGGCTTTCTTATGTATTATGTATATCAAGGAATTTGTATGGAAAAAATATTTTAATTAATGTAATTGGTTACGCAGCGGCGAGGTATACGTATACACTAAATTCACTCTATTGTGAAACCGGTTCCGTTTCGGATATGGGTTACATTGGCCGATATGTTTCATTTGGTGTCCTCTACAACCCCTAGAAGTTTGGAAACGACCTTCTGGGACACCCTGTATATCTTAAAATTATAGGGAGAGAAATAAAAATAAAATTTAACGTATTACATTTTCCATTAACATGTTACAAACCCTGAAGTGTGGATTTTGATGAAAAATATGATTCTTTTGAGATTATATGCAAGTAATTTATAGTAAATATGATTCCGCCTCTTAAGGGGGAGGGTGAAAATGTGAAGGAAGTTGTCAGACTGAAAGAGAGCAAATTATAGGTTTACTAAAAAATGTTTGGCAAACAAACTTCAGGTAAATAATTTAAAAGCTCTTTGTTATAAATATTATCAATGAAATTAAGTGGTGAAACACAGCGAAAAGAACTTTCACTTACTAATTACTCTAACCACACATATATATGGAAATATAGCTTTACATATGTTCAGGCGAAACATGATCTGAAGAAACATCCTAGAAAGAGATCCAACTTTTGTCCCAGGAACAGCCGCAACACCTCCTGATAATATGAAAATAATATCCTTAAAACGTCCCAGAAGGAAATCCAACTTTTGTCCTAAAACCCACGTATACACGTCCTGAAAAGATCCAAATAAAGTCCCTAAACCATCATAAAAATAAATCCAACTTTTGTCCTAAATGCCGCCGTAACACGCCTCAAAAATATCAAGATAAAATTCTTTGAACGTCCTAAAAGGAAATTGAACTATTGTCCTAAAAGCATCCAAAAAATGTCCTTAAAACGTCGTAATGGTGAATCCAAATTTCGTCTTAAAAACTGCCGTAACGCATCCTATAAAAATCAAAATAATATCCTTAAATAATCCAAATTTCGTCCTAAAATCCGCAGTAACAAGTCTTAAAACATGCTAAAAGGAATTCCAGTTTTTGTCCTAAAATCCTCCGAAATATGTTCTCCGCGGACATCCTCAGGACCCTCAAAGGACGTACTTCATGCTTGCATATGGATATACCGCAGTACGTCCCACGGACGTCTAACAGGTTATTTCGAATGTCTTGGAGACGTTGGGGATGTCCGCGCCGGACGTCCACAGGACGTTCTCGGGACGTTTTTGTGCTATCTCTGGAATCTATCCGAAATTAGTTTTACAGAAGATTTACTGCTATAGTGAGCTAGACCATGCAGTGTTTTGAATACCTTATACCTGTGCTCTTTTGAGATATACGGGCGTATTTTGCTTTGCGAAGTGTCGCAGCATAGTTCGCATTGCGCATCAGGGAATGCAATTTTTGTAAGCGTCAAGGATGACTCGGATTTTATTAAATTCTGGAGATCCTGGTCGTTCGCTTGTGCTTGGGCAATTACATTGTAGTCGATTTTATTTAGCGCCACAATAGTTTCAGTTTTAGATCGGAAGTCTGCGGTTTTGTTGTTGGCGCCCTTCGAGTATATAACGTTTGTGGAGAATTGGCTTATGAATTCCAATTGCCGGGCTAGTCGCGGGCTTTCCTTTTCGCTTTTTTGTTTGAAAGCGTATACTAACTCTGTCGTATGTGCTATATTTGAGCTGAGCAGGTGTTAGTTTGAAAAGAATGCAAGCGGTTGCATTACACTGTCTACCAATTGGTTAAGTGCGGCGACGATTACGTAATTGGAAGCATCATACCATAATTCTAGTTTCGCGTTTGGCGCGGGGTGCGCTAGCAATGTTTGCTGTGCGAACTGAGCTTTACTGTTTTCAAATTCTTTTTTAGTTTCGGGGGTCAAAGGAACTTTTCTTTTATCGTCCTTTTTGGCGCACTTGAGAAACTAATTGCGAGGGGCCAATATTTGTGCTGCATTCTTACAGTGACGTCTGTAAAAAATTATGAAGAATATATATTGCCTCAGTTGTTTTATGGTCTCGGATTTGGCATAATTTTTTATAACTTCAACCGTTTCCTCTATTGGTCTGGCGCCATATTTGGAAATTAAGTAACATAAATATGGGATTTCTTTAACTCCAGCTATGCATTTTTTTATGTTAATGGTAGAGCCATACTGGTCAAGCCTTCTCAGTACTTCTCTAAGGTGTTGCTTGTGCTTTTTTCATCTTTTGAAAAAATCAGCAAGCCACGAATAAAGAGAAATACGTTTTTCATGTTGAAAAATATCTTATTTTGAAAGCATTGATAGGATTGAAAAGAATTTGATATTATAGTTAATTATATGTTCAAATGACATCTGTAGAAAGTTAAAGTTGCCAAATAGGGTTGTAACACACTTTTTTCAACATGCTCGGGTAGCACGGGAATTGCATAGAATGCTTTGACCAAGTTTAGTTTAGAAAATATATATATGTATACACATCATTTTCTGAAGGGGACTTTTATGTAGGGACTCATGAATCAACGATCATTGATACATGAACCCACATTTCCAAAAGGTTTTATCATGATTTAATGTTCACCATTTTGTTTCCTCGCATATACGCTTTTCCCATCCAGAATCCAGATGGACAGACTCACCAGCGGTTCTCTCTGTTTCCGGCGACGGAAAAGATATTAGCTGCAGGCGACGATTGAGTTTAGTGTACAACACGGTATAGCACAAAAATTACTTAATCGTATTTCGTCAAACTCCTTAACCGGCATTTCCTGCTGGACATGATGATTACGACCCTCCGAGTGTGACACCACGAACCCTTGAGTGGAACAGCAAATCATCAATTAGTGTTAAAGGGGTAACCAATGAACATTTGCGTATGAAAAGGGTGAACAGCCAATAAGATCATTGCGAGTGTAGAGCTTATGAGACGAACACGAGGCAATGGTAGTCTTTCGTTTGTACTCCCAACGAGATGGTCACGCTACTCATGAGTGACATTCGTACTGTCGCATAATGATAATGTTACTTCTTAATCGTAACAATTTAACTTATATTTCTGCTTGGTTGTAAATAAACGATTTAACCCAGAGTGACAATGCTGTCTACATAGTTCATTCGATTCTTGGTATCCCTGACTTAACTGAGATAAGGTTCCAGGGTAACATTCCACGTGAGTTGTCGCAGGAGCTAAACTCCTTCTGATTTGACTTGTAAGCTATCGGCGATATTATGGAGTCTATCGCCACCCCATCGTTCTTCAATCTATCAAAGAACGATAACCAATCATATTTGTAGAGGTCCCGCATATTATCGGTCCCATATCAGACCACATCTACATTGGTGACGACGGCCCTGTTGCCGCATGGTAACACTATTACAATCGTAGATTTTCACAAGTGGAAACCCAGTCACCACATCTATAATTGCAGAAACCACAACAATTGGTAATCCGGACTTGTCCACAGTTAATCACCATTTCTATATTGGGTGACACAGAACTTAACACGTGAAGCTCAGCAACTCAACCGCAACTGCGAGCGATGAAAGCCTCATACAACAGTAGCATTGACAAAATTCAAGTTTCCCGCAAAAACAGAGCAGACAACCGACACAGAGATTTAACAGCGACTACCCGCCACCTCAACGGAAGACGACCGCGTGAAATCCGGCAGGGGTTCCGCATATTATTGGGCCCATAACAGCCAACATCTACATTGGTGACGACGGCCCTGTTGCCGCATGGTAACAATATTACAATCGGAGACTTCCACAAGTGGCAACCTAGTCATCACATCTATAATTGCAGAGACCACCACAAATTACAGACGAATGTCTGTAATATGGGCAGTGTTTAGCATCGTTATATATATAATAAGAAGTAATAAAATGCGTCAAAACCTTAATAAATTCTAATCCTACTCTGTGGCTTTCAGACCCCCTCTGTAAAAAGCTTCTTGCTACACGCCCCTGCAAGAAGTGTATTTTTATAGCACATATACGATAGAAGCAAATAGACGCAAAAATTGCACAAATGGTTACGATGTAGTGATTTTTTAAAGCGTTATAATACAACATTGCTTATAGTTATTTCGATTACGCTTAACGGCTATCATCATACGAGCAATGGCGGCTTCTGTTTATATCCACGATGCTTATCGGTGTTGCCATCACGGCGGTTGGAAACTTGATTGAGTGGAGGAGTTAAGCGTATTTGTGGTGTCGTCTCCAGCCGTGAGACATAAAAGATTTTTCCAAGTGAGTGAGATCTAGTTACTAAGGAATTGATCATTAACTGTAACGTTGATATTTGTTAGAATGTAAAATGCCTCAACAAAACTGGGATCAACCGTTGACTTTTTTTAATTATATGTGTGTATTGGAGAATGAGCTTGTGTACGAATTCGCATTGGTGTTTTTCCAGAACCGATTTATGAAATTCTGGCTTCCAGACGAAAGCCTCATATTCTTTTAATCTAAGGCGCGGTGGTCTTCGTGTTTGGCCAATATAAATTTGGCCCTCGTATAAATCGTTATTTGGCTACAAAAGGTCGCCGATCTAAAATTTAGTGAAAGAAAATAAAGATAAGCAACGATGATCTGATATGATGTGGGGTTCATTAGATTATCAAGATTTACTTGAGGAAAGGAAACATCCTCCTCGTCCTTACACTAACAGGGCTGGCTCGTCCATCAGACTAGCCTAAGCACAGAACGCAAAGATCGTAGAAGCAAATACTAACAAAATGCAATTTTTTGTAATTAGATGGGAAAGGAACTTCAATTTTATGAGCACATTTTAAGTCTCGCCTGGGGCGCATATAAACCCCCGCGTGAGTTCTGTATACCAAAAACACTAGCATGGACTACTGACACCAAACGTGATTGCAAACAAGAGTACACGGTACTTGCACCCAATTCTGATCTTTCCACCCGCATAACGTAAGAGGAAGCTCTGATCGAGATATATGACCAAACTACTTTCCTTCAATTCTTAAAGGTTCAGTTATAACGATGCTGTGCTCATACGGCACGGATTATTTTGTTCATAATACACTATTTGTAAACAATCAACTATTGTGCATTCGCGCTCAGTTGGCGCGTGATACCGTTAGCAGACGGGTTAGTCCATTGCAGTTTAGGGAAGGCCGTCTTGGAGGAACTGGTTTTTCCCGCGCAGAAAAACCAGTTTCGGCAAGACGCCCTTCCCTAAACTGCAATGGACTAACCCGTCTGCTAACGGTATCAGGCGTCTGTTCCCCCAGATGCAAAAACCGTATCGTCGTTCTTATTAATTTGATATTATTTAATTACGAATATAGTATGTACAGTGTTCGCTTTTACATTATATTGTTTTTGTTTCATTACTTTATGTTGCCGTTGATCCAAAGACTTAAAACAATATAACAAACGGTCTGAAGCCGCGTTTGAGTTTAGCCACCCGGGTGAAGGAGCACTTTTGTACTCCCGTCAGGAACAGCCTTGTCAGTATTTATGTACATTTAGTATTATTTATGTACACCCTGCATTGTACAGTCAATCGACATTTCAATAATAATAATAATTTTTATTCAACCCAATATACAATAGTTAGCAGCATAAGAGTTACAGCAATATAAGAAAATACATATATTAAATTATTCTATGCTTTGGATTAGAAATGGAAGGGTATATGAAAATTGTTAAGAGATTTTTATGTGAAGTTGCGATTAAATATTTTTATGCTTTGCGTTACCGTTTGGAAATTTCAACGTTGACAGTTCAAGAGTGACAAGAATGACAAAGTAAAATGCACGTGCACCTAATGTAATGGTAATTGCATGTATCCATTCGTCCATCTAACTATATTGAAGGATAAATTGATATCAAACACGATTATGCTAATTCTCTACATGCAATACATGCTTTTCAAACTGCAACAGTCTAAACGTGAAGATGATTTAAAGCGCATAGGTTTAACCAATCGACGAACAAAAAAGCATTTTTTGACATTAGGGCGCTGTCAACAATACATTCGTTTCGTCACGCAACATCAAGTTTCTCGTGACAACTCATAGGAAATACGGAAAATTAGGTGTTGAGACAAGAACTCCTGGTGATATTCTCTCATAATGGCATATATTTTTAACGAGTGCCATAATGAAAATAACAAAGGAGAATACCACAAATACCTTTGTTCAGAAACTACCCACAAACAAATATTTACTGCTTCGATCGTTTGCTAGGCAGAGGATCCCAATGTTTATAAGGGTTGTAAAATCTTTTATGACCCCGCAGTGGGAGGTTGTCGGAGGGTGATCCGAGGAAAACAATTCCATCGCAGCCAATATTCTTTAGCCTAGATACCATACAGTTTATTCGATTTGTTTTCTGCATTTACTTGGTGGATCAATTATATTGTAAGTTAACTGCTTAAGGTTTATTTGCTTTTTTTCTTTGATTAAACCATTTTAAAATACTGCCACGAGCACCAGAAATTTTGCTGTTTTCCTCAGCTTATTGGAAGGACGGCGAAAGAAGGGAAAATTAGTCGATAAACTGCACATTATTTTCGGAATTTTTGACAGCTTTTCGATTACCTTGCGGTATGTCGTGCTTTCTCTGATTTCGTAAATCTACCAAAAAATTCTTTTTGAAGCATAAAATACGGCCTATTAAAAACAGTCAATAATTACCCTACTTTCATGTTGAAAAAATAGCAGCTGCCATTAGCAGAATTTTTCAATTAATTATCTAAAATAATTAACGCATAAGAAAGAAAAAATAAAAGCAAAATCAAGGAGTAGTCTCCATAATTGGAATTTCTGCGCTAATAATCCATTAAATTAATTTCGATTATAATAAATTATCCACCGCATTGAACCGTATTTATAATACCTATATTTACGTTAGTTTTAGTGAATTTGAAATTTCTATCCATTCGGTCTGTTCTTCAAAAGACCCAGGAATCTTTTAAATCCGTGAATAACGGAAAAATCTTTGAGGGCGGAGAAGCAAAGAGAAATAAAACAATAAGCCGTGCATATCAATTCTAATTGTTATGTAGATATGTGGTATGGTAGTTAAGAAAAATAGCTAAACTAACACCGGTATTGGTAAATAATCCCAGCATTGAGAAAGGCACATGTAAGCATCACACAGTCAGTCATCGTTCTAGGTTTTTCTCTGTCAAGAAACTGTTTCAAGAGAATTCCAAAAATGATGCGAAACAAAAAAAAACTTATAATAAGCAAGGACCTCGTAGACGAAATGGATAAATGAATAAAGAAATCAAATGCGCGAGAATTGTGCAAGCGAACCTATGGGCCACAATTGGGCAATTCGTATCGGATTGCGGCACAATTGTACAGATCATTAAAGAATATTCAACCTGCAACCAATCGGACTTGTGTCGCCCATATGAGTACATCATCGTTATAACTGAACCTTCGAGCATTGAGAAAAGTAGTTTGGTCATACATCTCAATCAGTGTTCCCCCTTGTCTCATGCGGGTGAAAGGATCAGAATTTGGTGCAAGTATCGTGCATTCATGCTTGCCATCGTATTTTGGTGTCAGTAGTCTATGATAGTATTGTTGATGTACAGGACTGACGTGGGGGGTTATATGCGCCCCAGGCAAGACTTAAAATGTGCTCCCGAAAACTGAAGTTCCTTTTCCATTTAATTACAAAAAATTGCCTTTTGTTAGCTCATAGATCTTTGCGTTTTATGCTTAGGCTTGTCTAATGGACGAGCCAGCCCCGTCAGTGTAAGGAAGAGGAGGATGTTTCCTTGTCACAAGTGAATCCTGTTATTCATTGATAATCTAATGAACTCCACATCATATCAACTCACCTTTGCGTATCTTTATTTGTTTCACTAAATTTTGGATTGGCGACCTTCTGTAGCCTAATAACGATTTATATGAGTAGTCCATAGGTTACAAATAATATACTCTAGACCACGGGAGAGAACGGGGCTCATTAGGTAGATAGGAAGAAAACTCCAGGTTGATTTCTCCGAACGGAACTTCGTTAAAGCGTGGTCAGGAGTGTCGCCGACTCACGTATCAAAAGAATATTGTATGGTTCTTAGGTATGCTAGGTGGTGGAAGAAGTGCGACGGGTATAATTTATTTTAAAAACTGCAAGAACAAAAAGATCTCTTTTCCAATAAGAAAATGTAATTCTCTCAAGACTCGATGTAAAAACACACTATTTCGCCTAATTTACAAAGTGATGACTGACTAAGAAAAAGAGCGCGCAAAAAAATTGTTTAGGGCCCACCACTGGTAAAGCTCTCAGCCCACACTGTTAATGATTATATTTTTAAAATGTGGAAACATTTCAAACAGCATATATGAAAATAAAAGCTTTACAGGTAGAAGCACAAATGGGAAAGTAATATCCTTTCACAGCGACAGTCACCAGCACACTGTTACTACATACTTTTCTCACGGCACACCAGTCAATTATTTGTTTGTTTCATGAACTGCTATGGCCAAGGACATCAAGGGTCATTCTGTACCAGCCAAAATGTTGGTTGATTACTTACGTTTCCAAATGTTTCGAAATCCTCTACTCGACCTTCATAATATTACCTTACCCATAGCAATAAGTTTACGCACACCCCTATGCGTCGTTGTTAAAAACAGTTAGGAAAAAACAGATTCTTTCGCTTTTCTAAGGAACTTCTTTACTAGACTATATTCTACTTAATCTGTGGTTTACAAACAAATCTCTACAAATACCGTAACAGGTATTTTAGTATGCCCCTAGAAACATTACTCCTACAAAAATTCGATGGCAATTGACGCAAACCTAACTCTCGGCGTACGTTGCTCGGCTGAACATTCAAATTTGTTTACTGCTTTGATTCTTACGCAGTCAACGATACGCAAAAGGAGGACAATGTAAAATCTGGCTCTGCCTGTATTTTTCAAAACTCGAAAAAATAACAAAGTAGAGATCAGTGCTGAAAGCACGCGATAATATCCGTCAAAAAGAACGAAATGAGTCGAGTATCTAGGAGATTTCTCGGAAATTATGTCTGAATGAGTGTACTCTCCGAAAATACCTCGGACACTATCGAGAAACGGAATCCATCGCTCCTAGGGACATAGCAACTGTAAACCACCAACAGCAACTGCCAAAGAAGATTGAAGTTTGCATCGCTTTGCCATAAAATACCGACATTCTATGCTCTTAGAAGATGCAGAATTATTGAGGGAACTCATAGAGCAACCTGTATCTCGACGAACTTCTAATAGCAGGCTACATAACATGAGTTACAGTTCATACAAGAGAAAGCGAAAGCCTATATTGACGCCAGTTCAATGAAAGAAGCTATTTACATGGGCCAGGGCCTAACTATCTCGGACTAAGTCTCAGTAACGTAGTAAATATTAAGTATAGTAATATATTTGGTCTGACAAGTCGCTCTTTCTAATCTTGAGCGAATATTGAACGGAAAGTAATCCGACAGAAGACTAAAAAACTCGCTGGAAACTGTGTGGAGCAAGTAGTCACTGTGTTTCAGGCAGTGTGAAAGTGTGCGAGTGTTTTGTTATTCTGCCACAGTTGATTTTTCCCCGCACAATGAGGCTATCAATCTACAAATCTACTAATATATGTAAACTTCTTCGTTTTATGCATGCTCGATACTCTATATATACTTGAGGTTGAATAGAATATTATTCTTATCACATGGTATCGAGGTTTTCTTAAGTTTGCGACTGGCATTGTCCTCTCACCTCAGCTTTGTTGAACATATTGGGAGTGGAATGAAAACTAATTGCAGACTGGAATTCAATATAGTATCTATACATTTGAATGCGCTTGTTTTCGCGTGATATAATATTCGCACTCGATTTATCTTCAGCGTCTGATAGTTTTTCCCCTAGAAAACCTCACGCTGTTGGGATGACCAAAATACACAAGGCACCTTGTTCTAAGTGCATCTACTAAACTGAGGACTCAGAGTATATAATATATATAACATATTAGAGAAAAATTTGTTATTTTATCATCATTCTGGTATAAAAAAGAATGCTCTATCTTATTTATACGCTCCCAAAAATTCGCTCAATATATCTTCTACATTCCACTACTATTGTACCTCGAAAAGCCGAGCATCCCCAATGTGATTATTTTTGAAAAGATCTGGAAATGTTGCCGTCACTACTTCACAATTTATAGAATATCATATTGGCCTTAGCTTTCGCGTACTCCAGAGACTATCACGAAGTCTTCAGTATCTGCCAGTACAGTAGAAAGTGTAAAAATGGGCTTTCATGGAACCTAAGCGGGAAAGACGAAGCTAGTACTATTGGCTAATATCGCTTTACCAAATCGGCTCTATCATAAATAAACCTTTAAAGATTTATTTTCGGGAGCTTTCCTTTGATAACGTAAAAAATGACTCCCTTAGTAAAAACGTGAAAGCGGTTCGAAAGAAATGGGAAGAAGGGCAAAAAAGATTATTTGAAAGCGGACAAAAGAACCGTCAAAGTGAAATACTACGGTTTCTAGCGATAAAAAAAGGCCTCTTAAGCTGAAAAAGTTAAAATTAGGAAAAATAACTGAGAAATGGTGCAAGGTAGCTTAACATGCATTCGAAAATAATGAGGCGAAAACTCTTAATTAATCGATCCGAGAATATGTTTGCAGATAATGGCGATCCTCCTGAAAATTTAGGAGCGGTTTTACTTCCCATTAAAATTTTGGTTTTAGATTTTATCACTCACAGCAAATATACTTTTTACGCAAACACGGATGCTGTGTTTCTGGTATCGCTTTCAAACATTCACACTCCACGCACTGCCACCATTTAACATAAATAATTAAATACTCTTCATTTAGCTTTAATTTTTTCTCTAAAAATTTCAAGCCCTTAACTTGGGAATACAAAAGCTATTGAATTTATTATACTAAATTTTGATTAGCTTTATTTTTAAGGTGCCCGCAGGAGATAGACCTCATCACCGCAACGAAAGTGATACAAATCTAAATTTCTATTTTGAGGCCTCGTGCATCCATTTTGTAAGAAATATCGCACTCCTATCCCCTCTCCAAAATAAAACATAAAATAAGTGTAAATTATGAAATTTTACAAAAGGAAAACGAAAAATTTCAAACTTTTTTCAAGCATTTTTAAAAACATTTCTTTTTAGTAACAAAACTGGGATATGTAATCGAATGTAGAAATAACATATTTCTTGAAGGTGTCATTTTATAAATATCCCCGACACTGATCGTCCTGAAAAATGTATTACACATAGTAAATAATAAATATTTATCACTCATCCACCCATCTAGTTTGAGGACGTTTTCTAGGTCTTCGGTGGTCTCTTGGAATCCAGTTCAGAATTTCTGTTGTCCATCGTTGATCAGTTCTTCTTGCAATATGCCCAGCCCATCGCCATTTCAGCCCTTTTACTTTAACAATGATGTCCTCTACTCTAGTTTGCTCTCTCACCCAAGTGTTTCTTTTTCGATCTCTCCTAGTTATTCCAAGCATGCACCTCTCCATGCTCCTTTGCGTTGTCTGTAACTTTCGTATTGCTCCAACTGTTAGACTCCATGTCTCTGATCCATAAGAGAGGACTGGCAATACACACTGGTTGAAGACCTTTCTTTTTAGACACAAAGGCAATTTCCCCTTCAGGATAAAACTGTTTCTTCCAAATGCACTCCAGCCAAGTTTAATACGTCTGTTGAGTTCTTTCATAATGTTGCCATCCATTGAAATCAGCTGGCCAAGGTAAATATATGAATCAGCAATTTCTAGCTCAATGTTGTCAACTTGTATTTTTGTTTCCTCTACGAAATTATTGAACATGATTTTAGTTTTTTGTAGGTTCATCTTGAGTCCAACTTCTTTACTTCTAGTTGAGAGCTCTTGTACCATGTCTTGGAGTTCTAATGGGTCCGTTGAAAAAATAACAATGTCATCAGCAAACCGCAGATGATTTAAATATTCACCATTTATTTTTATTCCCTTGTTATTCCAATTTATCAGCTGAAAAATCATCTGTAAAGCAGAAGTAAAAAGTTTTGGAGAAATGGTATCTCCCTGCCTCACCCCTTTGCCAAGTTTGATAGTTTTGGTATCTTTATGTAACCGAAATTTTGCACTTGCATTTTTATACACACGTTTCAATATGTCAATGTACACATCCTCAATGTCTGTTGATCTTAAAGAGTTGATGACTGCTGATGTTTTAATAGAGTCAAAGGCCTTCTCATAGTCAATAAATGCAACACACAATGGAAGTTCATATTCATGTGTTCTTTCAATTAATTCTCTTAATACTTGAATATGGTCCACTGTACTGAATCCACTTCGAAATCCAGCTTGTTCTCTTGGTTGAGCTGCATCTAATTTTTTCTGCAGGCGATGTGTTAGCACTTTTGTGAAGATTTTATAAATAGCAGGTAACAAGCTAATTGGTCGGTAATTTTTTAAATCCTCTTTATCACCTTTTTTATGCAAAAGAATTACTGTTGCAGAATCCCATTGGTTTGGTATGTTACCGCTGTTAAGACATTTGGTAAAGAATTTTGCAAGTATGTCTTCTACATATTCTCCAGCTTCTTTTAGGATATCTAATGTAATACCATCATCACCAGGGGCTCTTCCTTTCTTCATATTTTTTATTGCAAATGAAACTTCTTCTTTTAAGATTTTAGGAGCTGTTCCTTCGACTATTTCAGTGTCTTCGTTTAATCCACTGTTACTTTCATATAGTTTTTTGTAGAATTCTTCAACTCTTCTAAGTATTTCTTCCCTATTTCTTGTTACGGTGCCATCCTCTCCTTTTAATGCAATGATGTGTTTCTTGTTACGGTGCCATCCTCTCCTTTTAATGCAATGATGTGTTTCTTCCCAACAGATAAACTTCCTTTAACAACCCTAAGGCTCTTGTTATTTTCAATGGCTTTCCTTACTAGCTCACAGTTGAATTTTCTTATGTCTTCTTTCATGCTTTTGCGCAGAGTTTTACAAAGTTCTATGTACTCAATCCTGGAACTGGTATTTCGATTGTCCACCTTCATATCTCTTCGCCTTTTCATGAGCTGTTTCGTCTTCTCAGATAATTTGCTATTGTGCTTTTTACAGGTTACACCACCAATTTCCCCAGCAGTTTCAACTATTGTCTTAACAATGTTTTCATTTGCTTCTGAGATATCACTTTCATCAATAAGTCCTTCCAGTGCAGAAAAGCGATTTTTTAATTCCAACTTGAATGCCTCGGTATTTACTTTCAGTTTCATTAGATCCACCCTCTTACTTACTTGTTTCCTAATGAGCTTCTGTCGTTCTAATTTAGTATTTAAGTGCACTTTACATCTCACCATTCGATGATCACTTCCAGTATTAAATCTGTTCAGTACACTGCAATCTTCAATAATTGATTTCTTGTTTGCCAGGATATAGTCAATTTCACTAGTTCCCCCATTTGGGTGTTTCCATGTCCATTTTCTTTGCGGTTTCTTCTTAAAAAATGAATTCATGATGCTAAGATTTTCAGCTTCTGCAAATTCGATGAGTTGATCGCCACGTTCATTCCTTTCCCCATATCCGTATTTACCAACCGATGTCTCTCCTTGTTCCTGTTGTCCAATTCTTGCATTGAAATCCCCCATGATGAGCTTGATATGTTGTTTCCCTTTGGTGTGTAACTGTTTGATTTCTTCATAAAATTCTTCAACCTCTTCGTCGGTATGGCTTGATGTTGGTGCATATACCTGTACTATTTGAAGTTGGTATCGCTGGGTTAGTTGAACAACGAGCCTCGCTGCTCGATCTGATGTACTTTCAACTTCCAGAAGACAATCTTTAATTCTTTTGTTGATTAAGAAGCCAACACCACTTGTTCTTCCAGTTTCCGTTCCTCTATAATAAAACAAATGTCCGCTTTTAAGTTCCACCAATTCTTCACCTTTTCTTCTGACTTCACTGAGTCCTATAATGTCCCAATTGATCTTTTCAAGTTCCTCTTCCAATTCCTGAAGTTTTGCTTCAGAAGCAAGGGATCGTCCATTATACGTTGCCAAGGTCAATAACATATTATATAATAATCAATAATATATATATATATTTGGACAACAGGAACAAGGAGAGACATCGGTTGGTAAATACGGATACGGGGAAAGGAATGAACGTGGCGATCAACTCATAGAATTTGCCGAAGCTGAAAATCTTAGCATCATGAATTCATTTTTTAAGAAGAAACCGCAAAGAAAATGGACATGGAAACACCCCAATGGAGGAACTAGCGAAATTGACTACATCCTGGCAAACAAGAAATCAATTATTGAAGATTGCAGCGTACTGAACAGATTTAATACTGGAAGTGATCATCGAATGGTGAGATGTAAAGTGCACTTAAATACTAAATTAGAAAGACAGAAGCTCATTAGGAAACAAGTAAGTAAGAGGGTGGATTTAATGAAACTGAAAGCAAATACCGAGGCATTCAAGTTGGAATTAAAAAATCGCTTTTCTGCACTGGAAGGACTTATTGAAGAAATTGATATCTCAGAAGCAAATGAAAACATTGTTAAGACAATAGTTGAAACTGCTGGGGAAATTGGTGGTGTAACCTGTAAAAAGCACAATAACAAATTATCTGAGAAGACGAAACAGCTCATGAAAAGGCGAAGAGATATAAAGGTGGACAATCAAAATACAAGTTCCAGGATCGAGAATGTAGAACTTTGTAAACCCCGGCAAAGCATTCGTAACAGTAATTCTTTTGCATAAAACAGGTGATAAAGAGGATTTGAAAAATTACCGACCAATTAGCTTGTTACCTGCTATTTATAAAATCTTCACAAAAGTGCTAACACATCGCCTGCAGAAAAAATTAGATGCAGCTCAACCAAGAGAACAAGCTGGATTTCGAAGTGGATTCAGTACAGTGGACCATATTCAAGTATTAAGAGAATTAATTGAAAGAACACATGAATATGAACTTCCATTGTGTGTGGCATTTATTGACTATGAGAAGGCCTTTGACTCTATTAAAACATCAGCAGTCATCAACTCTTTAAGATCAGCAGACATCGAGGATGTGTACATTGACATGGTGAAATGTGTGTATAAAAATGCAAGTGCAAAATTTCGGTTACATAAAGATACCGAAGCTATCAAAATTGGTAAAGGTGTGAGGCAGGGAGATACCATTTCTCCAAAACTTTTTACTTCAGCTTTACAGATGATTTTTCAGCAGATAAATTGGAATAACAAGGGAATAAAAATAAATGGTGAATATTTAAATCATTTGCGGTTTGCTGATGACATTGTTATTTTTTCAACGAACCCATCAGAACTCCAAGACATGGTACAGGAGCTCTCAACTAGAAGTAAAGAAGTTGGACTCAAGATGAACCTACAAAAAACTAAGATCATGTTCAATAATTTTGTAGAGGAAACAAAAATACAAGTTGACAACATTGAGCTAGAAATTGCTGATTCATATATTTACCTTGGCCAGCTGATTTCAATGGATGGCAACATTATGAAAGAACTCAACAGACGTATTAAACTTGGCTGGAGTGCATTTGGAAGAAACAGTTTTATCCTGAAGGGGAAATTGCCTTTATGTCTAAAAAGAAAAGTCTTCAACCAGTGTGTATTGCCAGTCCTCTCTTATGGATCAGAGACATGGAGTCTAACAGTTGGAGCAATACGAAAGTTACAGACAACGCAAAGGAGCATGGAGAGGTGCATGCTTGGAATAACTAGGAGAGATCGAAAAAGGAACACTTGGGTGAGAGAGCAAACTAGAGTAGAGGACATCATTGTTAAAGTAAAAGGACTGAAATGGCGATGGGCTGGGCATATTGCAAGAAGAACTGATCAACGATGGACAACAGAAATTCTGAACTGGATTCCAAGAGACCACCGAAGACCTAGAAAACGTCCTCAAACTAGATGGGTGGATGAAATAAGAAAACAGGTTGGGGTGACGTGGAAGCGAATTGCTCAGGATAGACTTGTGTGGAAAGCATTTGGAGAGACCTTCATCCAGCAGTGGATAGATAATGGTTGAATATGATGATGATGATGATATAT
>QLNU02015360.1:143561905-143573120 GCA_006491805.2 Dysdera silvatica
AATGGAAAGTGTATCCTCCAATTCCTGATTTTCAATTGGACAAATTATACAAGTTTTGAAACTCATATGCCAACTCTGCGTTATCTTCCCGAAAAATTTCCGTTATCTATAAATAATTTGTCTTTTAATTTCTCTTTAATATTCTTTTTTATATCTTTTCTGTTATATTGTGGAACTGCTTTGCGTCACTGCCATAAACTTTTCTATAGATTCGTTTCTTCAGTAAGCATGACTATTGATCTGCCCTTCCTGCAAGTTTTAGATTTCTTAAATTGTACAACTCTTGTTATGGGTGTGTGTTAATTCAAGATGCTCTTTGACATACTTTTGGAATTCCCATAATCTTAAGCTGTATTTATTCTGCGTTTCTGTTCAAATCTTAAGCTGTATTTAGAAGTCACTTTGAGCAATCTGTTCCATCTCCGATAATTTGTTTAGCAGTCTTGAAACGGGAATTTCAAATATTTCGTAACAAACACATTGTTAAAATAGCATAATACTTTCTGTAAAAACAAAAGCATCCAATTTCAAGAATAACGTTCAGGTCGAAAGACTATTTCGAAATAATCCCCAAAACACAACTTTTACTTTAAAACATATTCTAAATTAAAACATGGCCTTCGAGTATCCACAAATCCGGTTTTCCCCCATAGCTAACTATTTCATGAAATAAATCATTAAATGCCTGAACTTCTATTGTTGGAAGCATTTAAGAACAGATGTTTTGCTTCCCTCCAAAAAATCAATAAATCTTAAAAACCTTCCATGTAACCTAGCAAATGAAAAATTACCGCATGTTAGTAAAGTGAGATTCAAGCAGTTGAAAGAGCATCGCTCTATTTTATGAGTCTGCACTTTAGATTCCCATGCATACAGTCACACACCCACAAACCCATATTTTATGTAATCTATTTCCTTTACTTGCCTATTTGACCATAATAATACACACACATCGAAAACTTCTCAAAGGCAAGCCCAAATGTTATAATAAAATATTTGATTGTATCATACAGAACTAGACCTAGATTCTCATGGCGGAAGGGAACTTACTACTATCAAATCGTTTAATTCTCCAATGGGTAGGGTGAAATGGTGGTTGATGGGTGGGAGGTTGAGGAGTCGAGATTAAGTTTAGGATGGGTTCGCGGTGAGCGAAACTAGGTAGGTCGTATTTAAATTTAGAGAACCGAAGATGCTACATTGAGGTCAATGTAAACGCTTCAAAGTCCCAAAGAAAAGAGGGATCAGAAATATTTGAAGTTTTACAACATGAAGAGGAAGTCACTGAGATTTGGGAAATAGCGAAGAGTTTGATGTGGAAAAATCCAGTGACAAGAATTTGGTCTGCGCGAGCCAGTCAGGGCGGGGATCGAGTAACGTGGAAAGGAAAGAAGGGGAGGGGAAGGGAAGGAGTGATCGCAGTGATGACATTATGTAGTCGTTAATAAGTCGTTGGTGTTGATGACTCGTACTCAGTTAGGATAATGTAAAAGAACAGGTAGTGACCAATGTTGTTGGGTAATCACTCCTCTTCGATGGTCTGAGTAAGTGGTGAAAGCGTTTAGAATGTAGGGAAATGAGAACGGTGGGTGGGTGGCAAAGAAGCAATATGGGAAAGGGGGAAATTCTTCTTTTCTTTTTCTTTTTTTTTTAAATAAATACTATGATGATACTATCCCATTCTTTCCAATAAGACGAACAAACTTTATGTCACAATGAGGGTTCCCATAAACGAGTTCGATTGTACCGCCTATACCGATACCAACAGACCCAAATAAGGGCGGATTCAGAAATCGGTTAAGGGGGCGATTTGTTTCCGATTCTTAGTTTTAGCCAACTAAAATTAAGAATGTCCGGTACTTTTTATTTCATTTTCTATGATATGATCCCAGATCGGAGAACGGGACGATCGCCCCATCGCTCCCAATTGGATCCGCCAGTGGACCCAACGCAAAGTTCGCCAAGTAGAAGAGTCTCCACAGCAAGTAGTAACAACCTTGCAAATATTGTTTCGATATAACAAAACTACTTTTCCAGCCTAATTTAATTTGTTTGAAATTAATTTCTATCTTAATTGATAATTATATTACGCGCAGTTAAAAAAACCTCTAATGCTAAATAAAGAAATCTAATTTGGTTTTACTGCTGAGTGGATAATTTCAACGGATAATTGAATAAGAAATTGGAATATTCACATTCTACATGAAGTGTTATTATTTTTTTACGGGCCTTATGCCTATTTAATCTAAATGGCTGAATTAGGCCTCATACTTTGCAGAAAAAGTAATAATTTTTTTTATTTCAAATTAAGACTTTTTTTGCCGCAAGCCGAGGCAGTCTACGTCTCTAAATACAGCATATGTCGATAAGCTACTTGCCTTGCTACAAAACAAATTATTAAATAAATAAATTAATTTTGAATGTCACAAAGTTAAATCATAGTCCTTCACATTGTGGTCAGTTTTCTGTTACTAAAACTTTGGTACAGGAAGAAATCGTTTAAACTGTATATTAATACTTTATATTTTAATTACAGTAGACCCTCGATTTCATGAACTTGTACAGAACCTAAAAAAATTTTGAAGATTCAAAAGTTCATAAATGAGAATTAACGTTATTCTGTACGATATTTTTGGGATAAACACAATAGTTCATAGAAGGACATGTTTCTTAAATTAGAAGTTCAAAAAACGCAAGTCCTACATAACAATGAAAGGAAAAACTAAAAACATTAAATATAATATAAATTACAAGCTTTAAAGACTACAGTCTGGTGCTGAGGTTTCCAACCAGGGTTACAAAATGAAATTTTATGGTATTCGACAAAAAGTGACTTGTGTTATAGAATAACGAGTCATCATTTTGTCAGTACGTCTTGAGATCAGATAATGAAATAAATTTAAACATAGTTGCTAAGTTTATATGTGCATTTTAAGCACTAAGTTAAAAGTCTAATTTTTTAAGTTCAATTTATTTACTCTCGGTATTGTATATATATATATATGATCAAAAATTAGAAAATACGCTTCTTCATTTTCAAATGCGACAGTGCTTTTGTAAGGGGTGCAATCACTAATAAAACATTTCTTAGGGGGATGCGTGGTATAGAAAAGATTGAGAACCACTAGCCTTGTTGCTATGCATTTATTATGAAGAATAGATAAAAACCGTGAGAGAGTGGGGAATACATTATCATTTGTAATTCAAATACGTAATACTATAAATTTAAGTTGGTAAATTTTTAACATAAAACAATCTACGGCAGTGTTTCTCAAACTTTGGTCACTCACGTACCACTTTAAGCATTCCTTTATTTATCGCGGACCAACGAAGTAGTGGGGAGATTTCTCCTCCGTCCATTAAAAAAAAAGTATTGCCTGAAATTAAGGTTGCCAACTATGGTTAATAATATTAAGCCCTACTTAGCCACCGCCATACTGATCTCCCCACCTCCGCATCTCCCAAGGAAAGACATAGCAACATAACCTTCGATTTATGCGATTTATTGGCTGGCTTATATACGTATATAAAAGCTTCTGTAATCCTGTAAAGAGAGATTCATTCATCCCTTGAAATATAATTTGTAGTTAATTTTAACTTCTTTTATGGTAGACTTTAAGCTTTTTCAGTTTTTTTTACTTTAAAAAGGCACCAGCTTTTGACAGAAAATCTCTAAAATCTCCGACCATGTTCTTAAAACATGGGTTGGTTGCCAAACCCACCTGAAACAAAATAATTTTTAGAGTAACACTATTTGATAAAAAGAGTGTCAGTTACGATCTTATTTTGTCAAATTTACAATGAAAATGACATCATTAATTTAATTAAATAATAATAAGCAATGTAGACAGCATGGGTGTATTCAGAGGATTCAAATCTTTCACGAAATGCCGTAAGGTAAGGTTTATAACAAGTAATATTTATGAGAAATTCCATAAATCTCACCCGAACCCAAATTGTATTGACGCCGGCAATTTCTAGTTCATTTTTTTTTTATGAAATTTGGTGATGATTCTGCGAATCACTTGACAAGCCGCCGCGGACCACACTTTGAGAAACACTGCTCTACGGGAACTCACACACTTTTCTCACATAGTCAAATTTGAATATATTTATGTATATATATATTGAGCCCCTTCGTTTAAGGCCGGCCCTGTTGTAATACGTTTAACTGTTGTTTTTTTATCTCGGGAAAAGAAATTATAACTGTAAATCTTATGACCTCCTTATTGTTATTAAACTAGTGTTTCTTTTATGTTCAATTCTGTGTTTATCTGTCTGCTTGAATGGATTTTTGGATCATGGGTATAAATAAAGTAATTGCTAATTTGGGATTTAGAAGTTGGCATTTTATATTCAGTCACACAACGCATATTGAAGTTAAATGTCGTTTAACTATTTAGATATTATTTTAAGATAAATACTTTCGGCCAATAACTGTAATAAATAAATTTTAACACTAACACTATAAGCCACGGTATCTCGGAGTCAAGTCTGATGTACCACATTTACCACGCGTATTCAACTTTAAAGAGCTCTGGTTTAGTACAATGATATTAATGAAACTCCTCTCATACTAGCAGCTTAGAATCGAATTAGCAATCATTCATTCCAAATGCACTATTATAATAAAACATTTATTAGGGGATGCATACTTTTGAATTTTTTGTATCATTATACAATGCGTCTTGTTAAATTTAGATTTTAATTTATTGTGATATGTATTTTATGCCGTATTAAGAGACATCCATAGCAACCTTACGCTATGAGACAGAAGGAAATGTAGGAAAACATTTAGAAGCTGACATGCATTAATACGTTTACTTCATATGTGTCAAAGAACATGCGCAAGAGCCACACGCTAAAAAAGGAAGTGAGAGACAATAAGAAGATTAGACACCATCTATGCAAAAATATTTAATAAAAATTACATACCGGCTAAATTTACTCTTTGAGGGAGTGAAATTTCAACTGCTGGAAGAGATTTTACAACCTTTTGAAATAATCTTATTATTAAGCATTGCTTACTAAATTGCTTTTTACCATGCTAGTATCAAGTAATGGCTGCAAAATTCGAGCATCATATAAGCTTCTATAGGAATAGCTCTTTCCTTTCATAGCTTGAAAAGAGTCCAAATTTGCATTTTACAGTGATTCTAGATTGTCCAAGAAACCCAAAACTTAAAAAGCAAACTGGGGAAGGGAAAAAAACAAATTTGCTAGCTCATTGCGCGGTAATAAAACTGGATAAAAAAGGGAAAGCCGGAAGCGAAAAAATAAAATGGGGTAGAAAAATTCTTTTTCAGTTTAGCAAAAAATAGATTTTTGAAAGGATGGTGGCGCAAATGAGGAAAATTCCACGAGAGAAAAGGATTACCGAGTAGGGGAAAAAACGTTCAAGAATAAGAGTCGAAAATTATTTTGAATTTCTGTTTTTATTTTTCATTTTTGCAAAAGGATAATTATGCTGCAGAAAACTGCTGAGCTGGCTCCGTCAGGAACATGCATGAAGTATGAAAGTATAATATATTTTTAATGATGCCACACATTTCCAGCGACAAAAGAAGACAGATATAAGGCGTGAGAAATTTAGCGTATTAGTAGTGAACGAAACGAAATTTAAAGACTCACAGTTGCGATGACTCATCTCCAAACCAGAGAAAATACTTCCTTTAAAAACAAAAAAAATTCAAACTGCTAAATGAATATCGTCGTCGCGTAAAGCTTGAGATAATTTTTCTTCTGTAGCAAAATATATGCTGCAGATATTAGGCAGAGATTCTTGAATAAATGTACCAACCCTTATCGCGAATAAACTAGCCATCTTGTAATATCAGCCTATGAAGATAAATAACGAAAAAGCAAATTGTTTTGAATATACCTCTTCTCCGAAATTCGAGGTATGCTGAATTCTCCGACCGACAGAAACTTTTAGTATATATATAGTAATAGGGAAACCTGCTTTCCAAATTGATTTATTCCATTTAATATGAACGTCGTAGGAATTTTGATGGTAGAACATAGACTCGGCGGACGCTTAGTAAAATCCCTGACACTCGGAAAGATGGATTAAGCTTCATACTCCCCGTATAACTTACTAGGATGGGCCTTTGGACTCTGTCAAAAGGATTTTGAGACTCTTAGAATCCACGAGCAGCGTAATCACCTTAAGAAGCAATCGCCTCCCAAAGATTCATTTGCAACGAAAATTACCTTCATCTCGGCCCCGAGTCCAATACCAAATCTTGCACGCAAATTCCGCGATCGAAGCAAAACCCAATCAAAATTCAAATCGCCACAAGGGCTTTGCTTCATTAGAAACGTTCGGCAATTACGAATTCCAAGGCTCAGGAAGAAAGCAAGGTTCGGATTGATTGGCGAAAATTAAAGGGGAGAACTGTAGCAGTTAGAAGAACTGTAGCATTGCATTTGACAGGGTAATCACCGTAATTGCTTTAATTTACCTTTTCCTTTTCGCACCCATGCTTATATATTTCTACGATACATTCCTTCATTCTGTGATCGCCCCCTTTTCTCATTCGTAGCTTTCTAACGGCATTTCCGTTTATCGTTGCTGCGCAGTTGCAATAAAGAGCGCCACAGTTTTATACGCGGGATCATCCTCTTCGACTTATGCAAGGTTAATAATTGTCTTATAGTTTACGCTTGACCTTTGGAAAAGAAATAGGCACCTATTGGTTCTCCAACACCTATTTCTCTAATGCTCTGATGTATAGCAATTCACAGTCGAACCGTTTCCGTAGCGTTATCTCTAGCCATATCTTTCCATTTCAGACCTCGCTCTTATAGTCTCGATTTGACGTTACGGAAGCAGTTAAAAGGTTACTGGAGCCATGAAGCCATTGAAATAAAGACATGTTTATTTAATGTAGCATAAACTACCGACCGTTTCCAATAAATCGGTGAGACATTTAAAACGGGAATACGTCTTCATAAAAGAGATCGATCGCGAAACTACATCTTTTCACTAAAGATGTTGTGTGGGTATCACTTGCTGCAGAATATACAGTTATTGTTATGTTTGATAGCTTTAAAATACTGAATTTAGACGAATTAATATGTACTATTAACATTTATTGTAGTAAGTTATTGTATAAGCATATCTTACACTAAAACTTTAAAATTTGACCCTGTGACAGTGGCGAAGATTAAACTATTAGCTCTTGATGCTTCTCGTCGGAATGTTGTCTGCACTGGGATTGCATCATGAGGCTAGTGATTGTATTAAAATTCCCATCATAAAACAAAAATCTTCGAGACCATAGCATTAACGAAATTTATTTAGGAGAAAGAGAAATTCCGAATTGTGTTAGTTTAAAATATTTAATTATTATAAATCAGGCGTTCCTTGTTAAACAAAATATTTTATATGTCAATGAGGCGTTTCAGATAAACCATGAAGGGATTTTTCCCACAATTCACATCCCCCAGGCTTTCAGAAATATTCCATTCCGTATTCAATAAAATTGGATTGAAAATTTACAACGTTTTCCACATACACCTTGGTTCGAAATTAAACTTACACGCATTTTGCTTCGGAAGTTTCTACAATCTCTTGGTCAAAAAATATTTCACTGACAGTTTCACTCGCACCGCACTGTAGGTCTTTACTAAATTTAAAAAATAAAATAAACAAACTGATTAATTCAAACAACAAAGTCAATTACTCAATGTTTATTGGATTAGTGATACCGACGCCGCCCGGCAAGTGGAAGGTCGTGGGTTCAGGCCCCACCGAAGGCAGAAATATTTATTTTCTTTCGAACGTTTCACCATCTAATCACGCCATACCATCGGCGTCGGTATCACTACGCCAATAAACGTTGATTGTTTGACATTGTTTAATTTAATCTGCGTAGTGTTCGATTTATATAAAATAAATACATATGCTGCAACGGGCTTTTCGATCAATTTAATACCAGTCTCTTTGCAATTTGGTTTAAATAGTAGTCCATGTACTACACCATTCTGCGAAATAACTGGCAACAATATATATACGTTCGTAAAGAGATTATATATTGTCCTTCGTAGCTCAGTGGGTAGAGCCTCCGCCCGGCAAGTGGAAGGTCGTGGGTTCAGGTCCCACCGAAGGCAGAAATATTTATTTTCTTTCGAACGTTTCACCATCTAATCACGCCATACCATCGGCGTTGGTATCACTACGCCAATAAACGTTGACTGATTGACATTGTTGTTTGATTTAATCTGCGTAGTGTTCGATTTATATAAAATAAATACATATGCTGCAACGGGCCTTATCGATTTAAAACCAGTCTCTTTGCGGTTTGGTTTAAATAGTAGTCGATGTACTACACCATTCTGCGATATAACTGGCAACAATATATATACGTTCGTAAAGAGAATATGTATTGTCCTTCGTAGCTCAGTAGGGAGAGCCTCCGCCCGGAAAGTGGAAGGTCGTGGGTTCAGGTCCCACCGAAGGCAGAAATATTTATTTTCTTTCGAACGTTTCACCATCTAATCACGCCATAACATCGGCGCTGGTATCACTACGCCAATAAACGTTGATTAATTGACTTATTGTTTCAAGATTTAATTATTACTAATTGAACTCTTTTGCCACTGTCTGACCACCCTCCCTCAATCCCTTATGTTTACTTACATGTATCTGAAATGAAATATGTAGTTTTTTATTCTATATAATTAGCATGCTATGTTTTTCTTGTAAATGAATCAATTCTTACCTCATTCTTCATTGAGTTAATTTGATTCCTTGCTAGCTGACGTGCCCTATAAAATAATTCACATTAGATGATGTCATATACATTAACACTTTACCTACCACTCGCGACTATATATAGCCTATTAATAGGCTTCTGGTAGGTAAAGTGTTAATGTAATTTTTTTTTCATTTTTGCAGCTATCAGAGACGAAATATTTTTTTATTTGTTCTTACTATATTTTATTTTTTATAGATTTTACTGTATGTTTAGCTTTCTGAGACTGGAGCATAATCCCTTTATGTAATTATCTATTTCCACTATACGGATGTGATCAGTAGTGTAGCTAGGGGAGGGCAAGGGGTGCTGGATGCCCCAATTTAGGGGGCGGCAATTAGCCTTTAAAAAACAAAATTTGTTTTGTTACCCCATTGGGTGGGGTGGGGGCAATGACAGTCATTCGCCCCGGGTGGCAAAATACCTAGCTGCGTTACTGGATGTGATTATTTTATATCGTAGGGTTTAACAAATTTTATTTTATTATAAGAATGATTTTACAGCTGCAAAAATAGGCGCACAAACAATTTTTCCATGCTATGTAAACTTACTTCATGTACCATAAGATGCTGTCCATAAAAACCTGTGACCATTCATAATACTGCAGTCATGTCATTTCGTTCTATGGCTGTCAAAATTGGTGGATGGAGAATGATAGCCCATGCCATAGTAACTCACAAATGTTTTTCCTAATTATATTATATATTTCAATTTTCTATTAATGTTGGCGAGCATGGAGTTTTCATCAAGTAGAAAAAAAATGCTTAAACTAGAATTTTACCAGAAATTATTGTATAAGTTTATTTGAATTTTAAAAAATATTGATTTTGAATGGTTTTATAATCTGTATGAAAACATTTCTACACATTTCCAATTCGTAATCAGAGACCATGTTAATAATTTTATTGCAAATTCAGTTAAAATTTCACCGTGGTCAATTTCAATGCAAAAGGTCAGTTCACATAATTTTGAAATGTAATACCAGTTTATGTTTTTTCTATTTCTGTTAAATAACAGATATCTAAATTTCATAAAAATAACAAAATTTAAAGTTTTCTCAAACAATGGTTTTCTCTATGCTTTACTTGGTCATTTTTTTTTACCTGTTACTAAAGTTTGTTTTAACACATAAATGACATGCTGTCACTATAAATTTAGTTTTATTTCATTTTTTCTTTTTTGCAAATTAATCTATAAAGTTGTCAGAAAATATATTTTTAATTTGGCGCAGATTTGTTTTTAATATAAAGTTTTATTTGGTCTTAATCTGCTTGTTGTGTCTATCAAAAAAAAATATGGATTTTTTTCATTTTAAATAAAAAATAACACAAGGTATACAATATTTCACATTCTCTTTCTGTAGTTTAAAATAAGTTATCTAACCCCAAATTGGTAAAAAAAAATATTAATTAGGAATTGAAAAAATGAAGATTAAAAAGTGTCATGTCTGTCACACTTTGCCCTGTATGTCAGAAGTTTCTCATTGTGGAAAGGTAAAGTATTTAATACAAATTTTACCAACATACTGTTAGTGGCAACACAGATTGATTTTCCGAGGAAGTAAACTACTTTCAGCAAGTTTTCTTTGTCTTCAAAACATGTGATTTCATACATGCCATGTTGCATAATTTTGCTGGAAGTTACATAGATTTTCAGTCTACCATAAGCCTTAAAATTTAAAAGTTCCTTTCTTAGTTTGGCATATGACTGAAACAGCCGCTGAAAGACAGAAGAGATGGGGAAGGCTTAGTATTACTGGTAAATATGAACGGTATAAACAAAAAGGTACTGAACAGAAAAAGTGCAGTGGAAAAAACGTAATAGTGAAACTGGGATGCCACAAGTAATATGATAAGAAAAAGTTAACCATAGACTAAAGAAGAAGAAAATTGCACAAGCAATGCTCAGTCCTGAAAAAGCATTTGGAAGCAAACAAGCATTATGAAAAGCTATTTCAAGAGTAAAGTGTTGTCTTCTCAATAGCTCTCGAAAGTGTGTAGCAGTAATCCCAAAGCTAGTCAATATAATGATGAATATAGAGGTGTAGTAACAAACTGAAAAGCAACAATAATATCGCATGAAATGCTTAGGACCAACAAAAATTAAAAATACTTTTAAATTCGAGCAAGGTGCTCATACTGTGTGATATATGAGAACTAACATTTTAAAAATCATGGCGCACCAGTCTTAGTACTCATGGATGTTATACATTTCAAAATTAATTGTAGTTTTTAATTAGACTATAACACATTTGCAGCAGAATAAGTTTCTTATTTTTTTACTAATCCTATAAAAAATTAGATATATTCAGGTGGACTTACAAATTTGTGTTTAAAATCGTCACATATATCATGTCTATCACGCTATTTCATGTTAAATAAAAATAAGTTGAATCTATATTACACTTTAAAACTTTTGCAGAATGATTGTTCTAAATGTTATTTTCCTATAACAAT
>QLNU02015360.1:143597311-143635629 GCA_006491805.2 Dysdera silvatica
GCTAAACAAAAATATTTTTAGGCTTGACAGACAGGGAAACGTTAATTTCTTTACATTATTGGGGGAGAATTAGTATTTAAGTCTTGATTTTCAGGTAGACTTAATAATGAATTTAAAAATGAAATCTTCACAAAAATGTGAAAAAATATATATAGCGTTCGGAAAAATATACACGGTGCAACTTGTGTTTTGGAAAACGAAATATGAAAAAAAAAAATTAAAAAAGTCGTTTTGCGTACACGGGGAATCGAATCACAGACCTGATGGTCCGAATGGTGTTAAATTTTCCTGCAATGATAGAAATTTCTTAAAAACACGAATAAGAAATGGACTATTAGCTTAAAAGTGATAGACATAGGTACGTTGGTTGTAAAAAAATGAGCAAGTGACAGAAAAGACTGGGACCTCAAGTGGAATTTCTTAGCGGGGAAAATGAATTCTAAACGTCATTAAAAGAATAAGTTTCTGAGATGTTCAAAATTGATTTAAAATTATATATATATATATACACACATCTTAAAAATGGTCAAAATATGAGTCGGGTTCAGAAGAATGTGCTCAATTTTATGCAATTTACGGTCTTTGAGATGGATGAAATTTGCAAAAATGGGGGAAATGGCTTCTGCGTGAAGCGGGATTCGAACTCTGGACGTTTTGCTTGAGATGCAAATAACATCACCGGTGTATTACACATAGTCGCAAGTACGATTCCAAAAATGGGATTGCTTTAAAAAAAAAATCGAATTTTGAACTTAAAAAGGGAAAATTTGGTTCTATGAAAAGAGGTGACGCTCTTAATAAAGGAAAAAAAATTAACAGCATGCTTATGTAAACAGAAACTCTTATTTACATTATCGTTAAAAATAAAAAGGTAAATAAATAAGGATGTTTGAAAATAAAATATTGCGTGTCTTTAAAAACATGTTTAGAAATGACGTCTGTATTGAATGTGCAAAATTATGCATCACATCCAGAAAATTTTACCCGATTTTTATGCATTTCCATGGCTTTTGAATGATATGGAATTTGAAAACAACGGTAACAATGGCTACCGAGCGAAGAGCACTCGAACTCTTGGAACACTTGGCTGAAAAGTGGGTGTGACGTCACCCGTTAACTACAACAACAATGTAGAAAGGCCGCTTCCTAGCATTGGACTTATATATATATTTCCAAATTTTGAGCCCAATAAAGGTAAAATTTGTTTCAAGGAAATAAAATGACAAAACCGCGAAAGGGAAGAAAATTTTAAGAGCAAACTTTCTACGTAAACAAAAACTTTTATTTGAATCAAACAACAATGTCAATCAATCAACGTTTATTGGCGTAGTGATACCAACGCCGATGGTATGGCGTGATTAGATGGTGAAACGTTCGAAAGAAAATAAATATTTCTGCCTTCGGTGGGACCTGAACCCACGACCTTCCACTTGCCGGGCGGAGGCTCTACCCACTGAGCTACGAAGGACAATATATAATCTCTTTACGAACGTATATATATTGTTGCCAGTTATTTCGCAGAATGGTGTAGTACATAGACTACTATTTAAACCAAATTGCAAAGAGACTGGTATTAAATTGATCGAAATGCACGTTGCAGCATACAGGTATACTGGTTTTATAATGAATCAATCAATGCCTTATTGATATAAACGTTGATTGATATTGTTGTTTGATTTAATCTGCGTAGTGTTCGATTTATATAAAATAAATACATAACTTTTATTTGCATTAGCATAAAAGATAAAAATAGTTGAAGGGATTAGTGTGTTTAAAAATACCACATTGCACGGCATTAAAAATTGATGTAAAAACAGCATTTTCGTATTAAAATGAACAAAAACATGCATCATATACAAAAAAACTTGATCTATTTTATACAATTTAAGAGCTTGTAAAACGGACGGAATTTTAAAAAAAAATATATGACTATGATTTCTGCGTTAAAGGGACATGAACTCCAAACCTCTTGGCTTAGAGGTAAATGATGCCACAGAGTCACTACTAAGAGAAATTATGACCCCAGGTGTGGGATTTTTTTTTTTTTTTAATTCGGAACCTAGAAAACAGGAATTTGCATTTCAAAAATGCAGCAACACACCAAATGAAAGAGGAGAACATTTATTATACTCCCGTTCAACCCAACTTGACAGCGGAGGAAAGGCCAGAGCTGACCGCATTGCAACAAGGAAACCCTTGTTTTCAAGTATTTATGCGCGCTTTCTCGTTTTTCCCCATTAGTCTTTGACCAGTAACCCGATTTGGCACTTTCGCCGTTTCCCAGGCTTTTTTGGTGGGAGTTAAATTCAAAATTTAAAATGCGCAACACCCGATATTTTCTTTAAAATGCATTAAGGAAGAAGTGGGGGGGGGGTGCCTTCCATAGATAAATTTAAACTGGAGGGAGGGGCGGACATTGAATTATGAGAATTGCTGATGGGAGTAGTCTTCTGTAAGATGCCTTCAACGGGAAAGGGGGGCGGCTATTATAAGCGGACAATTATGGATTGGGGGGGGTGATAAAAATGTGTAAAATTTTGCGGACGAACCCTAAGTGGAAGTTGTCTCTCCCTCTATAAGCTACGCCATAGAAAACGGCCCTAGGCATGCGTTGTGTATGTGGAGTAATAATGTTTATTGTTATTAATGCTATTTTTATTTTATGGCCCTGAAAAGGGCCTTTATTTATTTTTATAATCAAAATTATTCTATCCCGCTGAGGTTATCGTCTGAATAATCTGAAGTGTCGGAGCCGCCAATTGCAAAAATTACAGGTTCGACAATATTTTCCGTAAGGGCATCCAATTCCCACATTTGAGTTTTAGTTTTCATTACGTGATCGACGCAATTCCTCCAAGCATGCTGTGTGACTCTATCGATGCCTTCGAGTGTCAGTTTCGAAACTTGATTCTTTTTAAACGTTTGGTTTTGACCAGCAACGTAGCCCTTCACTTGACTACAAACCAATTCAATAGGATTAAGCTTACAGTGATAGGGGAGTATGCGGAGGACAGTGTGCCCACTTTCAGCAGCTATTTCGTCAATGCGATAACTTGCGTAATTCTTACGGACGTCGTTTACTAAATGTAAAAGTTCGGCCTTCAACATATCGCAACTCCATGGAATGTTTTTGGTTGTCAACCAAGCTTGAATATCGGATTTCCGTGTAGATGTTGATGGAATAGTTTCAACCAATACGCCATGATATGAGGCGTTATCGAATACAATGACGCTATTCGACTTCACGTTGGCGAGAAATTTCTTCCTAAACCAATCCACATAATATTCCCCATTCATCTTCCCATGGTAATTGCCTTTTTTCTTGCAAGCTAAAAACGTATCACAAGCACCATCTATAAAACCTTCCTCGTTTCCAGCATGAACCAAGATATTTCTGAACCCTTTTCCGGATAGAGCTTTTAAGTCCGGTGAGAGGCCGTCCAAAAACGCCTGTTTCGCCGATTTGACAGTGGAATCGGCCCACACTTTCGTTTTGGTATGGCCAAAATTTACACAGGTTTCATCGGTGTAAACGATGGGTCGACCTTCAGAACGAAAGCGTTTGAAGTCTCGCAAATAGCGATGACACCAACACCGAATGTCATCGAGTTCTATCAGCGCAGACTCCCGTTTTCGTTTAGCAAAACTGAAACCCAAATCTATCACTAGACGTCTTGCTGTACTAATACTAACTACTAATACTAACTACTAATACTGACGTTTTTCAAGTCATCATCTTCATTAATGGCAGCCATAACTTTTAGGTTTGTAGGAATTTCGTTCCTGAAAAAGAAAGCGTGAACTTTTCTCCGTACTGCCGATAATATAAATTCATCGTAAATTTTTATCCTCGTATGCTACTTTTAGTGGGCGTTTTTTTCCCGGAGTTGAAAACTTCCCTTTATTTTTTAATTCAGCTTTCATTCTGTGTATGCTGGAAGGAGAAACCAGTTAAGCTGGAAACGATCGCTATGACATCATTGTCAGATTTTTTTGGGTAATATTGGTATATTTTGCAAAAAACATTCATAACAACCTTATCGGAACTTCCAAGTGGTTTTCCAGCCTTATGCGGTTAAATGTAAAAGAATCATTATTCGATACAGGAGCAGTATCCATTATTACGTTCATGCGAAAATGCGAAGTCCGTAAGAAAGAACAGAGAATGAATAGTCCTCCAGTTCTGGGGTGGGGGAAGGTTTGCTGCAATTTTCACTTTCTCCAAATTGTGCCAAAACATGCTTTGACCCTATTGGATACCAAAGCGATGACGTAATAAACACATCTTTCCCTAAATAAAGACGAAATGTAATATTACTGGGTACACATTATATATAAAATTCTAGATTAATTATATAAACATGTTGTTTGCATTTGACGATGAATTTAACACAAAAATGCAGTACTTAACTGACGAACTATTTTGTAAGGGCGGAAGGTTACAAGGCATAGCCTTTCCTCCACTGTCAGGTTAAGTTGAACAGGAGTATGGGAGGTGCGCAATCTATACCTGATGCGACATATAACCTGGATTTGCCCTACAATAAAAACGAAAATAAGTACTATAATTTGCATCACACACATTGCAGTCTTATTTCAAAAACTTGTACCAACCAATTAGAGAACCGAAATCTTACGTAAGCAGGGGGGGGGGTCAGGCATTTGCTTATTTTTTTTACAAGGGGAAGGGGGTATAAAATGACCAAAAATATGCTTACGTAATACTTGAACGGCCCCATTTGGACCATAGCATTTAATTGATGATTATGCTAAATTGATCTCATAATTACATTTATTTAATTGGAGCCCCTCAATATGCATTTTTTGAAAAGACTTAAAATTCATTTAAAAGGCCAAAATCTTTTTATAACTTTTAAAAATATTTCGGCCCATTACGGCCCGTTGAATACCAATTAATTTTCAGAGAAGCGGCCCATTCCAGACCATATTTGAAATGGGATTTTAGGCCCGCGGCCCGGCCCGCGTGTGAATGGACGTGGCCTGTGCAGGTTTCTAACTCTATACTGTATGCAATAAAGAATAGTAGTAACAATATAAATAGTATTTCTTACCGTTATGCCGAAAGGTATCAGTAACTTCTTATATTGTATCACCAGCGTAGTATTTTATGGGTCCGCGGAGCCCGGGCCCCCTGATAATTTTCAATTTTACATATATTGTAATGCATAAACATCCATAATATGTGCCTTTCCCCACCAATAATTTTGAAAAAGCTAGGCCTATGCCCAGCAGCCCAACTTCCCTCGTTTCTCCAAACTATAATTATATATGTCAAACCAAACTGACGCTCTTTAAACTATATCGGTTCGGCTCTCTTAATGCCAACTTTTACAACTCCTCTATGTTAAACCAGATCGGCCCTCTTTATGTCAAATTTTACAGGCCCTCTATGTTAAACCGGACCGGCTATCTTCATGATAATTTGAGGCGGCTCTTCGGGCGATCGCCCAATCGCTCATATGGCCAGTCCGCCCCTGGTCATGGTACTATAGGAAATTCAGTGTTATGTTTTTGGAACCATCTCTAAACCTTCTTCACGGTGTTCTATGGTGCACTGTCTTGCTAACAGACGTCATCTCCACCAGGGAATACAGTCACCCACATAATTGGATGTACTTAGTCGGCCATGATACTCAGTTACGTTATTAGGTGTCAGAGAATATTCTGCATGAAGATTGGACTAAACGTTCTTCAAGGACCTATTTCCCAACCCATATTTATGTTGGTATGTATGTGTACGTACGTACGCACACACACGCATCCATCCATCCATCCATCCATCCATCCATCATCATATTTAACCATTATGTCTATCCTGAGCAATTCGCTTCCACGCCACCCCCAACATGTTTTCTTATTTCATCCACCCATCTAGTTTAAGAGCGTTTTCTAGGTCTTCGGTGGTCTCTTGGAATCCAGTTGAGAATTTCAGTTGTCCATCGTTAATCAGTTTTTCTTATGATGTGCCCTGTCCATCGCCATTTCAGCCTTTTTACTTTAACAACGATGTCCTCTACTCCTGTTCGCTCTCTCACCCAAGTGATTTTTTTTTTCGATCTATCCTAGTTACTCCAAACATGCACCTCTCCATGCTCCTTTGGGTTGTCTGTCACTTCCGTATTGCGCCAACTGTTAGACTCCATGTCTCTGTGTCATAAGAGAGGTCTGGCAATACACATTAGTTGAAGACCTTTCGTTTTAGACATAAAGCTAATTTTCCCTTCAGGATAAAATTGTTTCTTCCGAATGTACTCCATCTAAGTTTAATGCGTCTGTTGAGTTCCTTCATAATGTTGTCTTTCACTGAAATCAGTTGGCCAAGGTAACTATATGAATCAGAAATTTCTAGCTGAATATTGTCAACCTGTATTTTTGTTTTCCCTACGAAATTATTGAACATGATTTTAGTTTTCCAAGGTTTATCTTGAGTCCAAATTCTCTACTTCCAGCTTTTTAAAAGCTCATGTACCATGTCTTGGAGTTCTGATGAGTACGTTGAAAAATAGAAATGTTATCAGCAAACCGAAGGTGATTTAAATATTCACCATTTATTTTTATTACTGCGTTATTCCAGTTTTTCAGCTGAAAAGTCATACGCGTACTTGTACATACGAGTCATACTTGTATGTAAAGCTGAAATAAAAAGTTTGGGGAAATGGTATCTGCTTGTTTTTCACACAATTACCAAATTTTGATAGATCTATTATCTTTATGTAACCGAAATTTTGCACTTGCATTTTCAATATATATATAAAACGATTTCAAACAAAGTTAATAAAAATAACATTAAATCAAATATGTTTAAGTCATGAAGAGAAGAAAAGAGATAGGAAATGCGTAGAGTGATCTTCTCGTCAAGTGGTAGTTAGAAGGAAAGGATACAGAATTATATATATAGAGAGAGAGAGAGAGAGAGAGAGAATGAGAGATATACATATATATTATTATTGCTATAATATTACTTTTTATATATATAATTTCGTTTTCTCTCCTAAACCAATTCTAAAGAAATTACTTCTGAAATTACATTTAAAAAGAGTAAAAACTCCCAAATCTTTTCAAGAGTTTGAAACAAAGAACGGATATCCAATCGCCGACTGAGGGATACAATAGCAACAAGAAAAACCATCTTCAAATGAGATTTCCAAGTTCCTAACAAGGCAGTCAACACTTTTGTTTTCGCTTTTGATTGAAATTGGGCCTTGGCTTCTTCAAAGGCGAAGTAATACTACTTTCGAAAGAGAAAAAAGTTGGCGAAATAGGAATAAAAACCATCGTTCTTGTTCCCCGGTAATTTCTCAAATAAGTTGTTTTTTCTTTTTGTTTAGTTCCAGTACCCCGTAGGCCTGCTTCCTCAATTGGCAATCAAATGTAACAAGCCGTGTTATGTATGCACTTTCGTAACATCGTGCTTGGTTTTCACAAAAGGTTTAGGTACGTCAAGAGCGACGCCTCTGCCAAGGAAACTTGAAGCTCGCCAAGAGTTACAGGGCTCGTTATCTAATATCGAGATCTTGAAGGGCCACCTGAGCACAGATCGGTGTGGAGGAGGTATACGGACCCCTCCAGAATAACTACAGCAATAAGTAGGGTCTCAACGGAAGGCAACTCTCCAAGAATTCGCCCAAACCCTTCAAAATTCGATTTCGTTCTCAATTTGTCTCGTTATATCAATCAGAAACGGGGCCTCCTATTAGAAAGACTTCGATATATTTGAGAGAATGTATTTCTCCGTTATCGGAAAAATAATCTACAGATGTTTGACCAATCGCTGATTAATTATCTTTAAAAGTTATCCTCCAGAGTTTATTATCGTCACCACGTTAAAAGGAAGTCCACAAAATAAAGAGACATAATTAGTTCTCGCGGAACATCTCTCTAATTATGCCTGCATACAAAATTGTTACGTCGAGAATGTTTCCAGTAATTACAACATCAATGTTTCTTTTCGGTAATTACAACAAATTTTAATTATTTCATTACTAATCCATATTATAATTGCTTATGATAAGTTAATAGCTAATTTAGGTAGCAAAAACAAAATTAGTGAAACATTCAGTTTTCGTTTTCACAATGAATGGAAACCAGGAAAAGAAAAGTACGCAGTGTACGATGTACAATCAAAATGGTAGATTATAATTTCTATTAGGAAACATATGAATGCGCCTCTATTTATGTGATTTCAATATACATTTTGTGCATTTTTTGTAAAAGGATCTGTAAATATATATATATTCATTTTTCATCCCGAATATTCTGAAATTCTGCAAAAATTTAAAGACAAAGTCGAGTTTAGACACTTACTATATTTTCGTACAATCAAAAAAATATTAGAAAAATATTAGATCTGTCAAATTAATTGCTAAAATGGCACTGGCATCCAATTCTTGAAATAATGCGCTTGGCTTTTATACCCTGTATAAATACGTACTTGCATGGCTGTACTTCATGACGATATAAACCATATTCCATCACTTATCTTAACACGGGGTCATATTCGCTCGAAGTTTACTCTGCTCGATTCCTAAAGGAGGACAACGCATCTACCTAAAATGCGTCGACACGCTTTATATAACACCCAACGCTATCTCCACAACTTTTTTATTAACCACTAATATATCCTAAATAGTGCTATGTCGATTTTTATGCTCAGTATCCAATTAACTAAAAATTTATGATAATTCTTATAGTCGTTTAATGAATAAGTGAATGATTCGAAAGAACAAGAGTGAGTTCAAGAAATCATTCTTTTAAAGGAATGATAAAGAAAGCGTTCATTGAGCATAGTGAATGATTTTGAACACCTCCAGTAGTGATAGACAGAAGTGATAATTGGTGTCCATTTATGTTGCATGTACTGACGTGTTTATTGAATAACCCATACTACGGGATCCACGATTGATATGATATTATCAGCATTGATTAATTTGATATTATCAGCATAATTACATTTTTATCGGTATAGGAATGTTTGATAGCGCATCAGAATTCACCATAATTGATAAAATACACAATTAACTTAATGAAAACTTTGAGTTCATTAATTTATATAAATTTTTAACTTACAGTAATTTATAAATCAATCTAAGTTTAAATACTCGCCCTATTAATCTAAGTTTAAGTATAAACGTTCAATAAATAATATCTATGTTTCACACGCGGCGTTTAGGTGAGAAACGCCAAGAGTTTAAATTCGTGGTAAGATTATATTATTATTCTTAAACGCTAGTGTGAGACAGAAACCATTTATATTTTACTCGTAATACGATCTGCAAATACAGCTAATAAATAACTTCGGCTTTCTTTCGAAATCGGGTAAGTAAAAAAAAAAAAAAAAAAATTTCCAGGAAACGAAAGAAACAGGTTTAAAAAATCACAGTACATTTAATTGCTATTATCATTGTTTTATAAATTTTATACATTTACTTTGGTAACATCGTAAATAAAATTTACATTATTTCTTTTAATATCAGACCAATGAAATAGTCTTTTTATACTTATGAAATTTTAGCATAAATTATTTGTCCTTGATTTCAAAACGTTCAACTAATATCAAAAATAAATTCCAAGGTTATATTAATACTCTTTATTCCATAAAAGAGAAGTGGAGAATTGCATAATAATAATAATTGATAAAACCAGAAAAACCACACACATCACAGACATAGCAATACCCAACACAAATAACATTCAGAACACATACACCACAAAAATGACTAAATACCAAGACTTAAGGTAGGAAATTAAAGACATGTGGCACATGGATAAGGTAAACGTTATCCCTCTTGTCTTATCAGCAACAGGTATAATACCAACCACACTCCAAAAGAACTTGGAGACACTTGAAATTGACCCCAACACATACATACAGATGCAAAAAGCAACAATACTAAACACCTGCCGAACAGTCAGAAAATTTTTAAACCTGGCACCAGAATGAAACATACAAAAATATTTTCACACTGAAGGTAGACTTGAGAACTTGGAACCACTCGTCTTAAGCTTAATCCGCCAAGTGCGAGAACACACACAAAAAAATAATAATACAGTCATCTCGTCTATTGATGACTGCCAAGAGTCGGAGAAGAAAATGACGTTAAACAAGAAAATGTTAATCGGAATACGTGTGATCCTTTGGAGCTTTTGTCGGAATCGCAAGAACCCATCGTTAATTGTAACGACGTTATTAAGAGAAATTACTATATTAAGATTAGAATGAGAATGTTTCGATTTAGCAATATCGTTGTAATAATAATCGTTACATCCTACGTGTTATAGTCTTTATGTAAAACTGTTTTAGGTTATAGATAATGCCACCAATTTGCTTCTTTTAGATCTTCGATCATATAATTTTAGGATACACTTCGCCGAAATGCCTTTAAAATTCTTAAAATTTTAGAAGATTTTACATTCATGCTCGTGATGAAGTTTGTATGCAATGCCACTTATACTTCTATACTACAATGCTGGCAAATCAAAAATCTACGAATAGCCTATTCTCGAACCTGGACGAATTGACTTACAAGAGTTACAAGCCTTGTTGTAATCTACGAAATATTTTTAATTGAGATACTCCACAATATAATGTTCTTGAACTTTTCTGGCATCCTTGCAAGCGTTAATGTACAAGCTGGAAAGAGAAATGTCTCGGTTCGTCAACTGTTTTTCAATGTTGCAGCGCACTGAATCGCACTCTATTTGTGTTCGACTTTTTTTAAGTTATTTCTGAGTGATGATGGTAAAGCGATTTGTAAGAGAAAGATTGAGTAACAAATTGAAGAGCTGCGGTTTTAGTACCCGCAATCGTCGCTGAATAGTACAGATACATCTCCTTCTTTGAATGGGACTTCTTTCAAAATAAAGTCGAAAATAAGTAACATGAACTCATTTGCTGAAAATGCTTCCTGTGTCTTATCCCATAAGGAACAAAATCTGTTTTTTGTTTTCGTTCTCAAAGTCGTAGATTGTAAAGTTATGAACAGCTAGCTTATATATATATAGTGCACGAAGGAAACTTTCAAGCAAGGAGCTAAGAAAACGGCTTGCAGATAAAAGAACAAAGGTGCTGCGCGTTTGTGCTACTTGTCGTTCCTTTTCCATGTCTTTCAGCGTTTTTCATAACTATGATCCGTGTCTTCGTCTGGTAAGTTCTTCTTGTTGTATATGTGTAATAAAAATGTAACATTGATTTTTTTTTTGTGGGGGATGGGGTAGGTTTGAACAACTCTGTGCTCATTTCGTTCAGTAGGTCATCGAACACTTTGAATTCCACTTGATTAGCATTCCCCTCACCAGAGTACATTCAGCATTCATGAAAAGCATTTGATTTAAATATTAAATGGTTCTCTCTAAATATAGGTTCGCAGTAGTCTGTGGGCAATAATGTGATTCTACTTTCAGTGGGATTTCCAGCAAACCTCTTATTCCTGTGCGTCTTTGGTAGTTTTCCTGCCTTCTCGTGGTAACTGGATTTCCATCTTCAAGGAGTATGAAGATCTGCTCCTTCCACCCTATTTTTCGCCCAGTTAATAACGTTCCATTCACCAACTCTAAGTGTATGAAGGATGAGTTTTACATGCTCTAGTTGCTTCTCCTCCTCAAAGCTTTTCAAGTGGAAGAAAATCGTATTCTTCTATCAAGGCTTTGTATTCTTATAGCGATTCGTGTCTTTTATAATAGTAAATTATGTCAGTACTTGAACTGTGACTATCTTCTCCGCGCCTACCACCGTATCCCAAAAGTCCTTGAAAACAGATACCCCATCTTGACTGGAAAATTCACAACACTCGCTTATGGTATTCACCTTAATTGCACCTTAGTTTCAACTTGCATTGAAGTTTTTAAGCAACAAAGATCCATTTCATATCACTAGTAGGGTTTTTAAATTTAACTGCACCGTAAAACTGTGCAAGCTCTTCTCTCATTTTAGCTTTTTTCACCTAATTATACAAATTTACCTTATTCTTCCTCACCCATTTTCTTGTGTGTGCGCGTTGGTCCACTTGTTCCTTCATCCTGAACAGACGACATCATGAAACCTTCAACTTCATCGTCATCAGAAGTTAGGATATTATTTGATGGTGTGTAAGCAGAATTGGAACTGCTTTTGCTCACACTTCATCTTAGGAAATTTTGAATACCACGTAGAAAACTCGGGGAAACCAAAATAACGTTCAATTGTAGGTGCTGCGATTTAGGCACACACCCGCGTTCTTCCGCCTTCTGCGTGAATTGAATCCAATGAAAACGCCTAGAATTCAACCCACAGCGACATCTGTGCCTCTGTTTAAAATCCTCAAAGGCATGTGAATTCCTAACAGAACTCCCGGCCTGTTAAATGGAATATGATGCAATATTTACGTGTCGGAAAGCCTCTTTTAATCAGGTAGTCATTGGTATATTAATCTTAGTAGTCATACAAAGCATACAAAGCCAGGGAAAAATAAGGAGGGTTAAGAAACAATTTTCATCAACTTTTTAAATAAAAAATTAAGAGGGTCTTTAATAGGAAAAAATAAAAAGTAAGATCAGCAACATTGCTGTTATGTGGGTGTATGCCACACACCTAGAGAACCCAGTAGAGTTGCCCCTAAACAGACAGGCTTATCCAGCTCTCTTGTATTGAAAATATCTTCGCGATAGTTAACAAGACAGTTATATAATTATAAAATAAAATTTGAATCAATAAAAAACTTGGAAAAGAGATGAAATTTAAAATAGTTTTCTATATATGTGACAATGCTACAATTGATTTTATTATAGATTGTTTATTTACAAGGTACGCAAAGTGCTTTGTATGTCCTATATGTGAAAATAACATATGTAGATCATGCTCTTTTTTAATTAAGACTGTATATATAGTCACAAATATTGCATATTTCAATGTTACGAGACCTCTCGACCATAAGTAATGGACGACTTAACTTCATGTGATACTAGACTTAACATCGTAACCATAAATATCAAAGGATGTGTGAACTAAAACTTGGACCTACAATTCGTGGTGGCTACTGAGCTGTTGGTAGATCTATAATAGCAATGAGTGTTTAGCTAGCAAAAAGCATTTTCAGATAAATAAGATATCAATATATGGATGATAATTATTTAAATGAAAAATTGGTTCTGATCCTTGTAGATTCCATAATCACGGCCATCGTGTTTTTGCGAATTGTTGTTCGATTAGAAGCATGAATCGCATAAATTTAGCTTTGGAAATGAAAATGGCGCTTAGCTCGACATGCAGAGGAATCCTCCTATTTTTCTTTGTGCTAGTCGGTTGGAATTTCGGTGAAAGCTCGGAATGATTAATGAAGGAAAGAACTTCTACGACACCAGCAAGTGATAAACTAAAGAATAGTCTCCTGGTATCTATCTATTCCTTAAATGACTCAGTTGATAGCAATCGCTCTTTCGTTTCTTTCTTCCGACAATGAAATAAAGCTAGAGCTTTGGCGCAAATCGTGTCTCTACTGCAATGTCAATTTTAAAAGATATCTCGGACAGAAATTGAAAATTTGAAGATTTTGTGACGAGAGAGGAGAGAAAATATATTTTGTTCTAGATAGTCCATATATATACTGCCACCACTGCTGGATGAAGGTCTCTCCAAACGCTTTCCACACGTCTATCCTGAGTAATTCGCTTCCGCGTCACCCCAACCTGTTCTCTTATTTCATTCATCCATCTAGTTTGAGGACGTTTTCTAGGTCTTCGGTGGTTTCTTGGAATCCAGCTGAGAATTTGCGTTGCCCATCGTTGATCAGACCTTCTTGCGATATGCCCAGCCCATTGCCATTTAAGTCTTTTTACTTTAACAATAATATCCTCTACTCCAGTTTGCTCTCTCACCCAAGTGTTCCTTTTTAGATGTCTCCTAGTTAATCCAAGCATGTACCTCTCCATGCTCCTTTGCGTTGTCTGTAACTTCCGTATTGCGCCAGCTGTTAGACTTCATGTCTCTGATCCATAAGAGAGGACTGGCAATACACATTGGTTGAAGAACTTTCTTTTTAGACACAAAGGGAATTTCCTCATCAGGATAAAAACTGTTTCTTCCAAATACACTCCAGCCAAGTTTAATACGTCTGATAAGTTCTTCCAATTAATTGAAATCAGCTGTCCAAGGTAAATATATGAATCAGCAATTTCTAGCTCAGTGTTGTCAACTTATATTTTTGTTTCCTCTACAAAATTATTGAACATGATCTTAGTTTTTTGTAGGTTCATCTTGAGTCCAACTTCTTCACTTCTAGTTGAGAGCTCTTGTACCATGTCTTGGAGTTCCAATGGGTCCGTTGAAAAAATAACAATGTCATCAGCAAACCGCAGATGATTTAAATATTCACCATTTATTTTTATTCCCCTGTTATTCCAATTTATTTGCTGAAAAATCATCTGTAAAGCTGAAGTAAAAAGTTTTGGAGAAATGGTATCTCCCTGCCTCACACCTTTACCAATTTTGATAGTTTTGGTATCTTTATGTAACCGAAATTTTGCACTTGCATTTTTATACACACGTTTCACCATGTCAATGTACACATCCTCAATGTCTGTTGATCTTAAAGAGTTGATGACTGCTGATGTTTTTATAGAGTCAAAGGCCTTCTCATAGTCAATAAATGCAACACACAATGGAAGTTCATATTCATGTGTTCTTTCAATTAATTCTCTTAATACTTGAATATGGTCCACTGTACTGAATCCACTTCGAAATCCAGCTTGTTCTCTTGGTTGAGCTGCATCTAATTTTTTCTGCAGGCGATGTGTTAGCACTTTTGTGAAGATTTTATAAATAGCAGGTAACAAGCTAATTGGTCGGTAATTTTTTAAATCCTCTTTATCACCTTTTTTATGCAAAAGAATTACTGTTGCAGAATCCCATTGGTTTGGTATGTTACCACTGTTGAGGCATTTGGTAAAGAATTTTGCGAGTATGTCTTCTACATGTTCTCCAGCTTCTTTTAAGATATCTAATGTAATGCCATCATCGCCAGGGGATCTTCCTTTCTTCATACTTTTTATTGCAAATGCTACTTCTTCTTTTAAGATTTTAGGAGCTGTTCCTTCGACTATCTCAGAGTCTTCGTTTAATCCACTGTTTCCCTCATACAGCTTTCTGTAGAATTCTTCAACTCTTCTAAGTATTTCTTCCCTATTTCTTGTTACAGTGCCATCCTCTCCTTTTAATGCAATGATGTGTTTCTTCCCAATAGACAAACTCCCTTTAACAACCCTAAGGCTCTTGTTGCTTTCAATGGCCTTCCTTACTAACTCACAATTGAATTTTCTTATATCTTCTTTCATGTTTTTGCGCAAAGTTTTGCAAAGTTCTACATACTCGATCTTGCGACTGGTATTTTGATTGTCCACCTTCATAAGTCTTCGCCTTTTCATGAGTTGTTTCGTCTTCTCAGATAATTTGCTATTCTGCTTTTTACATATTACACCACCAATTTCCCCAGCAGTTTCAATTATTGTCTTAACAATGTTTTCATTTGCTTCTGAGATGTCAACTTCTTCAATAAGTCCTTCCAGTGCAGAAAAGCGATTTTTTAATTCCAACTTGAATGCCTCGGTATTTTCTTTTAATTTCTTTAAATCCACCCTCTTACATACTTGTTTCCTAATGAGCTTCTGCCTTTCTAGTTTAGTATTTAAGTGCATTTTACATCTCACCATTCGATGATCACTTCCAGTATTAAATCTGTTCAGTATGCTGCAATCTTCAATAATTGATTTCTTGTTTGCCAGTATATAGTCAATTTCGCTGGTTCCTCCATTGGGGTGTTTCCATGTCCATTTTCTTTGTAGTTTCTTCTTAAAAAATGAATTCATGATGCTAATATTTTCACCTTCGGCAAATTCTATGAGTTGATCGCCACGTTCATTCCTTTCCCCGTATCCGTATTTACCAACCGATGTCTCTCCTTGTTCCTGTTGTCCAATTCTTGCATTAAAATCTCCCATGATGAGCTTGATGTGTTGTTTCCCCTTGGTATGTAGCTGTTTGATTTCTTCATAGAATTCCTCAACCTCCTCGTCGGTATGGCTTGATGTTGGTGCATATGCCTGTACTATCTGAAGTTGGTATCGCTGGGTTAGTTGAACAACGAGCCTCGCTGCTCGATCTGACGTGCTTTCGACTTCAAGAAGGTAGTCTTTAATTCTTTTGTTGATTAAGAAGCCAACACCACTTGTTCTTCCAGTTTCCGTTCCTCTATAATAAAACAAATGTCCACTTTTAAGTTCCACCAACTCTTCACCTTTTCTTCTAACTTCACTGAGTCCTACAATGTCCCATTTGATCTTGTCAAGTTCTTCTTCCAATTCTTGAAGTTTTGCTTCAGAAGCAAGGGATCGTCCATTATACGTTGCCAAGGTCAATAACAAACGGCAGCCTGGGCCATTCCAGTGATTCTTAGCACCCCCTGCTTTCATGCCACGCTGACCGCTGCCTTGATCAGGAGCACTCCAGCACCTGGAGACTAGGGGCCATGGTTTTTGGTGTATTAGCATATTGGAGGAATTAGCCATCATTTCACCACGCTGGCTAGACGGGTTGGTGAATTAGCCCTCCCCTTCCGCCTTTCTATCCGTGCAGCAAATATTAATTTGCCTCATAAATAGAAAGCCCAGCCTGCACCACTTGAAGGCGGGGTAGGACACTAGGTTACTGGCCTGGCCGGTTCCACACATCGTCACATACGTTCAGCGTGTGGGTCTCCTTCCAGTTAGATACCAGCAACCCTTTTGCAGGCCATATATATATATATATATATGGGAAAAGTAGAACCAAAGCGGATCACTTAATTTCATCTTAATAATAAAGTGTGATAAATAAATATATGAAGGTTGAAACTTCATTGTTTACTGCTGTGGACATCAAAGAAACATAGTACGTATCATTAACGACATTATTTATTACTGAATTTAAAACAAAAATGTTTGAAGGAGAAAGGTCAAATTATCCACTTTGCCCCAACCCTGGGGAAAAGCGGATGGGTTGTTTTTGAAATAGAAAACTCTGTCGTAAAAAAATTGTAACGTGCACATAACATGCATTCGGCAGAAAAAAAAATTACCAGAAACGTTTTCACATAGTGCATTTAAGATACGAATATTCTCCTATGTCTTTATAAAGTGTACAGTTCTCGTGAGTCCATCCGTTAGAGAAGGAACACTTTATCCAGTTCCCTATTGGTGGATCAGCATATGGTTTATTACATATTAAGTAAATTAAGACTGCGACGTAGATTCTGTCTCTGTGCCAAGATGCTCGATGGTATTCTTAGGCTTGCCTGTACTTTGTGCGCACAGGGTTTTCTGTTTGCATTGTGTTCGAGCAATGTTCCTAGCAGGGCTGTTCATTAAAATTTTTGCACGTTTTGACTGTAACCAACCAACGCAACAAACACATGTAATCAAACTTAATCCCTCAATTGAGTGAAATACTTTGCAATCAGGGTTTCCAGATCATCAATTATAAAAGAAAACCGTTCTCTAGTGAAAACTGTATGGCCCATGTGGCTAGAGGTGCATGTCATCAATATCATGCTAGTTTGTCAAAATCAAATCACAGCGAATTCAAATTATATTCAAAATTGCACTGAAATATTGCAAAATAAAATCAATAAGAAATATTTAAAAGCAAATTGCATGATTTTATCATCAACGGAATAATTTTGAGGTCCCTAACTTGTAGGGACCGAGGCCAGTGCCCCGTAAGATTACTTATCCACTTTTCCCCATAAAAAGTGATCCACTTTGCTCTCAACACCATTTTGACAAACAAAGTAATGCTTGTTCTAAATCCTTAACAATAATGACACAAAAACATTATCTAAACGAACAGACTTGATACTTGCTTCAGGCATATAGTTCACAAAATTTAGTGCGAAATAGTTTTTATTATATTGACACTTAACTAGCTTACAAAAATTTTAGTGAACAATCGAAAAAAATGGTTTTTTTTTACTTTATTCGCTGCGCATGTATTTCATTAGCGCTGAAATAAGTGCAATTTATTCCTACGCACACCTTCAACACTTTTGCACTGACCACTGTTGCCTCCTATGTTTGGATTATTAAACATTAAGCTGATCTGCTTTGCCCCCTATATCCACTTTGCTCTACTTTCCCCTATACTGCATTTGAGACAAAGGCGCACACAGAAAATTCATAAGGGGGGTTACAGAACTTCAATTCCATATATGCTTACGCATATATACAATATTTTATTGCAAATGGGGGTAAGTTATAAACCCCATCAATCCCTCTGTGTACGCTAGCGATTTGAGGTTCGCTATATTTTCTTTTCTTTTGAGAATATTACTTGTCAATTTCATCTTAAATTTCAATTTACACCGTCGAAATCTATAATTTTGTTTATTTCTTCCTTTTATAGGCGGAATTGCGTCACTATTTTTTCTTTATTTTCCGGCAGTCAATAAGAGCTTGAAAAAATATTATATAGTAATTTAATTTAAACTTTAATATCGTTGTAAAAATATCGTCTAGATACCAATTTAATATTCTTTTACTCAAACTCAATGTTCTGTATACAATACAGTCACAATGACCGGAACTTCGGTTAACCGAAATGGCCTACTACAATTTATTATTATTATTATTTCTTTTAGAAAAACTCGTTCAATGTTTTTTGCAAAATTGATCTTTTTTTATATTGTATTTCATCCTTAAGAAAGAAGTCAGTACAGAAGGTAAATGCCGAACACATGTACACACACACACAAACACACACATATATATATATCATCATCATCATCATCATATTCAACCATTATCTATCCACTGCTGGATGAAGGTCTCTCCAAATGCTTTCCACACAAGTCTATCCTGAGCAATTCGCTTCCACGTCACCCCAACCTGTTTTCTTATTTCATCCACCCATCTAGTTTGAGGACGTTTTCTAGGTCTTCGGTGGTCTCTTGGAATCCAGTTCAGAATTTCTGTTGTCCATCGTTGATCAGTTCTTCTTGCAATATGCCCAGCCCATCGCCATTTCAGCCCTTTTACTTTAACAATGATGTCCTCTACTCTAGTTTGCTCTCTCACCCAAGTGTTTCTTTTTCGATCTCTCCTAGTTATTCCAAGCATGCACCTCTCCATGCTCCTTTGCGTTGTCTGTAACTTTCGTATTGCTCCAACTGTTAGACTCCATGTCTCTGATCCATAAGAGAGGACTGGCAATACACACTGGTTGAAGACCTTTCTTTTTAGACACAAAGGCAATTTCCCCTTCAGGATAAAACTGTTTCTTCCAAATGCACTCCAGCCAAGTTTAATACGTCTGTTGAGTTCTTTCATAATGTTGCCATCCATTGAAATCAGCTGGCCAAGGTAAATATATGAATCAGCAATTTCTAGCTCAATGTTCTTTGACCCTCAAACTTTCGTTTCCTCTACAAAATTATTGAACATGATCTTAGTTTTTTGTAGGTTCATCTTGAGTCCAACTTCTTTACTTCTAGTTGAGAGCTCCTGTACCATGTCTTGGAGTTCTAATGGGTTCGTTGAAAAAATAACAATGTCATCAGCAAACCGCAAATGATTTAAGTATTCACCATTTATTTTTATTCCCTTGTTATTCCAATTTATCAGCTGAAAAATCATCTGTAAAGCTGAAGTAAAAAGTTTTGGAGAAATGGTATCTCCCTGCCTCACCCCTTTGCCAAGTTTGATAGTTTTGGTATCTTTATGTAACCGAAATTTTGCACTTGCATTTTTATACACACGTTTCACCATGTCAATGTACACATCCTCAATGTCTGTTGATCTTAAAGAGTTGATGACTGCTGATGTTTTAATAGAGTCAAAGGCCTTCTCATAGTCAATAAATGCAACACACAATGGAAGTTCATATTCATGTGTTCTTTCAATTAATTCTCTTAATACTTGAATATGGTCCACTGTACTGAATCCACTTCGAAATCCAGCTTGTTCTCTTGGTTGAGCTGCATCTAATTTTTTCTGCAGGCGATGTGTTAGCACTTTTGTGAAGATTTTATAAATAGCAGGTAACAAGCTAATTGGTCGGTAATTTTTCAAATCCTCTTTATCACCTTTTTTATGCAAAAGAATTACTGTTGCAGAATCCCATTGGTTTGGTATGTTACCGCTGTTAAGACATTTGGTAAAGAATTTTGCAAGTATGTCTTCTACATATTCTCCAGCTTCTTTTAGGATATCTAATGTAATACCATCATCACCAGGGGCTCTTCCTTTCTTCATATTTTTTATTGCAAATGCTACTTCTTCTTTTAAGATTTTAGGAGCTATTCCTTCGACTATTTCAATGTCTTCGTTTAATTCACTGTTACTTTCGTATAGATTTTTGTAGAATTCTTCAACTCTTCTAAGTATTTCTTCCCTATTTCTTGTTACGGTGCCATCCTCTCCTTTTAATGCAATGATGTGTTTCTTCCCAACAGATAAACTTCCTTTAACAACCCTAAGGCTCTTGTTATTTTCAATGGCTTTCCTTACTAGCTCACAGTTGAATTTTCTTATGTCTTCTTTCATGCTTTTGCGCAGAGTTTTACAAAGTTCTATGTACTCAATCCTGGAACTGGTATTTCGATTGTCCACCTTCATATCTCTTCGCCTTTTCATGAGCTGTTTCGTCTTCTCAGATAATTTGCTATTGTGCTTTTTACAGGTTACACCACCAATTTCCCCAGCAGTTTCAACTATTGTCTTAACAATGTTTTCATTTGCTTCTGAGATATCACTTTCATCAATAAGTCCTTCCAGTGCAGAAAAGCGATTTTTTAATTCCAACTTGAATGCCTCGGTATTTGCTTTCAGTTTCATTAAATCCACCCTCTTACTTACTTGTTTCCTAATGAGCTTCTGTCTTTCTAATTTAGTATTTAAGCGCACTTTACATCTCACCATTCGATGATCACTTCCAGTATTAAATCTGTTCAGTACGCTGCAATCTTCAATAATTGATTTCTTGTTTGCCAGGATATAGTCAATTTCGCTAGTTCCCCCATTTGGGTGTTTCCATGTCCATTTTCTTTGCGGTTTCTTCTTAAAAAATGAATTCATGATGCTAAGACTTTCAGCTTCTGCAAATTCGATGAGTTGATCGCCACGTTCATTCCTTTCCCCATATCCATATTTACCAACCGATGTCTCTCCTTGTTCCTGTTGTCCAATTCTTGCATTGAAATCCCCCATGATGAGCTTGATATGTTGTTTCCCTTTTGTGTGTAACTGTTTGATTTCTTCATAAAATTCTTCAACATCTTCGTCGGTATGGCTTGATGTTGGTGCATATACCTGTACTATCTGAAGTTGGTATCGCTGGGTTAGTTGAACAACGAGCCTCGCTGCTCGATCTGATCTATTTTCTAGTTCCAGAAGACAATCTTTAATTCTTTTGCTGATTAAGAAGCCAACACCATTTGTTCTTCCAGTTTCCGTTCCTCTATAATAAATGAACGCATATATATATATATATATATAGGGGAAGGTTACTCAAGTACCCCTTAAAAAAATCACGAATTAACAAGAAATCTACAAAGAAAAAAGGAACAGCTTTTTACCATCAAAACCTTAGTTAAAAACATTCTTATTTATTGTAAAATAAGTCCAAAAATGTATACATTTTTCATGAAAATAGCAAGAATAAAAATAATAAAAAGGTGCGAATATGGGGACTTGCTTCGTAAGTTGTACTACGTATTGCTTAAACCGACCAAAGAATAAATTGAGGCAAACCTAGCTGAACCTTATTCTATTGATTCAATTATTTAAGTTCAGACGTGACATACAGATGTTTTTGCCTTTTTGTCCACGCCAGCACACAGGTCATGCACCCATGCCTTACATTTTAGGCACTGAATCATACCTTTTCACGGTCTTCGCCATAAAAAACGCAAAACCAATCGCCCTTACTTTTTCCGGGTTCCTGTTTTGTAACTTCTGGCTTCCCTTTAACTGCTCCTTGACTTTTAGACTTCATTTCGATCTCAGCTTTATGCGGAGAAGAGGTTGTCATTATAGATGAGCGTGTACCTTTGCGGAAACGTTGAGTAACATCTGTCAAACGTGGAATGGGATATAAAGCATTTAAGTCCTCTCTTATTTTGCTTTAACTCAACGTTGAAGTCGATGCAATAGGTTCTCGAAGAAAAGTGTCGATCAGAGATACATCAGTAGCCACTGTTTCCTCTGCAGCGATAAGCCCTGTAGGAATTGTGTCAATTGGAGAGCTTTCAGTGGTTAGTAATGTCTCAACTTGGACTAATTCGCCGCATGATGAGTTTTCATCGATTAGCATGGAAGCGGAAAACTTTATCCTGGAATATGTGTCGGTTGAATGGCCATAAACGTGTAGATCTGAAACGGCTTAAAGCAATATCAATACGAACGGCTTTGAGGTATGCAATATCCAGTAATCCCGAAATGGTAGTTTGTTTAATAACACTGTCCGGATTTGTTCGTAAACAAAGAGATGACGCTTTGTTATAGTAGGTTTTAAGAGATTTAAAAAAAAGATCTGTCCATAGGTTGAAGACGGTGGGTTGCATGAGCAGGAAAAGATACCAATATTATGCCATACTCGTGTGCAAGGTGAATCGCTTCGATATTTTTCGTGTGAGTGGCATGACGGTCTAAACAAATTAAAACTTCCTTCTGATAACTTTTCTCTAACTTGTTGTACTTGATGAAATGCTCTAACCATTCAACAAAAAGTTCTGGTGTTACCCATCCATTCTTAGAGCACGTAAATATAGTTCCTGGTGGAGCTCCTTGTATCAAGCAGTCATTGATGCACATGCGTTTAAATATCAGCATTGGAGGCAGAAACTTACCAGCAGCGTTCATGCAGCATAGCCGTGTCTTTGTGAGACCCCTTTCTCCGCTAGTAAGCGCACCCACTTGGTGTTTTCCTTTTTCAGCAATTATTTTTGAAGTCTGTGGACAGTCGAAAGACCAGTTTTATCCACATTGTATATTTGATGAGCAACAAATTTGTGCTCATCTAGTATTGCTTCGTACTTGTCAAAGAATTCATAAACTCGTTCTTTAATAAAACTTCCAACTCTTGCCATCGAGGTTGTCTCTGGAGTGCGTAAAGACAAGGAGGGATGGTCTTTCATAAACTTGTAGTACCATTTTTCCCAGCAATTCGTTTTTCCTAAGTCAAAACGATGTGGAAGTTCATATTTTTCAGCTAATTCAAACGCCAACTTCCTTAGATCAGTTGCTGTAATTCAAAAAAAAAAAAAAAAAAGATTCTGCTGTAAGAATATGCTTAACCAGCTCTTGTTCCATTTCTTCGGTCAGATCTTTGGGCCTTCCAAATTTGACGTGAAAGTTTAATCCTTGAAAATGACGTCAGAGAGTCGGTTTAGGAATTCCATATTGCCTATGAACCTCATTAAATCTTATTTCACCCTTGCGTAATTTACTTAACGCTTCAACCATATCTTCTTGTTTCCACCTGTTGTAAATTCGTTTTGACATTTTGAGACTTATAATAAAAAAATTAAAACATAATCTTTTCTTGAAAATGCTATATCAATTGTACCAAAAATTGTATCACATACATTTTTATTTATTCGTCTCATGTATTTTAGTTATTCCCCGCATATCAATCCTTGAAGTACCAACGCAAGTGGATTACTTTCCTCAACGTGTACGGAAAAGGTTTTACGCTGTGAACTATACAGCTCCTTACTTTGGCTCGAAGCCTTAGTACGCATGCTCATAGTGATATGTATAAAGGTGGGGTGGCAGCAACGAAGGGACAAAAGTTTGCTCGTACTGAAAATAAAGAAAAATCTAGCTTATGCGATCTGTCCCAAAAATAACGAATATATAATTCATATTTCGAGTTCTAAGAAACATAAAACACTTGTTATGATCTCATTTTAAAGCTTTCGAATGTGCTCTATTTTGATACAGTAAATATTAGGTTTAAGCTTTAAAAAGATAAGAAAAATATAAATCTAACTCTTTCTCTTGTTTTTAATAGCAGCGCTGCAATTTTTCTTACACTGTTAGACATAAGGGAGAAACTAAAGACCTCAGCTGGGAAAAGGATAAGATTGGTTCGTTGATTTAGTTTCAAAAGATCTGGGCTGAAAGCCAATATGCAAAATGTTTTCTGAGAGGAGAATGTCTTTTGTATACAAATAAATTGATTATTTAATTACTTTGTAAATGTTTTATATTATTATATGTTGTGTTAAAAGTCTGATTAGGTTTAAGATACAATTTCTTAGCAGAACTACAACATTTCCAGCTAACGAGCCGCCACTGTTTTTCACTCATTCCGCTATAAGAGCTATTTAATATGGAGCTGAGAGCATCGCCTATAGTTTGGAGTTCCCACCAATGCGCACACGATTCTTTCTCGGTGCCAATTCAGTTTAAATACTGATTTTCGACGGGTTATCATCTAAAAAGGACCAAGGATATGTAAAATTTTCTTTCATGTTAGTGAAAGTGCCGATTTTGATGGTGGTGGCGTTATTTTTTGGGCAGGAATCATAATAAATAGACACACAGATCTAGGCACCTTTCAGAATGGCTAGGTATTGCTCTGACACACAGAGGTGAAATTTGGACACCTTATGTTGAGATTTTCAGGAAAGTCATTGACCCGAATTTAATTTTTATGGACGACAACGATCAATCTCATCGAGCAGAGCTAGTAGACGACTTCCTACAGAGTGAAAAAATTCGGCGAATGGACTGACCAGCCAAACCTCAGCCTCATCTAGCACGTGTGGGATACATTAGAAAGACGCATTACAACGCGAGAACCCACCAATCACATTCCCTAAGAGCTCCGAACAGCTATTGTAGAGGATGAGCCTTATTGCCTCAGAACCTCATTAATACGCTTATCAACATCATAAAGGATCGTGTCATATCTGCGTGACTGTCAGAGATAATCATCTACTGCATTAAATTTTCGTATACTCTGCTATCGAATAATGCAAATATGGCCTACTCTTGTATCTACGAATTAATAAATCCAATTCCCATAATAGTGCTTGATATTACTCTCACATTTGATAGATCATCTAAATATAAATCTATCAAATTTCAATGTATTTCTTTACCTTTAATGCATATTACGCATAATTTTGCACATTATCCTTCAAGTTTGTTAGCATCCGTGTATATTATATCTATTATTGTTTGATAATGTAATGTACTGATTTTCATTTGTGTATTGGTATCATATATTAATATTTATTTTTTTAATAAAATTTTTTTAACTTACATTACATATACATAGTGGTGGTCAAGATTGACCGTACGATAATTACATAGCCGCGTTCTTTGACTACTTTTAAGTAAAAGAAATGTTAAGGCGAAAATACTGATAAACCTATACACTTTGTATTAATGAAAATTTGAGCACAGCCAATTACAAAACAGTTTGAGCTTATAAACGCCTTTCGTAATACGTTTAAAAATACTTGTACCAAAAAGGCATGATTTAATAATCTAGCCCGGCGGTTCTTTAACGTCCCTAGACAGCGGACCCCCTTCAGAGATCACTCGCCCTTGCGGACCCCCAAGAATTAACTCAAAGTTTAAAGCCCAGAATTTGCATCATACATATTTATTTCTAGTGTTTCATCACTAATTTTCACCATTTAAGGAAGGAATTTTTCGTCCCCTCATAATTTATTCTTAGCATTAAAGAGCAAATGCTCTTTTCTTAGTATTTTTCGGACCTTTCCGGAACACTGAGAGGATCTCGCGGACCCTTGGGGGTCTACAGTTGAAGAACCGCTGATCTAGCCAATTCAGCCGATAATTTAACTTTTAAGGCAAACGCGCATGCGCGAATCTTCGCCTCAGCTAATTTAAGTTTTAATTATATCATTTTCGAAGGTTTATTTTTTTCATAATTTCACCAAATAGCAGTAATTGATGCCAAAAAGTGGATGTGCAAAATACTTAAAAATTGTTTTTTTGTTTTTTTTATATCATTGAGTCACAAATAGCGTTTTTTGTTAAATTTGGGGTGTGCACAAGTGACTCAATTTTATTCATTTTTAAACCAATCGAAAACTTGCTTTTTTTGTTAATAAAGAGAGACTTAATGCGTTGATGAATAATGGTTTGTTTATAAATATAGGAGGCGAAGTTTTGTCGTGATTGGTTATAATTTAATTGTCATTAATACAAAAAGAACGTTGATTTCTCAGCATTTTCTCATAAACATTTTTGGCTTAAAATTCTTAAGGAATGCCGCTATGTGGTTCTTGTAGGCTCGATCCTGACCACCTTTTATATATTAAAATATATTATAAATAAAAATAGAAATAGGAATTATATGTAAAGTATATTTTTATAGAATAAAAACGACTTGAAAAGAACATTTATCGAATTGTGCACTACGATAATAAATACAATGATATCTAGAAATAATTTATGGTTCAATATATATTTAATATAATAAATAAACACTCAAAAGAAATTTCACATACTTTAAAAGGAAAACAATTTTCTCTAACAATAGAATCCTAAATTGCACATCGTCTTTCTGAAATGTAAAAGAACGCGTCATTTACAGAAGTACATTACAAGACAAAATGAGTGGAGAATTCTAAGTGATTAACTTTTTTTGTCTTTAGATAAGTTTCAAGGTAAACCCACTCATGCCAATTGCGGTTATCGCAGAATTTTCTCGGATTTTCGTGTCAGCGCCGCTGACACTTACTGCGAGGAGTCGAATTATTGAGCGCATAAGATTTCGAGCTCCATTTATCTTAATGCTGTTTTGTCTTTTGACTTCGCTTTACTCTTGCCAATTACAGCTATATTCTCTAATTTCCAATAAAATAATTAAATTTAATTCCTCGGTTAATTCCTCCGCGAATTTACATTTTGAAAAAACGTCAGATCTACTTTATATCTAATGTCTAATGTTACACAACTTTTATAGTCCTCCTATAGTGCCGAGCTAAAAACTTTTCACTGATTTAAACGAAAGGTTATATTAAACATTAATAAAATAATCACTGACATTATGGCCATAGAAATAACATACTACAATATTAGCAAGTTCTTCGTAGTCACTTATTTCCTCATAATGAAAGTGTTGTTAATTTTCATATATGAAACATAATTGATAGGGGAGGAACATATTAATGAATTATATTAGTCTTAATACAAAAAACAATGCTTATTACTTTATTTTAGTGCAAAATTCATTCTTTCAAACAGGTTTCTTATAATATCTTGTAACGGATATAGGGCTTACTAAAAATAAAAACACTATATTCAACTCCTTTGAACGATTTTGCTTTTACGTTATTGTAGTGAAAATGTAAATTTAAGAAAAACTACTAAAATACAATTCTTTTAGGAAATTCCTAAGCAATATTAAAAACTTAGAATTGATGCTAATTATACAGAGTTCAAGTGATTTATTTGAAAATCAAACGAAAAATCAATCTTCAACAAAATTAATCACTCATTTGAATAAAACCAATTGATACAAGTGTGATGCTTTTACCATTCCTGTATAATGTGCATGTCATCAGAAAAGAACTTACGATATTAAAAAGAAAAGTAGACTGCGATATTAAAAATTCTTATATTATATTTGTATTTAATATAACATATTAATATTAAAAACACTTTTATGAATTACTGAGCAAATATTTGGCATTGAATAAATTCAGTTCTGATATATACTGTCCACAATTAATATTCCCATTTAGAAAGACAGTAACAGGGAAACTATTCAGTAGAAAAACTTCAAATTTGACCTGGAGACGTCTACAGCGATGGAATTGCATTTGGCCCAATAAGAAAAGTTAGTTTCGAATATTGTTGCGAGGGTGAAACCTGGCGTTGTAACACCTTAATAGATAATTCAAAACGTCGTAAACCTTACGATACACACGCACATTTTGTGATTATACAACAGCAGATTTGATTATTAACACGGAGACATTATGCTTGTAGCCTCTAAGGGCAACATACAAATTACACACAAATAGGAATATAGTGAAACGATGTGACCGCATGATGTAGCATTTATGCAAATGTTCGTAATGTGACGCACGTTTCGAAAGGAGCTGCTATAAAAAACAAAAAAAACTATAGAATGCGTCAGTTAATTGCCAGTGAGTAAATGACATGTTAAAATATGTCACGTTACAAGAGGGTGAAGAATTCTAGTGAAATTGCTTTACTTTAACAAAAGCTGTTCCTATAACAGCAGTTTGAAAGTGCAGGACATCAAAAGGAATAATAACGGGCCCTATAATTGCACATGATATATAAAAGATTGTCTTAAAATTTGAAGAAACAGATTCCTTAAACTTCCAAGCTGGTGGGGTTCTGGATCTGGTAGAATACGAAAAAACGTCCTCAAACCAGGATAATGTCAAATGACAGGCAATGAAGGAAGTAGTTACAGTTTTAGTGGAAGCAAGGGTAGGATGTATCTTGGAAAAAAGCAGTTTTTGATCTATTGCACCATTTTTAAGGAGCATGCACACGTTCCAACTGACCGGAGAGGCCGGTCTAATTTGCACGGTGCCTCCACCGTTTATTTCTGTTATTATTACCATAGACAGCAATCACATTAACAGGCGGCAGTTTTGGTATGGTGTCAACAATGTGTTGGCGTCATCGGTTTTGGGTGATTGAATGCCTTTCCAATCTTTCGATCTACAAACTGCCTGTATTAAACGGGTGCTTTTTTTCCTTTCTCCCAGTATGGCGTTTCATTTGGTAGCGCCAAACTACATTTTAATAGGTGGGGAAAGACGTCATTCCCAAGTCCAATATCGCCTACGCAGTGACGAAATACCAATTTCATGCTTAATGACCCTCATGCAGACTGCTATTGAACTCCTACCCCCCCCACCTTCTTTTAGTGGATCATTTCATTTGCTAGATCTAAACTATATTTTTAAGGGTGGGGTGGGGAAGAAGAACACGCTCTCTCACTTCCGAGATCAAACAGAAAACCCTATATAGCACGGATTTAAAAAAATTTACCCGCGACTCCTTTTACCTTTCATAAATTACTGAAGGCTTCCAAATGTATAAAAATGTACAAATCACATGTCATAAAATATATTTACATAATATGCTGTATAAAATGTTAGTCAACGTCACGACGCCCGTGATAGATACCAGAAACGCAGAATTTGGAAACTTTTGACGTAAATATTTATAAATGATAGAGAATTTTCAAACATCAACATCTTTTAACGTGTTAATGAAAATTAGCACAAATTAATTTAATGATATTGGCCTGAGGAAACTAAAATATTCTACTAGCTTTAATAAGCTCATTCAGTGACAACTTTAAGTGTAATTTTATATGTCAACATGGCACATCGTATACATAAATGTATTAATACGCTTTATAATTATGTCATAATTATTAATACATATCTTAACTGAATATATGAACTTTCAAAAGGAGATATTTACGAATAAATTTGTTGGGACCGGGTTCTCGTCCTATAAAAAAAAAATGCCGTACCGCGGTCTCATAAATGTTGAGAACATTGCTTTATACAAACCCGTAAGCACAATTCACAGAGTTGTAAAGCAAATGTTGCTCTATTACCAAATTTCCCATGTTTCACAATTGCTTAACCTGATAGAGTTTGATGAGAAAAATTTGCCCTGCAGTTTTATTTATTTTTATTTTATTTATTTAAAATATACAAATTTAGATTCAATATCCAAGTATGTGGTACATCAAAATAAGTAAAATTGGAGATTTGACCAGGGCAACACTAGAAAAAACTTACGTTTGGCAGAGTCAGTGTTGCCCGAAATAGTAAAAGGAAGAATGATAAATAAAATTACAACATGAGATAAATAATGGCACAAAACTAGATGACTAAAAAATGACAAGACAAAGTTAAAATTAAGGAAAAAAACCCACAACAAAAAATTAAAGTAACTGACAAGTCGGAGAATCGCGAATTTTGATAATATGAAATGTAAATTATAGTTAAGTAAACACATAAAACACAAAACAAAGGAAAACACAATAAGATAATTAAATACAATCAATGAGAAGATAAATAAGTTCTCAATACAAGCTTAAGGGATAAAAAACACGAGTATTAGCAATCTCTGTCGTGTGAGTATTCCATAAATTCGGCGCAGAATAATGAAGGCATCTTCTTATGGGACTAATTATAACTCCCATAGGAATTAATTTGTTAACACTGGAAGTGGGAAAGTGATGGGAGGGTATGACAATAGGTATTAGTTGGGTGTATTTATTCAAATTTAATCTTTGAAACATAATTTGGAGAATTTTAAAAATATATAATTTGCTAATGGTCAGTAGTTTATGCTTAACATTTGTATTAGAAATTGTGCCGCTCTGTAAATAGGAAAAAGACTCAAATTCGAGTCACGTGTTGGGCATTTTTTTCGGCTATCTTGAAATGATACACAGTGATACCATAAAATTTTACCTACTGAAATATAAATTTATTCACTTAAATATAATCAGCCGAAATTTTACTATCTAGGATAATAACTAGAATTGTTTTCAGTACATCCTAAAAAGAAGAACAAATTTTCTTATCTTTCTTTAGAAACAAAGGAAAACTATTTTATCTGCTAAAGCTTTTCTGTTAAAAAATGGCACAAATTTTCTAAAACTTATTTGTTTCAAACATCTTAAAAATTTCAGTTTCGAAAAATTCTAGATTTTGTGAGAACACCAACTATTAATTCACGAATTCTCCAATTCATTTATTTCCTCTTAAACCATTTGGGGGCTCTAATAAGCACATCTATTAATATCGATCAGTTGATAAATCTGTCAGATCGACAAAGTCTTTAAATTTTTAGAAATCGTACAAAATAAAAAAAAACAACTTCTTTTCACATAAAAAGCAACTCCTGACTTTACATGTATAGCGTCACACGAAGAAATCTATCTTCCAGCAGTTGGAAAACCTTTTCTGCATATAGTTAAGGTCTTCACATTCATTGCACTTTTCCCGAAAATTCGGGAACTAAAAAGCGATCTGACAAGATCATAAAAGGTAAATAAAAAATTCCATTAAAGCGTAAAATAGAAAAAATGAAGCTGAGAGCCTGATTTGCAGAAACATACTTAGAACTTTTCGAAATTAGTTGGGCATGGTCCAGTAATTTCATTAGGCCATTTGCATTTTAAGAGGCTGATTAAATACAGAGTGTGAAAAACTGCTGGCGAGGTAGTTATAAAGAAATCTTTTTTATTTTACTCTTTCGTTTTTCCTCTCTGTTCAAATTAAAAACTTTGGAAAATTTTTGGGTTTAATTTTACTGCACTATCGAGTAAGCGTGAACCGGCACGTCGATTAATGCTCAATAACACAAATGTCATTCTTTAAATTCTCCCTGCCTTAAAAATTCCTTCATTTTCTTTTCACAAGACAAAAGCTCCAGCTAAATAATTAAAAGAAGAAATGCAGGTAATTACGCATCGAACACGCAATTACGCGGATGCAACAAAAAAGAGAGTGGCGTAATGAGTTACATTAGTGAAATGAAAAAGGAGACTTGGACGTTTTTTTCCTAGAAACTAATAAAACTTAAAGACTGCCAAAATCAAAAAGTTTTTCATTATTTCTACTTCTGTTTGTTTCGTGAAGTAAATTGATTCAAAAATTCGATAAATTTTAATTAGAGCGGAAAATTTTCGTAAATGAATGTGCAAGCTTTTTAAAATTGTGCTTATTCATTCTAAAATTTAGCTTAAAGTAAGGCGTGACGTATACACTATAACACATAATATTTTTTCAACTACTACTATTCTTAAGCTAATATGCGAATGTGTCATTAAACTATTTACACTAGAGGTGAAAGGGAAGTAATTCTCTCATACGAATTAGTGAACGATCCTGGCTATCTATTATAAATAGGAAGAATAGATCGGTTGTTCCCTCAGCATGCAATTTTACATATTTCAATTTCATAGCTTAAAAACTTTACTTTTATGTACGCAGAAGTATTTTTTTTTATCATAAAAAGTACTTTTGCGCACATACTATGAAGTGAGAGAATATACTTTTTATACAACCGCTCTTAAAATTTATGAAATCGCCTCGGTAGAATAATACTCGGAAAGTATTGAGAATATATCTAAATTTAATTTAAAAAAAAATCAGGAGGCTATAGAAGAAATATATTTTACAGATTTCTTCCAAAGGAAACACAGATGACCTCAATTCTAATTTGACACAATAAACTAGAAGCTATTCTGCATGTAATGCATATTAAATGATGCTTAGAAAACTCTGGAAACACGTTCAAATTTAATTTTAAATAAATATGGTGCCTATAGGAGAAATATACATATTATGTGATTCCTGTAAAGAAGACGTGTGTGACCTTAATTCTATTTTGGGAGAAGAAGCAAGTAACTATGCTACATTTCTAACGCAGGTAGTGTGTTGTTTGGGAAGTATCAAAATACTCGTATGTTTAAATTCAAATAAAATAAAAAAATATGTAAAAAAAACTCTTGATTTATTTTCCTTGTACGCAGATATGCATACAGGTGAAGTATCGTATAGGGGCAACTTTCAGTCTAATCTACAGTAAAAAAAAAAATCGACGCACCAAGAAAGAGTTGTCCGATTGTAATGAAATTTCGTATGCAAAGACATTTTGACCGAACATGCAAATGATTAAAATTTGGTGTCCAATGAATGAATAGCGGGAACTCCAGCGCATCGGAACTGCGCATTCAGCAGGTGTATATAAGGAGCGATTCTCAATATGTGGTCAAAATTTCTGTTGCATTTTGACTGCGGATATCTTACGTCGACTGTAACAATGCCTCGCCGAAAGATTCGTGCTCATTACGAGCATATGTCAGAGTTTGAAAGAGGTCGTGCTATCGGATTGAAAGAGGCTGGTTGGACGAATCGAAGAATCGCTGGACATGTGGGTCGAAGCGATGCGGCGATTGGACGGTGCTGGCAAGAGTGGGTCAACAACGGCAGATGTCAGCAGCGGTCGACCTAGGGCCACAACAGAACGGGAAGACAGAGCGATTGTCAGAGCAGCTGTCACAGCACCGGATTCGTCGTTATCAACTATCCAACGTGTGGCCCGCACACATGTGTCCAACATGACCCTCTGCAGACGACTGAGAGAGCGGAATTTACGCTCGCGCCGACCGTTACGCCGCTTACCTCTCACGCCTTTACACCGTCAAGTCCGATTACAGTGGTGCCGGGCTCGATCAACTTGGAACTGCGCTGACTGGGGACGTATAGTCTTTAGTGACGAGTCCCGTTTCCAACTGTGTCCTGACGACAACCGCAGACGTGTCTGGAGACGTCCAGGGCAGCGTGGGGATCCTGCCCTTACTATCGCACGCCACACATGCCCACAACAGGGCGTTATGGTCTGGGGTGCCATCTCCTTTGATAGCCGGACCCCTTTGGTGGTCATTTCTGGCACACTTACAGCACAGCGGTACGTAGACGACATTCTACGACCGGTTGTGTTACCGTTCCTTTTGCGACACCCTGGACTTACGTTTCAACAAGACAATGCCCGGCCGCACACGGCACGTGTTGCTATGAATTGTCTTCAAGCTTGCCCAACACTTCCTTGGCAAGCTAGGTCTCCTGATCTCTCTCCCATAGAGCACATTTGGGACGCTATGGGAAGGCGATTGCAACCATCCCGGAATGTTGACGATTTAGCCCGACAGTTGGAGACAATTTGGCAAGAAATTCCGCAGGACACCATCCGGGATCTTTATCAGTCTATGCCACGCCGGGTGACAGCTTGCATCCAGGCCAGAGGTGGACCAACGCCTTATTGACTTCCTCCCTTTGTAACGGTCAAACTCTGCAATAAATCATTCAATTGTTCTGAAATTTTAATCGTTTCTTTTTCTATGTATGTTCTTCATATCCACCAATTTTTATCGCAATCGGACAACTCCTTCTTGGTGCGTCGATTTTTTTGTTATAGAGTGTATAAAAGCCGGAGGTTTTCGGAAGTTGCCCCTACTCGATACTTCCCCTATACACATAGCTGTGTACGAAAACAGTAGCATATAGGGGCCACTTGGTATATATTCAAGGAAAGTAGCAGAATTCTTTTAACGAACAAAAAACGAATGATGTAATTATACACAAAAAAAATTACCGATAGTGACTGATGTTTACCCCAAAATATGAGTTTATTAGCTGAACTAGTTCTCAAGATATAAATTTTTTTTTTCAGAGAGATTATTGTAGGTCACCCTATATACATCACCCTAATACATACCCCCTAATACGGTCACCCTGTATACATCACCCTAATACATACCCCTAATACATAGGTCACCCTGTATACGTCACCCTAATACATAAAACACAAAACAAAGGAAAACACAATAAGATAATTAAATACAATCAATGAGAAGATAAATAAGTTCTCAATACAAGCTTAAGGGATAAAAACATGAGTATTAGCAATCTCTGTCGTGTGAGTATTCCATAAATTCGGCGCAGAATAATGAAGGCATCTTCTTATGGGACTAACGTCTATTATGAGACTATAACGTCTATTATGGGACTATATACGTCATTTTTCTTAGTTTTGAACCAATTTTTTTTTACTTTTTTTGTAGATGAAGAATAGCTCCCAATTCTTTGTGTTAAATTATAATTAGGCTACCTGTGTTTTCTTAGGAAGAAATCGGATAAAACTTATTTCTCCCACAGTCTCCTGATTCTTTAAAATTAAATTTGGATATATTCCCGATACTTTTACAGTATTATTCTATATGCGTTAGACGCAATATGGATTCTAGTTTCTCACTTCAAATATAATTGAGGTCACCAGTGATCTTCTTTAAAGAAATTATACAAAGATATTTCTCCCATTGTCTCCGGGGATTTTCTAAATCGAATTTGAATATATTCAGGACATTTTCTGGGTATTATTATTATATCTAAGTATGATGAAGCATAGCTTTTAGTATTTGCCTGAAATTAGAATTAATATCACCTATGTTTCTTTTGTAAAAAATCGTATAAAACATATTTCTCCTATAGTCTCCTGATTTTTTAAAATTAAATTTGAATATGTTCTCGACACTTTCGATTATTATTTTATATGTGTTAGATGTAGTATAACTTCTAGTTTTTGGTCTAAAATTGAGGCCATCTGTGTTCCATTCCTTTTACAGAAAACATATAGAATACGTTCTCCTGAGTTTTTCGAAATCGAATTTGAATACGTTACCGATACTTCCCGAGTATCATTTTATCTACGTAATATACATCATAGCTTCTAGCGCTTTCTGCGTTAAATTAGAATTGAGGTCACCTAAGGTTCCCTTGGCATAAATCGTATAAAACCTAATTCTGCTAAAATCTCCTGAATTTTTTAAAATTGTATTTGAATATGCTTCCTACGTTTTCTGAGTATCATTCTAGGTTCATTAGATGCACCATGGCTTCTAGATTTTTGTTTAAAAATTAAATTGAGGTCATCTCTGTTTCCTTTACAAAAATCATATGAAATACGTTTTTTTCACAAATTTCTGTTGTAATTTGAAGTCCAGAAAAAAGTTACTTCCCGAGGTCGCATATCTAAAACATTTACGTATTTGTAATTAGCGTCAAAAATGCTCTTAAATCGTGCTAATGACTTGCTTTAATTCGCGAAGGGAAGCTCCTGTGGAAAATAGAAATAGCTCTTTTCAAAGGAAACCTGACAATAACACGTTTCTGAATCCGCAAATAAGTTTAGCCATAAAAAAAGGAGACGTTGAGGCTTTGAAATAGGGATGTTACGCTGTTTCTATACTATGAGCTTAACGCTCAGAAAAGAATTATCAATGGGAGTAAGAAACAGAATTGTTAGGTACGTTAAATAAAGTACGTCGACGAGAGGTGTAGCAAAGGATGCTGGTTGTTCATTGTTGGTGGGTATATTTGGTGTAAATATAAACGAAAAAGGGGGTTACGGTTATAAAAGTTAGCAGAACGGTAGCCTAAATAAAACTTCAAAGCGTGAAAACAGAAAATTACATTAAATGTAACTTCAGAACCATAAATATACAACGAAATAAATGAAGACAAAGTGTGGAAAAACAGATGGTACTGCCTGTATCAGAACGGTATAAGACTGTTTTAAAAATAGGATTTTTGAACAGGAAAGCAAAATAAAACTATCTAAACAAATACGTAAAACTAAAAATATCATGGCCTGTAGGTAACTGAATGAAAGTGATGAATCACGGATTTGCTTTGGTCATACAAAATGATGCTGAAACCTTTTTCTAACGACACACCAATGAACCTTATAACCATATGCGTAAATCCCTGGGGGGACGGGGGATGTGTTCCCTCTCAATAATTTCGCTACTTTCACCATAAGCTTGAACCAGCAGCATATAAAATTTATTATACGAAAACGAAAATTTTCAGAAACTTGTAAAAATTCGTATTTTTTGAAGATGCAATTGATTTCAATTCAACGAAATGATATGGCTGTTATTAAATAAAAATTATAAATTCAATTAAAAATAAGAAATAATATTAAATGAATCGCAATGCAAAAAATAAAAGGACTTTAAAATCCTCCAGAATTAGCGGAAAATGACCAGAATTGGTGATGCCCAACTTTCAAGAGATGTGGCAAGGTATGTGTGTAAAGTAGGGAGAAGCAATTTGAAACCCACTCTTTCATGATTTCTTTACTCATTTTACCATATTTTGCGCATGTGGTATAAACATTAGTGGCACGAAACGTGTGTGTGTGGCGGCGTACGTGTGGCCCAAAATATAAAATTGATTCACACAAACATTACAGCAATTTAACTTTCAATTTTCCATCTATTGATAGTACGGGCATAACAATATGTTGTTAAAACTTCTCTTGAATCGATTGGAACATTCCCGTCTACAAGTATTTTTTCTAGCATCAAGCAAGTGTTGATATCTTCCCAATCCTTATCGAATCGTTCAGAAAGTTCTTCTATAGCATAATCATTAACTTCATAATATAATTTCCTGTAATCCTTTTCTGAATTTGATGCTTGATATGAAGGTGCTGTACCATCAAATCTTTTCGGTGGACGTATGACTCTCATTGTGCCAATTTCATCCAGTTTCATTTCCTCAACTTGCAAACACGATTTTCCATAAATTGTTTGAAATTCTTTATCGTTTCGAATTCTCTTCATATCTTTTATTTGTGCCTGCACAACACAAATAACGCCAGTTACTGTTGTGTTGACAGCTTGAAAAGATAAATTTAAATTCTGCAGTCTTTCAAGTAAGGTTAATGTGATGTTCAGCAATAAAAGAGTACTTCCTTTTTGGAATTGTTTAAGTAAACCACCTACTTTCATGGCTTTATCCGAACTGCTATCGTAAATTTCTTGAAGCGCTATTAGAATGTCTGAATATTGCTTAAGCACCGCTACAATTACTTTCTTATTGCTTATGTTTTAGATTTTGAAAACGATAGTAACGTAAATAACAATAGCATTATAGATTACATTCCTGATGATGGTAACAACTCTGTAAATCACACTTTTAATAACAAAAATCGTTCAAATTATACATCTGATAATGGATTTTGCGGGGAAAATTGTACTTTGAAAGAAATAAGAAACATGGTGAGCGCTTACAATTCTTGTAAAAGAAAGAAATTTCAGCAGACTCAAAGACGTTGTCAAAAGCAGTGGATTATAAAACAATACGTCGTTTTAAAAAATATATTACCGAATTTGTGACAAATATCAACGCTTACTTTTTGAAAAATTCAAAAACGCTATAGGTGAAACATCTATCCGTACATGATGTTGATTTAAAGAGGTGGGATTACCATAAAGCAAAGGGCTTAAATATTACAAATTGTACGATTTCAAAAAGCTTTATAGATAGAGTAAAAAGCGTGGGTATAGTTTACCGTAAAGTTACGAATGTTAAGATGAAGTTAAAAATAAATATAAGGAAAGTGTTGAAAACACAGTAATTGAATTTGTTTTAGCACCACGCAATGCATTTACACATTGTTCAAAGATGCCAAATATTTACCGCTGATCAGAGTAGTTTTGCATATTTTATACCAAATAAAAGAACATTATCTCACAAAAGTGAGAAAACAGCCCAACTTTAGTTTCGTCAGTTTTATATATATGTGACTCACTCATAGAAGAAGTTTTAATGCATTGAAGATAGAAGAAGTTTTAATGCATTGAAGATATAAGAAGTTTTAGTGCACTGCGATGCTTTAAAACAGAGTAACGCTGTACTATGACGCAGGAACGACTTAATTCTATT
>QLNU02015360.1:143647787-143682882 GCA_006491805.2 Dysdera silvatica
TGGAACTGGTATTTTGATTGTCCACCTTCATATCTCTTCGCCTTCTCATGAGCTGTTTTGTCTTCTCAGATAATTTACTGTTGTGCTTTTTACAGGTTACACCACCAATTTCCCCAGCAGTTTCAACTATTGTCTTAACAATGTTTTCATTTGCTTCTGAGATATCACTTTCATCAATAAGTCCTTCCAGTGCAGAAAAGCGATTTTTTAATTCCAACTTGAATGCCTCGGTATTTACTTTCAGTTTCATTAGATCCACCCTCTTACTTACTTGTTTCCTAATGAGCTTCTGTCGTTCTAATTTAGTATTTAAGTGCACTTTACATCTCACCATTCGATGATCACTTCCAGTATTAAATCTGTTCAGTACACTGCAATCTTCAATAATTGATTTCTTGTTTGCCAGGATATAGTCAATTTCACTAGTTCCCCCATTTGGGTGTTTCCATGTCCATTTTCTTTGCGGTTTCTTCTTAAAAAATGAATTCATGATGCTAAGGTTTTCAGCTTCTGCAAATTCGATGAGTTGATCGCCACGTTCATTCCTTTCCCCATATCCGTATTTACCAACCGATGTCTCTCCTTGTTCCTGTTGTCCAATTCTTGCATTGAAATCCCCCATGATGAGCTTGATATGTTGTTTCCCTTTGGTGTGTAACTCTTTGATTTCTTCATAAAATTCTTCAACCTCTTCGTCGGTATGGCTTGATGTTGGTGCATATACCTGTACTATTTGAAGTTGGTATCGCTGGGTTAGTTGAACAACAAGCCTCGCTGCTCGATCTGATGTACTTTCAACTTCCAGAAGACAGTCTTTAATTCTTTTGTTGATTAAGAAGCCAACACCACTTGTTCTTCCAGTTTCCGTTCCTCTATAGTAAAACAAATGTCCGCTTTTCAGTTCCACCAACTCTTCACCTTTTCTTCTAACTTCACTGAGTCCTACAATGTCCCATTTGATCTTGTCTAGTTCCTCTTCCAATTCCCGAAATTGTGCTTCAGAAGCAAGGGATCGTCCATTAAACGTAGCCATACCAGACATATGTATATATATATATATGGAGAGGGAGAGCAGAGAGCCCTTGATCCAACAGGGATTTAAAAGCAAAAAGCCTAAGTTTTGTCTTGGGTTATAATAGTAAAAAAAATGATTAATTGGAAAATATAATCATTTAAAAATAAATTGAATAAAACAGCAAAATATCGAATGAACTGAAAAGATAACCGTCAATCACATTCATCTTAAAGTTAGCAATGTAATGGATCAGAAAAACTCTATGTTATAAATAAATATATTTGAAACAAAGCGCGATGAAGAAGTCAACATTGTATGCAAAGTGTGCATTATGTTTCAGAAAATTTTATATAAAAAATATAAAATTTTAATTTATTTTTTCAATATTCCATGCATGTCGTTTTAATAATGGCTCATATTATATAAATACATGATAAGTCTGAAGAAAACAGTAAGAGAAAAATTATCCCTACTACGCACACATGAAAATCCAGTAAGAACAACTAAAGCAGGGGGTCTTCAACTTTCGGCCCACCTACATATTTTATGCGGCCTGCCGGCTCATGTAAAAATACAAATTGTTTCATACAAAAATAACATCCCTTGATTCCTTTGAGCCTTAAATCTCAAGTTAAGTTTATTATTACGCATGCGCGTAGTTTATTATTATGCATGTGCATAGTTTATTATTATGCATGTGCATAGTTTATTATTACGCATGTGCGTAGTTTATTATAATGCACGTGCATAGTTTATTATTACGCATGTGAGTAGTTTATTATTACGCATATGCGCAATTTATTATTATTTATATGCACAGTTTATAAAATAGTATGCGTAGTTTAGTTTATTTTATCGCGTTAATTCTTTTGTTCAACGAAATATGTCTGGCTACGAAGAAAGCAAATAACTCATTTCTTACTGACAGCACAAGCTTATATTTGATATTTGGGAACAAATAGTTTTTCGCTTATAACTTTCAAAAGATATGAGGTAGCAACATGTTATTTGGTGCATTTATAGAAATATATATGCTTGTATAGTATTTATCCCATTGGTAAATGGCAATCTGGGAAAAGCTGAAAATTTTAGTTTCGAAAAATATAGAGAAAGAGAATCATAAACTGCATAAATGTATTTTAATAGAGAACGTGTATAAATTTTGCATCAAACTAATTCAAAACTAATCTGTGATTCTCCACATACTTAATTCAAATCTCAAATACTTTAATTGATAATTGTATATAGAATATAAATATATTTGAATCCTTATTTAATTTATGTAAAAATCAGACAGGATAATAAAGCAATGAAGTATTCTTTATTAAATAATTTCAAAGACGTTCAATCGAATTATACTGACTTTTTGTAGATTTACTGTCTTAATCTATAAAGTATTTATGGAAAATAAGGAAAGCCGGGTGAATTCTAGCGCCATCATCCGTAGTATCGCCATCTCAATCAACGTATGTTCTTAGATAATAATAGGGAATTTCTTTGTGCCAGGAAACGGACATTCTGTTCATATTTTTGGAACTTCAAATATGTAAAAGTATAGATGCGGATATTATTATACTGAAAATTAAATTTTAGAATGCCATATTTTCCATGTGGACGATTTAATTCACATCTAGTACCGATATACACATGCTTATTTTTGTAAGTAGTAAGAAAAAATCATACAAGTAAAAGAACACATTAACATCACACCTTCGGGAAGCTATGATATACTCATAATCGTGTATTGTTGTGTTAAATAACTGTCACTTTGTAGAAGTTATTTTTAAGCAGTAAAGGCGAAAATTTAAAACGGGTATCATTGATCTTCTATGGACAATAATTAACGATGGAAGTGGTTAATGTAAGTAAGGGTTCCCCCTTTTATTTATTTTTTTTTGGTCATCTATACATTTATTCCTTAAGGGGCTTTCAAACATATGCCAAATCTATTTATTTTCGTTTCCGGTACATTTTTTGAGACCATTACAATTATCATTAAATTCATGAAAGAACTGGATTGGTCACAATCCTTTCAGAGTTGTTTTATATTTCTTAATCACATTTTCGGATGACCAATCTGAAAACCCGAGTCAATGTATGAAGAATTTATGCAAAATAGATGAGTAAAGGTCTCAAAAAATGAATTCGTTATTTGTTTAAATATTGATTCATCAACTGCTAGGTGCAGACCTCTTCAAACTGGGTAGAGGACAAAAACGAATAGAAAAGCTTTGTCTTAGCTTTCCAAGAAAAAGACATTTACACGAACAGTATCTTGCATGACTATAAACTTCTATCATAGAAAAATTCTGCAAATCCGCTATCTGAAGTGACTACGTAAAAGTGGTTTCTCAGATGAATGTCTCACTTTCTTGTTCAAGGATACAGAATAAATGTCGTGAGACAAAGCAGAAATGAGCTCCTGAGCACCTTTAATAAACTTTAAATTGTCCTTCAAAAATTCATTTTAAAGGATATTTTTCCACAAATAAGTATAGAAACCTTGTTTCAAAAAATGTTGAATTCACCTAAACTCATAATAATTTTAAAAGAAAGGATCATACAATTTCTGCGAAAATTTGTCAACAGACAAGGTCAATTTCAACACGATCTTTTCTCATGTTAGAATTCAAAAGATGTGAAATCATTTGTGCAAGAAACTGATATGAAAATACTTGAATAGACTGAAAATTTTCTGACGTTAAGCCCGTTCGAAAATCTGTGGATTGTTTAAAAAAAAAAGCTCTTGGAAAATTTAACTGTATTTAAGAAGGGAACGAATGATTACAAATGTGATAAAGGTATGGTTCCACCATGAGAAAATAAAAAACATGTGTTGTAAGCTGGTGAAGCCAATGCCAAAATAGGTCCACGATGCAAATGAAGCAGTAGGAAAACATCTCTCTCTCTCTCTCTCTCTCTCTCATTTACTTGCTATTATGAAATTATTAGAAAAATTTAATTAAAAACTATTAATAAATAATATAATTATAACTTTTAAAAAAATATTGCCAGATTTTCTTTAATACAAATTAATTTGAACGTTACGGTATAATATAAAAATTATACAGTGAAACCGGTTTATAACATTGTTTTCCTCCGATCCCAACAGATATAGTGTGTATCATATCCAACTTTGTCCATAGCGGTAATTTTCTCGGGTCCGTTGATTATCGTTATAGACAGATTTCGTTGTATTAAGTATTTTAGCCGGCAGCGGATTTACCAATAAGCCAAATAGGTTGAAGTTTAAGACGGCAAATTTTGAACAGCGGAAAATTTGCGAAGGTAAATTTGACTATTTTGACTAATTGAATTATTAATTTCTCAGAAATGTTTCCTACCTAACGAAATGCAGCGCTATTTCTATGTCAGCTGGAACACCTATTTAAATTAAAATAAGTGGCGAATACGTTTGTCTTTTCTCCTGCGGAAACATCACAACCGCTAAGCAAGTTGAAGACAAAGAAAGGAAGATGAGTGCAACGCACTGCATATCGTCCGCTCCGTGGGCGTATACGGGGAGCTAAGGGAGCTCTTGCCTCCCCCCTCCCACGAAAAATTTCAGGGACAATTGTAAAAAGTCTTTAGTTCCACATTTTGTGAAACTAAACCAGTGAATTAATCTCATCCCTCCCCTCAAGCTGAGATCTTTGTCTACGCTCCTTGTTTGCATGTCGCCAAATGTTGATATTCTTTAAGAATGAAGAATGTAGAATTCTCTTCTGAAATGTAGCATTCTTTAAGACTGTGGCAGTTTTTCTTTTGAAACCTCGTTTTCTCGTTTGAAACAAATAAAATATTGTTTGAGATCAACTATGTAGGGAAACAGATCGAATGAGTTAACAATTTTATCAATTGAATAGGATATATTGGAATCAATTTCATTTAACATCATTGTTAAATAATTTGTAGAAAGAAAAATGTAGACAGCAATATTTCTAAGTATTTAGGGTTTACTAAAGAACGAATCTAATTATGATACTTTAAGTTTTAGGAGCTGTGTTAGCACTTTTGTAATAAAAACTTGATAATTGTTATTGTTTGAAATTGCTAGTTTTTTGGGTGCTTTGTGTATGTGTTATATTGCATCATTGAAATGGAGTGAATGATATTTTTTATATTATAAAATTCTATTTATTTTTAAGAATTACTCTGCACCTTCTATACTTTCTATAAAAATTAACCTTTTTATATTTCCCCATCTTTTATATACATTTTTAAATGTTATGTTCAAATGCGTTACTACGCATTGGCAATAGGAGAGCTGTTACGGGTGCTGTCTCGAGAGAGTCCCCAAAGGCAAATTTGCGAATACATGCGAACAGACGAATTCGAAATAACTGCATTGGGCATCAAATTAAAAATTTAACAAAGACACCAAAATCTCCGTTATGCCTCTGGTTATCTTCTGTAAGATTAGAGGGCACCATATGTCAGCCTACAGGGGAAAACACATGTCTACCTATAGGCGGAAAAATATGTCAGCCTATGGGCGTTAAATCGTAAATCTGTGTTTAATTTTACCATATTAATTCTGGAGTTAAAGAATTTAATTAGTTCTATATAAGCTTCGATACACCTATAGAGACCTGCTGAAGGGTTTGAAACGAATATATTCATCGTGTCTATATTGAACAATTTTCATCGATTGTAGAGCACGAATGGTCCGGTCTTTTTAAGTACCAAATTATGACACATTACAAACATGATTCTTCAAATTATAACGTTGAAAATTATGACATAAACCAAAATTCTTTTCCTATAAATGTTTATCTCTGTATACCATAAATATTATGACCAATTAGAACCCAACCGATGATTTACAATCTCGGATATCTTTCAGGTTTAGGATAAAAAAAATTTGTTCCATGAGTTGAGTCTGTTAATGGACGACACATCTTCGAAAGACCTCCAAACGGTCGTTAGCGCTGTCTCCCCTTTTTTTACTATCTTTTTTCGTCGTTTCTCTCACGGGAAGCCTCAACTTCCATCAATAATGGCCTATCTAATGACACTGCAATCCGGCACTTCTACCGGATGACGTTAGCCGTCTTCCAGCCTGTGGTCCTAATCATTACCGGATCTCTCCGTCAATTAGGACTTACCTTATTTAAAAGGCGTTTAGAGCGGCTTTCTACTTTTTTGCCGTTAGATGCCTAGTGCTGATAGAAGAATAACTGAAGCCAACGGTGTCATATCACATATCGGCGTACGTGAAATGGTCTTTTCCATCTTGTAATACTTATCTTCAATTTACGGCCAAAAAAATGAGTGATATAGAAGGGAAAGGTAGCTGAAATTTTCTGCGAAATAACTTTTCCTCTGGACAGTTATCTCTGATGCTGTTGCATGATAACTATAAATTCTTCACACATTTAATATGATCTATAATATTAAGCATCATATACTCTTTGTTTACTTTATTCATCTAAAGTCCATATTTGTATTTGAATCGCATTTCAAACTTCAAACCAAATAATCTAAAGGACTTTGTGTGAAATAACTAGTAGAATGTTGTCATTGGTGCAACGTATCAGAAATATTCCTGGAGGTTTCGAGAACTGCTGTTTTCTTTATCAAGCGAAGTGTTGGGAAAGTAAGAATGTTTCGTATTTATACCTCCTTCCCTAATTCCGGAATTTCTCGGAGAAATCCCGCACCCGAGTTTTTCATAAACTCTTATATCCGGGCATCCACATCTTTTTGCACAAATCTCGTATGATTCAGTCATATATTTTGTGATGTTAATGGTCCGATTTCGTAAGCGAAAAGCCTACTAGGGCGAAAAGTATCAATTTTATGAAGAGATTTTGCGGCATTCCAATAAGAAGCATGTCCTTTCTCCCATACATGTTCTTTCATTCTTTCAGAAGATCAAACATCTCATCCTTCTCCACAACGCAATGATGTTCCTTTTTTTTTGCTTACAAAGAGTTCTTCCTGTTTTGCCACTGTGTACTTTTTCACAGTTCTTACACGGTATCTGGTAAATAGTTCCATTCAATTCTTCTTCTGGAACTCCGTCTTTTACTCTAACTAATAAATTACATAAAGTAGTAGCTAACTTGTAAACGATCTTAATGTCAGATTTCCTCAACACACGCGCAATCTCCTCAAAAACTCGTTCCACATGGGGTAAAACAACAGTTCCTCTGGTTCGTCTCTGCTCCACAGCTTCTCTGTCTCATCAGATGATCTCAAAGAAGATCGTCAGACCTGCTTCGAACTATGAAGTTTCTCAGGTAGCCATTACCCAGACTTTGAAATCTTAATCTTACATAAAATTCAAAAGAATGTCTGCAATTTGAAGAGTAGAAATGTAATGAGTGAGAATTTATATTTGTATTAAACCATGGCAGATGGTATATTAAGTCATTTATTTATGTTTTTATAGAAGGATACTATGCTTGATGACTTTTATTTGAATCCAAAAGTCAATTAATTTTTGATCTGATAATCTAATAATTTATTAACATTACAAAATATAATACAATCGAGCCTCATTAACGTGACACATTCACGGTAACAAAAATCTTTTCATGTTAGTTTATGTTATCCAGAAAGGATAGGCTCTTACTACCATATAATTTAACAAGAAATTGAAGTAACAGTTGATGTTTAATTAACTCAGGGTAAACATGCTCATGTTAATGATGCTGGACTGTATAATAAACAAACAAACAAACAAACATTCGACCGTATTAACTCGCTTGCATCAACATGGTTAATGCAAGCGATTATTTGAGATTATTTTGATTATTTGATTATCAAGAGGTAGGCCAATTAGCATTTGCCTACCTCTTGTTCAAAACTTGTTAAATCACATTGATGTGTGTGATTGTGATGTCTACCTCAATCTACTTTCATATAGCATATATTAATTTATACATAACTTATGCATCATCCACATTAATGAAATTGGAACGGAGGTTATGAAGAAATGAAATTTTTGGATACAACTCACCCTTTGCTGCTTCGTTTCATAAAACACTTATCTCCATGCCAGCATTCTTTTTGAGAAAGCAAAAGTACCCAACTCATTCGTAAGTCACGTCGAGAACTTCTAATTTGCCTTCGATCAAACTCGTCTGTTTTTCAAAATTCCCACCACTCGTTAAAGTTCACAAACTGTTTGGCTTCATTCATTTAACTCTCCTGATTTTTCGTTCCTATATCAGCAACATAGAATTTTTAAATTGGGTTTAGATATAGAGTTTCAATAGAGTTTTTATTGGGGGAGGGCAAGCACACATAACATACTCTTATATTTTACAGTATATGTAAAATAATCCTGCTTTTGTGCCTTTGTCGCCATATCCTTGCCTACCATACGTATGGTCGTATTGAAGACGCGATTCGTTAGACAACTTGAGCTATCTCCAATTGGAAGTAAAGTTTCCAATTATTTACTATCCAATTTTTGTGTTCCTAAGCAAACTGTAGGAGTGTCATTTCGTTTACAGAGGATAACAATGACGTGTAAACAGTCCTTCTACTGCTGTGGCCCACACGATGTATTGTGCGATATACCATTTGCTAAGATGCCATCTGAATTCTTCTCTGATTCAGATTAACCGTAATTTGATGCATACTTGCTCGTTTGCTGGATTGGAAAAGCTTGCCTATTCTCCTTCCTTTGGGATGGAGCATCCAGTAACCATTTAAAGACCACAGACCTCATACTGACACCCAGTTTTTTGTCTGCTGATTCACTATGCGTGCCCTTTAACAACCACTGCCTTGGAATAATTTACGGCCCTGCAATTGTAACGCGTTCATCTCCCAACAGTATCAAAAAGTAGAACGCTTACCGCTCACTGTGGTCCAGGTACAGCCACTAGAATTCTAGGCCGAAGCATCAGCAGACATTTTGTTCTACATTTCCAGTTTCATAACGCAATGTTTGCCATTGAAAAATTAACAACCCATTTTCTTCTTACAGAATCTGTTGCAAATCTCAACATTCTATGTTTATTCCTCGAATGATTAGAACAATTCTCAGCGGAACACCCACCAATTTCACCTCATTTTATTAAAAATAACACGTTCGTAAATCACTCAACTTTAACACAGTAGTGAATGAGACCATGCGACACGAAGGTTTTAAAATGGCGGATGCGCCAGCTCCCTTTTTTTGGGAGTCTTAAGTTCGGGGATTGCTTCACCAGACCTTAAGAGATTCAGATTCCTCGGAAAACTTTAGGTCCCGGTGAAACACGACCTTTGATGCCCTTGCGCCGTAAAAACGCGAACAAATCGAACAATTCACTAATGCAGCCGTTTTGCTAATGCTCGCACTTCTACTGCGAACGCCAACGATCATTCCACATTCAAACTCCATCAGCTTCCATCGTTGACCCATTATTTCAGGAGTGATATGTACTCTTTATTAGTTTCTGTATACCTGTTTTCTTCCCATTCTGGTGTATAACACCGCATACGGATTCCTATATCTTATATCATCATCTATGGAATAGCTACTTTACAAAAAATCGGCCATAATAATTTGGCCACTTAGTATATGCACAGACGTTACCCATTAACACCATTACATTCCTCAGATATAAAAACTCAAAAAATTTGAAAAACTTCATTTTCATTATCTAATCAATGAAGTCTAGAATTTGATGCAAAATAGTTCGACTATTTTGCAGTGGTGGGCGCAGTTTTTAAATAATGGAAACAAAAGGACAAAAAGAATATCGTAAATTTTCAAGCCCATTTTACTAACATCGTGTACTTTTAAAAACCGCAATTCCTTACAGGAAACCACATAACTATAATTCAGAATAAAAAAGAAATATCTTCAGTTTATAACTATCATATTGCAATGAGGTAGCTGTTAGTTGATGGTTAATAAATTTCATTTTAGGTAATAAAACGCTCTAAACAATAAATTCAAAGAACTCTTTTTTCGCTTTTGGTAATGCTCCGCCTGCTTCTCTTTTGCAAAATGTATCGTGCGAGTCTAGTAATTCACTTGGATAAACAGATTTATATATTTTTCGGGTGCAAAATGGTCTTTTGTATTGCATTTGCTCTTGTTTGCGATTGCGTGTGTGTCTGGAAGAAAGAAATATTGCGGGATTCGAAGTAAAAAAAATTCACGACTCTCTCGGGAGGCATTATGATTGACCCTTACGAACAACTCCTTTTCCAAATGTTAACCATTAGCTGGGGAAGAAAAGAAAATTTCGACCGAAAGTACTTAACGCATGTTACGATCAAGGTCTTTGAATTTACACTTCCATAAATACTGTTCTAATTACTAGAAAAGGTTCACTTCCAGGGAAACAGACTTAACGAGAAAAAATTTCTTGGCTTCTCTCGTGGCTTCGTTCGGAACGCCTTTTTTTATCTTCTTCGAGAAGCAGAAACGTGAGAATTTTAAAGCGGAAAACGACAGCTCCGAAATAAATGTGCTAATTTCCTGTACTTCTGTATTTATAAATAAATCTTGCACAACACAATTCAATACCACGCCTCAGCATTACGATTCTTGATTAATAATGGGCTGTATAAATCTAACGTATCGCCTTTCTTATCTATTCTATAATCGGTGAGGCATTTTACCTCATTGCTTTTCAATTAAATATATAGTTTGAATATAATAAGAAATAAAATGAATCACAGTCTTCTTAAAGTAAAAAAAATTTCAAGATTTCAATTTAGAATTAGAAGTATCAGCCTTAGGTGAACTTTCCATAGCGTAACGTAAATGTAAGTATCAGTAGCGCAGAGTGACTTTAGACAGTGGGTAATCTCCAAAGAAAAAGATACTCATTAAATCCGGGGTCCAAAAAATACTTGTTCGCTAAAAACGGTTAAATTATATTGCGTTTAATCACTACCAAAAAAAGTCCATATTTTCCTATATATATACATGTAAGTGGGTCCTGCTATATCTTACACATCCCCCCAAATCTCCTCTCTGAGTCTGCTACTGCTTGAGAGGTACTGAATTATTTTTCTGTCTTCGGAAAATCAACTTCAATTGAGTGAATTTAATTGAAGTTAATGCTGGTTTACAGTGTGTAAAGAAGTATTTATTGCTGTCAGAGATGATCTTTTCAACGCATTTGAAAAAATCGTACAGGGAATGTTAAATGCTAACTCCCAAGAAAAATCAAAACAAACGTCAAATCAAAGATTTCTTATTAAAGTAGTAATTAAGTACGTACTTGTGTCTTATGTTTATTAAAATTAACTCATAGTCTTCAGACCACTGATAAGCATTGCTATGATTTTACTTTTCGATAATTTCTTATTTCAGTTCTGATCAATAGCATACCCCTAAATTTTGCTCCAGGGAACGCCGAAAATGTGAAAAATATTTTTATATTTTAATGTAATAGTTGCTGCTTTTAATGTATTTTACATGTAAATTTTCAACCCAAGGAAGAGCCCGGGATCCATCGCTTCCGCTCTCCGTGGATAGCTTATTGGTTCCGATAAATATGTTCCCCCCCGATTTAACAAATTCTTCGATTGAACGATTATTTTCACTAGTCCTGTGAAAATCGCTAAATCGAGGTTAGACTGTGTTATAAAAAGTTCCTTTTTTTCATGAATTCAGGATTTTCAAAAACTTCCAGAGTCAGCAGATATAAAATTTGTGTAACTGGCACGTACTGAAATAAACTCGTCGTACCTGAAAAAATTTCTGCGTATTGCAATTTCCATTTATTTCTATACCAAACGAGTTTAGTGTTCTAAATTCGGTAGGACAATTCTACAATTGCAAGTATGTGTCCTCGGTCCCGCACTGATAATAATTATACGTATATACCTTGACATATATTATATAATCATTAGATCGAGTAGCAAGGCTCGTTGTTCAACTAACCCAGCGACACCAACTTCAAATAGTACAGTCATATGCACCAACATCGAGCCATACCAACGAAGAAGCCGAAGAATTTTATGAAGAAATCAAACAGTTACACACCAAAGGGAAGCAACATATCAAGCTCATCATGGGGGATTTTAATGCAATAATTGGACAACAGAAACAAGAGAGATATCGGTTGGTAAATACGGATACGGGGAAAGGAATGAACGGAAGGAATCAACTCATTGAATTTGCCGAAGCTGAAAATCTTAGCATCATGAATTCATTTTTTAAGAAGAAACTACAAAGAAAATGGACATGGAAACACCACAATGGATGAACCAGTGAAATTGACTATATACTGGCAAACAAGAAATCAATTATTGAAGATTGCAGCATACTGAACAGATTTAATACTGGAAGTGATCATCGAATGGTGAGATGTAAAATGCACTTAAATACTAAACTAGAAAGGCAGAAGCTCATTAGGAAACAAGTATGTAAGAGGGTGGATTTAAAGAAATTAAAAGAAAATACCGAGGCATTCAAGTTGGAATTAAAAAATCGCTTTTCTGCACTGGAAGGACTTATTGAAGAAGTTGACATCTCAGAAGCAAATGAAAACATTGTTAAGACAATAATTGAAACTGCTGGGGAAATTGGTGGTGTAATATGTAAAAAGCAGAATAGCAAATTATCTGAGAAGACGAAACAACTCATGAAAAGGCGAAGACTTATGAAGGTGGACAATCAAAATACCAGTCGCAAGATCGAGTATGTAGAACTTTGCAAAACTTTGCGCAAAAACATGAAAGAAGATATAAGAAAATTCAATTGTGAGTTAGTAAGGAAGGCCATTGAAAGCAACAAGAGCCTTAGGGTTGTTAAAGGGAGTTTATCTGTTGGGAAGAAACACATCATTGCATTAAAAGGAGAGGATGGCACTGTAACAAGAAATAGGGAAGAAATACTTAGAAGAGTTGAAGAATTCTACAGAAAGCTGTATGAGGGAAACAGTGGATTAAACGAAGACTCTGAGATAGTCGAAGGAACAGCTCCTAAAATCTTAAAAGAAGAAGTTTCATTTGCAATAAAAAGTATGAAGAAAGGAAGAGCCCCTGGCGATGATGGTATTACATTAGATATCCTAAAAGAAGCTGGAGAATATGTAGAAGACATACTTGCAAAATTCTTTACCAAATGTCTTAACAGCGGTAACATACCAAACCAATGGGATTCTGCAACAGTAATTCTTTTGCATAAAAAAGGTGATAAAGAGGATTTGAAAAATTACCGACCAATTAGCTTGTTACCTGCTATTTATAAAATCTTCACAAAAGTGCTAACACATCGCCTGCAGAAAAAATTAGATGCAGCTCAACCAAGAGAACAAGCTGGATTTCGAAGTGGATTCAGTACAGTGGACCATATTCAAGTATTAAGAGAATTAATTGAAAGAACACATGAATATGAACTTCCATTGTGTGTGGCATTTATTGACTATGAGAAGGCCTTTGACTCTATTAAAACATCAGCAGTCATCAACTCTTTAAGATCAACAGACATTGAGGATGTGTACATTGACATGGTGAAACGTGTGTATAAAAATGCAAGTGCAAAATTTCGGTTACATAAAGATACCAAAACTATCAAAATTGGTAAAGGTGTGAGGCAGGGAGATACCATTTCTCCAAAACTTTTTACTTCAGCTTTACAGATGATTTTTCAGCAGATAAATTGGAATAACAAGGGAATAAAAATAAATGGTGAATATTTAAATCATTTGCGGTTTGCTGATGACATTGTTATTTTTTCAACGAACCCATTAGAACTCCAAGACATGGTACAGGAGCTCTCAACTAGAAGTAAAGAAGTTGGACTCAAGATGAACCTACAAAAAACTAAGATCATGTTCAATAATTTCGTAGAGGAAACAAAAATACAAGTTGACAACATTGAGCTAGAAATTGCTGATTCATATATTTACCTTGGCCAGCTGATTTCAATGGATGGCAACATTATGAAAGAACTCAACAGACGTATTAAACTTGGCTGGAGTGCATTTGGAAGAAACAGTTTTATCCTGAAGGGGAAATTGCCTTTGTGTCTAAAAAGAAAGGTCTTCAACCAGTGTGTATTGCCAGTCCTCTCTTATGGATCAGAGACATGGAGTCTAACAGTTGGAGCAATACGAAAGTTACAGACAACGCAAAGGAGCATGGAGAGGTGCATGCTTGGAATAACTAGGAGAGATCGAAAAAGAAACACTTGGGTGAGAGAGCAAACTAGAGTAGAGGACATCATTGTTAAAGTAAAAGGGCTGAAATGGCGATGGGCTGGGCATATTGCAAGAAGAACTGATCAACGATGGACAACAGAAATTCTGAACTGGATTCCAAGAGACCACCGAAGACCTAGAAAACGTCCTCAAACTAGATGGGTGGATGAAATAAGAAAACAGGTTGGGGTGACGTGGAAGCGAATTGCTCAGGATAGACTTGTGTGGAAAGCATTTGGAGAGACCTTCATCCAGCAGTGGATAGATAATGGTTGAATATGATGATGATGATGATATATATATAAATAATAATTGTACCGAAGGACGAAAACAGATATTCTGGTGATTTAATTAATGAGAATTGATATTATTACTGTAAATTTCCACAAAAAGACTGTTCATCATTTTCCTAATATATAAAAAGTTGTCCGCCCTTATCAAAATATACTGAAAGCAACTAAAACTATAAGTTTCTACATTGACTGCACTATTTGACGAAGAGTTTATTTTATTCAAAGTCTAATTTAGTTTATATAATAACATTAGTATATTTCAATGTCTTGTCATCGGGATCAGAATTATTAAATGATAAAAATTGTTTGTAATGAAATATATATTTTTAAATTATTGCACAACGTGATATTTCATGAACTAATTTTAAAAACTTTCTTGGCAAGTGAAATTTTCAAAAACATTTCTAATCACGACTTTTAGAAATTTATTAACCCTACACAAACTAGCTTTTGCAGTACAACTCTCTCGAAAAGGTGCTGAAAGGTTTTCGTTCTAGCCAAACGGTATGTAACGTGTTAATGAGGAATCTAAACATTCAGTATTCAAAATTGAAAGCCCAACCACCTCTTACGAAAAAACAAAAGCAGTATAGAGTTGGATTCGCTAAAAAACGTAGAGCTTTTGGAGATAAGTGGAAAATTTTCAATAATAATGGAATCCGTCCAGCCCATCCAAATTAAACTTCTTTTCATCTGAAAACACAATTTTTCACTTAGCTCTACGTTTTCTACGTTTTGGCATAACCTTTGTCATGAAAAATCCATATTTACAAAGCGGTAGTTCGGTGGTGGCTCAGTGATGGTGTGAGGTGGGTTTGCTTCTGAGGGTGTTATCCCAATCGCTTTTATGGGGCCAAGAACAAATTCATATGTTTATCAGGATATACTGGCCCAAAATTTATTGACTTCGGAATCGCACATCACCCCTGGAGACTATATTTTCCAACAAGATAATGCCTCAATCCATGTATTTACTTCAACAAAATCATGATTTGAGGCAATTGACGTAAAATTGCTTAACTGGTGAGCCTGGAGCCCCGATCAAAACCCCATGAAAAACTTGTGGAGTACATTGGTTCATGAAGTATACCAAAATGGGTAACAGTATGATAGGCAAGATGAGTTAATTAGAGCCATCAAACTTGTCTGGCGGAAAATCCCAAACACTGTATTAAATTAATTTTGTGGTTCCATGTCTTCACGAATGATTAAAATCGTAGAGAAATGGGGCAATTTTTTAAATTCTTAATATATTTTTGGCCAAAATCCTAGTTGTCCATATACTTTTTGCCAGGCCATATTAACTACAATTTATGTAAACAACAATATGTCTGTTATCTTTTTTATCATTCAGCATTAAAATTATGCACTTTGAGTTCTTTTTGTATGTGCTATTTTATTTACTAATTTGCATATAATTCATTAGACATATCTCGCGAATTTTCGTGTCCTTAAACTTTTTCCCAGCACTGCCTTACCCAAATTCAACAACAATTCAGAGGACTGCGGAAAATTAATAACGTTTTAGGATTTTTGGAACCAAGGGAAATTTTGAAATCAACGGAGCATGATTTATTTAAAACATGCAAAATTATTCAAAAGAAGTATTCCGATTTCCCCTCCGTGCCAATCCCATTTCGGTTTGCACATGTTAGAATATTAATAACGAATGACTTGAAATCAGGTATGACTATTAAACAATTTTCAGAAATTTTAATTAATAGCTATAAGTCTATGGAAAGCGGTTTCTCTAAAGTATACTCTGTCTTGCTGCTTTTTGTCACTCTGCCGGTCACCGTAGTTTCCGTTGAAAGGACATTTAATAAATAGAAAATTTTAAAGATTATAAAAGAAATTCCGTCGGACAGTCACGATTAAGTGATTTGGCCATTCTAGCCACAAAAAGCAGTTAGGGGAGAAAAATGAGGATGGCAGATCTTATTACCAAATTTGCGACTGAAAAGTCTCGAAGAAAATTCAGTTGTAAATTTATTTTTCTGTTTATTAATTTTAATGAATAACGAAAGCTAGCATTACTAGCAGTCATTATTTTAAGTCATTTGTCATTAATATTCATTTAGGTTACCATTATCTTTAGATATAAAAAAATATATCGCCTTTGAAAATGAACACTATAAAAAAGTTTTTTTGTGTAAAACTATATAATTATTTATTGATTATAATAAATACATACACATTCGTAGACTTTCTCAGTTGTAAATTATTTCTTGACCCATTTCGCTCATCTTAGAAATTTCAGCTAGCGAGAGGGACCCAAAATAAATTTTGCTTGTGGGCTCAAAAATTCTAGTTACGCCTCTGAATCTTCTATTGAAATATGATAAAATAATAACAGTTTTACATTATTTCCCACATATTAAAGCAATGCTGGAGTCTACAGAAAAAATAATAAGTAAATAATAAAAATAAAAAGAAAAAAGCCGATATCTACTCTAATATATGGCGATGGGGAAGTACACTATATGCCCAAAAGTATCCGGACACTTTGGATTTTTTGTTTTTTTTTTCGAATTTCTAAAAAACTACTCTGCCAATTGTTCTCTAACTTTGGAGGTATATAGAAGGTGCTTGAATGCACACTTTCCAATAAAGTTTCGGTGACTTGTGCATTTAGGGGACCACCCACATATTGACAAAGTGAAAAAATATATTTGATCACCCTGTATCATAAAAAGCTGGAAATTATTTGTAACTTTCAGAAAATATTTAACCAGCTATGCTTAATGCCTGTGTGCATTTTTGTAAAATAAACATGTATATTCATGAAGATAGAAACGTTTCTTTAAGAAAACCCAAATTTTGTCACATATTTTTTGCTTATAATATCCACAATTTTCAGTCAAATTTCACGAAACTTACAGAACATTTGTCAACGTACAAGAAAAATATTATACTTAAATTAGAAATTAATATATTGAATACACGATGAGATATGAGCATTTGAAGAAAATAATTTTTTACTGCGCATGCGCGAAAGATATGAATAAATTTCTTTCATAATTTTGTAGTCAATAGTATAGGGCAACTTCTATTGTGGTTTCCCAAAAATTGTCATGTTCCAAATTACCAAACACCCCTGTTCTGAAAATGAAATATTCCAGATTTATGCAAATAAGGATCAAAAGTATCCGAACACCTGCATGTTTTGCTTCTCCTTTACAGAAGTCAAAAACCTTGCTTGGTGCAGAATGACCATTGTTGTCCTTGCGCCATAAAAATACAACAAACCAACAAGAAGTCAAAAATTAGTATGAAGTGGGACCACCTTTTGTTGCAGTGATGACTGCCACTCTATCGGGGAGGCTATCTACTAGTTTCTGGAATTTTTCAGTGGGAATTGCATGCCATTCTTGCAAAAGAATATTAATCAGCTCTTGCGCCAATGTGGGCCATTTTGGCCTAGCTCGCAGTCGACGTTCTAATTCATCCCATAGGTGTTCTATGGGATTTAGGCCTAGGCTCTTATCAGGCACGTCCAATTCCTCAACATCCATGTCAGCAAACCAGCTCTATACAGCCCTTTCTGTGTGGATAGGAGCACGATCTTGTTGAAACAAGAATGGACCCACTCCAAACTGTTGTCACAATGTAGGCAGCATGAAATGGACCAAAATGTCTAGACAATCTTCAGGAAGCAGAGGGCTCAGCCCGAACCATGATAAACAGCCCCAAACCATTATGTTTCCACCACCAAACTTAACTTGCGGCACAATACAGTCAAGTAAAAAGCGTTTACCCAGCATTCTCCACATCCAGTCTCTACCATCTGATTGCCAAATAGTGTACTGTGATTCATCAGCTGAAGTGCCAGTGCCAAATTTTCATTTCGGGCCCGAGATTAAAGTTACAGGGAATTGTACTGCAGGGAAGCCCTGAGAGCTTCGAAGGGGAAAAGAAGCTAGCGCTAGCAGCCGAGCAATCGGAGAAGATCATGGAAAATACACTAATGTTGCAGACGCTGGAAGCGAAAATAAATGGGGACAGTTTTACAGATAATTTTGAGCTGCAAAAACATTCCGAAATTGCCAACATTGCAAACGCAGTCCTCGATTCAACACAGAAATTTGAAAAACTCGAAAGTAAGCAGAGGAGAGCACAAGAGGGCTAAACCGGTCAATGAGAATCTAGGAGGGTGAAACCACAGGAGCTCGAAACGTACGGCAGAAATTTTACTTCACCACCCTTCCCCACTCCACAGAGGATACGTTTCCAGACCGCAACAGAATGTTTACTATGAACGGGGACGTTACGGCGACGGAAGGAGGGATCTTTGTAGATTTTGAGATTTTTCGATTTCGAAAGAGATTGCGGTGAGAATCAGCGACTCCGTCAGCGACAGAGTTATCGAAACAGTAGGAAACGCGCGGATAATTACGGCAGAAGAAAAGTCAGAATTTCGAATACAGTAACTGCCAAAATTTCAGGAATTCAAAAAACTAGTTCGGGATGAGGGAAATTTTACGGCAAGAAATTACTCAGCCCGTATAAATGCAAATTTTGGAGCAGTTAAAGAAGATAGCGTACACAAGGTGTATTATGAGTTGATACCCACAATTAGTGTAAAAATTGGAGGAGTAAGTTTAAGATGCTTGATTGTCTCTGGTTCACAAGTGAGCGTCATAGGATTAAAAGCCAAGGGCAGAATTAGAGCCATATGCAAGGAGTTAAAACCTTTAAAACAAGGCTTTCAAATATCAGGGGTTGGTAATACTCCATTGCAAGTAGAGGGGTCGTATGCGTTGCAAATAAAGATTGGAAACAGGGGAAATAACGCATGTTTATACCGTCACAAATGTCGACTTAGAAGAAGATTATAGTGCCATTTTGGGTTTTGACATTTTAAATAAGATGGGTTTGGAGATAAATTGCGCTAATAGAAAATTGAGTGTACTTGGTGTCGATGTCTTAATTAACGTTGTGAAGGTGGTAAATCAGGAAAACATTGTGTATAACAGTGACATAGGTAATAAAAATGAGCATTGCATTAACAAATTGATAAACTACGGGCATGTTAATGACACAAACATATGCAGTGCAGAAAATAAAACTGGCTACATACACGTTAATGCAGAAACAATAAATAATGGCGGCAAGTGCCGGGAAATTAAAAGGCATTACCTCCGGATGACTGGTGATGTTGAAAATTTTCTAACGATGGATGTGTTGAAAATAAGAAGTTAGCTTCGCAAGATACGCGGCGGTATACTGCAAAGTGTGGCGAATTTGTTAAAAATATGGAAAAATGCGGCATAAATGATCATATAATTAGGAGTAAAAATGATATGTATGAAAATTATCAAGTTAAGTTATGAAGAATATTGGGGGAGCAAAATTTTTTTCCGTTGTAAATTTCAAGAACGGCTTTTTCCAAATCAAGCTGGATGAGGCATCGCAACACCATACGTATTTCGTCATACCGTTTGGAAAGAAGTGTTTTCAGAGAATCGCCTTAGGACTAAAAAGCGCTCCCGGATATTTTTCAAGCCAAATGGAAATTTTATTGGCTCCAATAAGATATTTGGGCGTCTACAATTACGCTGATGATATGGTCATTGGGACGAAAACGAAGGAAGGTCATTTTCAAGCATTAGAGGCGTTATTTTAAATACTAGAAGATGTCCAGTTAAAATTTAATCCAAAGAAGTGTACATTCTTCAGTAGTAGTGTGCAATATTTGGGATTTATTGTGTCAGCAGAGGGCATAGTTCCACCCCCTCCCCCACAACATTGACAGTGTTTTGCAGTTGAAGCCACCGAAGACGCTAAAGGAGGAAAGAAGAATAATGGGATCGTTCGGTTTTTTGGAAGACTTTATTCAAAAGTATTCGAAAGTAGCCTACCCCCATTACGCAATTGTTGAAAGCAAAAACCAAAAGCGTGAAGTGAACCGAAGAATGTAAACAGGCATTGGCAAATTTAAAGAAACAAGTGACAAATCCGCCAATTTTGTAATTAGTGGAGCCAAACAGCAAATTCGTTGGGTTCTCTGACGCGTCTACTGTTGGGACCGGAGGGGCGCTTTTTATTATAACACCTAATAAAATGTTGAAAACGGTTGCATATTATAGCAAAAAATTCAGAGGCTCATGCAAAATATTGTTCGTATTAGTTTGAGTTACTATGCTATTTACTCACAGTGAATAATTTTCTGCAATATTTGATTGGAAATCACTTTATATTGGCGGCTAATTGCAAAACTTTATTGAGCATGATGCAAACGACAAATTCTTGTATGAGAATGTTACGATGGAAATTGGCATTAACTGGTTACGTTTTTACGCCAGTGCACGTAGCTGGGGTAACAAACACCTGGGCCGATTTATTAACACGAGCGGTAAATTTTAGGAGCAAAACGAAGATAAAGCGCTTGATGAAAAATTAATTACAGTGTTGCAAAATGTAGGCACATTAGGGCAAACTGCAAGTGTGTGCTCTTTAAAAGAAAGAAAACAGCACAGGAGACGGAAGCAAAGTGCTGGGATTTCTTCAGAGCATTCCCAGAACCAATATTTAAACCTGTTCTGCAGGAAAAACAAGAGCCGACCCGGAGTTAAAGGACGTCATCGCGCAATTTCGGGGGAAAGAGTTAAAGGTAGAGCACGCCAAGCTGGCGAATTTTTTCATAGAAGACGACGACGACGAGGACAACATCTTGAAGTTATACCATAAGGGGGAATTTAAGCATGTGATTGAAGACTATAAAATAAAGTTAGTCATCCCGCACTCCATGCAAAGAATGCTCATAAAAAGCATATATGAAAAGATGTTACTACACGGAGGTTATGCATAAGACGATTTATGAGTTACAAAAGTGCTATTGGCGAGGAATAGTAGCGAAGGTAAAGAATTGTGTAGCAAGGTGTGCAGAATGCTTGAAGTTTAAAGCATTCCGAAGGTTACCGTTAACTACATAGAAACGCTGGATCCACCAAGCGGGCCTAAACAAAAGATTTACGTAGATTTTGTGGGGCTATTTGAGTTATCCAGCACACAGAAAAAATATGCATTTACGGCATTCGACGTTTTTTCGCAATACGTACACATTATTTCGACGGAGAATTGTACGTCCAAAAGTGCTATAATGGCCTTATTAGAGATTTTCAAGATAGAATCAGTAATACCAGTGGTGGTCAGTGACAATGTAGCTACCTTTAAATCCAGTGAATTTCAGAATGTACTAAAAGCCTTCAACGTGAAGCAGATTTTTACCACAACATATAAACCTCAGGGAAATAGAGTTGAGCGGCCACACGCAAGTTTTAATCAGAAATTAGCGGTCATCTTACAGGAAAATTTTAGCATGTGGGACATGGCAGTGCCGGCAGTTCAAATGTGCTACAATTCTAGTTCAGCAACATATTAAAATGCAGTCCGTATTTTGCACACAGGGGATTTGAGTCTGTAATTCCACTGGACTTACATTTATCAGAGTTTCAGTTTGATTATTACGCACTGGAAAAATTTGACCATGTGATCATAAACTTAAATAAAAAAATGTGGACACTTATAGTGGACGAGAGTAGTGAGGCTAGTAGAATCAGGAGACAGTGCAGAGAGAAGAAAGTAAAAAATTCCAAAATTCGTGTAGGAGAGAGAGAGTTGTAGTGGCACACTTTCCGTCTAGGGATGGCAACACCTACGAACTAGAACCAAAACTTTTCCAATCCGGTACCAAAACTGACGCTAAGTTCGCGGCAAAGTAAGTGATTAGAGAGAGACTTCCTCGTAACGTCGACGCCTTTGCACGCGTATGTTCTTCACTACTGTACAAGCTTACGTTAATCTCGGAATCCATATTATCGTACGTATGTAATTAAAGTTCAGTTTATTCGGGCCATAATGTTTTGATATTCCGTTTGTGAACCGGCCAATTTTATCGTACACCCACGAAAACGCGATAAGTGATGACTCTCGGACTTTACCGCAACTTTGGATAAAATGCCGAAAGAAGAAGTGCCAGGCAGCTCGACTCCACAGGAGCCACAAATTGCTAGAGTTAGTGTAAAAGTTCCACCTTTCTGGAAGCCAGACCCACGTGTATGGTTTCTACAGTTGGAAGCGCAGTTTCGGAATAACAGCATTCCTGCGGACCAGACGAAATACGACATAGTTGTGAGTTCAATTGATACCGACGTGTTAAGCCAAATCTCTGACATTTTATTTTAATCAATCCCGCAGCAGAATGAAAATACGAGGAAAATAAAAACAGACTAATCACATCATTCGAGAATGGCTAAACAAACGATTTCTCATTGTGATCAAATCCGACTTTCTATCACAATAAGCGTACCAAGCCGCGTACGAATTACGCGCACCACTCACGTTCACGACTTTTACGATCAGTAGCGTTTCTTTTCGTAATAACCACGCGATCAAAAGCCGCTGTTACAGTCAAACAAGTAAGTCCTCCACAGGTTTGAGGCAACCCCGACTCATAGCGCAGCAAAGCCTCCAACTGGGAGCAGCAAAGCCTCCAACTAGGAGCAGCAAAGCCTCCAACTAGGAGCAACAAAGCCTCCAACTAGGAGCAACGAAACTACACTTTGTCACGTTGAAATACGTTTTGTGCGAAAACTAGCCCTCAACTGAGGCCGCAAAATCTTTTTCAACAAGCAACAACCAAGCTGATCACAGAGCGTTTCATTTGGAAAGATACCAATAAAGACTGTCAGGCTTGGACTCGCGCATGCCTAGCATGCCAACGCTCCAAAGTCCATCGGCACACACGAGCAGCCCTAGGCGAGTTTAAGGTACCCAATCAAAAATTCAAACACATAAACATTGATATCGTTGGACCCCTACCACCATGTCATGGTTATCGTTATTTATTAACGGCAATAGATCGATTTACCAGGTGGATAGAGGCCACACCCTTGGAGGATCAGTCCGTGGACACTGTCAGCAAAGCACTAATTGGATCATGGTTCGCTCGGTTTGGCATACCGGCAAAGATAACAACAGACCAGGATCGCCAATCCGAGAGAGAATTATTTCATTCTTTGGGAAAATACCCTGGTTTTCAAAAACATCACACATCAGCTTGTCACCCACAGGCAAAGGGTCTCATCGAGCGACAGCATCGTACACTCAAAACCGCTCTGAAAAGCCATCTTCAAAAATCAACTGCATGGGTAGATGCTCTCCCATTTGTACTTCTTGGGCTTCATTCCGCCATTAAAGAAGACTTGGGGTGTTCATCTGCTCGACTGGTATATGGTTCAGCACTGCACTTGCCGGGTGAATTTTACAATGATTCCGAGAAGACAAAACAACACGATTTCTTAAAACAACTTCAAAATTTCGTCAAAGCATTGGTACCAACCCCAACAACAACACACGGGACAAAAAACTTTTTTGTACCCATGGATCTGAAAACGTGTACACACGTCTTTGTGCAAGATAACGCGACACACGCAAACTTGCAGCCAAGTTACCACGGACCATATGCAGTCAAACGACGCACTGAGAAGATTTTTGATATCGAAATCAACGGAACTGTCAAGAGAATCTCCATTGATCGAATCAAACCAGATTTTATGCTTGAAACAGAGAGGACAACAGCTCATGGCAGCAATGCCGTTTAGGACACCAATGAAGCAAACACCACAGAGACCTCAATGATAACAGGGATCACGAGATCGGGTCAGCAAGTTCATTTTCCCACTAGATATGTCACTATATGTTCAATTTAAACGTTGTCGCTGGGAGGGGAGTGTGTAGCGGCACACTTTCCGTCGAGGGATGGCAACACCTACGAACTAGAACTTTTCCAATTGCAGAACCAAAACTGACGCTAAGTTCGCGGCAAAGTAAGTGATTAGAGAGAGACTTCCTCGTAACTTCGACGCCTTTGCATGCGTATGTTCTTCACGATTGTACACGCTTACGTTAATCTCGGAATCCATATTATCGTTCGTATGTAATTAAAGTTCAGTTTATTCGGGACTTAATGTTTTGATATTCTGTTTGCTGAGCTATTGATTTATCGTACCTAGCGACCATGATAGTGTTCCTATATCATACACAGGCAAAAACTGGAAACATGAGAATATTTAAAAGTGCAGTTACAGGACCTTATGTGATAAAGAAATTTACAACAGCAGTAAATGTGGAATTAGAAAGTGTTTATGGCATAAACGTTCCCATCAAATAGGCACACGTACAGCAGTTATTAAGGTTTCCAGCGAGATCAAATAAATTGCAAACATCGGAAGAAAGCAGTGGGGATAGCGAGGACTCTGAAAAAGAATCTGAAACTCAGGGAAATAAAGCTGGTCGAAATGTATGGAGTGATTCGTCTGAGTGCGAGAGTACGGATTTCAAAATGCAAGGTCATGGGGTCACCAGGCAGATACTACAACGCCAACTAGGGTCCGAATGGGTAAGTGATTGTGAAGAAACCTCAGACGCGGTCTGCAGAAAGACACGTGATTTGTGCAGACTAAATGAGAATAATCGTTATTTTTTACGGGGAAAAAATCAGGCAAAAACGAAGGTTGGGATTATCAAAATTGGCTTCAAATACACAAGATTATCCGGAGGGTGCATTTGGTACGCATATTTTTTATGAAAAATTGGCGGCAGAATTGACAGGGGCAATCACTTCTAATTGAATATTGCATAGATGCTAATTAGTGTGAAGAACGTGTGGAAGTTACACACAAAAATGCATATACTGGCGCAGAGTCAAGTATAAAGGCAAATATGCGTTATTACTCAGGTATTACATGACATTCGGTTAGCATACAGTATATTAGCATTATGCATAATTGGTGTAACTCTACTAAATTAATGAGTAGAGTAGTGTAAATAAGTGTTATTACTGTCTGCAAGTAAGCGTTATTCAGGTATACATTCAAAATAAAGCAAGAAAGAAAACTGCAGTGTATAAAATCCTGTCTCCAAGAAGGCCGTTTTTTCCTTTTAGTATTGTCATCAATGTGTTGGGGAATTGTAATCCGTCGTATGGTAATCCAACTGGTATGGTAATCCACAGGCACACAAACAATATAAACGCACAGACACTTGAACGCTACACGCTATTTAAAAAAAATGGCACTATGAGACTGAATATTGCAAGGAGAATATCCTGTTTTTTCCGCGTGTTTATAAAGGTAAAATAGGGACCTCGCCTTTCTACAAACAGGTTCTTCCAGCTAGTTAGAGGGGGCCCTCCTATTGTTTCTGGAGGAATTATAGAATGAAACATATGTTTTGAAAAACAAGTTTGGGAGTTCAAGAAGTGGACGGATATTTTATTTACGAGAAATAGAGGAAAGCAAAACGCTTGTTTTCCCTATGCGTTTTCACGGCTGGTACCTTACAAATGCAAATAAGTTTGGATTTCGATTTTCGTTTGTGATGTTGCGCTACCGCTAAAAATGGTTATAGTGTATGGTTGGTTTCTATAAGTATAGATAATGTTATTTTAAACGCCCTTATGTATTTTAATAATTATGGTGCACCTCTTTTTAAATAAAAATCTATGTTTTCTCATGCAATATACAATATATATGTGTTGATGTGTAAGTGAAAAGTATCACAAGCAGGAGGAATACTTCCACCTTGAAAAAAAAAAAATGCGCAGTGGTCAGTCTGATATCAGTCTGATATTTGCGGAAAATATTCCCTGAAAGGAATATTTAGTGCCTATATCGTTCTATCACAACAGCATAAATAGAGTTGAACAAATATTGTTACGTAAGAGCAGCATAATATTGTATTACAAGCGTTTTGTCTATTAGCTTGTATCCCTGATATTTAGTCGGGTTTGTTAGTTTTTCTTTATATCGCGTTTAGCATTTTGTTTGCTATTGAAGATGGAAAGTGAATTAATAGAAAAGCAAATCCGTCCGCCAGGAAGAATTTATGGCTAGACGCATTTCCTTTTTCAAAAGGGAAGTGGGGCGATATATATGGCGTGCTCGTCAGCCATATTGAATTACATTGTTCTTTAAATCATTTTGTGTGGATATTAACGTATTATTACAGGATAATATTAATTTGCCAAATATATACTGCGTATTTGTACAAAGTAAGCATGAGTAGACAAAGTAAAAGCCAGACGACGTTTTATGGGTTTAGGCGCCAGAGCCAGGCTAAAATAAACCATGGAAATCCTGTAAAATGTCAAATTTAATCAGGGATTATAAATTCTGGTATCGTAAACTCAGGGCGTCCGCCCCGCAAAAAGAAACCTATCAGAGATCAGCAGTATAGTTTGTATATATAGCAACAGGCAAATGTACTGGCAAAACGAATAATCCTGTGAGTGGATTGTGTAATTTAATGTGATTGACTTGAGGGTCGTGCTGGGGATAGTAAGAGAAGAAAATAGAAGAGAAGAGCGGGAGCAGCGTACGGAAAAGGACGTCTCAATTTGACGTGAACTTGGAGTTCGGTCGGAGACTTCAAGGCAAGCAAAGTCGCAGGTGGGAAGACTCACAACCTTCCTACTTGAAAGTATCGCACGGGCTCCACTTGGAAAGTTTTTATTAAAGCTCCAAAAATTCTCGATTCGCTCACGAGCTACAAAATCATACGCCACAGCTGCGTAGAGTTATATTCATCGCCACTGCAGAGTGAAGAATTCCGGCTGACTATAATTATTCATCGTTGATTTTCGCATCAGCAAATCCCGATGTTTGTCCAAAAAATACGTAGAGTCCTACTGAACTGACGCAGCAGCATCCTGTCTGTTCATCGTTGTTTTCCCGCACCTGCAGAGCTTGACGTTTGTCCGTAAAATACGCCGAGTCCTACTGAACTGACGCAGGGGCATCCCGGCTGTTCATCGTTGTTTTTCGCACCAGCAGAGCCTGACGTTTTCCTTAAAATACGCCAAGTCCGGCAGGAGTGGAGCAGCAACATCCCCGCAGCCCCGTAAATGTTTTCTCATCAGAAATTGGACTTTGAAGTGCACGACGAGCCACAGCGTAATGCACCTGCAACAAAACAACGGTCACGTGACTGCAACACCCCATCATAACAGTCGCACGTGAGTCAATATCCATTTATTCCCATTTGTACGAGGTGTACCATTATTTAGGTTTAATTTGAAAATTAGGTTATGTAACTTACTCTATTTTTCCCATTTGCCCTTGCTTACTCAGGCAGTATTTCTTGCATTGTTTTAATTTAATATCTGGCATACGTTCTCAGTATTGGTGTAATTTAGATAGATATTGTTGCTGAGCCGTTGATTTGATAACAACCTGTATTGATAAATCACAGCACCATAGCAAGAATATCAGCTAGACATTTATGTTTCTGTCCATGTGGAAACTTTCGCCATTTATATAACTGCATAGAATTTGTAGAGTAGTAGTTAGTCCTAATTAAATTTGTTACGTTTGTTTGAATTAGTTCTCTCCTTTTTTGTGTTTTGCATCCCTATACTGATTTCACAGCCATTTGACAATCATATGTTTCGCAAAGAAACTGACGGGTTATTAAGCAATGATAAGCGTAATGATAGGTGCATTTATCCAAGTTAAGCAATTTGGCACATTATTATTAACTTAATAATAATAATAATAATTTATCGTCTCCTTTTGTCACAAAGGCGCAATTTATATGCTTACTTTGTACAAATACACAGAATATATTTGGCAAACTAATATTCTCCTGTAATAATACGTTAATATCCACACAAAATGATTTAAAGAACAACGTAATTCAATATGGCTGACGAGCACGCCATATCATAACGTTGTCACATTTCGCCAATAATTAAACTCCCGATAAAAAGTTTCCATTATAATGATTTTCGTCAAAATTTTATCATGAGCACGAAATCCGGAACAATTTTTGGCAAACTTGACTGTAATATCAGAAATTTAGATTTAGGGAAATGAGTATTCTATCGGAATAAAGACAAAGACGCTGGATGGGGGGCCTCCGGTATGACGCACCGCCGGTTTTTTCAGACTCGGATAAGGTCCCACGCGCTGGCTCAGTCAGAGGGAGGATTTGGGGGTTAACACTTACCCTCCTCCCTAGATCATATTTTTTTTCAGGAAATCATAGAAATAGATTTAGAACATTTGGAACAGAATAATTAAAAACCCAAGAAATGAAAAAAAAATCTGGCTCCGCCGTTTAGCCCTCCGCGGGGACCCCTCAAACCTGTGGCCCCTAAGCATTGCTTACTTTTGCTATTCGGTAGCTACGCCACTGAGAAAATTAATTTATTATTGATGTTTATGATTTGGAATTACTTACGTCATATTCTAGAACGGCGTTCGACATTTGGGAATTTAAAAAAGTTATATCCATAGCAGATACATGTACGCCGAATTTTTAATTATTTTTATTTTATTTTTAAAATGTTGGTGTTGGCATAATTCTTGATCAACTCACATTGGATATTAACATTGTTTATCCTAACTGGCATTACTGTCTCAAAAATAAGAAGAAAGAACAAAAAATTAGTTCTGGCGAAATAACTAGTTGCTTTGTTTCCTGATTCTTTCTCTACAACACGAAGATTCGTCAAAATTAAAAGATAGAATCCCCAATACCACCGATTTTAATCAAGAACTACCAATAGTTCTTGGTCTGTTATCTCACGCGGTTTCTGCATAGCTTGACAACCACCAGCATGATTAAATTAGTTCTAAGGACTTCCTTTCTCGGACTGTTATTATCTTTGAAATCCAAGGGCTAATACATTGCCCGCCCATACCTTTCGTTTGCCCTCTGCGCCTATACAACGTTTGCCAATACACTTTTAAACTACCGATAATTGAAAAATGAGTCGTTTTGCTTCCAAAAAGAGAGAAATGGCTGACAGAGTATACTAATGCGATAAAGTTAAAATAATCTGTTCTCCAACAACTGTTGTAACGTATAGAGCTGTCTAGAATTTATGAAACTTTAATATAACAACAATAATAAAACGAAGGTCAATAGTTTTAAGTATCCTGTACGAAAGGATTTATTTCACTTTTTTATTAGTTAAAGGTAAATAAATAGTTCCAACTGCTTCCGATTCTTTGTTATTTGACTGGAGCGACAAATAAAAAGGGACAACAAAATGATTTGCTCGATTATTAAAAAAATCATTTTTTTGTAAAAAAAATATATTTTTAATGTTTGGATATTTTTAATGCAAGAATGCTTGATCGCAACGCTGCTATATGGTCAAATATCAAAACATTTATTTTTACATAGCTTACACTTTTCCAGCCAAATAAATTGTTAGGGTGAAAATTGAAAATTCTCTTTTTAAAATAACTAATTAAATCTAAACACCCAGGAGCAGATAAATAGATAATTAAATAAAAAACACATACACTCTCTCTCTCTCTCTCTCTCTCACTATATATAAATATATGCTTAGATGTTGTTAAGTGTTTTTGTTTTTTCGATATTCTGCCGCCTGTTATTTAATTTTTTCAGATGGAGTTGTACCTCCAATTATTTGTACACTGCGTCTACAACACTATGCCAGATTAATTAACGTTCAAGAGGAGACACCTCCATTCAAGAGGCGGCACCTTCGTCCAAAGAAACCTTCATCATGGGCATAATAGGAAGTAAACAAGTTTCCTGTGCAAGGCATGCTTCCAAACAAAATCAAATTCTTTGTAACTTCTTTTCAAGAACTTTAAATTTAGTTGTTTTTTATGTGACAAACGAAAAGACTTGTTAAAAATGCCTGTTGAATTAACAAAGGTGTAAAATTTAAATTGATTTGATTTTTACTAGTAAAAAACACTCTTAAAAAAATTCTGAATATAAATAAGGCACTTATAATTAAATTCCTTTTCTTTTTAAAAGTAGGACCCCTTAACATACAAATCCACCTTTTTGTTTTTTTCCTACCTATCATATTTAATTTTTTAAACCCATTTTTAACTTGCAAACAAAATAATTTTGGCCAATCAGTGTACCTAAAAACTGCTATTTCGCTCCCTACAATATGGCTAATATCCATCAGCAACCGAAACCTATAAAAACTTAAGTTCAGACGAAATCCCTGGTCGAGGGGAAGTAAATGAGTCATCACAGCAATAAATAGCCAACTCGTGGCACCTGCATAAATAGGCAAGCCCACCCACACCGAGCCTGGGCTTGGCGTCCAGTTCCAGACCACCACAATTGGCCAACAATTGCAATTTAGGCAGGCGAAATTGCCGTCTAATACGTTAACAAAAGCCAAATGAAAAAGTTGGCAATATATTGGCGAGAATAAGGATTTTAGCAGTCCTTACACAAAAAAAAAGTCTTCAAGATGGTGTTACTTTAAAAACGCTTACAAGTCTCGCTCAGCCAGAGAGACAGCCAGAGAGAGCTAGAGAGAGCGAGAGAGAGAGAGAAATTTTGAAACACGAAGATGAACAGTGGACTCCAACCTACTCCAAACATGGGCCATTAAGGGTGTAACATGTAAGTTAAAGTTATCTTTCTTTCTCTTCTATTAATCGATAAATTGTAAGTGCCTCCTCCTTCATTAAACTTATAATAAAATGTGCAAATTTTTCCTGGTGGTTTATATACCCCAGCACAATTCTCATAAAAAAAATGAGTAACTAAAAGATAAGTGAAAAATTGATAGTATGTAGAATGGTTAATAGCTCCAAATGCTTATATAAATGGCACTGTTATATTCTAAAGGAATTGGAAAATATATTATCGTGTTTATAATATAAAATAAAAGGCAGTAATTATTGAATAATTGTTTCATGTCTGTTTTAAAGAACCTGTTTTTTTATTTTGTTTATGTTTAACACACAACGCGTTTAGAAAAATAACCCTAGTTATTCACTTAATTTTTACGGTCTTGCATTTGAAATTTTAGGTAAAAGTCAACCAATGTTTACTAACCAGTATCAACGGGCAATTTACAAATTTATTCTGGATAAACAAATTTAATATTTAATGTTATGGAAATTGTGTTTTAATGTTCTCAAATAGTAAAAATTAAATCAATAAGTAAACTAACTAAAAATTTAACCAAACTAATTATAAAATACCTATAATAAATCATTTACATTTCATTAATTATAATTATAATATACTTCATTTAATTTTCATTAATTATTCTATTTCACTTTAAATCATATATTATATTAATGTTAAAAAAATTATTTTAAATCATAAATCATGAATAATTTATAAATGATAAATTATATATACAAATAAATATATATCAAACACTAATCTTCAAAAATCCCCATAACAAAATCAAGTAAATCATTTTAGTTATGGGGAAATCTGTCTATATAACGATACTCTAGAGAGCTGGAAAAGATATCCTTATAAACGAAGTTGTATCAGATAACATACACTACATCTATGGAGACCGGGGGAAATATTATTGTTGACGGATTATCGTTATACTTGTGCAGTATCATTATAAACAGATGTCACTATATTAATTTTAAAACTAAACTTAAATTGACTTATGCATTTATACGACAATGCTTTTACGGATATTGGCGGATTTATCAATAGACTAAGCACGTTTAAGCTTACGGCGGGAAATTTTTGGCGGCGGCAAGTTTGACGCCAAAAAATTTCAAAGGCGAGGCTGAATTTTTTGGTGGCTAATTGAATTATTAATTTTTAATTGCCATGTTTAGAAGCGGAACTAGGCATTGGCAAAGGAAGAACTCCTGTAAGCGCCATCTTGAAAGAGGGTGAAAAGGCACCAAATTCGGGAATACTTGCCAAAAGACGAATTGAAAATAACCGCTAGGGCTATCAAGAATTTGACAAAAACGCTAAAATCTCTGTTGTGCGTCTAATTAAGTTTGGTAAGATTAGGCGGCAATGTACGTCAGCTTACAGCAGTAGAGAAGCAATTCAAAATTCATGGGGAACTCAAGTGACTATGGGGGAGTTTAAGTTTTTATGGGGGGCTCAAGTGGCTTTAAAGCAGATGATGTGATGCAGCCTTAGAGAAAATAATGTGTTTTGATATTCAATTGGGAGCTTGAGCCCTCTTAGCCCTTCCCTTTCCGAAGCCACTGATCTACAGGGGTCAAAATATGGTGGAGCCTACAGACGGCAAAATCTCTAATCCGACTCTGTTTACGGATAGATTCGAAATATATCAGGAGGTATAATAATTATCATAATTAAATATGTTTAAAAAGTTGGAAATTTGCCTCTGCTGCTTGGTAGTTGACATTTACAATACAACTTTATTTATTCTTCTCTGGTATAGTTAGTATTAGCGCAGCAAAAGAAGCAAAAAAATTAAAACATCTGTACCAGAAAACGTTCTAAGAAAATACTATTTGATATAACGGACTTGGGACCTTGAATTTATTTAAATATTAAGAACACCAGCTTTCGACACAAAAATACAAGCATCCGCTTGATATTTCTCACACTATTATTTATCGCATTAATCGCCCTTTGCTTTTCTCCGCACCATTTTTAAGAATTTTTTATGAAATTGAATCAAGAAATTTCAGCATCCAATTAGATATAGAAACCAACTTTTTAAAAGATTTTTGACCTCTCGCTGTTTAACAGATCTCGGGGAGTTTCGATCTTATAGGAATTTACTTTCAAAGGATCTTAAAAGAGCGAAATCACAATATTATTTTGATTTATTTAATAACATTAACTTACGCCAAATTTGGTATTATTTCAATAAACTTTCTTATGCATCTCGTACTGGTGGACATTTTTTATCAAAAATTAATTATCGGGGCAATCTTTTTCTAGTCCTCAGAGTATTTCTAATGCATTTTCTGATTATCTACAGAGCCATCCTTTGGAGTTATTAAATTCTCTTCATTCTACTCGAGTGGACTCTTCAGACTTTCTTCGGCTTTCCCCTGGTGTAGATCATTCTTTTGTGATGGAACCTATTGACCGTGTTGAACTTCTGAGACGTCTTGCCTCTTTGAATGTTAGACATTCGCCTGGATTTGACGGAATATCTCCTCGAGCTATTGTGGCGGCTGCGGATCTCCTGGTTGATCCTATTTTAATTTTATTTAATAATTGTTTTGAACAAGGTATTGTTCCAGACTTACTGAAAATTACTCGTATTACAATGATTTATAAAAAAATGGGATCGAAACGATCCCGGGAACTATAGGGCGATCTCAATTTTATCTGTTTTTGCCAAAGTTTTTGAGTCATTAATTAATACTAGACTAATTAAATTTCTTGAACATTTTAATATTCTACATCCTAATCAATTTGGGTTTCGTACTGGGATTTCTGTTGAGACTGCACTTTTACATGCTCATAATATTATTTCCTCTGCACTTGATAATCGCCTGTTTACTATTGGAATCTTCTTAGATATAACTAAAGCTTTTGATTCCGTTTCTCATGATATTTTACTTGAAAAACTTAAATATATTGGTATTCGTGGTGTTACTCATTCTCTCTTTTCATCTTTCCTTCAAAATCGATCGAAAACAGTTTGCCTCTGAACTTTCCTTGGTCAATATTGGTATTCCTCAGGGTTCTCCTTTGGGTCCCACACTATTCTTAATTTACATTAATGATTTACTATCCCTCTCATGTATTCCTTCTACAATTTTATTTGCAGATGACACTTCTATTTTTTTTGTTGGTGACTGTTTGGAGGATCTAATTGTTATTGCTAACACTGCGCTCTATAATATGACTGAATGGTTTCTAGCTAATAAACTTACGATCAATACACATAAATCATCAACTGCGGTTTTCACATGATCAAAACGTGACATTTTTCCAATTTTACCTATTATTTATGATTGTATTGTAATAAAATTTTGTGATGAGGTAAAATTCTTGGGTATAACTTTCACAGCAGAACTGCTTTGGAACCGCCAATACGATAATGTTTGCCTAAAGGTCTCAAGGACCATTGGAATGATGACGCGATTTAGGACTTCTCTTCCACCTAGGATTGTTCTGACGCTCTATCATTCGTTAGTGGCCTCATTATTCAATTTTGGGATTTTGATCTTTGGTCTTTCTACGAGTACAAACACAGTTAGATTATCACGACTTCAAAATAGATTTTTTACAATTTTCTTTCCAAATCGATTTAATCGATCTGATCCTTTGACATTTTACTCATCTTTTAATATCATTCCAGTAACTTCACTATATTGCTATTTAATGCAGATCTTAATGTTCAAACGAATTATTTTTAATTTTCTTGGGGACTCGATATATTTTGTTCCATTTACTCCACAATATGATCTTGGATCAATACCTATGTTTAGAATACCACACACTCGTACCAATATTGGTGGAACCTCTTTGAACAATATTGGTCCAAAAATTTGGAATTATATCGGTCATAACCTCCCTTACATTCATTCCCTTTCAGAATTTAAGCGCATGGTTCGAGAAATTATTTTTTCCTCGAGTTTTTCTTCTCCTTACTAAGGTTCAGCCTTTTCTCGTTTTGCTGTTTATTTTTTTATTGTAATTACACATTTACTTAATTAATAAATAGCATGGTGCTGATGTTAGCAGGTATTTTATGTTTATGGGGGGGCACTGGACTAGTCAGATCAGTTAAACTGGTCTTTTTCCGGTGTCTCCAATATCTTTGTACAATTGCTTCCTAATTTTTATTTTTAGATAATTTTGTATTAAGTTAAATGTAATACGTTAATCAAATTCAAAGTTTCATGAATCACGTATTGTAATATGTTGTACATTGATATGAATAAAGATGAATA
>QLNU02015360.1:143682982-143702630 GCA_006491805.2 Dysdera silvatica
CCAATGAAAGTTCTGCTATATAACGATGAAGACGCGCAAAAAAGTAGACGCTGTCCAACCAAAGGATTCTCCAACTGGTACTAACGGGTCATCGATTTATCGGTTGATTCGTCTAGAAGCACTCTCTGGGCATCAGTAGCATGGCACGCTATCGTCAATGGTAGGATTGATGTCCCATCTCACTGGCGGCATTTCTAGGTCTTCAACGCTGTAGACATTAAGGTCACTGGACATATGGCGGCCTCGACATGTGACATACCCCACTAGGTCTCCATAAATTGGCACTGGAAGGGCACTAGTACTGCTGCGGTCCCGTCTCCATGATAGCGACTCTAGGCATGTCATTACAAACGGATTCTCACACACCAAAACGAGAAACTTGTTATTTCGCCGCCTCAATCGACAGGCAACCATCAATCGTGCCCGAGATTTTCAAATCTTACTACATTTAGCTGTCAATCGCCGGATTACGCACAGATACTAACAGATACAGTTCTCGAATATTACTAGGACCTCATCTCTGACCAATAACGCCAACTCGGAAAAAAAACTGAAACGGAGTTCCCCCTTCTTCTTATCCCGAACAGTTGTTCTCTCTGAACGTCTTTGTTTAACCTCCCTATTTATACCTTCTCGCATCCCTCCAGAACGTTCCACCCATCAGGAGCTCTGCCATTGGCTAGTTCAACTCGGGCATAAGACCGTTCTGGAAAAGTCTTGAAGGATACTCTTTGTCTGCCCAAACTCCTTTGTAAAACCTTCCCCAAAAATCACTAAAATTACACCCAACAAAATTATACCAAAAGAAATCCGAATGATACATTGACTTTTTATGTGTTTTGAGTGCTTTCTCAAATTGTCTTAATAGATTTGTTAAGATAAGATAGTTATCATATGTGTCTAAATCACGACCCATTTACAAACACGTGTTTAAGATTATTCAGATTCTTAGAACAAACTTAAGCATCAAGCAATTGAACCACTATAGATATACTTATGTTTGTAAAAATTGCAATACCATGAAGGAATCACTTGATTGAGCTGAAACTTTCAGGAAATGCAAATTAGGGTATGCTATTCAAATGATTAGAATTTCAGAGTCATCACGCATGCGTGGGCTGAGCAGCGCCCTCTGAACTGCTGATGGATCCGTATAAATAGAGGGCTGTAGCGGGGCGTGTATGGTTATCTGCTAGTGGTAAACGTTACATGAGACGTCACTATGCCTCTACGACGAAAGAGGGCGACATTTCAGCAAGTTACGGAGTTTGAACGGGGACGAATGATCGGCTTTCGTGAAGGAGGGTTTTCTTATCGTGCAATAGCAGCTCGTATGGGGCGTAACAGCAGCACAGTGATGCGAGTGTGGAAGCAGTGGGTTCAAGAGAACCAGACAACTCGGAAATCCGGGAGTGGACGCCGAAAGGTGACGTCAGCACGGGATGATAGACACCTGGTCCGCATGGCGGTGACGGACCGTTTTGCTTCATCTGGACAGTTGGCAGAACGTTGGTGCACTGCTACAGGTGTATCATTGTGTGCTTCATCAATTCGTCGGCGTCTACTGCACCGTGGACTGCGTGCAAGAGTTCCTTTATACAGGATCCTCCTGACGCAAAACCATCGGCGCCTGCGGCTACAATGGGCTCATGGACATAGAGACTGGCGTGCTGATTGGCAACAAGTGGTGTTTTCTGATGAATCCCGCTTTAATTTGGGGTACAGTGATGGCCGCATCCGTGTTAGACGCTATACCGGTGAACGCCACCTTCCGGAGTGCATTATCCAACGTCATAGTGGACGAACCCCCAGCGTTATGGTCTGGGGTGCGATTGCGTATCATGGACGATCTCAGCTGCTACGAATTGTGGGTAATCTTAACAGCAACCGGTACATCAATGAAGTTCTGGAGCCCGAAGTTGTTCCCTTCCTTCAAGGCATTCCCGGAGCTGTATTTCAACAGGACAATGCCCGCCCACATATTGCCAGGAATGTTCAAGACTTCTTTTCATCACAACAGATACAGCTTCTTCCTTGGCCTGCCTATTCGCCGGATATGTCGCCGATTGAACATGTGTGGGATTTCGTTGGTCGGCGTCTCGCTCGTGATCCTCGTCCCATAGCTACTACAGATGAACTTTGGGGTCGCATACAAGCAATCTGGAATGCTCTTCCTCAGGCACACATTCAACATCTGTTTGATTCCATGCCACGTCGTATAGCATCACTTATTGCAGCGCGTGGTGGCTTCACCAAATACTGATTTTCGACATGTAATATTGTTTTTTTGCTTTGTAATTTTAATCGTTTATTTGTATCAACACAGGTCGTTTGTACATTAAATTTCATTCAATTCGGACGAGTCCTTCATGGTGTTGCAATTTTTACAAACATGAGTTTATAACTCATGCGCACCACTTTAAAAGTCCAAGTCTTTCAGCTATGCCAATTAACGCAAACGTTACGCATTTAAAAAAAAATGAGCTAGAAAAATATTAATACCTCATTTCAAATTGAGCGAATTAGAAATGTTTGAACTTTAAATTACTTATAATCGGGCGACAAAATTACAACAATATCCAGAAGCGCCTTGCAAGAATATGTTTTCTCAAAATTAAACACTGTAACGTATAAAACACAAACTGCTGAAGATATTATTTTGATCATATTTTCCAATAATTTAAAATATTAAAGCAGGGATGTGGAACCTACAGCCACGTCACATAATTTGTCAATAATACATCATTATCTCTCTCTCTTTTTCTCTCTGTATCCGTTATAAATTTTACATTGTCAATAGGCATACATTTTAACCATTTAGAAAACTTTTTTTAAGCATAGTAGCAATAAAAGTTAACTACTTTTATCGATTTCTGTATGATAGACGTATCATAAAAACTATAATATCAATTTTTTCATTATTTTCTTTCTAAATATGTAATAAATATAAAATATATAAATAATAAAAAATTTAAATTTGTGCTCCATGAATCCATATATCCTCCATTAGCTCTCACAAATGGGCTAACAATCCATTTAAGGTATAGTTCGTTCACGAAAAGTAGTCCGATGGTACCGTTAGAAATAACGGGAGCTGACGTCACAAACGGCCTAGCCGATTACAGCAGAGGGGAGGACGTCATTTCAGAACTGGTTTTTGGCACAGACAAACGTTCACTAAAAAACAGTTCTGAAATGACGTCTTCCCTCTGCTTTAATCGGCTAGGCCGTTTGTGACGTCAGCTCCCGTTATTTCTAACGGTACCGTCGAACTATTTTTCGTGAACGAACTGTAACTTACCTCGTTTAAATAAGTGACTTTCAACTATTTGAAGAATGTCGATTTGGCCATTTGAACATAAATTGCTTTTGTGCTTTTATTTTTCTTTTCTGTGGCCACATTTTCAGCTATCAGAATTTACTTTGTCTTAATATATTTATTAGAAGCAGAGATACACTCGTGGGAAAAAAATATTAAGGGCAGGATAAAGTAATCGATAATTTTAAAAGTTTGCTGAACGGATATTAATGACCGTAGATCAGTACCATGCGCAAATAACTGAAATTGGAGGCGAACTTATTTTAATAAAACTCATATTAATAATTACCAAAATTATTTTAAATCACTGACGTACACAGGGTGTGTTGATGGGGAGTTGTAACCCCCCATTGCAATGAAATTTTGTATATTTAACATAGGAATATGTGAGTTGTAGCTCTGTAACCGCCCAATGGACTTTTAACCCCCTTTTGAACTTTTCGTGTACACCCATGTTTTAAATATGCTGTTCACTAATTTTTAGTGAAATTCAGCTTGGAAAAAGAATAAGAGGACGCCTTCTTTTTGATACCAAAATAAACACTTGCAAAATTTGCGTTCTTTATGATATAGCTTTGAGTGCATCGTGTATTTATACACTGTTGTTTTGCAGGTCTTTTTAATTTGTAAAATATCGAAAGTACTTACCTTTCGAAGATAGAAAAAAGAAAAATATTGGCTTCTAGAGAGTGTGGAATGAGTAAGCATGAAATTGCGAAGAGTATCAACATCTCAAAAAGACTGTAATTTATAACCTTTTGTTTTTTCACCCAATTGGGTTATTTTTGGCAGATGGGGTAATAAACAAATTTAAAAGCATATCAAGATATGCATACTAACTGACAACTTACTGCCTGAAGCTCCTCGTATTATGTCAGGAGCATATTTATTTCAGCACGATAATGTCACAATTCAAGTCTCTTCCCATTCAAAATTTTGGTTTGAAACCAACCCTGTGGAATTATTAGACTGGCTGGCCGAAAGTCCTGATTCAAACCCTGTGGAAAATCTGTGGGGTATTTTTCCGCTTAAAAATGTACAAAAATATTCAGGAGTGTGAAAATAAACGTGGCTTTGTCATCAAATTAGCTTGCTTAAACATTCCTGAAAAACGCTAAGTGGACTTTCATAAACCATGACATAAAGAATGATCCAAATATTTGCAAATAAAGGCAACGTTCTTGATTGTTAATTAAATTTCACATAATTTTTTATTGTCCTCCTTTTTCTAATTCATCTTCAATGTATATTAATGAAATACAATTTTATGCGTTAAGTTTTGTTATAATTTGGGATTTAGAGTATGCAAATATTTACTTATTTTAAGTTCGATTTGATGTAAAAAATATGATTCTGGTTGGTTAAAACTTTATGAGATTTTCAAAAATTTTAACTTGCCTTCAAACTTTTTCCACTGGTGTATGATAGCTCCTGCAATACACTATGTACATTATGAAATATTAAGTTGAAAGCTCCTTATATGCGATTTCTGAAGACATCTCTATTTTCCATGATCAGTGCTCACACTACACATAATGATTGACGAAGTTCCCGATAGAATCGTATGAAATTTCGCACACAAGTTTTCTACATTATTATGAATGAGTGAGATGAGCTAAAACTTGAAAAGCAAACTTAATGAAGGGCCCTGATTTGGTGTAGCGGTAGCGCATTCGCCTAGCGTGCCGTTAACCAGAATTCGATGGCCGACGGTGAAAAAAAGAAGGGCCCTCACCGACTAACTTCTTATTGTAGTCCGAAGGTTGGTTCCCTAGACCTGAAGAGGCTTATATTCCTCAGTAAACTGTAGGTCCCGGAGCAGTATGACCTTTACTCTCCTTGCGCCGTAAAAACGCAAACGAACTTTAATAAAACTCAAGTTATGCTTCTTTTTAATTGACATCGTGTGTGTGTTTTGGTTCGGCATTTGTTTTTCAGTTTTGGAAGACCGACTAACTATTTTGACACATATCACCAATATATTAAGATTTTCTAATTATTTAATTCATTGCCTGCTTAGTATTTATATATACAGGGTGGTTAGTAAAGTCCTTATACACGCAGATAACTGTCGAACGGAGAGAGCTATATGTACGAACGTAATGCATAGGTAAAGTAAAGTGACTATGCGTTACAAGATGAGACTGCGTGCAGCGCCCCTTGCTGAAAAATTCAGAACTCAGAGCTGCTATCTCGAAAACTGTTCAAGATACGGTAAAAAAGTCAATTACAAAGTTGTTAAGCACCAGCTAGTTAGTACGAAACGATTTTTTTCACCACCTTAATCGGGCAAAAATCGTGGTTTAGGAAGTTAAAGAAGTACAGGATGCCCCTGCGTGACAGCTTTTCCTTCATATAGCTATGCATAGAGGGAAAGCTTCAGGTAGGGGCGATACTTTCATTGCACACACAACTTTAAGGGTGGTTTAGTAAAGTCATTATACACGCTGATAACTGTCAAACGGAGGAATATAGATGTATGACCATAATGTTCATGTACGTACTGTATACGTAGTGTGCACTATACGATGAGACTGCGTGCAGCGTACAAATACAAATTTTATTTTCATGCCATTTTTACATCTATATTTTCCATTCTAACATCATCAGTTGACATTACATACCTAGCGGAAAAATTCAGAACGTAGAGCTGCTATCTCGAAAACTATTCAAGAAACGGAAAAAAAAAAGTTAATTACAAAGTTGTCTCGTATCACTGATGCAGTACGAAATGATACATGAATTGCGGGAATAGAACACGTCAAACGCTAATATGTGGGTATTTGGTTCGGCAAATGTGAACAGCGTATTACTGTATGTCATTATGTGTGCTCGATGTTGCCACCGTCAGCCACAATACACGTTCATATCCGGTAGCGCGTTTCTTCTTGCACATTCAGCAGCATTGCAGGTATGACGCTTGTACAGAAATCGGTAATGCGACTGCGGACATAGTCCACAGTCGTCGGTTAGGTGTGATAGACCTGTCTTTTGAGATGCCTCAAAGGAAAAAGTCCAATGGGGTAAGGTCCGGTGACCGTACAGCCAGCTCACACTACCACCCTAGCCAATGACCTGTTGGCGGAAGGTTTGGGATAATAATAATTGTACTTCTGTTGGATGGTGAGGAGGAGCGCCGTCATGTTGGAACCACATGGTTCTCCGCTCACTCAATGGAACATCATGCAAAATATCCGATAGTACGCTCTGTAGCAGCTGCAAATATCGACGTCCCGTTAATGTGCCCTCGTAGAACACAGGTTCAATGAGTCTGTTGTTCAAAATACCGCACCACACATTAACAGACCACCACCACACCTGATGTCGGCCTGGTCGTCCCCCCATGAAGAATTTTCGAGAGCCCAATAATGTCCGTTGTATCTATTTAACACCCCGTTGCGGGTGAATTTTGACTCTTCCGTCCAAAGGACGTACACTAAAAAATTCGGCTGCATATCTAAGGTGTTCGTAACGAAGTTTCACCAATTAAAACGTCGCTCAGCATCCCCTGGAACTAGTGACTGCAGCAGTATTCCATAGTAGGGGTGAGCTCCCACTTGCTGCAAGATTTGCCGCACACGACGGCCTGTTAGGCCACACATCATACCAACTTCTCTTGAACTGCACTGTGGGTGGGCCAGAACATAAGCTAAAACGTCCTCTGGTTGCACACCCTGACTTACACATGCGTGGCGACCTGAACGGGGACGAGGTGTAACGCTACCCGTCTCTTTCAGCTGTCGAACCACTTTCTCTTGCATTACGACCACATTCCCCATATAACAGCACCATCTCGCAATACACGTTGTTGGAATAATTCGCCATATACTATATAACTACAGACGTTTAACGCACAGTTTCACTTCTCACACTGTCTTACACTCCTTGCCTGGTCACTATTTTATGCTTACCGATAACGTATCACGTAGCGTACACATTTGCATTTTGCATTTGCGCTTTGTGACGGGATTGTGTTCGCCCCTACCCGAAGCTTCCCCTCTATTCATATCTGTACGAAGGGAAAGCTGTCACGCAGGGGCATCCTGTAGCACTTAAACTTCCTAAATCACGATTTTTGCCCTATTAAGGTGGTGGAAAAAAATCGTTTCGTACTAACTAGCTAGTGCTTAACAACTTTGTAATTGACTTTTCCCCGTATCTTGAATAGTTTTCGAGATAGCAGTTCTAAGTTCTGAATTTTTTCGATAGGGGCGCTGCACGTAGTCACTTTACTATACCTATACATCACGTTCATACATATAGCTCTCTCCGTTCGACAGATATCTGCGTGTATAAGGACTTTACTAACCACCCTGTATATAAAGTAAAACCAAAAATAATTCTCTACCGTCAGTAATATTTTGGTTATTAATATTATCGATAATTATGGGCTAAGATGTTTTTCTTTTTTTCATGCATTCTCTTTCTCTGTTTCTCTCCACAACTAAAATAGTTTTATATACTTTATCAATGATTATAGTTTAGTCACAATACAATCCATTAGAAAATGCAATAAATTAAGAAATATACCTTTTTTTCTCGAAAAAATTCCCCTAAACCAGATCTGTTAATTTAATCTGCGAACAGAGCGCGGAGAAAAAATTACACTAAAAACAATTCGCTTATTTAGCGGTTTGAAAGAGAACTTTTGTATTTTGGAAGATAGCTCTTTAAAATTTTAGCAATATTTATTGCACGCTAGTGATTCCCAACATGGGTGGTAGCGCACATTGTGCGGGAGAGAGTACGGCTATTAAGAGCGGTGTTGTCATGACAATAAACTTTAGGGAGGCGTTTGAGTTCATTAAGAAGGTGTTCATGTTCGACAGTCCGATATGTCCAGTCGAAGCATTTAAATTAAGTTTTATTTAATACACTAATTATTACACAGGGTGTCCCACCAAGACTGCATAAAGTCTTCACAGCACGATTCTTTGCAAATTTCTCAGCAAAAATGTTAATGAGGAAATACTGAGAAATCCATATTTTCTTAGTTATTAATGTTTTAAGTCCAGCCAATGAGAACAAAATTTGACCCCCCTTTTCTTGGCGAGAAATACTTACAAAATAAATCACTAAACCCTGCCTGTTATAGCAGAAAGCAAGAACCTCACTGGGCTTCAAAATGATTTCCCTTTTTTTAAGGCATGCCTTCAGTATATTATGCGTTCATTTTACGATCGGAAAAAGGCAGGGCGTTCTGCATTAAAAAAAGGGCACTTTATAATTTTTAGGGCACTTTACAAAAAATCTTTACGTGCTTTAATTAATACTGATCAACACTAAGTGACTAGGTTACTAATTACGTTCTATTGAAATCTCCAACTCATTTACTGCGTAGTGTACATTCTCAATTATACTGCATTTTATCCGGACATTTTTATGCCTGCTGTTTTTAAAGTGGATATGAATGCATTTTAACGGTGAAAAACATGTTTTGTTCATGTATTTCAAATATTGCTACCCATGAGAAGACTGAATTCTGTTATATGTGTTATAAGCCAATAGATGTCAGACTCCCTCGTAAATATAGCATTCATTTCATTTTAAAATTGGAATTTATACGCTTTTTTTTCGAACTATCATTTTAACTTATGTATTGAATAAAGGTGCTATTTCGAAGCTAACATGCGTATGCTCTCACATGCATTACACACGTTTCCTCAGAAAGGAACCTAATGTGTGTGTGAGGGGGGGGGGAGGTGTAAACCAGAAGTTCCCAAACATTTTATGCTGTCAACCCCTTCAAGAATTTCTCGATTTTTTATCCCCCCCCCCCCCATTTTACTATTACGTGATCATAATAGGACAATAAAGAAGACACTTAGGTAGTGGTTTTAGATTACTTATTTTACAGTGTTTATATTTTGTCGGTTGGCGAAAAACATTGTGCCAAGTATATTAATAAGTAAAACAAAATAAATCACAGTTATATATTAAAAGTTCATTCACAATGGTTTCAAGAGGTATAGCCCTCTTCTTCAGAACAAATACGTGTAAACAGTTGGAAGGAAAAAGAGGAAAAAGAATTATTTTGATGGACGAGCGTCTATCAAAATAATTCTTTTTCCTTTATCAGTTCTAACTTTTCACTCCAAATGTTTACAAATACTTGTTCTGGAGAAGAGGGATATATCCCTTGAAACAATTGTAAGCGAATTTTAAATGTATAACTGTGATTGATTGTGTTTATTTATTAATAGTATTTATATTATTTATATTACATATATCTAATATAATTATATCCATTCAGATGCATTAGAATAAGACTTCTATGAAGCCAATAAAATGAACTTTTACTCTTGACGTAGTGGGTGTGATTGGTGATTCTTGGCAAGTTTGGCGATGTTAGATTCAAAATTAATAAGTTTCATTCTTAAATCGCCACAAAATTCTACCTCCAACTTATTTATGTTTTACTAAGATTAAACTAACGTGATTGAAGCCAACTTAAACTATATACGAGATTAAAGAAAAACAAACAAAAGTCTTTGAATATTGAAAATACTTACATATAACTGCGTATTTCCACCAGATTAATGGTTTTAATGTACTTTTCCATCGACTACCTCCCCTTCGACTCCCGAGTCCGAATCGATCCCAAGCAATACCATATCAACAATTTTGGTGACCCCCTGTGCAAGCGAACCAAATATGATGATTGAAGTCAGACCCAACATTGCTAGAAAGATGTACTAACCCTACTCAAACACTAATTGTGTATCTTACCAGTTAACAATTTATATTCCCCACATTTCATAATTATTTCGTAATTTTGGGCATACTAAAGTATGATTATATAATAATAATTTATTTTATGCATACAGCTATGAATTCATTTTTCCTACTCTTTGTGATGGCATTTGTTTTCAGTATGGTCAAATATATTGGGTTAAAACGTTGGGGTATTTACCAAATCTATTGCGAATGTAACTTGTTCTACATCGGCCAGACGAAACGAGCCTTATAGCATAGACTAAAGGAACATTCTAAATACGTAGAGAAGGCAAAATTCCACAAGTCTGCCATTGCGGTTCATTGCTGGTCACATAACCACAAATTCAACCAACTCACAATTATCTGTCAACCAAGATCAATACATGAATTAGATATTTTAGAAGCATTCCATATCAATAAGAATTCTTCTATCATAGTCAATGAACCAAAATCTACTCCTCATTTCAGTCGAGCTTGGAAACGTTTAATAAAATTTTCACATTAATTATTCATCCACAACTGGCAACACAACAGTCACGCAATAACACCATCTCCAGTTTTCTAATATTTATTTTCTCATTTTGTATTCCTGACGAAAGACGGCCAAGTCCGTCAGAAACGTACGTTGAAATAAAACGTTTTAACAACCTTACTTACGCTTATAATGTTGTTCTTTGCTTATAAATCTCTGTTGTTATTTCATTCAAAAATCGATCTCGTTCCGTCGAATTTTCTCATTTTTCTTATAGCATACTAAAGACAGCGTTTCCATAAATTTCTTCGTTTTTGTATCAGCTCTTCACAACGAGTATTTCATTTCACGTGATTTCTTTGAGAACATTAAAAAAGTAGCGAGCTCGTCATTAAGGATTACGTTATCAGCCTCCTCTCACGTCAAGTGTAAAAGCGAATAATGAATTACGTAATTTGCCACCGATTATCAGTCATCCAAACATTTGACTTAACTATGCGTCTCGCCATTCTGGCTCCGTTTTTCCACCCATTACGTGCCAAAGAATCTATGATTTTCCCGAAATTTCCGGAAAGGGAAAAAATATAATTCCTACCCCCTACTCCTATCGTGAAAGAGAATAGGAAAAAAAAAAACCGATTCGCCTCACAATTTCCATCATTTTCTTCGGTAGGGAATAAATACGGCATTTAATGTCTAATTGCTTTTCGGTTTTTGGGTAGTTATCTTAATGGGTTTTCTCCCCCACCCCCTTCCTTCTCACGCTTATATGTTTGAATTTCTAATTATTCGATAATGGGTATTTCGGTGATGATGGCGACATGGCCACTTCGCCGAACTTAGTCACTTTTCTGCGACGAAAAACTGTTCTTTAATTGCATCATTAATATCTTATTAAATATCACTTTTTTTGCAATTAATCTCTCGGAGCAAGTGGAGAAGAAAATTGCGCAGTTTCCTCAGAAAGGACAACCCTTTCAAAAAACTCAAGTCCTCTGTAAAAAGAATCGAAACTTGTGCCGCCTGAATTAACAGCTATGCAATTATTATTTCAGAAAACCTAATTCAAAATGATTTTTTATTCGTTTTGCAAAAAAAAAAAAAAATGAAGCGCAAAAATAAATTAAACTTGTAGATTTCAATTGAATGTTGGACTTGTGGGGTTTTATCCTTTCTTTCTTTTCTTTAACACGTTCTCTTTCCAGTTGTACAACCTTGGAGATAATCCTCGTATGTCCTTTTAGCGAAGATGTTCTTTTGATGGAGTTGGGGAATCGTATTGAAGTTTGTTGTTCACTGTTTCTCTCTGTTGCTTTTCATAGATTTTTTGCTGCGAGTTCAAATATAACTGAAGTATTACGAAAATATTTCAGAAACTTATCAAACACTTTACGTTGGTGAAAAATCGAATGTTTTCCATTTCCTTTCATTTGCATTAATCTGCTTCAACCATCTTAGCAAATTATATCGAGGTGAAGTGTTTTTTTTTCAATATTTACGGATTAAAAAGATTTTACTTTCTGTAGTACTTTTGAAGTTAGTTACTTTTTTAAAGTACAACGTACTCTTTTCTATAAATAGCTCAAGAAATGAATTGATTTCACACTGGAAGAGAGAGAGAGAGAAAGATGATTATTGTTTGATAAAAAGTTCCGCTATTCTACGTATAAGCCTTGGGGGCGAATTTTAGAAATAATGAAAGCTTTTAAAGTTAAGAAAAAAATATTTCCGAGTCTAATTTTTTGATAAACATTTCGAAGATTTGGATACAAAACTATTTTGTAAAGAGCGCTAAAATTTCCATTGTAACTTCTAGTCATATCAACGAAGAACAGAAATGTATAAATAGCATTTGAAATACAGTTCCTACATAAACAAGATATGAAATTCTTCCTCGGACCTAAGATAAATTAAAAATAAAACATCAAGCTCCTTTTTTCAATTTCCAATTTTTTAATAAATGGAGCCTTTTATGGACTATTTGTGGATTATTTAATGCTTAGACCTTTACTTGGGAATTTTGGGATAGTCGAAAATTTTTAACTGCGAAATGTTTTAATATCTGGGTTATAATGGACCAATTGGGCATTCACACATAGCATATTTTTTAAAAATGGACATCAAAACATTTGTTATTGAATGATTACTGAATTCCATATCAGCAAATTTAATTGAGATAATTAAATTCAAACCATTGCATTATTGTCGGTGCCATCATTGTGATTTCATTGAGATTAGATTTTTTGTTCAAAGATCTTAACATTTGGTATCCTGGTGTACATATGTGATTTTTATAACGAACACCGAGTGATTCTTGCGGAATAATTCTTATGGGTTCGTCAGACAGATTGTGAGTAATCATTCTACTTGAAAAAGCGCCCGTTACTAGCTTTGCTACTACTCTCTCCTCTCTCTCATTCTCCATTTCCTTACTGAAAATTTTCATTATATTCTCATGTGTAAATCCTCAGTTAATATCATTTGTCCCATGATTATATACTCAGTTGTCCCACAGCCGATCTCTGCTGAGAATGCCAGCACTCGACAGAGCTCCGCTTCGAAGTAGCTGCTGTAGAGGTCACTCCGTAAGAGGGTGACACAAAGAGTCCCGCCTTAGTGCAGGAATTTCGGATGTGGTTGCCGAAGGTCGGAATTTTCTTTAAACTGTAAGTCCAGCTTGACAAGCCCTCTGGCCAACTTGGTGGGCTTTAGGCCGCTTCCTCTGTATTTCTTTCATCGTACTACGTGTATGTGTGATAACAGAGAGACCTTCAACCTGAAGTGGATTACAACTGGTTGATGATGATGATACACTCAGTTATAAGTTATTTTTATTGTTATACTAGAATTCCATTTACTCTTGTCAGTCGAACAGTAGAAAAGGACAATGTCAACTATATACTCAAGAATAAAGTATTATTATTATTATGATACTACAGCTGCGTTACCTCTTATGAGTCAGAAAGTAGAAAGGGCAACTCCAACCATATACTCCAGAATAAAGTATTATTATTTTCATACTACGGCTCCGTTAACTCTTATGAGTCGGAAAGTAGAAAGGGGGCAACCTCAAATTTATACCCAAGAATAAAGTATTATTCTTAGCATACTACAGCTCCGCTAACTTCTTTGAATCGGAAATCGAATAGGGCAACGCCAAGTTAAGGCGAGCGTTGAGCGTAATTCTCTCAAATAAGATTCCTCCGTGATCCTGATCTGTAATGCATAAGTTAAAAAATTGATAAAGATTTTTTGTGTAACTAAAACCATTAAATTCTAAACACAGATAGTGTTTCCCTATTTCTCAGGTCCTATGTTATATTATTTAAGGATGAATAATTGGGAAATCCTTAGATACACACAATATTATTAATTTGCTCTATATTATTTGCACTTCAGCAGGCCACAAGCAGGGACGTACTGATAAAGGGTAAATTTCTCAAAAACGTAGCAAAACAATTTTTGAATGATTCATAAACTATTTGTATCCCTGCTAATTTAGTTTTTTTTTCCTGATAGCTCTCTGATATACTTCACTCAGTAGCTTAGATGCCGTTCTCTCACGTCGTATTTGTCCCCTTTAGCTTCGTCTCTTCTATTTTTATTTACTTTCTTCTTGCCTCTCATTTATTTTCCAACCGACTAACTAATGATAAATTTCACAAATTGAGCAAATACTTGTCAATCTTCGTATCATTTCGTCACTATTAGCATCGCTAGGCGTCCCTGGGTTGTTGATTTATTCACATATCTGTTGACCAACCATTTCAACAAACTTACCTGTATATGGCCAGTTTCCGGAGTCCCATCATTCAAAAACTGTCATTGCGGCATTTCCAGTTTCCGAAAATGTCAAGTTACTGACACCAATTAACAGAAATGCACAATGCAAATTTATAAGCAAGTTCTTTGGTTTGTGGTCAATTCCACATATTCTTTTTAAAATAAGCGATCATATTTATATAAGAAACGTTATCTTCTTTGCTTTTTATAATAAACGAAATAATTAATTTTGTTACAGATAACGGACACTGCAAATAAGAAATTATGGTTCAACAATAATTCGATTAGTTATAAATCCTTTACTCCGGAGCTGGTTTAACTAATAAGCGAAACAAGTAAGTGCCTTAGGCATGCAGAAAAGTCCGGGAGCACTATAAAAATTCTCCTTTGCCGGATTTATTATGAAACATATGGTGCTAAACTGGCTTTCATAACAAACGAAAACAAAATTACGAGGCATAGACAGGTTGCCTCATTTCTACTAAATATAGAAACAGTTGTGTTACGTGTAAGAATCTTATTATAGGTTTTTCAATGAGAAAAAGTAGGAGGAAACTCTTCACATGTAAATAAATTGGAAAATTACACAAAAATTAAAACATTATTTCCATCTTAGAGTAAATTTTGTTTCATTTCGAAATATGAGAATTTTATTTCAATAGGACATTAAAAAGCAGAATTAAGGAAGCAAACGCTAAACTGGATAAAATAATTTAGGGAGTAATATTTGCATCGCTGTCGGATTATTGTTGTATTCACGCCTACTTACAATGATGTACATATTTTTTCGATTGTTTTCTCTTGTTTTTGTCCTAATTTTAAATCCACGCACACACACACACATACACACACATATATATATAAAAAAGTTTTCCTCGCCCATTCTTGGCGGAAACAGGCTTTGGGACGGGCAGAGCGCCATGTTCCCAAGCCTCTTTTTACATCACTTCTTAATGTGCCATGTCTAGAAACTTCCTGACAATGTGACACGTGTTTAGGATTGTGGCTTTTTGTATTTCAATGTAGGTGTTTGGGTCAATGTTGAGTATCTCCAAATTCGTCGCAAGCGTTTTTGGTACTATCCCTGTTGCTGAGATGACTAACGGGATGATGAGGATCTTTTCCATACCCCATATATCTCGTACTTCATGTCTGAGATCTTGGTACTTGGTGATTTTCGTTGTGTAGGTTGTCTGTATGTTATTGGTGTTGGGTACTGCTATGTCGATTAAGTACGTGGTCTTATTCGATTTATCGACGAGGGTTATGTCAGGACGGTTATGTGGGACTGTCTTGTCTGTTATGATTGCTCTATCCCAGTAAAGCTTGTGTGTTTCGTTCTCATGCACGGTCTCTGGCTCATATTTGTAGTACGGGCATTTTTCTGTCAGAAAGCCAGCATTCGCTGCCAATTTCTGGTGGACTATTTTCGCTACTTGATCGTGTCTATGTTTGTAGTCTGACTGCGCAAGGATCTTGCATCCTGCCATCACGTGTTGGATTGTCTCCGATGCCGCATGACAGTGTCTGCATTTGTCGCTTTCTATGTCTTTTCTCTGGATGAATTTCTGATTGTTCCTTGTTGCGATCACTTGGTCTTGGATGGCTAGCATGAATCCTTCTGTCTCTGGCTGGAGAGTGCCTTTGGCCAGCCAAGAATTTGATGCCTTTTTGTCAACGTGTGGTTGTTGCAGGTCATTGTAGTGCCTGCCATGTAATGGTTTTCCGGCCCAAGTTCTCAGTTTCTGTTCGTTGGCTGTTTCCAGGACACGCTCTTCGGTACTACACAGGTTTAGTGGCGTGTAATTTGCATCTGCTTGTATTATGGCTTGGATGAGTGGCGATCGGGGACTCTTCAACTGGAAGTATTGCCTCATGCTCTGGATCTGCTTGTCATGTAAGTCTTTGAGGTCCGCTTGTCCGCGTCCTCCTTCTTCCCGGGGTAGTGTTTGCCGTTCAATTGCCGTTGCAGGGTGTAGTTGTCCGGCTCTTCTCTGGATGGTTCTCATTTTCCGCTGGAGTTGTTCTAGTTCAGTGTTGGACCATTTGATGATCCCGAAGGAGTAGGTGAGCACTGGTACCGCATATGCGTTAATTGCTTGCGTGGTGTTCTTCCCGCTCAGTTTCGTCTTCACAATGCTTCTAAGTCTTTCTTGGAATGCTTGCGTGAGCTGGACTTTGACTTTCTTGTGCTCCTGCTGCCGTTTTTGCATTATCCCTAGGTATTTGTAGGTTTCGCCCTCGTCCAAGGTCTTCAGTAGTCTCCCGTCTTCGAGTTCGATGCCTGGTAAATCTTCTTTGCTATTCTTCTGTATTTTGCACTTATCGAGGCCGAATTCCATTCCTATGTCCTTGGAGAATGTCTCTGTTATACTGATGAGTTGTCGGAGTTGGGTGATTGTTGGCGCGTATAGCTTGATGTCATCTACGTACATGAGGTGGGAGACTTTATGTAGGTTTCTCTTGTCTTTCTTCAGCATGTATCCGTATTTACTTGTGTTCAGCATCCTTGACAAGGGGTTTAACGCCAAGCAGAACCACTGGGGGCTTAGTGCGTCTCCTTGAAAGATTCCGCGGCGGATGGGGATCTCGGCCGTTTCTATTTTACTGTCTGGCGTGTTTAGCTGTAACCGGGTTCTCCATTGTTTCATGCTGCTCTGTAGGAATCGGATGATTGAGGGATGCACTTTGTATATGCTGAGTATTTCAAGGAGCCACGAGTGCGGAACAGAGTCGAAAGCCTTCTTGTAGTCTATGTATGCGGTGTTGAGTTTTCGCTTTTGTTTTCTTGCTTGTTCCAGGATAACTGAGTCGATGGTAAGCTGCTCTTTACATCCCAGAGTCCCTTTCTGGCATCCCTTTTGTTCTTCCGTCATTAAGTTGTTGCTTTCGCTGTGCCGGCTTATTTTTTCAGAGATGCACCCCGTGAGTATCTTGTACAGGGTGTTAAGGCACGTAATGGGTCGGTATTTCGCTGGGTTACTGGTATCCTGGTCCTTCGGTAGGAGGTAAGTTATTCCCTTGCAGAGGAATTCAGGCATTTTGCTGGGGTCTTCAATTATCGCCGTAAGTTCCTTGGCTAATGGGCCATGGGCGCTGGTAAATTTCTTGTACCAGAAGTTGTGTATGCCGTCAATACCGGGTGCTTTCCAGTTGTGCGTACGTTGGATTACCTGCTGGAGTTCCTCTATCGTGATGCCCGTGTACTCCATCTCCTCTATTCCTCTCGTAGCCTCCATTTCTTGCTGAATCCAGGGGGCGCTTTTGTGCTGTACTTCATTGGTATCATATACTTATATATATATATATATATATATATATATATATATATATATATATATATATATATATATATATATATATATATATATGGCCTGCAAAAGGGTTGCTGGTATCTAACTGGAAGGAGACCCACACGCTGAACGTATGTGACGATGTGTGGAACCGGCCAGGCCAGTAACCTAGTGTCCTACCCCGCCTTCAAGTGGTGCAGGCTGAGCTTTCTATTTATGTGGCAAATTAATATTTGCTACACGGATAGAAAGGCGGAAGGGGAGGGCTAATTCACCAACCCGTCTAGCCAGCGTGGTGAAATTATGGCTAATTCCTCCATTATGTTGACACACCAGAAACCATGGCCCCTAGTCTCCAGGTGCTGGAGTGCTCCTGATCAAGGCAGCGGTCAGTGTGGCATGAAAGCAGGGGGTGCTAAGAATCACTGGAATGGCCCAGGCTGCCGTTTGTTATTGACCTTGGCTACGTTTAATGGACGATCCCTTGCTTCTGAAGCAAAACTTCAGGAATTGGAAGAAGAACTTGACAAGATCAAATGGGACATTGTAGGACTCAGTGAAGTTAGAAGAAAAGGTGAAGAGTTGGTGGAACTTAAAAGTGGACATTTGTTTTATTATAGAGGAACGGAAACTGGAAGAACAAGTGGTGTTGGCTTCTTAATCAACAAAAGAATTAAAGACTACCTTCTTGAAGTCGAAAGCACGTCAGATCGAGCAGCGAGGCTCGTTGTTCAACTAACCCAGCGATACCAACTTCAAATAGTACAGGTATATGCACCAACATCAAGCCATACCGACGAAGAGGTTGAAGAATTTTATGAAGAAATCAAAGAGTTACACACCAAAGGGAAACAACATATCAAGCTCATCATGGGGGATTTCAATGCAAGAATTGGACAACAGGAACAAGGAGAGACATCGGTTGGTAAATACGGATATGGGGAAAGGAATGAACGTGGCGATCAACTCATCGAATTTGCAGAAGCTGAAAATCTTAGCATCATGAATTCATTTTTTAAGAAGAAACCGCAAAGAAAATGGACATGGAAACACCCAAATGGGGGAACTAGTGAAATTGACTATATCCTGGCAAACAAGAAATCAATTATTGAAGATTGCAGTGTACTGAACAGATTTAATACTGGAAGTGATCATCGAATGGTGAGATGTAAAGTGCACTTAAATACTAAATTAGAACGACAGAAGCTCATTAGGAAACAAGTAAGTAAGAGGGTGGATCTAATGAAACTGAAAGTAAATACCGAGGCATTCAAGTTGGAATTAAAAAATCGCTTTTCTGCACTGGAAGGACTTATTGATGAAAGTGATATCTCAGAAGCAAATGAAAACATTGTTAAGACAATAGTTGAAACTGCTGGGGAAATTGGTGGTGTAACCTGTAAAAAGCACAATAGCAAATTATCTGAGAAGACGAAACAGCTCATGAAAAGGCGAAGAGATATGAAGGTGGACAATCGAAATACCAGTTCCAGGATTGAGTACATAGAACTTTGTAAAACTCTGCGCAAAAGCATGAAAGAAGACATAAGAAAATTCAACTGTGAGCTAGTAAGGAAAGCCATTGAAAATAACAAGAGCCTTAGGGTTGTTAAAGGAAGTTTATCTGTTGGGAAGAAACACATCATTGCATTAAAAGGAGAGGATGGCACCGTAACAAGAAATAGGGAAGAAATACTTAGAAGAGTTGAAGAATTCTACAAAAAACTATATGAAAGTAACAGTGGATTAAACGAAGACATTGAAATAGTCGAAGGAACAGCTCCTAAAATCTTAAAAGAAGAAGTTTCATTTGCAATAAAAAATATGAAGAAAGGAAGAGCCCCTGGTGATGATGGTATTACATTAGATATCCTAAAAGAAGCTGGAGAACATGTAGAAGACATACTTGCAAAATTCTTTACCAAATGTCTTAACAGCGGTAACATACCAAACCAATGGGATTCTGCAACAGTAATTCTTTTGCATAAAAAAGGTGATAAAGAGGATTTAAAAAATTACCGACCAATTAGCTTGTTACCTGCTATTTATAAAATCTTCACAAAA
>QLNU02015360.1:143713145-143744941 GCA_006491805.2 Dysdera silvatica
ATGCTGGATTTTACTGTGATGCAAGTCCGATTACCAGTTGTGGTGGTCTCTGCAATTATAGAGGTGGTGATTGGGTTGCCACTTGTGGAAAGCCCCGATTGTAATGGTGTTGCCGTGCAGCAACAGGGCCGTCGCAACCAATTTAAATGTCGGCTGTTATGGGACCGATAATATGCGGGACCTCTACAAATATGATTGGTTATCGTTCTTTGATAGATTGAAGAACGATGGGGTGGTGATAGACTCCATAATATCGCCGATAGCTTACAAGTCAAATCAGAAGGGTTTTAGCTCCTGCGACAACTCACGTGGAATGTTACCCTGGAACCTTATCTCAGTTAAGTCAGGGATACCAAGAATCGAATGAACTATGTAGACAGCATTGTCACTCTGGGTTAAACAATTTATTCACAATCAAGTAGAAATATAAGTCAAATTGTTAAGATTAAAAATTAACATTATCATTAATCGACATTACGAATGTCCCTCATGAGTAGTGTGACCATCTCGTTAGGAGTCCAAACAAAAGAGCACCATTGCCTGGTGTTCGCCTCATCGTCTCTACACTCGCAATGATCTTATTGGCTGTTCACCCTTTTCATACGCAAATGTTCATTGGTTACCCCTTTAACACTAATTGATGATTTGCTGTTCCACTCAAGGGTTCGTGGTGTCACACTCGGAGGGTCGTAATCATCATGTCCAGTAGGGGTACTTATAAGCAAGAAATGCTTGACAAGGAGTTTGAAGAAATACAATTAAGTTATTTTTGCGCCGTACCAAGTTGTACACTAAACTCAATCGTCGCCTGCAGCCAATGTCTTTTCCGTGGCCGGGAACAGAGTGAACCGCTGATGAGTCGGTCCATCTGGATTCTGGATGGGGAAAGCGTATGTGCGGGGAAACAAAATTGTGAACATTAAATCATGATTAAACCTTTTGGAAATGTGGGTTCATGTATCAATTATCGTTGATTCATGAGTCCCTACATATGTAGGGTAAGGTAAAAACGCTTCAACAGCATTTCAAAAAAATTAGACCAATTTCCCCCGCGCACCACGGGAAACACATTTTCGTGCATAAAAACCTAGGTACATGCACACATGTCTTCATTAGGAAAGACGCTGTACAAAAACCTTTAGCTCAAAGGTACAACGGACCTTTCGAAGTAATCACCAGAACGCCTAAATATTTCACACCGTTAGTAAAGGCAAGAAGGAAAACGTTTCAATCGACCGCCTTAAGCCGTGTTATATGTCAACAGAGGACATAGCAGACGAACAAGGCACAAAAACTGAAACCACAGACGAAAAGAGAAAGGAGAGAGACGTTTCCATGACAAGGAACACCACCGAAGGTAAAGCAAACCAGTTATCGGACAACAATCAAATCCCTCTGCCCAGAAGGAGCAAAAGAACTGTACATTTCACGGACAGGTTTCAGCATACAGCCTGACACTTGACTACAAGCGCGGTTCAAAAGAGAAACTTGTTCTGTGCGGAGTGGAAAGCTAGTTGACACCCGGATGGGAGCACAAAAATAAACAAACGCAAACCGGAACATTTAAACCCGCATAGCAGCGTGCAACCAGAAATATGCAACACGTTGCATAATAAACCCTGTTGATGTGATAGTTATAAAATGAAGTATACAGATCATTCTCTTGAGGGGGCTTTAATGTAGGGACTCATGAATTAACGATCATCGATATATGAGCCCACATTTCCAAAAGGTTTTATCATGATTTAATGTTCACCATTTTGTTTCCTCGCATATACGCTTTTTCCACCCAGAATCCAGATGGACAGACTCACCAGCGGTTCTCTCTGTTTCCGGCGACGGAAAAGATATTAGCTGCAGGCGACGATTGAGTTTAGTGTACAACACGGTACGACGCAAAGATTACTTAATCGTATTTCGTCAAACTCCTTGTCAAGCACTTCCTGCTTATAAGTACCCCTGCTGGACATGATGATTACGACCCTCCGAGTATGACGTCACAAACCCATGGCTAGAACAACATATCGTCAGTTAGTGTTAAAAGGGTAAGCAATGAACATTTGCGTACGAAAAGGGTGAACAGTGAATAAGATCATTGCGAGTATAGAGCCGATGAGGTGAACACCAGGCAATGGTGCTCTTTCGTTTGGACTCCTAACGAGATGGTCACACTACTCATGAGGGACATTCGTAATGTCGATTAATGATAATGTTAATTTTTAATCGTAACAATTTAACTTACATTTCTACTTGGTTGGAAATAAATTTTTTAACCCAGAGTTACAATGCTGTCTACATGGTTCATTCGAATCTTGGTATCCCTGACTCAGCTGAGATAAGATTCCAGGGTAACATTCCACGTGAGTTGTCGCACGAGCTAAACTCCTTCTGATTTGACTTGTAAGCTACCGGTGATATTATGGAGTCTACCACCGCCCCATCGTTGTGCAATCTTTCAAAGAACGATAACCAATTATATTTGTAGAAGTCCCGCATATTATCGGTCCCATAACAGCCGACATCTACATTGGTGGCGACCACCCTGTTGCCGCATGGTAACACTCTTACAGTCGGAGACTTCCACAGGTGGTAACCCAGTCACCATCTCTATAATTGCAGAGATCACCACATGGGCATTGTTCATATTACACAGAAATTTATCATTATATTAAATATTAGAAACAAATGTCTATAATATGGACATACGATTAAATGACGTAAATTGTAATGACGTTAATTAATTCTTAGTTTTGTAAACTTTGACAGAATTTTAAGGACATGGACTATATAATTAATGTTCAAAATGGTTTAAGTAAACAACTCATTTTAGACATGAAATCATACTATCCATTTTATATTAGTGAATAAATTCCTTAACACAATTTTACATTGAAAACTTGTAGGTATATTAAAATTTATAATTTCTCCTCACTATAAACTGGATAAAACAAAATTTTTGAAAATACATGATGTACAGAAGATCTACCATGGAAATGTATTTTGAATTTATTTGTTATATTAAAAAGCAATTTTTATTATTGTGCAAAATTTTGTGCAAATAAGAAATTTAAAATAGAATTATATAGAAGTTTATTTTAGAAAAAATGAAAACAACATTGTTTTCCAGGGGCTACTTATAGTTTCAGGGTGAGCTGGGCCCCATCGTCCCAAACTGACTACGACTTTGGTGGTGGGGAGGGAAGCAAAAACCTAGAGGCCCGGTCGGAAGGATTACTTTTTTTCCTTTTTTAAAATTATTTGTTAGAATTACTCCAGACATTCGTTCTGGCCCTGATTTCTTACACACTATAAAAAATATTGGCTTATGAGAAACAAGGATACAAGGTACATATTATCCATCCATCCATCCATCCATCCATCCATCCATCCATCCATTCATTTATTTATTTATTTATTTAATAGATAAGATTTCATTTTTGTGGAGAACTAAACTGCTGAGAAGAAATATGACTTGAGCAAACTGCGATGAATTTATTTGTACAGTAAATTCACCTGAATTGAAGTTGAATCAGCTAATTGAAGGAATAACACGTCAATGTGAAACTCGTGCTAGAATTTGGAAGGTCACATCCATTGGCGTAACCAGGGAAGAAGCTAGAAGTGGTTCAGCCTGCCCTAAAAAATACTTAGCCTCACAATGAAAAGTTGCCAATGAATGCTATGTGCGGAGAAATGGGTGGGGTTTTAGCCCCCCCCCCCCGAGAGCTCATGACTAGCTACGTCAATGGTCACACCTCATATTAAGAAATTGTTTAGTTCGTTTGCGTAGCACACAAAACTTTTTCTGAATATAATAAGCAAGCATACGCACTTCAAGGGTAAAAATATGCTTAAGTATACTTAATTTTTAATTTTATTACCATACTCATGAATAAATAACTCTAACGACTATTGTCTTGTGAAATTTGGAGTCAATTGAAGCAAAACATCTTGAGGTACGTTATATTTACCTTTGAGAGGATAGAAATGTACCTATCCTCCAGAGCATAAGTAGAAAGCAGCTTTTGCACCTCAACTAGACCCCTAGAATTCTAGGCCGACATATCCGCCGCCATTTTGTTGTACAATTCCGGTTTCATTTACCTTGGCGATAAAGGTTTTACGCATTGGCGCAATGATCGCTATTTTGGCATAAAAATAATCAAAAATCCGCGATTATCCGACTATTGTAAACATTGGCGCAACTTTTAAGATGTCGCCAATAAATACAATTTGCAACCACGATCACGTGATACAATGGCAACAAACTGACGGATATGCGCCAGATCCTTTTTTCAGGAGCCTTAACTGTAACGTTCCCTTCCTCTCCCGTCACAGCAAGTTTCTAGGCCAGGGGTCGCCAACCTTTTAAAGGCGTTGTGCCAAAGTAAGACTGATTTCCTACCGCGTGCCAGCCTACACTCACCTAAATTATAGAAGTTTAGTTGTAATGAGAGTTAGTTAGAGATTTTGTAAGAGATTTAGTTAGTAAATGAATTAATAGATTAATTAATTAAGAGAATAAAAAATCGATAACTATTAATTTAAGAGGATGTAAATTAATAACTGATTAATTTAGAGAATAAAAACCCATAATCAGGGAGGGATTCTTTATAATAAGTTTTATTTTAAAATTACTCGGCGTGCCATCTAACACAGTCCGCCGTGCCATAGGTTGCCAGCCCCTGTTCTAGCTTATCATAATACTGGAGCGGAGGCTCGCTCAAATTCTGCAGTGGTTTGCAGTCAGGATTCGCGCTTTTGGTTGTTTTGGCTAAAACTGAAAACACAAGTTAAGAATTTTTTTTCACAATATAATGTGATAACTTACAATGCCAAATTTTGATTACACGTTCATTTATATTACAAATGTTATACATTAGATTTTTATTTATTCTTTACAAAGCAAACTGAGGAGGCTTAGCCTCCCTTGCCTCTCCTGGTTTGAGTCTCGAAAGGCATTACTTTTTTAAAAGAAGAGGTTATCGGTACAGCACTAATTAAAGACCTCTTCAATTAGCGACGAAGTGTCTGTTTTCTAAATAGCAAAAGTTGAATGATTGCAAGCATAACGCTTGGAATCCTATTCTTTCAAAGCCATTTTTATTTTCGACAGCAAATTTTAATTACCAACGAAGCAGTAATTAGAGGGACGATAATTAAATGTTGTAAATTCATAAATATGTGCTATGAAAATATAGCTCGTGATTTAAGTTTTTATTTAAAGAATTTTGTTTTTTCTTTGCTTCTATTGTGATTTGAAGTACATGCCCTTTAACGAAATCAATTGTGCTTTGATGATAAAAGTCTTTTTTTTTTTTTAAATAATTTTGTTTGGTGCAAAAATATCAAAACACGAAGTTGTTTAAATATTATAGTCTAAAATACTAGATTCTGGAAAGTATTTGGGCTCTATGCACAGAAGTGGTTCTGTTCTCATGTGGTGTTGTTTCACCTGAATGGCATTCGGTCTGTCGGTTGTTGCACCATAAAGCTGAATCTATATTTAGCCATTCTACAAAATTACGTCCTTCCTACACTGTGGCACTACTATAGAACTGAGCGTTGCTATTTAGCACGGCCAAGCTCCTGCCACACAGCACGGTCTGTGCAAGAGTGGTTTGTTCAGAATGAGGCTGAAATATTTGACAGGTCTACTAAGAGTTTAGATCTAAACTAACTGAATGCTTTTAGGATGAACTAAGGCGACGGCTATGACTTTGAACACAAATCATCTCTGGCAGTTACTTCGCAGTCGCAACGGAAAGACTCCGTCGGAGCCTACTAAAATTTTGTAGAATGTATGTTTGAACCAGTTTTTGTTTTACGTAAAGCCAAAGATGGTCTTACAAACTATAAAACGCCAAATAAAGCAGTTTTTCAAAGAGAATGAAGTGTTCAGCTATTTTGATACTATAATATATTTGAATTGCATTTGAGACTTAAAAATGGTAATACGTGATTTTCGCCACAAAGAAAATAATTTATTTGTTATATATACCATCGTAATATACGAAGTTCTTGCAGTATTCGATAACAGAAATTAAATACTTGTTTAAAAATAAAATTTTATAAACGAATATGATGAATCATTTGCTTTGTTTCCTTTCATGGCTTTATATTTTATTAAATTTTTGTACTAAAATTTGCTATTATTAGTCGCCTCCTTTTAACGCTATTTAATGTTCGTTTTCATCATAGTTTTTTATTCTAAATTTCTTTTAACAATAAGTCGAATTGTAAGTTTTAATAATGAGCTCACCAAATCATTTCAAATTGTTTTATAGACAGATATACACCCATTTTTTTTCATAAACAGATTCCTTTCTTGTAAAAACAATAAATCATTTCGTACTTAATATTAGGAAGAATTCAAAACCTTTCCGGAGAAAAAAAATAGAGCGATCAAGAAGCTATTTTTGCAGTTTAGTTACTCCTACAAATCATCTATAATAAGAACCTAAATTTATATGCGAGTCCTTTAAGTATATATTTTAATTTAATTATCAACACTACCGTATTAATTTTGAATTAACCATATTCCATTAAAGCTAACGCAATTTAAGTATTTTTATGTAATTTAATAGTATGAATATATTTGCGTTTCTGATGAATTTTAATGCAATATAAATCTACTTGGATTTCTCATATTCAGACGGCGTCTTCTTATTACTATATTTTTAAGACCTGGGAAAAAGATGTTGTCACGCATTTCTTCTTATCAAGGAATCGCAAAAACGCTATATTCAAATTTTCTTTGTTGTACGAAAGATCATTCGACAAATAAAGGGTGTCTAGACTGTCTCCCCGAAAAGAAAAAACTTTTTTAAGAAGACAACTAAAGGAATTTTTTGGTGATATGGAAAACGCTCCAAACTTGTGGATAAAATTTCAAAAACTTTTCAATTTCTCCTTTTCTTCGAACATCTTTTGCAAACGCAAAATTTCTCTCAAATTCTAATACTAACTTTAAGTTATTGAATCCGTAAACTACCGTCGTTTTCAGGAATCGAAATTTCATCACTATTGATTATTTCTTCAGACCTGATTCCGTGAATTATAAATTACCAGAATTCATTATAAGTAAAACTAAACTCAGGATGAAATAACAAGCCTAATTATAAGATATCCTGATATACTGATAAATACAGATTGATGTTTATACAAGTCGAACACTACGCAGATTAAATTAAGCAACAATTTTTATCAACGTTTTTTAGGCGTAGTAATATTAACGCCGATGTCATGGCATGGTTAGATGGTGAAACGTTCGTAAAGAAAAGAATTTTGCGTGAATAATCCGGGATTTCGTTCGTCATTCGTGCTGTGCTAGCGAGCCCCCGCCGTCGATGTCGACGCAAAACACATTTCTTTTGCTAACGTTCACACCATCTAACCACGCCATAACATCGGCGTTAATATTACTACGCCTAAAAAACGTTGATAAATATTGTTGCTTAACAGATTGATGTGACAGAGAAAAATTCAAAAAATTATTAAATAGCGTTGCATGTTGTTAAAATGATATAAGGAAGCTTCTGAGCACGTAAGTAGAAATTTATGTGATGAACAATGAAACATTTATTCTAAATAGAGTAAAATTCGTTAATTCTTATGAGCACGCATTTACTTCAGACTTTAATACAGAGAAATGGTATGGAGTATAATTGTATAATAGTGTAATAGTGTAACCAGGGCCGGCGCTATGTGTTATGCCGCTCGGGGCGAACACTTGTTTTGCCGCCCGAAAATAATTTCATTTTTATAATAATCCAATTTTGTCATCTCTCGCTCAGGGCGAATGCCTGGTTCTGTCCCTTCGCTGGCCTTGAGTGTAACTAAAAATGCGATTTCATACGTACACAGTTATTTCTAGCTTTAAGCTGACTTCTTCTTAATTTTATACTCTATTAATGTCTTTTAATGGACAGAACGACGAAACCAAGGAGCAATATCTCAGACATATTTTATAAACATTATATATCCTAGTGTTTTATATATAGAAGAGCCCTTTCTGAAAATTTTGCTCCTTCAGTAATTAAGATAACGCCGACTTCTGGTCATTTTGGATAGTTTGTGAATTATTATGATCTCTTTCTCTGAATATTTCATAAGAATCACAAGTCCGTTGTCCGCGTAGTTCTAATATCTGAAATCATTGTTGTCAAATGTTAATTATTCAGAACAATCATCAGATGGAGAGTCGTTTATAACCAGGCATAATCCTCATTGTCTCCAGATTTTTTTGAAGTTTTATCAGAAGGCTGATGATTCATTCGGTTTGTCCTCAATTTTTTTTGCAATGTTAGGCCATATTTTTTCCCCGGGATCGCATTTTACACTAACTTAGAATTCTAATATCAAATAAGTCACATTTTTAATTATATGTTTTTGTTTCTCATATGCTATAAAGTTTTTCGTCTTCATGTCCAAGGGGAAAACGCAAAAGTACTTTCTGTAATGGCGTTTTAAGTTTCTAAGTATGCCCTGATCTAATGGTTGGATTAAAGCCTTAACGTTTAGAGGCAGAAAGATAGTTTTTATATCAGTAGCTAGTTGCAATTTTCGTGGATATAAGGAGCTTTATAAATAAGTATAAGCTTTTGGTGGCCACCACATTGATTCTCAGAATGCTTTTGCACTACTCGAAAAAACCTTCGGTGGGATCAGTCTTTAAAGATATTACTACCCATCCAAACGTTTTGATTTCTTTAACAGTAAGAGGGTTAATATTGATGGCCGATTTCCTAATACGCCGATTTCCTAATACGTATTAAAAGCGAAAAATATATAAAACTAGGACTATTCGATTATTTCACTAATTTGCTATAACCTTGCGTTCAATTCCTTCGGATTAGCGAAGTTTTAACTCTAAATGAATATTTCATTAATATGTTGAGTTCAAAAGTATTTTAATACGAAACTAAATAATTTTAAATATTTAATTAGAGTAATTATCTCATCATAGCCGACGCTGTTGTCGTATCAGATGAATAAATATACTGAGGTCTAATTGTAACTTGTATCAAATGCCGTATTTTAATATTAGCTGACCACTTCGTTGAAAACTGTTTCCTAAAAAGCAACATTAATTAAAGAAAATAGACATAAACAGAAAGAAATATTATTCTTAATTGATTTTTATCTGTAGTTCAGTTATTGCTCAAAGTATGTTTTTTAAAAACATTTTTTATGGTTTGCCCAGATGTTCGAAAAGTGAATATTTTAAAACGTGAAAATTATTATACAATAATTTCTGCCACCCACGTATTAATTACAGCTCAAACTAGAGCTTATGTAATTTTGGAGAAAAAGAGACGCTTTCCCCATCCTGGATTCGAACCAGGGTCCCTCCGTTTAGCCCGGAGTGTCTTGGACCGCTAGACGAATGAGGACAGGAAACAACGCTCTCTTTCTCCGTATGTAAAGGTGTTAAGGTATTATTACCCTCCGCAGGGATAACACAATTGCCAAATATGGTCAACACAAGAAAGCCTCCGGGGCGAGATTTTTGTGAGTTTTCGTGGGGGAATTTATTATACTATAATTTAAAAAGAAAATTTGATAAGATAAAATAAGATAGAATAAATTAGATAGAAAGAGAAAATTATGGTATTCTCTGTGCAGACAATATTATAGATGCGGTTTTCATACAGTTAGGGCTCAATCGCTAACAAAAAAAATTGCAGGAACCCTACTATTATAAAAATTGATTAAAAAATCAAATGGCTGCAAAAGAATCGATAAATCATATCAATTGTTTATGTCGAGTTTTCAGGACTACATAATTCATGCTTAGTCACAAATTCATTACTTTTTCATGACATTCATGACCTTTTTTGGCAATTCATGACCCTGTAGGGGCTCCGGCTAATATTTAAATAATCGCCAAAAATGAAGAAGTACCGGAGCCGGGCTCCGCTGGGCTCCCGCCCAATTTGAGCCCTGCATACGGTTAAAAAAGTATGTGTAAGCGGCTTCAGACCGGTTTACTATAGAACTTTGTACGCTCTCTATTTCATCATAAAAGGAAATAATGACAGTAATCATCATGTTAATTTGTATTTAATTTGTGACAATTATTAATATCAGATTGATTGGTAAAGACGTAAGTATAGTATTGTGAACGTCTGTGTGTGTGTTGGTTTTTAAATTTAGATCCGATTCACTTAACTTTTAATTTTTTTTAAGGAATACCACCAGTCTCAATTATACTCGCTTACGTAGCATATTCAGCAGTTCATTCAGAAAACCAGATTATACGAAGGGGGACCCAAAAATAACCGGAATCGTACTCCTGCGCATCGTGCAGTTGTAGTACGAGGCTGCGCCGCTAGAGCGCTGTAGGAGGATCTCTCCTGAATTAGTATGCCAAGTGGCGTCAACCGACAACGACGCGTGTGGTTTCTCTGACAGTTCTGTGTGTGTGTGTGTCTCTGTGGTGCACTTGTAACACGAAGAAATGGCAGATTCTCACGAACAACATGCGGCTGTGAAATTTTGTTTTTTACACGGCAAGAAAGCAGCAGAAACTATCGGGATGATGCAAACAGCTTACAAAGAACATGCTCTCAGTAAAACGCAAGTTTACGAATGGTTTGCTTCATTTAAAAGGGGGGAAATGACCATTGAAGTTCAGCCCCGTTCCGGTCGTCCTTCAAGTGCGCGAATCGAAGACAACATCGTCAAAATCCGTGATCTCATCAGGGAAGATCGACGCAGAACAATCGACCAACTTGGAGACTTATCCGAGTTATCCTAGAGCTCCATTCAGCGCATTTTGCGCGACGATTTGGTAATGCGACGAGTGGCTGCTTTGTGCCCAGACTTCGCACCGAAGAGCAAAGGGATCGTCGCGTGGAAGCCTGTCGTGCAATGAACGACGCAGTCACAGACGATCCAGAGTTTTTCAACAAAATCATCACAGGCTACAAGTCATGCTGCTATGGGTACGATCCCGAAAGTAAACAACAGTCAAGTCAATGGAAGTCACCTGGCTTGCCTCGTCCAAAAAACGCTCGTCAGGTTAAATCGAATTTGAAGACAATGCTGATCTGTTTTTTTGACACCAAAGGGATCGCACACTCAGAATTCGTCCCTCAAAACCAGACCGTCAACCAATAATTCTATTTGGAGGTGTTGAAACGGCGGCGCAGAAGTGTGCCACGAAAACGTCCGGCCTTGTGGAATTCCGGCGAGTGGTTCATGAATCATGACAATGCTCCCGCGCACATGGCTCTCAGTGTTCGACGGTTTTTGGCGTCAACGCAGACGACTGCCTTGACCCAAGCGCGCTATTTGCCAGATTTAGCTCTCGCGGACTTCTTCCTGTTCTGTCGGATGAAAAGGGATTTGCAAGGCAAACATTTTGCCGATGTCGACGAAGTCAAACGTAATGTCACGACGGCGCTAGCAGGTATCAAAGAGGCCGAATTTGCAAGGTGCTTCCAACAGTGGGATGAACGTCTGGACAAGTGCATTAGTACTAATGGACAGTACTTTGAGGGTGATTAAAGTTGTATTTGAAAAAAAGTTGCACTCAAAAAATAAAAATAAAGTCCAAGCTTTTTATCAGAAAATTCCGGTTATTTTTGGGTACCCCCTTATATTCCTCTACTAACAAGGGAATCCCTTTCGCTGTTCACTGCACTTAGAGATAAGACCTATAGGAGATGATAGTATTAGACTTCCTAATCACAAGTATGTAATCATTTGTCTGCTAAAATGATATGACAATTTTTTATGAATATTTGAAGTCCAAAAATGATACTTTTTTCGCCAGGTTTAATATTTTTTAATCGCACTGTATGTGAGCAAAAACAGGTTTGAAGTCTGTAAAATTATGAAGGATCATCGTATTTAACGGATAAACAAAAATTATGTCTCAACTAATCCAAACCGTGTAAAAAAATTAATATGAAAAATGAACTTTTAGAATAGATACTTGGCGAAATTGAGGACAATTTTGAAGGCTACTCCAGGTTTTCGTTCGAGGTAGTTATTTCGTATTATCGCAGCCCATGTCAAGTTTCTTTTACATTTCTTTTTCCAAAATATTATCTCATAAGGAAAAGAAACACATAACTATATAGAACCATGCATACATGAGTATAAATAAATGAAATGTATGAATGAATGAATATATGAGTATTCATATACAAGATGTGTGAATATGTGAGTAAGAATAAATGAAATGTATGAATATATGAGATGTATGAATATATGAGTATGAATAAATGATGTGTATGAATAATGAAAAGTTGCTATATTTATCCAACCTGGATGTGGTCATTGCATATCACATGCTGTTGCAACCATGGAATTTAAAAAAATTGTGAACAAAACTTAATAGTAGGCTATTTGAAAATGCATTTATTGTAATTAGAAAAAATGTGAACAAAATTTCATGAAATGTACTTTATTTCATGAAGTTATGTAACCATAAATTGTGGATTAATTGTTGAATTATGCTCTTTATTTAAAAATGAGAAAAATTAAACTGTGTACATCTCAGGAATGTCGTAAAAGTGATACAGTACAAAAAAAGAAAAGAGTGAAGCAAAGCAATTGATCACAGTGGGCACATTTTAAGAATGACAGATTTTTGCAATTATCTCGGCTACAATTGTTGTATTCAATTTCAAAAGAAATTTCCTCAACATTTTTGAATTTTCCGGGATCATGATCGCTATAACAGCACCTAAACCAAGCATATTGTAATATAGGGCGATATTTTTTAGACTGTAATTGATTGTGAACCAAAGAATGCATTTTTATTATCTCATTTCGATGTCGTATGTCAATATCCATTTCATCGATTGCTATTCTGTTGATTATTTTTTTTACAAATTTTTTATATTGTCGAAAGAAATAAACATCCAGCGGTTGTATGAGGGATGTTGCTTTGGGGGGTATTTGCAAGGATATACAATTTTCCGGAAAATCTTAATAAGTGTTTGGGTCTGTACTACCTGTCCATTAGCTTAGTAAAACGCAGGAAGGAGGAGACATGATGGGTTTCATACAACATTCTACCCACTTTCTCATTTTGATTTTGTCCATTTTTTCCGACTTGGAGCATGTAATATATAAGTTTGGAGGTTGAAATAAATTCTTTTTGAGTGCCGGGCCAAATCTTCCCGCAGCTTCTCTTAAAGTAACATTTTCCCTGTCAGTTCCCCATTCATTGATATTATTGTCATTATTGTATATGAATGTGTTCTGCCAAAATCAGACCCTATTAAAGAAAATGTCTGTTTTTCACCTTTATGCGATAGCTGCCTTTAATTTGGAAGAAAATAATTAAAACCACTTTGATCAGAGTTAAAAATTTGTTGGGGGATAATATTAGCAGTAACATTTCCCGTATGCAAAATAAATTCTATGGCACTATCTTCTATGTTGCCCATATTCTGGGTGTATATTTGAGTGATATATTTTGTTACTTTCCACTGAACTGTTTTGTTTTGGCTCTTAAAATTATCTATAAAATTATCGGAACATTTAAAATCCTCAAATCCTAACTCTTGGGATTTCAGGATCGCCCATCTTTTCAAATCTATATCATGAACAGGTAAATAATTTTCCCTAACTTTTGTAAATCTGGCTAACATTTCATTTTTTATTATTTTATACTTTTCTATATTTGTGCCCATATTTGATATATATTTTCTAAACCTCGAAATATAAGTAGGGTATTTTACTGTTGGATATCTCCTGTTTGTTTTCTGGAATTTATTTTTTTGACAACTGTCAAAATACTGAACAATTGTTTGCATATTTTCTAAACTGAATTCATTTGCCAATTGATCGCCCTTTACAGTACAGTTATAATATTCGTCACCGACTATACTAATATCACTTTCTTCGTCGATACGGAAATCACAATTGTCTTCAAAATCTAAACTGATACTTTCACTGACATTGTTATTAAAAATTATGTTTTCGATTTTCGACAATACTTCCCGACTTTCCTTAAGTTCTTGGTCAGTTATTAACGACGGAAGCGTGTCGTATTTATTAACGACCAAATTCAAAACGGATTGAATTATGTTCACTATATTTTTCATTTTCTCACAATCGGAAACTCGTACAACTATATTGACGTTACACTTGCGGACGAGTTTATATAGCTAGTGGAATGCGAAACTTAAATGTCCCGCCAACTCTTCAAAATTGTCGTCAAATTCGCCAAATATCTATGCTAAAAGTTCATTTTTCATATTAATTTTTTTATACTGTTTAAATTAGCTGAGACATAATTTTTTATTTTTATCCGTTAAATACGATGATCCTTCATAATCTTACCGACTTCAAACCTGTTTTTGCTCACATACAGTGCGATTAAAAAATATCAAACCTGGCGTAAAAGTGTCATTTTTGGATTTCAAATATTCATAAAAAATTCTCGTATCATTTTAGCAGACAAATGATTACATATTCGTGATCAGGAAGTCAAGCACTATCATCTCCCATAGGTCTGATCTCAAAGTGCAGTGAACAGCGAAAGGGTTTCATTTATAAGTCAGATCTATAACTTTTCTAGGTGAGATAGTATACAAAAACGGCCACAGAAGCAGAGCTATGTCTCAAACACACACATCAGGCATCAGAAACTATGCTCTGCTTGATATTCCGATGATTTCTTGTCTAACAAAATCTCTAAATTTCTCTCTAATTGAAAAATTTGTGAGACATGATTGACATCGAATTTATGCTCTCCAACAGCCTCGAAATTAGGATAAATTCTGAACTTTGGTGAAAAGCTTATGATCCAAAATATGTCAGAATAGTATTCGAGCACTTGTCGATTCAATGCCAAGCGGCGTAAACGAATGCTGCTCGACATAGTTTGGTCCACTACATATAGACTCAGTTGCGGACCTGGCGGCCGCCAGGGGCCCCCAATCTCTAAAGGGCCTCCGAGCGCGAGAGATTCCTAGTTAAAAACTACCACAACACAAAAAGCGAAAGATGCAATACTTAATATTATTCACGTATTTTACGTATATAAGTACAGAAAGTTTTTTATTAAATTAAAGTTAATTAAAAATCATATTAGTTCAAACATGCTCTGGCGCACCTACATTGGGGGCCCGGGCACCCCTTGGGCTAACAAAGCGAAAAATTATTACGCCAACAGACACTGAAATTCTTTTTTTGAAAGTAATAAAATTGAAAGTAGTGACGATCCCAGCGACGTTTCCCTGAACTCTGATACTGATAAAACTGCTGTTGAGGTAAGCAACCACAGTGGCTAGGGCTGTCTTCAAACGCTTTCTAGGAGGTAAAGGTAGACCAAAACAATTAAATTGGAAATTCTGAGTGCAGATATTTCTAATTATGTCAAGAAATCTAACCTCACTGATGAAAATAGGATAACAATGTTTAAAAGTCTTTGGTAACCATATGCAAATTGCAATTTTCCCACGACCGTCACAAGTGCTGTATAAAGTCAAGGAAAATCTCACCACAGTCGGAAGTTCTGCCCATCTGAACTGAGTAAGCATAACTTGCCCCAAATTAGAAGACAGTGCCTATAGCAAATTTTGTGTGTTCTCTTTTCACCCCATGAAGTCGGTTTAACATCGACGCAAGCCACAGATGAACTTGTTTCAAAAGAATTTAATAATTGGAAGAAGACCTTGGAGAAGTTCAGATAACATTAGAACTTTTCTGTATCATAAGGATTCAGTTCTCAAAGCCGATGAGTTTTAAAAGGTTACAAAAGGAAAAAAGGCTTTTGTAGATCAAGCAGAGATGTAAAAAACCCGGGAATAAATCCTGGAATTTTCGGCAATAAACGAGAAATTTTGGACATATTGGAAACTTTTATGGTAAGAAACTACCTTGACAACGTTTACGTTTATTTACACAACACCAGCGAACAAGCACTTATAAAGACCCGAAATATGTCAATAAACGTTTTCTTACCTATATTTTGTACCCTTTCCTCTTTCAACAGAAATTATTATTAGGTGACGAAATTATATTCCATTAGAAATGTTCCTAAGTTCAAATTAAATAATGTTACCACTTTAAGGCATTCAATACAAAAAATTGTCATCGATTAATTATCAAGATAAGTTCAATGTTTCTTAAAATAAGTAATAAGTAACGCAAAAATCGTTTCATACATTTCAAACGACCATATTTCAAAGTTCCCATAATATTCAAAAAACCGTTGTTTTGGTAATTTTGAAAATTCCCTTCCCAAAAAACGTGGTTTTTTCCCTGGTTTAAATCGTTGTTTTTAGCCTTTACATCTCTAAGATCAAGTAGTAGACAAAGGGCAAGCAAAAGCAAGTTTTGCACAATAGGATTACTTTTAAATCTATTACTAAAACAGTGATCTTTTGTGGAAAACAAAAGCTGGCCATTGTAAAATTGTACAAAAAAATCCACCATTTTTAATCATTTAAGTATATTGCACTGTCAAATTAGTAGTAATTTAATAATGATAAAAGTACACAAAAAGACAACCGTAATTGATATGGAGACTGGCCCTTTATTTCCACCAAACATTCCTTGCACCACTGGGCCCCCTTCCTTGGGAATATTCTGGGTAAGCCACTGCACAAACGAGTGCAGAATGAGTAAACGCTACCGTCCGAACTAGAGCCTGCATAATATGCAATTGCAGATGTGCATACGAAATTACATATTTTAGCTGTTTTTAGTGTTCGTATATATAAATGCATATTTTAAGGGTTTTAGTAATTTTAAGAATTTTATTATTCTCTCATCCGAAAAATTTCACCACAATACTAAAGTTAAACTTTCCTCTTACTTCTTATCTGAGCGGAAAGGCAATGGAATTTGTAAATATAATTACGTCCTAGGACGCCAAAATGTTGTCGTAGCTGAATTATAGCCACCATCCTTGTTATGAAGACCAAAGCTGAGTTTTACTGTGTTTGACTGGAAATTGATTGAAAGTCAAATTAAAACAAACACTTATTCTAAATTTCCACACCATTTTCCTTCAGTGATAGACATCGTTCTATCATCGATAAACTATTCGTAATAGACAATCCGCAAAAATATATGTGCTGTTCAATACCTCTTGTAGCTCTGAAAAGGTTCCTTTTGGGCCATAAAAATGCTATTACATGATAGAAGATAAAGCTTAACTGTTTAGAACAACGAGAGACACATTTTGTTATACAGTCATAGAATTTGTGATATATAAAACATATGATTTAATGTATATCGAGTTTTTCTACTTGGCTGTTAATAATAAATCTATTTGTTTTAAAATACGGAATATAAAATTTTCAAGCTTTAAAATTTTTTTAAGTACATATTTATTCATTTTAAGTGCATGTTTACTCATTTTAAGTGGATATTTTGAGGCTCAGTGCATATTTTGCTGGTTTCTTAGTGCATATAATCCGGGCTCTAGTCATAACTTTAGTTTCACCGTGTATTATGTGCGTCCATATGAGTACTTCTGGGGGTGGGGGATTGAGAAAAATTATTACTTTCTTCTCAAGACTGTCAAAAATTTTAGTGAATGTACAAGATACTAAAATGCTACAAAAATAATTGATACTGCTTGACAATTAGTAATGAGCTAAAAAGTACCTTATTTTAAAATGTGACTGTAAAACTTTTGAAAGTAAATGCATAGCAGAACCTTGCAAATCAAATTTTTGAACGGCTAGGGGTGCTCGAACCCCCCCCCTCTGCCCCCATATGGGCGCCCATGCCATGCCATGTATAATTAAGTAAATGAAATTAGAATTAAATGAAATAAAATCGTAATGGCGGAAATCCTGTTCTCAACAACGCCATTTTTCTTATAAAAAACTGAGGAGAGGAACGACTTCGATTTAACTTCTAGGCATGGGCTTGAATACTTACCCTGTGTATGTGTTTCACATACACATGAGCCGAGAATGCTGAAAGGTAATTAACGTTAAAGACTGGAAAAGTGACGAACACTACGCAAATATAACAATAATGGAAAAATAACAACGTTTTTTATCGTAGTTGTAAGTTTAAACTTATAACTACGCCAAAAAACGTTGTTATTTTTCCATTATTGTAATTAGCGTTATTGGATCGTTGTTTAAACAATATTTCCGCGCGAAAATCGGAGCTTCTGGATAAATCTTCGAGGAGGAGAGGATGTTTATGTCCTGCTCCGACTGTATTAATTTTTCTAAAACTCCCGTCGAACTATTATTAATATCATCATTTTAAGGAAATAATCCTTATTGTTGAATAAATAAAACTTAGAAATAAAAAAAAAGGGGGAAAGAGAGTATTTGTCTATTATGGGGTGAATGATCAATGGGATTATTGGTGAATTATTATTATTATTAATAATTATTATTGAAGTGTGTATTAGTAAGTATTTATCTCGCTTGGATATATATACAAGGACGTAAAGAGTCCAATCGAATTGCAAGTACCGTTTATTCTATTTTTGAAGAATTTATGAAAAATAATAATTATATAGATGAATGATGGTAAAAAATTTATGTTTGGAAGCCCGATATAATATCTCAAGTGATATTAAAAAGTTATAAATGATAAAGGAAGTTTGCAAGAACATTTGCAAAGAATATTAATATATGTTATTAAAACATGAGAAATAATAAGAACGTAAGAAACTGATAAATAAATAATCAGAAGTGTTGATAAATAAATAGCCAGAAGTGCTATTGAATAATAGTTCGAAGTGTACAAAGAGAGTGGAACTTTTCCTAATGTAGATATTATTTCGAAAATATTTTTAACAATGCCAATATCAAATGCAACAGGTGAAAGATCTTTGTCAGTTTTAAAATACGTTAAAAACCATTTAAGGAGTACGATAGGAGAAGACAGATTGAACAACATGGCCATATTATACCTAGAACAAAAAATTTTGGATGAAATAGATATTGCAAAAAGTAATTGATGACTTTGTCAAAGAAAAGAAAAATCAAGACACAAATTTATATACAAAACATTTTTTAAGCACTGAGGTAATTTATTACTATTAAATTTTTTGAATAAATATCTGATTTTTCTTGAAACGTTGAGTTTATTATTAGTTACATATTGCCGGTTTAAGGAACTCACTAAAAATTTACTACTGAAATCTTCCCGAAAAAATCCTCAGTTCCTTACAGAATTTTTTGTTTTGGGGTTTGGGTCTCAGGTCCTTGAAATTTTTACCGCCAGGGGCCCTCAATAGGCTTGATCCGCCTCTGTATAGATTACTGCATGTATTCAGCCACTGGATTCATGAAACTATTTGAAATTAAAATTGTTTTTTAAGAATATACTTTTCCATCTGTGTGTCAAGCTTTGTCCTATTTAAGGCATTCTTCTATGGTGTTTCATTTTCTCTGTGGAGCAGCGGATAGATTAAATTATCTGTGCTGCGCTTTTTATAGTTCAAATATCTTCTAATCTATATTGAAAGAGTTGTTTTTACAATTATAGATCTGCTTCACGGATTATCAAGTATCTTAACGTTTAATTTATGTTAAAAATTTCAACCCAGCTCTGGCAGGCACACGGAAAGCAGAACGCATTTTAATACAATGTCGACATCTTAATATAGAGCACTTTTGAGTAATAGCAATTAAAAGCAATTTACTGAGCGGAAATATATCGACATCATGGTATAGATAAAGTAAAGTAATAAAAAGATTATCTTTCCCACTGACGAATTTATAAATTTTGCAGCATATTTTTAGGACAAATACAAAATTATTCAATATTCTATTTAAAGGAGATGTTTTCACCTCTTCGGGTAGAAGATTGGAATGTGAAATCACATTACTAGAGTTTTTAACTTCCATGCGAAGCACTTAATCTATTATGCAAAATTTTAGAATAATTTATCGCAAAAATATTGGTAGCTATGATTTTATTGCTCTTAAAAAGCATTTCCTGATTTCTGATTTCCAATCCAGCAATTTTTATTGAAGTATACATTTCTTTGCAGAAGATTTCAGAGAGATTAATTCTCGGAGTGTTATGCAAATGTCGGGATGTGGAACTTAATTTCCCGACTTTTGCGTAAGACTGTCGAAATAAAAAATTAGGCTTTAAAGCTTTTAAATGTCACGTTGTTTTTAAGGCATGGGATGAAAAAATCTAAATGAAAGACTTTTTTATATTTAATATAAACCCCGCATTAACAAATCACGTATCTAGTCAGTTTAATTCGACTGCAAAATTGGGAATTAAAATCGTTTTTTAATTTAAATAAATCCTTACAAAATTAAAATGGAATTGAAGATAAAAAATATGATAATTTTAATGTAAGTAAACAAAATGCTATGAAAATATCTAAGAAATACTTCTTAAAATCAAGAAACTAGTTTAAAAAAAAGCAGTTAAAATAATTTTCTTCTATCGTCTCTTTCCATTCGGAGGTTGACGGCAAACATAGACTACGATTCTTTACTTTTGAATTCATGGATAACTTTTTTTGAACCTACTGGTTGAGAAAAATTTGAATGTAGATTTTGGTACTGTCATTCAAAAATTTGCACAAATTAAAACAAGGCGATTTTAAATACATTTGAATATACTGACCTTAAATGCATCTTACTTCAAAACCATTTAACATTTAATTTTTTTAAGTATATCAGTATTTTCTTAAAATAAAATATACATGCTTGGAGGGGGAGATTCAATATTGGGCTGATGAAAGGGGGTGCTGACGGGTTTTAGCGGACGCAATATTTAACTTGCCCCGGGCAATGGCAATCCGTGCTAGGTCGCTGGTAAAACACACCATTGTTTTAAAATATTTATTATGGAACTTGAAAATGTGAATGAGATAAAATACATAAATTTAAGACTGAAATTGATCAGGGAGGGGGATTTTTGTATGAAACAATTTGTATTTTTTCATGAGCCATCGGATAGCATAAAATATGTTAGCGGACCGCAAGTGACCTGCGGGCTGTGAGTTGAAGACCTCTGCTTTAATTGTTTTTATTGGATTTTCATGCGTGCATCGTAGGAATAATTTGCCTCTTACTGTTATCTTCAGATTTAATATGTATTTATAAATGGCCAAATTAAAACGGAGTGGAATGTTAAAAATATAAATTAAAATTTTATATTTTTTATATTATGTCTTTTGAAATATAAGACTCCTTTCGTACAAAATGTTGACTTCCTTATCGCTTTTCTTGTTTGTTTTAAATATATTTATCTATAATACAAAGTTTTTCTAAGCCACTACAGTGCTAACTTTGACATAAATGTCACTGACAAATATCGTTCTACATCATTTGACATTTTGCTAAATCTTTTAAATTTATTTTTGAATGATTATTTTTGCTAATTAATTAATTTATTTTAATATTATAACCAGGGATAAAAACATAGGATTTTTTCTTTTAAACCTTTGTTAGAACAAGGGGCTCTCTACTACCCCCTCCCTCCCCCATTCAGACTCAAATCGTTTACCTCTCTCTTCGCAGAGTGATCATAACCTTAGATTGTCCACCAGATATATATATCTGGTCATAAGACTAATTATACGCTATTCAGGGTGAATTTAATCCACCGTACATAGGAAACATTTTTGAAATAGCCATAAATAGTGGGCAGTGGGGCGGGAAATTGGGAAGAGTGGCCGTCGGAGGCAAAAGCAATCTCCCCGGAGAGGAATCGAACCCAGGTTTTTCTCCGTGACAGGCGGGGATACTCACCACTATACTACCGAGGATTGAAATAGCCATCTGTTCACTGATTGGACTAGTTTCACCAATAGGCGCTAACGAGTAACTACTGGGTTGTTTATTTTTCCGAGATAACCTTTTCATTGGTTCTATACTAGTATGAGTGACCAATTTAACGACTTTTCAAGCCATCTTCACCGTGTTACGAACAACAAAAGTAAAATTTACAGTATTCTTAAATGCGTGGATGAAAAAATTCGTTAGAATTGGCGGCCTATCGTTATTTCTCAAATTTCTCTCTAATTAGTAAATAATAAAAGGCCTTAAACAGATTTTTGAATATATCACTAGAGAACTTTTATACACCGTCCTATTGGACTATCCTGACGGCGGGGGAGGGGGCGGGGGATTCCATCGCCTAGGTTTTAACGTTCATCTTTTTAACATGGTTAATTCCTAATTGCGGGTTAAAATAAACTTAACCCCCCACTCAAACTTTCTGGTAGCGCTTATGCACTATCCTGTAAACAGTGGCGGTTCTAGACTAAAACATTTGGGAGCACAAATTCCTGCCTATGGTAACGGGCGCCGCTACCAGCGCCCGTGCACATAGGCAGGATAATCAAATCCGGCTTTATTTGTGGGAGGCCGCCACTGCCTGCAAATGTTTAATTCACCTTTTGCCCTAATACAGTGTTTATAATTGTTATTATCTGATTAATGATATTACAACTAATCAATGGTTCCGAAGCTCATCCATTTTCCCTTTGTTTCTGCATGAAGAGGGTAAGCAAGCTATGCCAAGTGCGGATTCAGGATGTTACTACAGGGGGCGGTTTCGGGGGCCCTCACCTGGAAAATTTTTAGTTTTGGACTATTAAATAGTTTAGGTAAATGTTGTTATATTACTAGCCTTCCTTTATATTCACCAAAATATTTAATTTACGACGATCAAATTTGTTTAATTGATATTGACAAATAAATTTGGGTTTGTCTTTAATTAAACTATATGGTTTAGGGCAGATTATAGTCAAGTATGACAGAAGGATAACTTAGTAAAGGAGACATATACAATAACCAAAAACGATAATTTACAATGTAATTAATAGAACAAGTTTAAATTTAAACTATAAAAACATTGTAATTATTTCACTTTTTTTATAACAAGCAACATTTTAAAAAAATTTAAGCTTCTAGTGCAAGGTCGAGTCATCTTGGTTTCTTTGAAAATTTGTCAATCACTTTATTTACATCAATATGAATGTCTCTATGGGTGTGTATTAAAAGTCTCTTCTGTCATCCGCGTTCGAAGCCAAGTTTAACGGCGCTTCGAGGATAAAAAACTACGTTCTGCTGAAGCAAGACTTACTGAAAACGTAGTTTTGTAGTAGATTTGTGGAAAGACTTCTGAATCGTATTTCTCCAAGGCTTGGAGACTTTGAACGCCAGTGTAAGACTTTTGTTTATCATAGTCGTAATAAAAAACACATTAAATATTCTTTATCGTCCTTTTTTCCCTATTTCATCATGACCGGGGGGGGGGAGATCGCCCCCCTCCTCCACTCTTTGGATCTGTCTTTGAGCTATGCTCCAATCGTCTTTCGTAAAAATATTACAAAGCTATAAATCAAATTCGTGAGAACTTCTTTTACAAACTAGTAGCAGTAATTTTATCTGTTTTGTTTAAAAAATGTTTGGTTGGGGGGGAATTGCTTCAGCTCATGTCTGACCCTGAATATTTGGTAGTTGTAACATAAAAACTATTTGTAATAGCACCGGGAGCAGGGGGTCATAACCCCATTGACCTTTTGTTTTCCTGTATACAATTAAATTTTGATTGTCGAAACTCTCCCCACCTCTTAGTACACCCATAACCCCTTATAAAATGTTTGCGTACGTTACCGAAACATTGTATTTTCTTTCACTTTATCCAATAGATACATTGACCACAAGATACGTTATGAGTTTCACTGCCATAAAGCTAAGATTCCTTTTTGTATCGTATAAAAATATGTACTACTTACTTGTGGTGAGACCCGGATTTCATATTCAGGTAAGCCAGCAGTGCTGTTTCAGATAGTCCATGATATAGCTTTGGGACCTAAAACTATCAAACCAACGAATCATTGGATTCATTAGGATTTAAGATAATAACATTATGGAATTGGAGGTTTATTTTTAGGATATTTTGTAAAAAGCAACGGTAATTCGCTTATTCCAATTCAAAACACCGAAGTTAGGCACCGCTAGGCGAGTTTAGAACAAAGTTTGTGACCTCTTTGGATTTGTCAGTATATTGTTGAGTGTTGACTTAAGTTCGAATCGTAGCTGCACGGTGAAATTCGCAAGAAAACAAGTAGTCAGATAGTGAGCTCATCTCATAATTCTCGTATACTGGTTGGACTGCGTTTTCCTGATTTTCTCAGTCTGTAATGTAAATACGAGCCAATCTCTTCAAAATTCTTTCACAATAATGCAATCCTCTTTCTCTCTCTCCCTCCAAGTGGGGGCCTGTGCCTACACGCCCCCTCCCAAGGTCTTGCAAGGTCCTGCAATGACATGAGAAAAGCAACAAAAGTTAAATAATTTACTCAAATTTAGTTTTTTTATAAAGACTAGAGTATAGGAGGGGAGGGGGCAACATAGGTCTTGACAAGAAAGCTAAATTTGAGTAAATTATTTAACTTTTGTTGCTTTTCTCATGTCATTACAGGACCTGGGAACTTAGGAGGGGGCGTGTAGGACAGCCCCCCCCTTGGAGAGAGAGAGAGAGAAAGAGAGGATTGCATTATTGTGAAAGAATTTTGAAGAGATTGGCTCGTATTTGCATTACAGATTGAGAAAATCAGGAAAACTCAGTCCAGCCAGTCAACCAGAATTATGGGATGAACTTATTAACTAACTACCCGTTTTCTTGCGGTTTTCACGGTAGAGCTACGATTCGAACTTAACACTCAATAATACACTGATAAATCCAATGAGGTCACCCAGTTTGTTCTAAACGGCCTAGCAATGCCTAACCTCGGTGTTTTGAACTGGAATAGGTGCATGAAAGGCGAATTACGGTTTTGTTTACAAAATATCTTAAAAGTAAATCTCCAATTTCATAATGTTATTATCTGAATGTACTTCTTGAATCCTAATGAATCCAATGATTTTTTGGTTTGATAGTTTTAGGTCCCAAAGCTATATCATGGGCTATCTGAAACAGCACTGCCGGCTTTACCTAATTTCCGAACCACAAGACACTTACAAAGGAAAACAACCGTGGCATACAAGAAACTCAAACCCTCACCTAATGAGTTGCCAGACCGACGCCTTAGCCAACTACGCCACTGGGTAGCTATGAAATTCAATAAATAGAACTACGTTATCTTAAATGTTTATTAATGTTTCAGAATATTAGACAAGTATTTGATCTTAATACGTAGCTAATAGATCAATGATGAGCTTCCTAAAAAACTGTACTTCGTGTACTCAGAAATGAACATCCGCGGGTACTGATTCTAGACCCCATCCCAAATTAGGAATTACCGAAACTTGTTCAGTTTCTCTGGCCAGCATAACTAAGCGGCTGAGTACATTCCTATGTGGCTGTCTTCGATTTGGATGTCGTTGGACGAATAGCTGAGCTGCAGCAGTGGCATTTTCATTGCAGTTTCCTAATACTAATAACATTTCAACGTACTCTGAATTTGAATATCTCAATTTTTTTAGAATCCCGCGAGTGAATGTTTCCGCGAAGTAATTTCAGCCAAAGTGGTTTGGTTCTTTTGAGAAATTGCCTTTAAGAGTTTGGAGAGTTTTCTTAGCGAGGTCTTTTGGTCAATGCTGCAGATCACATTTTTATCGCAATTAGCTCTATCCAATTTATTATTGCGTAATCAGGTTCGGTCCAAAATATGAAATCATTCCGTTCCAGTCTATTCCGTGTTGAATAGTCATAAAACCAATAATTAAACACATTTCCCCCCTCACAAATGGAAAGAAATACTGTCGTAATACACCTTATACTAATTTGACATAATAAGTTGAATATCGCGCCAAGTGGGTGTGTAATCCTACAAAGCAGGTTGACTTCACTAACGCATGATTGGCTAAATCAGCAAATATAGACCACCAGAAAAATTAAAACAATATAGATATATATATATATATATATATATATATATATATATAAAATTCCATTTTTCGACCCAACAATGATTTGCAAATAGCTGATAATAACATAAGGATTTCAAAAATGTATCGGAGGGGCGGTGGATTAAACTCAGCCTGTATAGCGCATATAGTTAGTCTTATGGCGGCAAGAACTAAAACATCTATTTAATTTCTTATCAAATATTTTTACAATTGTAAATGTGAATTTACAAACAATGTGAAATGATTGTGACATATGAAATTATGTTGACATATTATGGAATTATGCGATTATATATTACTATGAAATTATGATAATATAGTTAAGATAATGAAATTATTAAGCCTAACTTAGGCTGCCCAAGTGCCTTAACGACAGGCAAAAAAGTCCTTTGGCAAATGTGATTTGTATTTTCGAAAAGTATTTTAAAATACATTTTGTATTTTGTATCGAAAATACATATTTCTAAGTATTTTGCCAAGCTCTGATTGATACAATCTCTAACTTCCATTATTTCTTCTGCATGAAAAGCATATTGTTGATGTATAGAAAGGACGGGAGCTCCATGTTAGGGCATTAACTGATGTTTGTAGTTGAACACCAGTTGACGGTTTCCTCTTTCCTCTTTTCTTCAATAGGGTTAGTCGACTTGAATCTCATGTTAGCCAAGGAAAACATCGAATTTTCTGGTATTTTTCCCATTACGCTTTCTTTCAAGGATTTCTTTAGATCAGGTTATCAATAAATTGATCTTCGGATTCGGATGAAATGTTTTTTTTTCCGCCATTTCTGCTGATTGTTCCTCCCGTTTATCCATTTCATTTAATTTATGGTATGACTTTGCTTCAGAGTCTATGAAGCGTAGTTCATTTTTCTCTGCTTACCTCAATAACAGTCTACATTTTAATACAAAAATAGATTTATAATCTTCTCAGGGCAAATGTAGTTTTGATCGCGTTTTGTTAATGCAAAATTGCATTTCTTGAAGTTACTGAAAAATGAACTTCGTGCACGGCGAGAACGGAGGGCCATTATACATGCTCATGTTGACGCAGATTACTTGCAAGAGAACGACCTATAGAAACATTAGAATTTAGCATCCACAGAAAAAAACTTTTATTTTTCAAGCTCATTGTACTAGTTAAATAAAGCGAACGTTTTTTTTCTTGGTATATATATTTCATATTTTTTTTTAAATAAACTAAGGGTACCTCGTGCCTAACAGGTACTTTTTTAAATATCGCAGAATGAACTGACCATTCAAAATGTCTAGTAAGATTCGCGCTGAATGGGATATCCTTATACCAGAATGTAAAGATTTTTTCGCGTTTTATGGCGTAAGTGCATCTAAGATCACCATGATCTACAGTTTTTGGGGAATCTGAAGTTTTTTCGCCAAAGGAATTGAACCCCAGATTACCAAGCTGTGAAAAAATCAGCAAGCGCTTATATACCTTCCCTAATTAATCCCGGATTATTCGAATAGTTGTCGATTTTGTGTGTGTATTTTAGAGCGCAAAGACAGCAAAATTCATGCTGCGCTTAAACCTACAGTTTTCCGAGGATTCGGAACCGCTTAAGATTTAAGGAAACAACCCCGGACTGTAGCGAGAAGTTTGTCGGTAAGTGAGCTACTTTGGCGCCGTTGGGAATCTAACCCGGATTAACGCCACACTAGGCGAACGCATCTTCCCTGAATGCCTGCAGGGCTTTATAGTAGCAACTCCACACATTTCCATTAAAATTATGAGCAGGGCCCGATTAACGCATGGTCCCTGGTTCTTACATCTTTGGGGCCCCCCTAAATTTGTATGCGATCTTTGTTTAGCAAGTTTAAAATGTCAATTTAAAACCTAGCTTTTTTTAGTTATAACGTAGTAGTTTATTGATATTACTATTTTCTTAATTGTAACTTAAGCTTTATTGAAAACCGCTTTGAACTATTGATTATGTAGATAATATATGTATAACGAGATTCTGCATTTGTTACTTACTTATTGAATAATTTTATTGCGAGTGAGTAGGGAGGGCCCCGAATAAATACTAGGCCCCGGGAAACACTTTGGCTTGATCGGACCCTGATTATAACGTACATTCCAACTCAAAGAAGGGAACTTTATGTACATCATGAACGTAGTTACTACAATTAAGATAATGTATACGTTTCTTAGTCTGGTAGGATATAAACTCGGTGTTGTCTTAAAGTAAATTTTCGGCATTTTTCCTTCCTGTTTTTAAATAATGTGGTGTTTAAAATTTAAGCATTAACTCTCTGACTGCCCATTTGTTTTTCTTTTTATAACAATCTCTTCAAAAACTGCATATTTCTTTTTATTCAATATTTCAAATCTACATGTAATTGAGAGTTAAAATATGTAGCACATTTTTGTAACCAAAGATGATGAGAGATGAAAGATGGAAAAATTTCATACCCAGGAAAATCGCTTGAAAAGAAAATCTTGTTACTTTCATGTTGCCCGTGGAAATCACGGGATAAACAGTCAGAGGGTTAAACCTAATCGTATTTTGGTCGCTTTGTAACACTGAAAGAACTGGGTTATTTTCTGCTATGAAGCAGCTTGATTTAAATGAGAATTTTTAGAGTACTCCTTGCTTTGTACTGTGTGTGTGTGTAGTTTTTTTTATAAGATTTTACTTAGGATTACAAATTTAACGAATTTTAATGCTTCGCAAAAGAAAGCTTTTACAGATTCAATATTTTTTCTCGGTAATTTCGGTTACGTATCATTGCAAAGACAAAATTCTTTTCCTAATTAAATTACCTGCACTTCCTTTCTGAAAATTATATGAAAAGTAAATATTTGCGATTTGACTATTTGCCTAATACATACAGTTTTACGATCGATTTTTCCCCTTCTATTCCTGCACTTGTATTTGCAACTGAAAAGAATGAATTATGGTTAAGACGATTTTCAGAAGTTTGGAGGTCTCAGTTACCCGTTTCACAAAAATGAAGTTTCAACTAATGATATAAATATACGTATATATAGCACACACCCATATGTATAAGTAGTTAACAGTTACAAAATGGTGGGTGAAATAGATTACCCAAATTTTCGGAGAAGTCCCAAAGCTTGGGCGATCTATTTTATGCGCCTTTTTAAGTGTTAAACTTCTTATATGTTAATTTTAACCCTCAAATATTAGGGTAATGCGGAGTGGCTGGAATAAAGAAATTTATAGATGAAGACTATATGCAGAGCATGGGTGGAAGCCGCAGTACCCCCTAGACTTCGAGACGAGACGCCAGTGCCTTCAAAGGATATAATTGGTAATTTTAAATATAACAAAACTCTATTTGGAATTATTTTTTTAAATATCATATTAAAAATCAATGTGTCCGTAATTGTCAAGCAAATTGTATTTCTATACTAGCGACTTTCTTTAAGGTTAACGAAGTTTTAACTTTTGTGGAGGTACCACAAAAGTTAAAACTTCGTTAAACTTCGAAAAGTTTTTTTTCAAATTACTCGACATGAAAAACTTTTCGTGATGCACTGAGCAAAAACTAATGAATAATACTAAGCATATTACTGTAGAAGATAAAATAATGGTAAGTTATAGTAAAAATAGTTATAATAATACAAATAATATTTTAGCTTGCACAATATTGTATTTAATGTTTATTTTTCGACGTGAGTTTGGGATAGTGCCTGAATCATAAAAAGACATAGGTAAGACTAAAAACATTTTCAGTTCTCATTTTTTATTTTTCTTTGTTACTTCGCTCTTATGTAATGTGTTCAAAACACAATTCCTGCTATAAATATTTACACACTAATACAGCTATTTTATGTAACATTTGTTGTGTTACATTTGTTATATCACATTTTATGTAACATTTTGCATCATTCACTTTTGCATCACAACATTTGAAATACAGAAATACAAAAATACTAGCACAGAAACAAAATGTACTTGACTATAATATTAGACAAGGAGACAAAATAAATGACATTGCGTATGAACAGCCAGGACCTTTCGTGAAACTTCATCCACTTAGCTCTATATTAACCTAATTAGGTTTGTTCTTTTAAGATTCGCAAACATTCTGAGTTTTTTTGTTTTCTTTCGCGAGCTGTATATGTTTAGATATCTGTGTTTTATGATTCTCTTACTTAACCCACATAATACTTAGTTCCTATGAATTTCAAATCTTTCTATCTTGTATCTAATGACATATAAACTTGGACTAGAAGATGCGATTTTTTATCTTCCCAAAATCGTATTTAAGCATGGAAAATGCGCCTATTGCATTGCATTTTCTTCTATCTGAAACCTTTTGTTTGTTATTTTATGAATATCCTTCTGGATTCAAGTATATTTTGACTCATTCTTGGTTTCTGGACTTGCTTGTGGGCATTTTTGGTTTGTTATTTGGACAAAAATATCATTTTGAAAGGACAGTGTATTGAAAAGAAAGAAGCAACTCTTTTGAGGACCAAAAATCCAGCGCGCCGAGTTTCGGGTTTTGCTTTATTGATTTCAACTCAATAAAGAATGCAGTTGTTCACTTTATGTTCTAAAGTCGATTGCGCTTTTTCAAATTGTATAAGCATTCGCTTTAGAAATGTATTTCCGATTTCTTAAAGCGATCTCTACAATGTAGAAACATTCACATATACAGCGCAACCATAATAATATTTTACTTTTGCAGCTTCCTAAATTGCTCGTTACACATTGAAAGGAAAAATTATTACGTGCACTTACTTCATAGTATTTTGCATCATTTTGCATATCGCAGCAGCAGATAGACATCGTTTTAAGAACCCTAATGGGGTTCTACAAAACAGCGGGAAGTTTTGCTGCCAGCAACTTGCTGCCCTATAATACAAGAGCATTTGGCGTAGAGCAAGCATAGATTCAGGTGCGGGATTGGTGATTGGAGCTTTTTCAATAGGTTCCATAGATTCTTTATGAGGTTGATGTCCGGAGAATGAAGGGGCCATTCAAGTGAGGAAAAATTACTAGCATGCACTTGGAGCTAATTGCTGGCTATTATATGCCCATGAGATTGAGCGCTATTGTGTCAAAAGATGGTGTTATGAGTTGGAAAAAAAACACATAACGTAAGAGCGTAAACCATCGAAAAGGAGCTATACATAACTTGAGTCGGTGACAGAGATCTCAAGGGGTAAAAGGGGGTCCCAGGGCAGACCATATACAAGCTTCCCAAACAGTTAGACCGCCTCTACCTTCTCTGCAATACCTCTATTTGACACGAAGAATACATAGCTTTGCGCAATACACGCGTTGCCTTCCATATGTGTGATAGAGTGCAAATTGTGATTCACAGGACAAGGTGAGGTGGTCTTAGTTATACAAAATCCAGCTTCAATAGGCTCATTTGCAGACTATAGCTTAATTTTGCAGTGCCTTGCAGTTAATATAGGCACACGATGTAGTCGTTTCCTGCTGAAGCTCATTTACCCCATAGTACGACGAAGTATCTTTGAGCAGTGGATGCTCCTACATTAAATTGTGACTTTACCTGCTGCAAATAGGCATCTGATTTGTGGTTCCGATGCAAGCCAATCTACGCTGAATTCAAACGCCTGCTGTACGTTCAGAACCGCGTTTATCGCAGTTGTTAAGGCTTTTGTCAGGGTTTACGTAGTCCTGATATACCATTATGACTACTCTAGGTCGTCGGAATCCTAGAAGTTTGGCTGTAGCAAATTTGGAATATTTAGCTTCCCTGACATCCACAATTTGGCCTCGCAGGGAAGTCGGTTTGGTGTATATCACACTTTCAGTCATTATGTAATATATTCAACAGGGCTTTTCATTTACATTATGAATGTATAATCAAATTTCTGTAAAAATAATTAATTAATGAGTAATTAACTCCTAAAGTTTGGCGAAAGCGCCAAATCTGGAACTCCCTTTTTTAGGTCGAATTACAAGGGATTTCTTTCCAAAGCAACCCTTCGTTTGGCGAAGTAATCAAATGTCCATAATTTTTGTGTCCAAACAATATGTGATTGTTT
>QLNU02015360.1:143745041-143765966 GCA_006491805.2 Dysdera silvatica
TCGTTAAACCATCATGGAAGAGACTTGTCATATTTTTCTGTTCTAGAACAATAAATTTTTAGATGGTTATTCAATAATGACCTGACCAGCATTTTCTGTATAGCCTCTTAATATCTTCTTATGGCTTGCTAAAATACCTTAAAAGTAGGCTCGAGCAGCTAATATTGTTCAGCCAACTCTAGTTTGATTTTTCCATTGTTTAATAAAAATTCCACCTTATCTTGAAGAGCGAGTCTTCCCCCCCCCAAGACACTTTTAAACCAGTAAAACTAAACTTAAGCAAAAACCACTGTAGAATCCTTGTCTTTATATACAAAGACAACTCTATCAGTTCAGACAAACAATTCAGATACTTGCATTCGGTGAGAGAAAATAGAGAAGATCGAGGCCAGACACTGGTAAACAGAGTCTTTAATTGGAAATACATAAATTCAATGAAGAATTTGTGGGGACCCCAAAATATGGTCGTTAAATGGAAATAATTGTTACTTAAAACAACATTCTTGCAAGCAAAGAGTGAGTACTGCATTTTTCAGGCCAAAGCTTTGGATTAAAAAAAAAAAATCATTAATCTAAAAATTAATGGACTAAAAACTAGAGACATTTTCTGTCAGTACACTTAATTTATGAAAATAAAATACAATGGTATCTTCCACGCATAACGCTAATGATCCATTTTTGATTGCAAATGGAGCATAGGCAGCAAAGGATATGCTGTACCACGCTTCCAATTCTGAGTATCTTTACTCGCATCGAGAATTCATCTTCGAAAGGTACTAAGAAAAAATAATATCATGTCACATTTTTTTCACGTAAATGAAAACACAATTTATAGAATATTACATAAAATTTAAAATTTCATGCATATTTAAGCCCCCTGAATATTAAGTAATATACTATATAAGGTAAAATCTTGACGTCAACGTTTTAAGGTTAAGTGAAATTTGTGTTAAGCTGCCAGCTACGAGAATGCTTGTAGTTGGCATAGAGAGAAAAATATTATTCAATATGCCAACTACAACTATATTCGTGTGAATTTATTTATTGCTAAAAGTAACCCGTTATATCTATATTGAAAAAATATAACAGAAAATAATTTAAAAGCATAAAAATGTAGATAGGGTCTTGGCATGTGTGAACAGATGCACCATATCAGCACTTTGGCAGCGAATGTGTTAAGCTTCATTTGCCATAATTTGGTTTTTGCCTTTCCATTGGCTAGAAAATAGCTAAAATGGTTCATTGCCACAATTTATTTTACAAACAGAATGAAGGTCCTATCCTTTATTCGTTCACTCCCCCGCTCAGCTATTTTTTTACCAAAAGCAATCAAACCAAATTTGGAAAAACCTGAACAGGGGGAAAATGAACAAATAAGCATTACTTTGTTTTTCGAATCTTCTTCATCCACAGTTAAAAAGACGCCTTATTGTTAATATATACCATTCAGTAAGTCAATTTTAACTCATTCATGTACTTATTACAATTAATTGATTGCTGTTTGAAAAATGTTACCCCCAAGATTATACAACGATTCACAAGAAGAGATAAAGAGATCAATGATCTTTGAACAGCAATATATTTACATGCAACTAAGTTCAATATTTTATGGTGCAAAGACAACACAGGGTATGTTGCACCGGGACCTACGGTTTTTTGAGGAATTCACAGGTCTCTCTTGAGGCCTAGATAAACAATCCCTGGAAGACAGTGAGCAGTTTGTTGATATTTTTTTAGGGGGGGCATCATTGGGAGTCAAACTCGGATAAACAACACCATGGGTGAACGTATTACCATTGCAGAGCTCTAGATTTAATGGAATTGAGCCCAACTGAACTACTTTAAAAGCTGAGCTTTCAACCATCAAGCTACTAAGGCATTATTAATCATGTATACATTCGTTCATCATTTGTTTGCTTATTCTATTATATACCTCTTAAGCTTCATGTTCCATCCAAGATAAGGGCTCTGACTCACGAGTGTATCCTGAAAGGCATACAAGCGGTGCATGCTCTCACTTCACCGAGAATAAGTCTACATTTATTTTCAAGCTTTGCAACCCCTCCCAAAATACATTGTGTCTGTCCCTGACTAATGGTGTTACAGCCATGCACCTTACCAGTCGGTTTGGTGTATGTCGCACTTCCAGTCATGATATAATATATTCTATAGGGCTTTTCATTTACATTACGAATGTATAATAAAATTTCTGTAAAAGTAATAAATTAACGAGTAATTAACTCCTAAAGTTTGGCGAAAGCGCCAGATCTGGAACTCCCTTTTTCAGGTTGAATTACAAGGGATTTCTTTCCAAAGAAACCCTTCATTTGGCAAAGTAATCAAACATCTATAATTTTTGTGTCTAAACGACATGTGATTGTTTCGCTGAATCCAAGGGTTATATAATCATTGATTAATAAATAAGTAAAAAAGTATGCAAAATAAGTCGGGGGGAGCTCAAATTATTTATTTTATTCAACAAGAAATAAAAGAGTAATAAAATAAAAATGAATGTAAAAGGCACTAAACAATTTTATTTATGTTATGTTATGGAAATGATACTGTATATAAAAATGATCAAAACATAATATTCTTTGGCAGTGCGTGCATTTTAAAAAAGAATATTGGTCATAATGATGGCAAATTACTCCTTCAATCGCAAAAGAAACTTCTTCAACATTTTGAAAATTTCTTGGATTATAATCTGAATAACCGCACTTGAATAAGGCGTTCTGATAGTACATTAATTTGTAATTTTCAGATTGTAACTGGTTATACATCAATGAATGTAATTTAATGATTTCATTTCTGCTTCTAGTATCTACTTGTATTTCATCCGTTGCAATATGATTTACTATTTTTTTAATGAAACGATGAAATAATGATTATGATAATAATGATAAGTAATGATTTGACGAAAAAAATATACATCTAAAGGTATGATCAGATAAGTTGTTTTTGCCGGGATTTGAAGGGTTTTGCAGTAATTTGGTAATTGTGTAAAAGTTTCCAAATCTTTAATCCCAGTCCATGAATCTAGAAGTATGCAAGACGGTGGCTTTAATATTGGATTCAGACAGTTGTTGATCCATTCTTTAATAGTTTTTTTGTCCATTTTCCCTGATTTTGTGCAAGAGACGTATATGTTTTAAGCCTGAAATATAGTTTTTTGCACGTTAGGTCCAAAATTTCCGCTTGTTTCCCCGTAGGCACAAAAACATTTTTCCTTTTAACTTTCCACTTATAGAAATTATAGGCATATCCGTGTAGGAGTGAGTTGCTCCAAACTCGGATTCTATTATAGAGCAACATTGTTTTTCCCCTTTATGAGACAATGTCACTATGATTTGCTATGAAATAGTTTAGTCCAGTCTGATCGGCATTTAAAACTTCATCTGATTGATGATCCTGGACAAAATCAAGCACTTCCAGCACAAATTCTATAGTTCATTTTCAATTGCTGCTGTATTTTGAATATTTAATGTCGTAACGAATTTTGTAATTTTGCGAGATACTATTTTATATGTTTGTTTGAACGAATTTAAGAAATCAGGACATGCCTTAAATCAGTGGTTTTCAACCTTTTCCAGTTGGCGCCCCCTTTTCGAGATATGGTAAGCCCCCCCCCTCCACCACAAGTCTATATAAGATCTATAATTTCTTATTTTTAACGAACATTACTTTTATACCAGTACATGATATTCCACACAATTAATGAAATGGTCCACGAAAAGAACAAATTTCAAATAAAGCAATCTGTGAAAACAAAAAGCAGATGGTCAAGAATCAAGTCATTAAATGCCAATGTGAAGATTGATACTGTTTTGCCTTGATTATCTCATGTACGCAGAGGCGGATTAAGCCTATTGGAGGCACCTAGCGGTAAGGATTTCGAGGCCCTTACATGGAAGGTCTTTTGACCGACAGACGCCGATTTTAACGAAAAAAAAATACAGCCAAAGTACATATACCAATAACCCCATCACGTAAAAATTAGCAGCCGAATTCCCATATGAACTCCGAAAAAAAATAATAATATACGATCCAGGTTAGCAGGAAAAGGCTTTTATCACCACTTAGCTCTCAGATAAACAGGCGTTTGATAATCCTTGTATGTGCGCTAAAACACACTGCATTTGCTTAGATTATGAATGCCATCGGCTAGCATAATTTTCAGCCCTTTCGATGAAGAAAGGTTTATTGAATTAAAAACCAAAAATTAGAATTATACGGAAATAAGTTAATAACTAAAATAAAATCGTAATAAATACGAAAAAATAAATTTACGAAATAAGTATTTTTTGTTAAAATAGGTTTATGCATTTGCCTACTTAAAATTTTTATTAAGCTTCGTATTTTAAAAATAATGAATGACATTATTCGACGCTGGATTTACAATAAATAAAAACAAAAAATGATATATAGGATATGTATTACATTGTATTGTGGACAATTTCATATTAGGAATACTCCTCGAAAAGCATCCATAAAATGTTATACATTTTTTATGGAAAACATGTTTTTTGTACTTCGAGACACTGATATATCAGAAATAAAATAAAAGCAGCACGTTACTGAATTAAAATAATTGCAACTTGCAAGAAACAATTAAAATAAAACTACAGATATTTTTCTGTCATTATTTTCAAAAAAAAAATGAATATAATAAGATTAAAATCTAATATAAAAAAAACAACTCGTAAACAACTTTTAAAAGAACAACTTTTAACAAATTTAAGAAGGTTTTGAAATATAAACTAACTGGAATATAGTTATAGAGTACTAAAAACATATTCGGAAAGTTGAATAAAACCAACTAATGCGTTTGTATCCGCCCACTTGCTGAAATCTTTACATTTGAAATTTTAAACTCGCCAAAATATTCTCGCTAAGGGTTGCAATTGGCGATTTTTTTTATATTTTTTTATTAATGTCTTTCGGAGTTCATATGGGAATTCGGCTGCTAATTTTTACGTAATGAGGTTATTAGTGTGTGTACTTTTGACTGTATTTTTTCGTTAAAATCGACGTCTGTTGGTCAAAAGACCTTCCTTGTGAGCGCTTAAAAATGTTTTCTATATGAATTGGCGTCTCAGTATCTCTTTAGCAAATCATCAATTATTTTTGCAGTATCTATTTCGTCCAAAATTTCTTTCCTTATGTATAATATGACCATATTTTTCAATCTGTCTTCTTCCATCGTACTCCTTAAATAGTTTCTAACGCGTTTTAAAATTGAAACAGATCTTTGATCTGATGCATTTGATATCGGTATTGTTAAAAATATTTTCGAAATAATCTCTACATTAGGAAAAGTTCCACTCCCTTTATACACTTCGAACTATTATTCAATAGCACTTCTGGCTATTTATTTATCAACACTTCTGATTATTTATTTATAAGTTTCTTACACTCTTAATTTCTTAATAAACATACATTACTATTCTTTGCAAATGTTCTTGCAAACTTCTTTCATCATTTATAACTTTTTAATTTCATTTAAGATATTATATCACGCTTTCAAATATCATTTTTTCCTTCTTTAATCTACATAATTATTATTATTCATAACTTCTACAAAAATAGAATAAACAGTACTTATAAACACTTTACGTCCTGGTATGTATATCCAAGCGATAACTACTCACTGATAAATACTTCAGCAATAATGATGCACTAATAATCCCATTGATTACGCCCCCAATAATATGCAAACAGTTTCTTTCCTTAAATTTTATATATTCTAAGTATTATTTCTTTAAAATAATAATAATAGTTCAAAGAGAATTTTAGAAAAATTAATACAATCGAAGCAGGACATGAATTTCCTCTCGCCCTCAAAGATTTATCCAGAAGCTCTGATTTTCGCGCGGAAATATTTTTTAAACAACGATGATTTTTTCTTCTTGTCCAATTACCTTTTAGCATTTTGGCACTCAAGTATATACAAGGTGTCCCAAAAATATTGACTATAGCTCTAATTCCTTAAATATTGATCCTAGACATATGTGTTAAATTGGAAAGTGGCGTAAAAAAAAGGTGCAGAATTTTATGAAATCGATTAAAATTGCAGAGGATTATTTTTTGAAAAAATACAAAATTTAAATTTTTATACAGTCCCTGTACACAAAAATTTCCAATAAGTGAAATGTGCCCCATACTCCAATAGGTCAATATACAAAATTTCAGCATTCTAGTGGAAAAAGAACCAGAGATATCAAGACCCAAAATAACGGGATTTAGCAGAATGAATTTTCCCTCTTCACGGCATGTACCTATTGCTCCCTTCAAAAAGCGTTGTTAGTTATTTTGGACTTTGATATCTCTGGTTATTTTCCCACTAGAATGCTGAAATTTTGTATATTGACCCATTGGAGTATGGGGCACATTTGACTCATTGGAAATTTTTGTTTGATGGTCATTAACTTAGAAAGTGGCTTTCTCTCATTACTGCATGGAGTCCGGAGTCCAATACTAGACTTGGGAACGACGTCTTTTTTTTCCCTTAAAAGTGTATCTTAGCTCTATCAAATGCAGCGACACACTGAAATAAGGACAAGAAATGTTTAGTAGCAGGCATTATGATGGCCATTGGCGAGGAAAATGGTTTTCCGTCATTGTACATATTTCTGACTACGATCACTGAAGTAATAGTGTGCCCTCCCTAATTAAAAGTCAGCTCGGCTCTGCCATATCAAGTGAGACGTTGAAAGAAGGTAAAAGTAAGTTTCATTGCTAGCAGTATGATGATCATTAACTAAGAAAGTGGCTTTCTCTCGTTTCTGTATGGAGTTCTGAGTCCAATATCAGACGGGAAGGACGTTTTTTTTTTCCCTTGAAAATGTAGCTTAGCTCTGTCAAACACAGCGACGTACTGAAAGATGGGAGAAAAACATTTAATAGGCGGTGATACGAGGGTCACAAAAGATGAAACTACTTTTTCATTACCGCATAGGGTTCCAAGTTCGGTACTGGTCTTGGGAAGGTGGGCTTCCCCCTCCCTTAAAACGGGACGCTTTACGGTTATTAACAGGCTGCACAGGGTTCCGAGTTCGATACTGGAAGTACGAGCGTGTTCTTCCTCCACTTCGCTTAAAAAATCAGTTTAGCCTTGCCTAATGAAGCGATACTCTAAAGAAGGAAGGGAAAAATCTGCACCAGAATGTAATTACCGGTTCATTAACGATGACACTGGATTTTTGTTACTGTATAGCAATATGCAGTAATTAATAATTTTTCAAATTGGGTGTCGCGACTCCATGGGGCGTCATAGGTACCATTTAAGGGCGTCGCGTTATTGACTTACATTTTACACAGTATGTTAAGTAAAAAAAAATGTATAGCATGTGATTTGTACATTTTCGTATATTTGGGAGCAGTCAATAATTTGAGAGGTGAAATGGGCGGTGGCCCTGCTTCAGAAGGAATAAGGGGTCTAATAAATCTTTTTCATTTATGAAATATTGTAAATAAAAATGAATTTATTAATATTAATACAAAAATTAGTATTATGGCAAAAAAATCCAACATTATTCACACTGAGAGTTCGCTGTTTCTGCCAAGTAATCGTTATATAATAGTTTGTTAAAATAGCATGCTTGTATTGGAATAAAAGATCAAATTTCCCCTAATATAGAATTAAATATGCTTGTTAGGTTATGAAATTTGTTCCTTCTTTTTATCATTTTTTGGTCAGGATTTTTAATTCTCTTTTTTGTTCTTGGCGACTAATTTTCATTAGTTGACGCTAAAAGCATTTAAAATTTTCCTCTGTGATTAACGATACACTTGAAGTAATTTATAACACGTTTTATTTTCTAAATTGCCGCTCTTGTTTCGAAGCTGGTGTTTATGCAGAATCGCCGTTATTGATACGTTAAAAGCAATGCGTTTTTTAACTAAAGGTTTCAGAAAAATTTTCTAATTGAAAACGTTTAAAAAATTGAGAAATATTAGCATAAAAGGTGAAGTGCTTTTGGTTAAAATTTTATTTATTTCTACTGAGTAGAGTTTGAAAAATGGAGAATTAATCAGAGAAATAAGAATCCCTGGAGAAAAAGAATTTAAACGACACGATTGTTTTAAAATTAACGCGAATAGTTAAATTAACGACAAATTAATCAGCTCTTTGTGAAAATTGTTAAAAACGCTTCTATTTATCGTGCTCTCACACGTTATTAATTACTTTATTTACATTAACGTGTAAATAACATTTTTTGAGAGTGAGGGGGAAAAAAGTTTCCAAGAAAGGAAAGTCATGATTGTTGGTTCGTTTTGAACAACAGATCGCAAGATGGCTCTATCAGTTACTCGCTAAATGGATAACAGAGGCTTTTTCTCTCACCTAGCTTGGCGTCGATCTACTACGATATGTTCACACAAGAATATATCCTGGACTCGTACCTATACTCGGTGTAAATGTTGTGTGTGTGGTGTGGCATAATTGTTATCTATCTATTATACAACAATGTTATAGCTCTTTCACACTTGAGAATGGAATTAAAGACAATAGAGACTACGCTGGTGCAGTGATAACGCGTTCGCCTCGCATGCCTTTAGTCCTGGTTCAACTCCCAACGATATCAAAAGAAAAGAAGAACGTTTTCCAACTAACTGGCTCGCTGTTGTCAGAGGAAGTTGGTTTCCTATATCTTAAGGAGTTCAGAGCCTTCGGAAAAACTGTAGTTCTAGGCGCAGCATAACCTTTTCTGTCCTTGCGCCATAAAATATAAACAAACAGTATTGAAAGCTGTAAAGAAAGCTGGATAGCAGATAAGATCTTCTTCTACACTAGTTTCATTAGAAGGTTTACATAAGAAAGGAATAGGAATTCTAGTACATACAGTGTGTTCATGTTCTAGTACCTACTCACAGCATATTCGCATTCTAGTAAATACTCACAGTGTGTTCACGTTCCAGTACATGCTCACAGTATATTCATTGCTCGGCATGATATTCGTTCGCAAGTTGGCGCTTAGTTTAAGTTAGTAGATCGAATGAGCGACAGAGGGCAGAGCGTCTTCCAGAAAGCGTTTTTCGCGCTCGAAAACGCGTTCTTGAAGACGCTCAACCCTCTACTGAAATGGAATAAGCCGTCTGCTAACAGGACTGGGCGCCAACTTACCGCAAATGAACTATACATCATGCTCATGTTCTATTACATATTCATAGCATGTTCACGTTCTAGTACATACTCACGGTAGGTTCACGTTCTAGTACATATTCATAGTATATAATTACATTTTTGTACATATTTTCCAAGCAAGCGTTCTTAAGATAGTCGAAACAATCACTTTGGCCGTGGATGAGACTGCGATATACGGATTTAGGCAAATAAATAGCATTGTTTCCTTTTTCGAGCCTAGTGTTTGAATAGTTCTGTCAACACACTATGTATCTATCAGTGCATATCGGATATGTATTTCTTCACTGCCAGCATATACAAATTTTTGCACAGAAATTTTATTGAATTAATTTCTCATGTACTAAATCACATTGCATAAAACTTAGTGAATCGAATTTTAGTTCAAAAAATTATAAAATAAACCTTCCGTTTTTTCTTAAGGACATTTAACAGCATAATAATTTGCTTTTCCCATACATTGGAATGGAAACAAGGTATAATTTTTCCAACATCTTAACATTGGTTTAAATAAGCAGCCATGTTCTGATAACATTGGCATTGAAAATTTTACCCAGTTTACGAAGATTATGTCGCTGCTGTTTTCAATGATAGAGATATTAAGCTTGATGTTACGACATTACGAAATTGTAGTTCTGACGGAGACTATTTTCTTCGCGAAAAATTGTTGACCATGATGAAATACAGGATGGTGTTAACTCTTTAACTGATTCGAATCCATGATTACAATGCGAGAAATACACTTTAAGATCCCTCCTTATGCATTAGGTTTAATGTAGTCATAGGCGTATGCAGAAAGTTCATAAGGGGGTTTATAGTCTCAATGGGGGGGGTTACAACCCCCATCAACACCCCCTGCGTACGCCAATGAATGTAGTTATGCTAGATACAAAGTCAATATTAGTAATTCGATGCTATACAACTTACTAAGACAAACCTGCAGAAGAGGGGCCGATTTAGAGATTATTCGGGGGGGGCGATTAATGACTTGATTTTCGAAAATGATACCTCATTGGACCTTTACCTTGTACCTTTTCAATGTTAAATTTTCATTCAAGGGGAGCGATCGCCCTCGCCCGCTAAATCCTTCCCTGCAAACATGCTCCATATGAGTAAGCGCTTTTCTTTTCAATTTAAACTTCAAATTCAGGTCGTTAGTTATATTTTGCGAAAAAAATTGAAGAACACGCAATATTAGAGTGATATAGCTCGGGTTTGCCTTATATCTGTTAGCATTTTATGTATGAAAAAAACTCTCAGACAAATGCTGAAAATATCAATAAGCCTTAGGAATATTGACACTGCAATATCCATAAAGCCCAAACAGAAGACAAAGTGAAGAACAAAACAAAATAAATTTATAAACCACGTTTTAATTGCATGGAAACAAACAAAAACTCCTCTTTTAAATTAATGATCACTGCTACTTAAATGTAGTTTATTGTTGGCATGAATAAGAAATGAGAAAACAAAATATATTTTCATAAAAGAACTTTAATTTAAATCTCTGGTTTTATTTCAAGATTTATTTTCGTTGACTCGCACCTTATGAATTATTTATTAACCCTATGAAAACTAAACTTTTAAATAATATTATAAGATTTCATGGCTCAGTTACCACTGAAAGTTCTAGAGGCTAAGCTTCATTACAAACGCAGTTGAGAGAGGGCAAAAGTAGTAGTTTTCTGTTCAATTGCTTTTTATTAAAAACGCTATATTTTGACAAGTAAATGTGTTTAATGCATATATAACATAGTGGGATATCTGTAAAATGTTATTCACAGGAATATTATTTGGTGTACCTCTGTAGGAAATAACTAAAATTATTCATTTAAAAAAAACAGAGAAATTATCTCATCCTAAGATTTCAAAGATATGTCACTCCTGATATCTGAAAAATCTAGGAGGGCTCTGACGGATAGAAACAATTGGTGGAGAAAAGCATGCGTTGCTACAAAATTAGTTGTGACCTATTAAGCTAGAAATACAGGTTCCCTCAAGACACTGAAATTTAATTTGCATTTGGAGCCGTCAGCAAATGGGAAGATACCTTTTAGAAACTACGGGAAACAACCAGGCTCTTGGTAAAAGCCCAGTGATATAAAAGTAAACAGTTTTTATGTGTTATACACAGAAATTCAGGCTTAATTCCTAATGTATTGCAAATCGTTAAACGCTTTCCTATAACCTCATGGTCCCCGGTTTTGTTCTTTGCGTTGGAATTGGTTAAGCAAAGTTCAGAATTCTTGTTAAAATATAAATTCTCTGGACGTGAAGTTAGCAAATCCACCTCAAAAACATCAGTGTCTATTTCTACTAAATCTCTGAAAGATAGGTTAAGGTCTTGCATGAATTGTAAGTGGTAGTGAATTTTGTGTGTTTATTTATACATACTTTATGAAACATCAGCCTAGACCCACAATTCGCTCAGATATAGAGAGCCATTTAATCCACTAGTTTACGGAAACATTCTACGGGTATTATCTTCCATGTTTGCTCTGTATCTCTGCCCCATCACATTACTCGGCGGAGGACTCAAAGCTCCAACGGGCCATTCCATATCATTCACGATATTCTTCACAGCGTTCATGTCCTGTAAAAGGGTAAGTTATTTTATGGTTATGAAATTTGCAAAATGCTCTACTCACCATAACTCTGTAAAGAGGCTCATTGACCTGGTGGAAGATTCCATTACCTTGTGTGTGCATTATGACCATAAATGGATGTAGATGGTTTTCAATGAGGAAAATGCGTCATAAATCACCCAGGGTGTATCTAGATATACAAGTCACAATTTGGGCTAATCGAACTCATTCCGGACTCTTTTTTTTAATTTGTCCGATTACCTGATTAATTGATCCATAATTTCATTAAGTTTCGTCTGGATACACGACCCTTACTCCTCTCGAAGTAACTTAAAACAGGATTTATTTGACCAGGAGACCTGTCTTCAACAGTCCAAGGTCCAATGCTGATGCTCCTTTTACCGAACTAAATGCAAAATTCTATGACCTTATGTTAACAATCTGATTCGAGTGGATCCGTAGATTACGGACAAAAGTCATAATGATATAAATGACTAATAGAACATGAAAAATCAGTTTTATTGAATATTTATAGATATACTTACATAAATTATTTATATATACAGACGAACTCGGTTAATACAAGAAGGTAAGAATATGTAACATCCCTCGCATTTGCCGTTATACGCAAAACCCTTGAAAGAAAAAAAAATTAAAGTACAAACACAAAACACAACTTTTAAACCAACGACCAATGACTTCTAAACCAGCAGAACAAAGCTTTCTCAGTGTCTTCTTTTTCGCGTTTTTTTAATTTTTTAGTGTTTAGAACATTTTTTTTCTAAAGCAGATATAATAACTTTTCTAATTTTCTAAAGTGCCAATATTGTGGATGAGGACAGCCCATATTTTGATTACGAAAAAACGTTTGATTAAGAAAAAAAATAATTATCCAGTTTTCCAAATATATTTAAAAGCTTTGTTGCGATATATATACAACTGCTTCATATATTTTTTATTTTCTAATAAGATATAACATTCATTCCAATTTGAAAAATCGTTTAATTAAACCACTTAAATTCATTAATCTATTCTGAAGGTACATATTGTTTTATTTCACTATAAAACAGTCTTTCAACAACTTGAACATCGTTTCGCCCATAAGCGCCATATGTGCTGTAAACACATTTCAAGATTATTATGCAATTTAGGCTTATATGAAAAAATAGTTCGGCCCAAAATATTTTGCAATCATGGTTTATTTTTCCTTGATGGGAGTTTAAAGGAATTGATATAACACACACTTTATACAGCCAAAAGTTTTATTCGGAAACAATATCACTGAAAAAAATATTAAAATATTCTTACGGACGACTCCCATTGATAGTAACAAATTTTCCAATTATTTTAGCGCAAAATGAAGTTATTATACCATAATTTATTCCTTTTAACAAAATACATCGAAATGCAATTTTGCTTCGTTTCTTACTTACATGAGAATCACTAAAATGTCTGACATTGCTATGGTCAATGTGGTTAATTTACATACAGTCGAAATTGCATGAGCACACACCGCATAGATACACAAACCGCGTATAAGTACATACATTATTAAGCCTAAAATATTTTCCCATCTTTATAATGTTATCTAAACTCTCTCGCGAGCTTAACTGCATATCTATAACTGCGCAAACCGCACAGGCGCACGTATTTTTAAGTTAAGCTGTTGTTTTATTATAGAATTTCAACCTGGTAAGTGCAAAAAGGATAAAATATTACGCCTGTGTTTTCTCAAATATATCGCGTCTCGTTCCTATCAGAATATTTCGTAGGGAATCAGTTACTTCATTTTTTATGCCTTATACTTCCCACAATTTCATTCATTTGCAAAGAATTCTTTACCAAGAACCATCCTTACTTATTAAAGATTTTTAAGGTTATACCCATGGAGTATTTCTTTAGTTATGACGGATAAAGAATAACATCTTGCCAATTTAAGCAGAGCCTAATCAAAACTTGGGGATTTCAAATGCTTAAAAATCAAGCTTAAATATATACTATATACTTTACATAGTCTTTATAAATAGTAATGATATTGCTTAAATATTAAAATAAACACTGCTTGTAATTTATAACCTTAGAAATAGGAATATATAATATTTAATTTAATAACATGGATAAAAGTACCATGGTCTCAAACCTATCGCGGCTCGTTCCTGTCAGAATTCGGAATATTTCGTAGGGAATCAATCACTTCATTTTTTTATGTCTTATACTTTCCCACAATTTCATTCATTTGCAAGGAATTCTTTACCAGGAATCATTCTTACTTATTAAAGATTTTTAAGGTTATACCCATAGAGTGTTACGTTAGTTATGACGGATAAAGGAAGACAACTTGCCTATTTTAAACAAGCTTAATCAACAAAATTTGGGGACTTTAAACGCTTTAAAATCAAAATTAAATACTACTGCACGTGTAGTCTTTATGAATAAAGTAATGGTACTGTATAAATATTAAAATTAATTCTGGGTGTAATTTATAACCTTAGAAATATAAATATGTTTAATTTAATAACGTAAAGAGTGCTATATGAAAACTTTAGTGGAGAAATATACGTAGCATTTTAAAGAAATCCGTTTATGTGCACAGACCATTTAACTGCACTAGATTTCCTTGCTGTATGCACGTATGCGGTTTCGACCGTAATAATACCCAAATTGTGTTTCCTGTAAAGGTCGAGTTCAGGAATCTTTTTCTCTAACATCACTAAATCTATTGAAAATCCGCCTTTAAGATCCGAAAATAAAACGTTCGTAGTATATTGTAAATCCTCGTATTTTGCATAAAAATGCACATATAGTGAAATAATTAAAATTATATAGGTTTCCCATCTCACCAAAAGCCGCAGAGAATTTCGTATCTCACAATGTTTCTCCATCTACTCCATATCAAAAATTAAGTTTGCAAATTAGACAGGCACACACACGGACAAATGTTATTTTTTCTTTATCGATATATAAGCAGGTATTCTAAATTCACGACGTTTGAATTATTCAGAGTGACTGCCAATATTTCTTTCTGCATTACAAAAAATCTTCTCTCCAGCTTCTCCGAAACGAAAATGCGCCTGAAAATAAAAGAGTTCTCTAGAAATAAAAGATTGCGTAATTGGCGTCTCCTTCGTTATAATGTTTGCATATAAAACGCTTATTTTTTCCCAGCCTTTTAATCCGATTTTCTGAGACTTTGGTGCCGTAAAGTTTTCCTTTGTTTCAACGCTATCGCAAAGTCCCATAGAAAAAAAAATACATGGGGCAAACGATAATAGAGATACGAGGAATGCAAACAGGATCGCTAAATGGTGATGGAATGATTGCGAACACAAATCATTCAGTCGTAATCAGATTTTCTGATTATGGGGTCATAAAAGGACAATAAAACTGGATAGAGGTTCTGATAGAATCTCAGTAGTAAAGTAGCAGATTCCCGAACTGCATTCCGGTTATTCCTTTGCCGAGGGATGTAGAAAAAGGGCTGCTATCTATTTAAGATACAGTAGATATTTCACTATGGTTTCATGAACATCGTTTATACTCCACAAATCACAAGCACAGAAGACTATGGATATCAATGCGGTGTTCTGTGAAGCTAAAATAAACCGTAAAACATCATTGTCAGAGTTCGCTTACTACTGTTCCAGTAGCCACGTGTTACCTCCTTCAGAAAAATAAACAAACAGTTAGATAACATGCCAGCCAACGTTGTCACTGTGGATGTTATAAATCCTTTGGTTTAATCTCCGTTGCTATGACCTCCAGGATGGCAATTGTTTGTTTCATTCTGAAGAAGGTAGCACGCGGCTACTGAAACAACTGTTAATAAAGTTTAACCAAGGAAAATATGTTTTATTGTTTATTAGTTTCTGCGCAGTGCATCGTGAAAGCATTTATCATCAAACTAAAAGTTTTAAATACTTAAGAAGACCATAGAATCTCACTGGATATGTATAATATTATTCAAAATGAACAGCAATGTGCGTTTATTAGAGATCGTGATTTCGTGGCTTGCATTATTTTTTTCATCAAATACTGCACCAGCTTAAATATTTTAGCGCGATAGTCGGCGTTTTGGTGTTAAATCCCACTAACTCCAGAGTCAAATTAATCGATACCACACAATAAGCGGAAGATACTCCTGCATTTTGAAAGTAAGCAGTTATTCCGATACAAACCTTCCATTGTTCTGAGAAGGACGGTTATATGTTTTTATTTATATGTATTATCGGTTGAACAAATGATCGCAAGAAGGAAACAAATGCCACCATTGTAGATTTTTGCGAGAGAATTTTCATTGTGTACTTAAATTCAACACCTACGTGTTATGTTTCATACTAGGATTTTATTAACTCATAAAATTTGCAAGGAAGAAGAAAAAATTCTAACCCTGTGTCTCAATTAATAGTCTTCCAAAATTCAATGCTTTAATGCACAAATTATGAAATTGACATTGTTTACATTGGCGTGAATTTTAAAAATGCGCTTATGTTTGTCAATTTCATAATCAGTTCCTAAAGCTGTAGAAAATATTCTTTTAAAGAACGTGTTGTTTATTGTTTTGAAACTTTTCCTATGAGTTAAAATAAATGTCCTTTTATTGTTATGAACCTAGTTTTTCAAATATATGGAGAGGTTTACTCATGTTAGCCTTAATATCAGCTTGTTACAGCAAAGTGATATTGATGGACGGGATTCTAGGAAAAATCAGTGTGATAAGTGGACAAATTCCATTTAGACACTGAATAACTTTTGGTTCCATTAGCAGGTTGAGCTAGAATTTTTCCGATGGCAGCATGGGAAATGGGCAGGGCGAAGCTATAAGCATGTCAACTGTCAAGAATAATGGGTAGGGATGCAATTGACAATACCCGAACAAAAGGTTCCAGAAAGAATATCGCTTCTTATATACTCGTGTATTATATATTAGATGCAGCAAAGACACCGAGGTCGGATATTTCTATTATATATCAAGAAAATATATATTCTTGCACTGAAAATAACGTCGGCATACTAAACTAAAGAATGGAGTCTTTTATAGGCAGTGAAAGGTGGGCAGTTATGATTGGGTAAAGTGAACAGCTTATATATGAAATAAGGTAATGTACTCTGGTGATGTGTTTAATTGGCACATTCAGTTTTAGTTTAGGACTTGAGATAAAGGAAAAACAATATAGAGTAATAAAGAATACATTTGCAAATAAATGACATTAAAGATTGCCAACAGTGTTGTGGAAAGTAGGTTTTGACTTTGGGCAGGACGTACCGACGCGTTTCTGACAGGGGTTGCTGCCCTTCATCGAGGATTGACTGAAATGTAATCCGTGTGAATACAGTGTCTCCATTTCATGCTACTGCCGAAAAATATTTGGAAATCTGGAAATTTTGAAAAGAGAGGAACAGATTTTGTACTTACGAATGAAGTTTAATAAGGCCTTCCACGCATTACTGAAGGTGGAAGTAGAGTTATACTCATCAACTGTTGTTTGACTGTTCATAAATGCAAAAAATTTCCTGAAAGTCCGACCAAGGGGGCCGAGAATCAAGGCGGGCCCCCCAGGCTGACTTCAGCCGGCCCCCGTAACCCCTTCCCTGGAAAGTAGCATAGACATTTTTCTTTTTGGGGGAGGGGGTTGAACCCCGGAATGAACAAAAAGTATGAAATAAGAAAGCATTTTTTTTTGTACTTACTTATTACTTAATTATTTTACAAAATCACTGCTGAAAAAAAAACTAACGTAAGATATTATTTTTTTCGATAATCGAGACAGACTAATGAAGAGTAATTAAAAATCTGTACATTAATAATGTACAAAATCTTATTAATCTGGATTTAGAGAACAATTTTTCTGGCCTTCCGCCTAGGAGAGGAGCCGGGTCCTCGGACTGCAGCCCCTGCTGCCCCATTTCGTCGGCCCCGGGTCGGACTCTATAAACACTCTATGTTGATAAATGATCGAAAATTCCATACATTTAAAATTATGATTATTGCCCCAGAAATATTTCCTCAGCGATGGATGATTTTTAAAATTTGGCCTTTTCGGTAGTATGATATTATAAAATAATATTACTGTTTACGTTTAATTTTTTCTCCTGTCACATTACTATAGTATATCAATTGTCCATCAACAGCAGACTTTTTTAAGATTTGTTAATGAATATGTATTTTACGTCTTGCACACCTGCACGATGACTTATCTGAAATGATCTTAACTTGACCTCTGAACTACGGCACATTTGCACACAATCGAGAGTACTGGAAATCGAACCCACTCCACTGAACTCAAAAATCGTGATCCTAACTCATAGAGAATTTATCAATAAATACCATAACAATTTTAGTTGAATTTAAAACAGAACTTATACTATGAAAATAGAAAGTGACATACTGCTCAACATACTTAACAGCACATTTCAAAAATGGGGAAAATCCGATTCATGTTTTAAGAGAGCCCAAACAACGGCTATGGTGATGTATCTTACCATAACCGCGAAATTAAGAGACAGAAAATCATGGCACCATCCGTTGAAATTGTAAAAAAAAAATTATTGGATAGCATAATTTATATCTGAAGGGTTATATAGGTATACTGTTATATAATTAGAAAGAGATTTGTAGACTGAATGAATGTGATGATGTGTAGAACAGTCCGAGATAGTCTACTGTCTTATTTCGCCTCCAAGTGCTGCTGCAATGGGGGCTTTATTTTAGGAATTAATTTTTTATTAGCGGGTTTCAATAGATATTGAACCCGCTATTGCTTTTGGTTTTTCTGTCTGTATGTCTGTCTGTCTGCATGCCTGCCTGCTTATACGCAATAAAAAGGGTGAGGTCCAGGTCTTCCGTAAATGCAATAATGATGGCTGTTGTTAACATTGAAAACCTACCGAGTTACTTGAGAATTAGAGAGTTGCGGATTAGAGAAATGCGAATTAGATGGTTGCTGATTAGAGAGTTGCGAGTTAATGTTAATTGAAACCCGCTAAATTTAAATATCGACCTTTGACGATTTTCTTTCACTTGTTTGTTTGAATTAGAATAGAAAGGTAAAGAGGAAGGCAAAACAATTCAGCAACCCATCTGGCCAGCGTTTAAGGTTATTACTAGTTCCTCCAATATGGTTTAACACACAAAACTCCGTAAACTTCAAATGAACAGGTGCCCCTGACCAAGGCAGCAATCAACGTTGCATGAAAGCAGAGGGTTATAAGAATCACGGGAATGGCCCCGAATGCCCTTTTCTAAATTTATTTATTGAGGAAAGGACAAACAAACGTATACAGGATTAGCGAGAAATAAGTTTCCCTTCAGAGAGCTCTGGAATGCGTTCTACTACTTTAGATAAAACAAAATTTGTACTACAGGTAAGTAATTCAAATGATGCGTTTGACATTTATTAAATAAAAAAATAAAAAATAGTAAAAAAATCCGTCGATAGGTGGCCCTGAAGCACGAATGGTAGCTATTTGCATAAATTGAACGAGTGGAGCACCATTCGGGTTACAGAGCATGCCTATTGGCATCATTCGCTGGATAAGAAGAAGGCGGATTGTGCACGATTATTAGTTACTTATCTGCACATCATACCTACATTGTAAGAAAAAGCTGTACTGGTAAAGTTCCACCAGAACCAGCAAAACTCCGTTACAGCTGTTAGAGAATTCCGCCGTATGGAGCAAGTAGGAAGAAGTCCAATATCTCCGTGAGCCCTAAGCAAGATGATACCGAAATTTGACAGAACTGGGCATTTTGGTATTCTTCCGGGTAGAGGATGAAACTGAATCCAGTGTGTTTGCGTGGAAGCCAGCTGTCAATCGCCACATGGTAGTGTGAGTGTGTATTTGCCAGTTCTTTCCCCCTGTTGTGGATATGGCATATTCCACTATACGAACTATCATGCTGCGGATTTTGCATTTTTTCCCCACAAAAGCAGGCATGTGCACCAATTGCACGAAGGGGACTCACAGATTCGTAAAACCTTTGCATTTCATTTAGTTCCTTGCTCGCATGGTAGCTGCCGTCACTTTACCATGGAACAATCTGTGGACTAACGAAGCCCACTTTTGCCTCATTAGCCAAGTTAACAACCATAACTGTCGAGTTTGAGCTGCGGAAAACTCTCACGCTATCCAGGAACAACACTTGCATTTTGAAAAAGTAACCGTATAGTGTGGTTTTAAGGTCACTTTAATCATTGGGCCTTACTTTTTTTGAAGAGATAACAGCAAATGGAATCCTAACCTGTTCTGTCAATGGACAACAGTGCCATGATATGCTGAGAGATTTTGTAATCCCACAACTTCAACAGCGTGAATGCCTTCAGGACATCATTTTCATGCAGGATAGTGCACCTCCCCACATTGTTCGTCCTATACAGAAATTGCTAAGGCAGCATTTCACAGATGCACTGGTGATCAACCGCAATTTTTCTACGGCACGGCTTCTTCGCTCGCCGGATATCACCCCGTGCGACTTTTGGTTATAAGGGTTTGATGAAAGGAACACCACAGTAGAAGACCTGCACCAATGCCAGATCTGAAGAACGGCACCATCCTGAAAAGTGCTTTTTTTTAAGTTTCACAAAACATCCAATTTCTTACTTTATTTCATTTCAACTTAAGCATATCAGCCCACTTTACAGTGTATTTATTTTTGACATTCGACGAGATTATTGAGTACTATGTATTAATACAAGATATACTATATACACTATATATTATTACAAGATATACTATATACACTATATATTAATACAAGATACTATATACACTATATATATTATATAAGATATATATATTATTAATATATATACTATATCTATAATATATATATATAGAGAGAGAGAGAGAGAGAGAGAGAGGGGCAAAAAAAAAAAGCTTTCTCCCTTGGAGACGGAGCTTTGGGACGGGCAGAGCGCCATGTTCCCAAGCCTCTTTTTACATCACTTCTTAATGTGCCATGTCTAGAAACTTCCTGACAATGTGACACGTGTTTAGGATTGTGGCTTTTTGTATTTCAATGTAGGTGTTTGGGTCAATGTTGAGTATCTCCAAATTCGTCGCAAGCGTTTTTGGTACTATCCCTGTTGCTGAGATGACTAACGGGATGATGAGGATCTTTTCCATACCCCATATATCTCGTACTTCATGTCTGAGATCTTGGTACTTGGTGATTTTCGTTGTGTAGGTTGTCTGTATGTA
>QLNU02015360.1:143766066-143777182 GCA_006491805.2 Dysdera silvatica
TGCTTGACTTCCTGATCACGAATATGTAATCATTTGTCTGCTAAAATGATATGACAATTTTTTATGAATATTTGAAATCCAAAAATGACACTTTTACTCCAGGTTTGATATTTTTTAATCGCACTGTATGTGAGCAAAAACAGGTTTGAAGTCGGTAAGATTATGAAGGATCATCGTATTTAACGGATAAAAATAAAAAATTATGTCTCAGCTAATTTAAACAGTATAAAAAAATTAATATGAAAAATGAACTTTTAGCATAGATATTTGGCGAATTTGGCGACAATTTTGAAGAGTTGGCGGGACATTTAAGTTTCGCATTCCACTAGCTATATAAACTCGTCCGCAAGTGTAACGTCAATATAGTTGTACGAGTTTCCGATTGTGAGAAAATGAAAAATATAGTGAACATAATTCAATCCGTTTTGAATTTGGTCGTTAATAAATACGACACGCTTCCGTCGTTAATAACTGATCAAGAACTTAAGGAAAGTCGGGAAGTATTGTCGAAAATCGAAAACATAATTTTTAATAACAATGTCAGTGAAAATATCAGTTTAGATTTTGAAGACAATTGTGATTTCCGTATCGACGAAGAAAGTGATATTAGTATAGTCGGTGACGAATATTATAACTGTACTGTAAAGGGCGATCAATTGGCAAATGAATTCAGTTTAGAAAATATGCAAACAATTGTTCAGTATTTTGACAGTTGTCAAAAAAATAAATTCCAGAAAACAAACAGGAGATATCCAACAGTAAAATACCCTACTTATATTTCGAGGTTTAGAAAATATATATCAAATATGGGCACAAATATAGAAAAGTATAAAATAATAAAAAATGAAATGTTAGCCAGATTTACAAAAGCTAGGGAAAATTATTTACCTGTTCATGATATAGATTTGAAAAGATGGGCGATCCTGAAATCCCAAGAGTTGGGATTTGAGGGTTTTAAATGTTCCGATTATTTTATAGATAATTTTAAGAGCCAAAACAAAATAGTTGCGCGGAAAGTAACAAAATATATCACTCAACACTGTTAAAAATTTCCGCATTAGTTGTTGCCAAAATATGGTGAAAATGCCGGAATTTCACCAAAATTTGGTACACTTGAAAATTCAAAAGTACCACTTATTGGTGAAAGTATGGTATTTTTTAAAAGATGGTTAAACACCGAACCACATTTTCGTTCCACCTCCTAGCCAATCACTTGAGGCGAGAGAAGTCACGTGTGGCAAATAGTTCGTTGCGATACTTCACGGATAATCGCAAGTTCTTTATGTGCCAAGATCTCTCCAATCATCCAACAAGCTAAGATCATTCCAATTTTTTGGTTTCTTATATGTATATCCTTTATTTTTGATGAATTACAATGATATATGTGATAATTTCTATGTCTATGACTTGTTGATGTTTTATCTCACTAATAGCTAACACGCTTATATTAGGCATAATACAAAACCTTTGCAATTTCACTTGGTTGCTATCGTTCTGTAATTAATAAAAATTATGTGTACTCTCTGTATATGAAATGGGGTAGATGTGGCTTCAATAGAAGCCGAGATAAGTAATGGGGGCTCCAGAATTTTTCGATACGCCCCTGATAGGTAGCATGTGAAAGACAGATTTGTATATTGCTATATAGTGTCTGGATATCTTTGATCATATTTGGTTCAAGCTGGAACCATACATGTGGTTCAATGTTGCTTATTTTACTGCTAATATTATCCCCCAACAAATTTTTAACTCTGATCAAAGTGGTTTTAATTATTTTCTTCCAAACCAAAGGCAGCTATCGCATAAAGGTGAAAAACAGACATTTTCTTTAATAGGGTCTGATTTTGGCAGAACACATTCATATACAATAATGACAATAATACCAATGAATGGGGAACTGACAGGGAAAATGTTACTTCGTTTAAGAGAAGCTGCGGTAAATTTTGGCCCGAATGTCAAAAAGAATTTATTTCAACCTCCAAACTTATATATTACATGCTCCAAGTCGGAAAAAATGGACAAAATCAAAATGAGAAAGTGGGTAGAATGTTGTATGAAACCCATCATGTCTCCTCCTTCCTGTGTTTTACTAAACTCATGGACAGGTAGTACAGACCCAAACACTTATTAAGATTTTCCGGAAAATTGTATATCCTTGCAAATACCCCCCAAAGCAACATCCCTCATACAACCGCTGGATGTTTATTTCTTTCGACAATATAAAAAATTTGTACAAAAAAATAATCAACAGAATAGCAATCGATGAAATGGATATTGACATACGACATCGAAATGAGATAATAAAAATGCATTTTTTGGTCCACAATCAATTACAGTCTAAAAAATATCGCCCTATATTACAATATGCTTGGTTTAGGTGCTGTTATAGCGATCATGATCCCGGAAAATGCAAAAATGTTGAGGAAATTTCTTTTGAAATTGAATACAACAATTGTAGCCGAGATAATTGCAAAAATCTGTCATTCTTAAAATGTTCCCACTGTGATCAATTGCTTTGCTTCACTCATTTTTTTGTACTGTAACACTTTTACGACATTCCTGAGATGTACACAGTTTAATTTTTCTCATTTTTAAATAAAGAGCATAATTCAACAATTAATCCACAATTTATGGTTACATAACTTCATGAAATAAAATACATTTCATGAAATTTTGTTCACATTTTTTCTAATTACAATAAATGCATTTTCAAATAGCCTACTATTAAGTTTTGTTCACAATTTTTTTAAATTCCATGGTTGCAACAGCATGTGATATGCAATGACCACATCCAGTTTGTGTAAATATAGCAGCTTTTCATTATTCATACACGTCATTTATTCATACATCTCATATATGGATACTCATACATTCATTCATGCATACATTTCATTTATTCATACTCATGTATGCATGGTTCTATATAGTTATGTGTTTCTTTTCCTTATGAGATAATATTTTGGAAAAAGAAATGTAAAAGAAACTTGACATGGGCTGCGATAATACGAAATAACTACCTCGAACGAAAACCTGGAGTAGCCTTCAAAATTGTCGCCAATTTCGCCAAATATCTATTCTAAAAGTTCATTTTTCATATTAATTTTTTTACACGGTTTGGATTAGTTGAGACATAATTTTTGTTTATCCGTTAAATACGATGATCCTTCATAATTTTACAGACTTCAAACCTGTTTTTGCTCACATACAGTGCGATTAAAAATATTAAACCTGGCGAAAAAAGTGTCAGTGTTGGATTTCAAATATTAATAAAAAATTGCCATGTCATTTTTGCAGACAAATTATTACATATTCGTTATCAGGAAGTCAAGCACTATCATCTCCTGTAGGTCTTATCTCTAAGTTCAGTGAACAGCGAAATGGCTTCCTTCGTTAGATTTAATGCTATTTAATACAAGACGAGTTACCAATGGTAGTGTTTGAACTTTATAGTAAAGTATTTGTATTACATGCTTGCATCCAGACTTGATCCAATTCATGGACGTATGCAGGAGTGGTTTATGAGATCGTAGCCCCCATTATGTAACAATTTCCTTTATACGTATATGCATAGATTGAAGTAAAGCATTGTAATTTCCTTTGTAACCCTATAACCAAATTATAAACTTCTTACTTTAGCCAGTGATCCAATTAAAATATGTTTACATAGGGAAAATTTTGTCTGTTATATCGCCATGTTACTAGAAGGAAGATGGTTATTTAGGCTTTCAGCGAGGAAAATTGCTGCATTTTTTTGCCTCTTAAATGGCCATGAACCAAGAAAATAGCAGGCATATAACGACCGAGCAACGAAGATTTCTCTATAGTGCTAACCGACGTTTTCAATGAGCGCCGTCTTTTTTTCATAAAAATTTGTAGTTACTGTCTGTACATCTTAGTTTATTTTAAATTGCCAAGGATGTCACCACATTATCATAAATAACAGCTAGAACGTTGACATTTTGTATAATTTATTTTATATAAATCGAACACTACGCAGATTAAATCAAACAACAATGTCAATCAATCAACGTTTATTGGCGTAGTGATACCTACTTCGGTCCCACCGAAAGCAGAAATATTTATTTTCTTTCGAACGTTTCACCATCTAATCACGCCATGCCATCGGAGTTGGTATCACTACGCCAATAAACGTTGATTGATTGACATTGTTGTTTGATTTTGTATAATGTCAAACATTTTACCAATGCAGTCATCGTTATAGGAAAAGAAAAGATCTAGAACGTTATAGCCAATATACGGGTGTTGGATTTTTGTCAAAGTGATGGTTGAGCCTGAGATTTTTCAGCACAAATGCCAATATGCAGTTTCATAAACTTGGCTTGCAAAATCGCTTTGAAATTCACTGAACTGGGTTCGATCCCTTGTGAAAGGGCCGGTCTGTTTTTCTCTTAGAGGTTATATTAATGCCCGATGAGTCATATCGTATTAGATGACTCATCGGGGATGTAAAACCTACAATTAGTTATATGTGAACATTCGTATTAAACAGTTTAGTTTTATATCTATATCCATCCACACATACCTCACTAACGAAAAAATAATAATAAGGTACGATTACCTAAAACCATGAGCCTAAAATAAGCCTAAACAATTTAGGTTTACTTTATCGGCTAATGTAAGACATATGTATAAAGTAAGGCTAGATGCCTTTGTATAAATGCCACTTTTCTGAAACATTTACGTAATAAAGCAAAAGAGTTCTCTATAGCATAATTTTAAAATATTTCACGGGGGCTTTTTCGGCGTTAAAAATTGTTAACAGCTGTCGTCCAGACTATCTTCTTTGTGAGCACATTCATCTGACTAAACGCTTCGGCTTAAACTTTGCAGGTTTGCTTTTAGAGGAATATTGATTGTTTTGAACAGAGGATGAGAGGCAATAATGGTCGCAAGAAGTGTTTTCGAACGTTTTTGGTTTTCCTATAAGTTATACCCGTCATGGATCCTGCGTGGACTGCCAAAGCCTCCAAGGGTCTGTACACGTATGTAAAGTAAAATGGCTTAGCGCAAAGTCGAAATTTTGTAACAATCATCCTTGAAGAACTTCATTAGTCGTCGTTTTAATTGAAATCGTTTAGCCATTTTAAAATAGGGTGAGTGGGGGGAAGATGGGCACAGTGACGTCATTTCCCATGTACGCAATGCAAAGAACTGATGTTAGTGTTAAGGTGAAAATTCAAAATTCTCTTTTTAAAATGACTAATTAAATTTAAACACACATAAGCACAGAGGTGGACAATTAAATTAAATAAAAAAAAAAAATATAAATAAACAAAAAAATAAAATAAAAACCACACTCTCTCTCTCTCTCTCACTATTGTACAAATATATGTGTCAATGTCATTAAGTGTTGTGTTTATTTTTTCGAGATTCTGCCGCTCTTGTTTCTTGAAATTTTTCAGACGAGATTGTGATTGTATATTCCCTTCAAGACGTCCATATCAATTAATGTTCCTCATCTAATGTTCCCCCGAATCCAGTACAACTACTGTGGCAGCAACTTAATCTCTTCAGCCCGAATCCAGTGCAACATCATATAACCTCAAGTAATCATCAGACTTAATAACAGAACTTTATTAAACGGACTATCAATGGAACAGTATAGTTTTTTTTTATAAAAATCGGAGTTTGATTAAATTAATTATTTCTATAAGTAAAGTGTCTCTGTTCTGTCACACCATATGATGCATGTATTGTATAACGTTATGCGATCATATCTGAAAATTCCCTGTTTACCCGCTAAACCTTTAAAAGTGTAACGTTCCTTTTTCTCATGCATGTTACCCTCCTTAACCGCCATTTCCCCTATTTCCGAGGTGCAGCTGGGCTATAAGGCCGTTAAAATAGCAAACTAAACATTCCTCTCATTTCTGATAAACAGTCCATACCAGCTTGCACCATTTTCTTCTCAACAACTAAACGATACCGTGGGAGCACTGGACCCTTTTTTCGCCTGTGACCTTTCAAGTCATAAAACTGAACTTCTCAGGACCAGTGAACAGAAAAAAAATCAAAACAACTTCAAAGAAATCCCTGGTTGAGGGGAAGTTGTATGACTCACACAGCGCAAATAAGCTAGACCACCCACAATACTTTCGGGATCTCTCAACGTTAAAGTTCTTCCCCAGTCACCTCCGGCAATAAGAAAAGTCTAATACTACAACCAGTTTCTTGGAAATGCCACCAAGAACGTCTCATAAACTCACAGTTTTATGGGCAAAAGCTGTCTAGAAAGACAGCTCGAAGTTTAACGAGAGCCAGGCCAGCTCTCCCCTCTGTGGGGTCAATCTGGCCAATTGAAAATTAGGAAAAATTTTACGTCAGAATTCAATTGGCCAATCACAATCCTCGATGGGAAGTGATAAGAGGTCGAGCACGAGCGTTAAGACCAGAGAGAAAGAGAGATCCCGACCCAGCTGGCATCAGCGATGTAAACTTAAGGGCCAAAGAGGTGTCTCCCTTGCTAAACCGGGTGAAACCCATAGATCAACCAATAGAGATGCAAATATCAAAGCTGAAATTAAACTGAAGGGCCAAGGCTCCCTTCCCACTGGGGACACCCTCCACACCTAAGGATGATCTAGAAATAACACGTGAGTTAACATTCCTTTCTTTCATTTCATTTAACCTGCAATAATAAGTGCCTCCTTCTCCCCCCTTAAACCTATAATGTAATTTCTCTGCTGGGCGGTAATACCCCCGTTATAAGAAATCAAGAAATTGATTGTTTTAAATGTTATGTTTGTTTTGATGTTTACTTTGTATATCCGGTTTAAATACTGAGTAGAGATAATTATGTAATAGCGATAATTGATGGTATGTTAATTACTCCCTAATGTTATTATGACACGGCCCAACTCCCAGTATTGAAAAATTACTAAATTATGTTGTTTAAATTAATAAAAAACTATGAAACGGAATTATGTTTTTATGTCTGTTTTAAAGAACCTTGTGGTTATTTTTATATTATTTTGGGTTATGGGTTTTATTATTTGGTTATTATTAACACACAACGCAAGTACCATGTTTTTAAACACAATCATCTGAAATAAAATTTATAATAATTTACCGAAAACCCTATAACATTAGTATAGTAGTGATGTACTTCAGTTCATGAATTTGTTTCCAGAAGAAAAATGTATTTCAACTGTCAGGAGAGAAGTATTGTGCAGCTGTTCTAAAAATCAGTGTAAGGAAATGTTTTTTATAATTTTTGTGCTGACTTCGGTAAGCTTTATTTCATATAATTATTTCGAAAGCGACATGAAACGTTTAGGGGAGATCAATATGGCGTTAAAGTTAATGTGTGGTACAAAAAGTGAGCGATGTGTCACAAACCTTTTACGGCATGACACCATAACTGATTCAATAATGTTGGTACTGTGACTTAATTAACAACATCAGAAAAGACAGGGATCCAATCACAATAGAAAAAACATCAAGTGTCTACTCCATCCCATTGGTCAACAAATCAAACGACTGTTTAAGTTCTGAAAGTCTTAAGTCGACTGAAAAAGTTCTGTCTTTGTGTCTTCAGATCGTGTCAATATTGAGAACAACCATCTGATTCATTAAATTTAATCTTCTTTTGATCATTAAATACAACTTCCATCCATTGGTCTGCCAAATCCAGGTGATTACGGGCCCACTGCATTTGTATGACCCTATGTGCTTTAATAAGACAATTAAATTCGTAATAATTTGTAATAAAAATTATATTACAAATTAGTTAAATTTATAAAAATTTGTAATAATAATTTGTTTCTGACAAATTTGGCGTGTTTAGTACGGTTTTTATTGTATAGGTACCACCAGACAGTTGTTTCCCAAGAGAGAGTAAATCCAAACCCTGTTGTGTGATGACCTATTCTTGATTTTTCCTTTCACACTACGTCGTCCTGTTGGGTAGACAAAATTACTTCAAATTATCTTTTGAAGTTAAGTTTAAAAATAAAGGAGCTCACAATAATAAAAATAATAATAAACACCAAATATTCTGGCCGGGTGTACATATTTTTTACACAACATACACATAAAAAAACACACCTCAATTGCGAGACAAAGAAAATAAATAATCATATATATATACGCTGTCTGTTGCTGTTTTATTTCTTTTCCAGGAAGTTTCCTGTTAATCAGGGTTACATAATTCAAATGAGAAAAATACTATATGTAGGAGTATAACCTGTCTAGAGACAAATTTAAATTACCATTCACCATGATGATATCTGATACCAGCGAAAAGTGCCAATCCCAGAGGAAGACATGTGAATAAATAGTAACTCTATACTAAACATTTTTACCTTATCTGTCCAAATTAAAGAACTTTGTGATTTATCCAGAAGAAAGAAGAATTATCACTTTTATTATAATTGATTTTTAATATGCTTATTTGAAATTTAATTTGAAATTATGGATTCCGTGAATCGGTTTTGATTATGTTCACTAATTTTGATAATTATTGTTTGCTTAATTGTTATCAAATTTCATTATTAATTTTTGTTTCATTAATTAAAAGGAATTTTTCTCTTCAACAGAAAAATAAGTTTGTCATGGCTAAAATACAACTACATTTCCCTTTCTAGCCATCTGTTATTAATCTGCTATCACACTTCTTCTTTCAACTGTAACAGTAAAGGTAGTCCCTCTTCTATCTTCTATTCCAAGGGAACTTTGAAAATCTTTTTTCAAGTAACCTTTGAACTCCCCAACACTAAATTTATTCCATTCCCACCATCCTCAGCAATAAAAGTCTCACATGCAAATGATAAAAAAGTGCAAAATGGCGTGTATGTTCCAACTATCAGTGGTCTACATTTCAACAGATACTTTTGCTCTTGACAATAAATTCAGCTTCATGATGCTTAGAAATTCCAGAGTTTGTGGAAGCCAAGGGTCGTGTGAAAAAAAGATGCATATCCAAAAAAGGCAGCCTTTTACGAGTGAAGTCAAGATAGGGCTAGCGGTTGAAAATCAAAAGTCAATATAGGGAAGTATTTGAAGACCTAAACTCTATGTGAGTACATCTATTGCACACTATATTATTTTATGTTTTTTACTAACTGCTATTATATAACTTTATTAACTGGAATTTGAATTTAACCTAAGCGTACGAACGAGCATTGCTCGAATTTGTGCTTTAGCATAAAACATGAGTCAACCTGGCGTATTACCAGTAGGACTAAACCCTAACTCTGGAGTTCTTACTGAGAACCTAAGCATCCTGCAGGAGATATATAACATAGAAATGCTTATCAAAAACCAAAAAGTAAGTGAAAATCCATCGACTAGCGCAATAGATGATCTTCTATCAAAGCGCCTTAATCTATGCCAAACGTTAATGGCCGCTGTGGATAGAGAATTAAAAGCATCAGACGATGATGATGATCTGAAATTCATCACCCCGAAAAAAGCGAAACGAATTAAGTACTGTCGGGATAGAGATACCTCTAAACAACTTCCAACGACGAACACCTTTGAGGTATTAAACGAAGAATGCATGGAGACTATTAATAGTGAGGCGTCAACCTCTGGCTTCCATCTTCCAACCCAAAACTCTAGCTCAACTAGCAAAAAATCCCCAAATATACCAAAAGTAAAAATCCCACCAATATGTATCACTGACCAAAAATTTGACTGGATATCATTCCAAAAGAAGTTGTCATGCGACCTAAAAATTAACATGACGGCAAAAATAACAATGGAAGCTATTCGGGTACAATTAATTACATCTGATGACTTCCGCCTAGTAACCCAAATGCTAGATGAAAACAAAGTGGAATTTTTTACATATCAGACACAAGACGAAAAATCTCTAAAGGTGGTTGTAAAAGGTCTTCCTAACCATGTAAGCGAACTGGAAATTGCAAATGAAATCAAAAACCGAGGTCTGCCTGTCCTTAGTGTCAGACAAATGAGCGGCATTAGAAATGGCCTAAGGGTAAGCATTCCGAACTACATAGTTGAACTGGAAAGGACCGAAAAAGGCAAAGAAATTTTTTTTGCTTAGTGATTTATTTTATCTTAAAATTAGAATCGAGTCTTTACACAGAAAAAAAGGCTTAGTTCAATGCCATAAACGTCAGGGATTTAACCACACCCAAAAGAGTTGTCACAGACCTACGAGGTGCCTTAAATGTGCGGGTGATCATTTTTCATATCAATGTGAAAGCAATAGAAATTCCAAAGAATCGCCAAAATGCGCCAACTGTGGAGGAAAACATGTTGCAAGTTATAGAAACTTCCCGGATCGCCCCGGGGTTAGGGGTCCTCCCCCAACTTTTACGACGTCGTTAGCGCCTAGCGTAAGAAGCAGAGAAATGCAAGTCGTAAACCCACCAGTTTCAGATGCAATCCATTGTAATCCCCCCTCCAAATCCTTCGCTTCTGCACTTCTTAACAAAACGGAATTCGTCCCAAAATGTAACAAGGCGGATCAACATCCTGCTAATGAAAATAATCTGTCTACAAACGAACTCTTACAATCTATCCTTATACAAATGGTTCAACAGCAAAAAACTTTAACATTGCTCGTTGAACTTATCACCCAAAGAAATTAATTTTTCTCCATGGTCTTACTAAATAACACTATTCGTACATTTAAAGTTTGAAATTGGAATGCTAATGGCCTTAAATACCACATTAATGAGTTTCGTATGCTTCTGAAGGAAAATAATATCGATATTGCTCTGGTAACAGAAACACATTGGTCAGCCAAACATGAATTCAAAGTTGCAAATTATGAAGTCTACAGAACTGACAGAGTTGGCAGGCTAGGCGGGGATACCGCAATATATATCAAGCGGAACATCAACCATTCGCAAATTTTAATCACTACTATTACAGGTCAACTCGAAGTAACCGCCATAAAAATGATTACAGGGAGTTCAGAAATTGTTTTTGTAGCTGCTTATAATCCACCAAATGAAGAACTTCAAGAAATGGATCTCCACTCACTCTTCCATTTAAATAACACGATAATAGTTGCCGGTGATCTTAATGCCAAAAGTACTGTATGGGGATGTCGTAAGGAGAATAAGAATGGCAGAACACTTAAAAAATTTCTTGATAATTGCAACAACGTTCATATTTCAGC
>QLNU02015360.1:143777282-143792712 GCA_006491805.2 Dysdera silvatica
ATAATGCATTTATACTCCATATATTCACATTTAACTATTAGACATAGTGAAAGCCAAAGTACTAAACATTGTTCTAGAATAATTAGTCCTTTGTTTAGTACATGAAGATTATTTTACCATGTACAGAGTAGACTATACTTATTTGCAGAGTTATACCGGTTTTACAATATTACAAACATAATAAGAGCTCATATTCAAACTAACAATTAAAAGGCTTTCTTCACTACAATACCCTACGCGACAGAATAGTTATTTTAAGGTACAACATTGAGGGATTTGGAAAATTGCCGCCCCTGGATACAGTCTGTATTACTGCCCCTCCCTCTCCTACAAAGAAAGGAATACTTTCAAAAAATCAAGCATCTCGCATTTTTAATTTTGATGTATAGGGGGGGAGGATTTATCACGTAAAAATTCAAACGAATATTTTATATAATAACTTATTAATTAATAATTTACTTATGAGCCCCAGCTACTCACCCCCCCACCACCACAAGAGATTAAGACAAAATTATCAGATTTGTCACATTTGAAATACGATACCGTGCACGTTTACTTTATCAAACCCACAAACAATTATGTCAACATGGTCGTTAAACTCGTATTCATTCCGTATTTGTATATTCGCGTATTATAAAATACCTTCTTTAATATGGTCGAGTTTGTAAAAAAATATTTTTGAGCTATCTGCTATAGCCCATAACCAGTGGCAAATGCAGTGCTCATATACAGGTGAAACGAAAGGTATATCACTTCGTATCTCAAAATTCGTACGTACTGCAAGATTGGTTAATCTTATCCCTTTTAATTTGGAATCCTAGAATTTTAATGAAAAATCGACAGTTCAATATGATATGGAGTACTTATCTGTTAATAAGATATGGGTATAAATTCATTACCGAACGTTCGAAATAAAAGAGTTTTAATTGTCCATTCGTTGTGACACTGTTGAGTGTTTTCTTTTGATCCTAAAAATTCGTTTTTATGCATAAACTTCCCGGTTCGCAACTTTTAAGGAATAATCCAAAGGGAATGGCTTCTAAAATGGAAATATGAGAACGTGTGGTAATATAAGTACGTGTTTAAAATGCATTTCATTTTATCTCTGTCCCTCTATTTCTCTCACTGTCTTGTTTTTATTATTTTGCTATATCTTCCACCAAATGTTAAATACACATAGCGCAAATTCTGACAAAAGCGATTTGCTGAGTTAAAAAAGCCTAAAAAAATCATCTGTTCAAACTTGTAATGAAATTGGAAATATTAATATTAATAGTTATTAGGTGCATGGTATATACGGCGATGTTTAAAGGCAAGCATTGTCGTCATTCTGATATCCTCTCATTCAAAAGGCCAAGGCATATCCTTAACATTTATTTTATAATCGAACTTTTATTGTTGCTAGAAGACGTCAGCGACAGTATGAAAAGAATTTCAAAGGCACCCCTTTGTCCCTTTCACCCACTACGTTTTTTTACAAAAGAAATTAAAAACTTTAGAATGCGCTTACATAAAATGTATTGAGCGCTATCCGATGACGGAACAACCTACTAGATCAGGGGTACACAACTTCACGAACGTTAAAGGCTGGTTTATGAAGTAAGTTTGTACCGCAGGCCACATTTAATAGCTTGAAGAGTGTTATTGATTGAGGAAGGAATTGCCAAAAAAGTATCAATTTTATAGGGGAAATTATTTTTTAAAAAATATTATTTAATTTTTTATTTTTGTAATATTTAATTGCTAAATTTTCCGAGAAACACTTGTTCTTCCATGAAAAGATAATTAACTCAGATATACAATGAAGTGCCAGAGAAACTGGTACATCTACCTAATATCGGGTACCTCCCGCTTGCGCACGCAGAAGTGCCGCAACACGACGTGGCATGGACTCGACTAATGTCTGAAGGTATCCTGGAGACAATTCACACCAGGAATCCTGCAGGGCAGTCCACAAATCCATAGGAGTGCAAGGTGGTAGAGATCTCTTCTGAACAGCACGTTGCAAGGCATCCCAGATATGCTCGATAATGTTCATGTCTGGCGATTTAGGTGGCCAATGGAAGTGTCTAAAGTCAGAAGAGTGTTCCTGGAGCCACTCGGTAGCAACTCTCGATGTGTGGGGTGTCGCATTATCATGCTGAAATTGTCCAAGTCCGTCGGAATGCACAATGGACATGAATGGGTGTAGGTGATCGGACATGATGCTTACGTACCTGTCAGAGTTGTCTCTAGACGTATCAGGGGTCCCATATCACGCCAACTGCACACGCCCCATACCATCACAGAAGCTCCACCAGCTTGAACAGTCCCCTGTTGACATGTAGGGTCCATGGATTCATGAGGTTGTCTCCATACCCGTACACGTCCATCCGCCTGATGCAATTGGAAACGAGACTCGTCAGACCAGGCAACGTGTTTCCAGTCATCAACAGTCCAATGGCGGTGTTGGCGGACCCAGACGAGGCGTAAAGCTTTGTGCCGTGCAGTCAACAATGGTACACGAGTGGACCTTCGGCTCCGAAAGCCCATATCAATGATGGTTCGTTGAACAGTTCGCACGCTGACACTTGTTGATGCCCCAGCATTGAAATCCGCGGCAATTTGAGGAAGTGTTGCACGTCTATCTCGTTTAACGATTCTCGTCAGTCGTCGAAGGTCCCGTTCTTTCAAGGTCTTTTTCCGGCCGCACCGCTGTCGGAGATTTGATGTTTTACCGGATTCCTGATATTCACGGTATACCCGTGAAATGGTCGTACGCGAAAATCCAAATTTTGTCGCTATCTCGGAGATGCTATGTCCCATCTCTCTTGTGCCGACTATAACGCCACGTTCAAAATCACTTAAATCTTGATAACCTGCCATTGTAGCGGCAAGAACCGATCTAACAGCTTTGCCAGACATCTCTTGTCTTATATAGGCGCTGCCGACCGCATCGCGTTACGCTGATTGGTTGCAAAGCTCCGTTATTTGCATACGCACGCCTGTACCAGTTTTTCTGGCACTTCAGTGTATATAATGCAATGTTATTTTCTGAACTTCTTAGAACTCAATTAGTTCAATTGTTTTTACCATTTTTTTTCTGTTTGTTTTACTGATATTCTGGAACTTGTCCTTTAGAAAAGTTAGTCCACTATTTTTTTTAAACCGATTAACATTAAAATAATTTTCTTTAGTCCAGTGTTGTAGACTTGAGACCTTTGCAGGGATGGTATGTAGTGGGGATAGGGGTACTTGCTCTCAATCGTATAGTTTGTCCATGAAAATTTGTCCGATGGTACCATCAAAATACACGGGAGCTGACGTCACAAACGGCCTAGCCGATTACAGCAGAGGGGAGGACGTCATTTCAGAACTGTTTTTTAGTGAACGTTTGTCTGCGCCAACAACCAGTTCTGAAATGACGTCCTCCCCTCTGCTGTAATCGGCTAGGCCGTTTGCGACATCAGTTCCCGTTATTTCTAACGGTACCATCGGACCACTTTTCGTGAACGAACTATACTTGCGTTTATGTTTGCGCTCATATTTTAGAACACTGGTTTGTTTGTTCGTTTGGATTTTTATGGCGCAAGAATATTTGGACTATACTGCACCATTTAGAACATTGGGAAAGTAATGCCGTTAAGGCTATCATATCTAAACATTATCATTATTTATCACTACATTGCCACAAAAGTTATCGCCAAATTTGGGGCACAGTATGGAGTCTTTTTCCCTCTAGGTAGGCAGTGGAGGCATGATTCTTCCATTATGTTCATCGGGTTCCATTGTTTCACCGTGCTCCAAAATCCCACTTTTAAGCCTATACCTGCCTGCAACCTCTTACAAGTTTTCTTCATAATAAAATATTTTAGCGCTAAGATGTTATTTTTAACTTCATTGTAACTTTCCTTGGCACTTTACCCAGGCTTAGCGCCGCTGGCAAGCTGTTTAAAGTTTTTTTTTTAACTATACTTTGTATTTTTTTCGATTTTATGGATCTTATATACTTTGTTTTTACATTTTTCGTTCATTTCACACACAACGCTGAATGTTGTCGGTAGTGGATTAATTATCATTTATTCATTTAAATTTAACCACATATATTAAAGCTTTTGAAATTTTTTAGATCTTTTTATTCATAATCTGATAGAATTCTGACAATTTTATCGTTCAGTTCAATGTATTTTTTTGGAGTGCTTTTTGCCTTCATGGCTCAGTTTGACTTTTTTAATCAAGGAATAGGCATACTCAGCATCCTCTTTTAAGCAACGCACAAGTTCATTCACCTTAGGATGTGCTTTACCAATAATTTTATTCAATTTGCTGTTATTTTATTCAATTACCCTTCTACAGCATTATTCGTCCGGTGTAATTTGTCATTACAGTTTCATATATAACCCCTAGTGATACTATTCTCCAACAACTGTACTACGAAATATTCGTAAAATTTCGTGAGGTTCGGATTATCTTCAGTTTTTCTTGAATTATCAACCATCCTTGAATATTATCAGCGAATGGAAGGTAGGCTAATACGGAATTCATTTTGAGCTGCAATCGAATATAGATTTCGAAGTCCATGGGGACTTCGATGGACGCACATGGAGATCAACGTCCGGTTTATAATCATCCCCTAAACCAACTTTTTGTATGCGTCGCCAAAGACATTGATTAAAGTGGAAATTGCATCCACTCACTTTCATCAATGGAACTACAACTCTTGGACAAGAGTATGGAATACATGTATTTTTTATTTACTTTTATAAAAGAGGGCCTGTTTAACCCCGTTTTGATTGGCTATTTGCAATCAAACAAACTGCACTATAGGCATGGATTAATTAGATAAAAATTACGGTAAATTTCATTTTCAAAAGTTCATTTAATCAAAAGTTGCATCAAAATTCCAGAAGCTGTGCAGGGACAAAAGTATGGAATACATTAAATCTTGGGACAAAGGTATGGAGTAATGGCACTCAGCACTTTGCAGGTCCACCTTTTGCTTTAATGACGTCCATAATTCTCTTTGGTAATGATGAAACAAGCCTTTCGCCTTCATAGGGATCAATTTTCCTCCAACTTTTTTACACAGCAGCCTTTAATTCATTAATGGTCGTTGGTTTCTTTTTTTTTTTTTTTTTTTTTAGTGTGAGCCAAATATTTCCTTTCGGATTGATGTCGGAACTATTGGTAGGCCAGTTTAAACATGTAATACCCTTTCTGCATAGTAAGCTTTGATTATTTTGGCCATGTGAGATGATGCGTTATCATTTTGGTGTATGTAGTCATCATCATCACCAAAGTGTTCTTCTGTAGTTTTCGTCACAAAATGGTTCAAAATATCCAAATATATATCAGAGTTTACAATCTTCATTTTAGGATAGCCATCTCACCTGCCCCTTTCGCTGTTATTGAGCCTAAAATCACGATGCTTTTGGAAATTTTGATGATCCTCAAAGACAGTTTTGATGAAATCTTTCATTGTTTTGCCTGTAAACGTGTAAGGGTATGGAGATAACTGTATATGGAGATGATTCCGTATGGAAATAACTGTGTCCACAGTTATCTCCATACCCGAGACAAATCCTCAACTCATCTGTGAACATGATTCCAATCACTTATGGACTAATTCTTGTTTTTTCGCCCATGTAAACTCTTCTGTTTGTCTGTTATAGGTTTTGTTTGATCTCTTTAAAACCTGTAACTTTTTCCTTTCAATCTCCTCCTTACAGTCTTACCAGAAACATCCGCCCCTTTATTCTTCCAAACTGAATTAGTCTCTCTAGATGAAGAAAGTCTCGTTTTTTGACAATCTTTATCAAATTTCTATCATCTCGCATTAGTCGTTTTTCTTGGCCGTCTATTTCTAACTTAGTTTTTGATACCTCCAGTCGCTTTAAACTTAGCTATGATCTTACAAACAGAGCCTTGGGAACAATTAAGGACAATAGCAATTGTTTTTTTATGTTTCACCCTTATTAAATATATTAATAGAGCTCTCGTGGCTTGGGTTAATTCTCTCTCTCAGGTGCCACTTTAATGAAAGTATTGTGGTGCTGGTGCTGATTTGCATAGCTGTAATTTATGTATCCATAAACACTTCATGACGATGAATGATATCACCACACAATTTGAGGGGTAAAATCACAATGAAGTGGTTAGTTTTGTAGTTTTCTTCTTTTATTCCATACTTTTGACCAAAGGTTTAATGTATTCAATATTTTTAGTCCTGTACAGCTTCAGGGATTTGGATGTAACTTTTGATTAAATAAACGTTTTTAAAATAGATTTGTCTTAATTTATATCTAATTAATCTACACCCATAATTCATTTTGTTTTATAATAGCCAATCAAAGCAGGGTTCAAACAGGCCCACTTCTGTAAAATTAAATAAAAAATACAAGTATTCCATACTTTTGTCCAGGTGTTGTATATTTGTCAGTGTAATAAAAGCAGGTGTTTCGAAGTCGATTCTTACATTCGGGGGATTCTAGCCACTTTGATCTTTGATGGTGGTAAAAATTCTCTGATAAGATGGACTTTTTATCTTTTAGTAAAACAAAAGCTATGGGAAAAATATTGTTTTCATTTTCAGTACTTCCTATATTTGCATGAATAGTGTAGATTTGTTTGAATTTCTTGCTGAAACTTTTCAAAGTCCCGCCGACGAAAAATGCTTGCTAAAGAATTTCTCTTCCTTTTGAACTCGCAAAAATTAAAACTTCGTCTTTGTTCTTATCATCGGCAAGCAAAAAACTTGAACCATCTTCCATTTAAATTTCTTCATTCGATAATTTAATTTCTTCCGCAGTGTCTTGATCTTTGTTTCACCTCTTGGATTTCTTCTGACGCGATGCAGCGTAGACTTGATTGAAGCCAAAGTAGGAATTTTTGTAGCAAATTCGTACCCGCGATGGAGAATTGGTTCCATCACGATAAATTCTTGAAATTGACTCATCTTCTTCTCTTGCGAACTATGTTCTTCTGATTGAAGAGTTCGCAATAAACTTCTACAGGAGAACACGGACTTTGCATACTGTAGGAGATGCCGACGTGGCATTCATTTCAAATGAGCAAAAATTTCTGAGTCTAATTACAACAAAAATTAATAATGACAAGAAGGCTCTTTGGAGATGTCCAACATGTAAATCACAAGGATCGCCTTCTGATATTAATGATTGGGGCTATTGGTCAAATTAAGGATATTATACAACAAATTCTCCAAGAAAATTCCCAATATAGAGCTGAGATCAACTATATGAAAAATAATATTTCCGTCATAAATTCCTCTCTTTTGGATATGAAGGTTTCATTTGGGGAGATGAAGAGAGAGAATATGAACAGATGGTGATCCAAAATGATGTTTTGCAGAGGGAAACTAAGGAATTGAAATCACAGGTTAATGACATGCACTTTGAAAGAATAGAAATCAGACAGTATATTATCGAAATAACGTTGAAATAAAAAATATTCCAGAATTTTCGGGTGAAGACTGTGCATCTGTAATCATCGATGTGGCTAAAAAGGTTGAAATAAGTTTGGAACTTTCGGATATAGACATTGTACACCGTGTTCCTACTAGAAGTTCGGTTTCTCCGAGACCAATTATTGTAAAATTTGTAAATAGAAGAAAGTGTGACGAATATTTTGACAGAATTAGAAAATTGTCACCACCAGCCAGTTCTTTTGGTTTCGAAGGCAATCAGAAAGTCTTCTTGAATGATCATTTATGTCCTGAAAAAAGAAGAGAACTTTTTAATGCAGCTCTCAAGTTGAAAAGGGAGATGAGTTGGAAATTTTTCTGCACGAAGTTTGGTACAATAAAAATGCGTAAGTCCGAAATCTCACCAATTATTAATATTCTGGATTATAACGATTTAGATAACATTAACTAAACTTTGCTGGTTTTTTTTCCGGCATTCCAGAATGGGTGCATTTTTTGAATACTTTGAAATCTAGAGATCAATCTATGTATCTTCTCCATATGAATTGTTGTAGCGTTGGAGAAAAAATTCATTTGTTGGAGAGTTTGATACATGATGCTGCTTCTAATATTGATTTTCTTTGTTTGACCGAGACTTGGCGAACAGAGGCACTTGTAATCATATAAATGGTTATCGTGAGTTTTTTATAAATACATATGATTCAGCGTGGGGAGGTGTTGCTATGTTGATTGGTATGAAATATCCAGATTTTGATTTGAATCAAATGTTTACTTCTATAGATTCAAACTGTGAAATGTTGACTGTTGAAAATAACTTCTGTATTAATTAATTCTGTTGTTTACTGCTCGGGTAGGGGAAGTTTGGTTGAACTTTTGGATAACATATCTTCTCTTCTTGAATACTGTACTGTTTCCCGTAAAACTCTTAATTTACTTGGTGATCTTAACATAGATTTTTCGAATTCCGGAAATTCAGCTCAATTACTTACTTATACTGTTCATTGTTTTGGTTTTCATTTGGTACAACATCTCCTACTAGAATAACAAATCATTCCCAGTTTACTTAAGATAAAATAATTACGAACAGTAAATCATTTAATTCTGGTATTCTCTTTTTCCATATAAGCGACCATCTTCCTATTTTTTTGCTGAACAATGATATGGGTGGAAGAATGGAAGAACATATTCATAGTCCCATTTTCTTTACCAGAAGGTTATACAATGATAAACTAGAGAATTTCCGTTTAAATATAGCTGATACTGATTGGGACCGGATTATCGATAGATCTAGTGTTGATTCTGCTCTTAGCTCTTTCCATATATATTTAATGTCCGTATATGATAAATTCTTACCATTAAAACCTAATTTTAGATCAAATAAATGTCGAAAACCATGGATGACTCGGCAGTTATTGTCTCAGACTTATAAGAAAAATAAACTCTTCGCACGTTTTATCCGTACTAAAAATTCTGCAGATTTTTTAGTATTCGAGATAAAGAGAAATCGGGTTAACTCAGCGACAAGACGGACTAAACAGGATTATTTTTTTAGTTATTTTGAATTTTGTGACCATAATAAAATTTGGAAGGGTATGAAGAGTTTAATAAATGAGCGAGGGGATAGGGAAACTTTACTATTAACTACGATGGCCAGATCCTATGCAATGAATTGGAAATTACTCAAGCTTTAAACGATTATTTTTATTCAATTCCTCAGTTATACATTTTTAAATTAAACAGATTGCATACTGATTTTTGTAGTGTTATCTCTTCACAGCCACAATCCATCTTTTGTAAATCAATATCGGTTTCGGATACCTTTAAAATTTTAAAATCCCTAAAGATAAATAAACTTGCGGGCGCTGATGGCCTTAGTCTTCGAGTATTATTATTTGAATTATTAAAATATAGTGCACATGAAGTGGTAAACCCTTTGATCACATTATTTAATTTTGCCTTAACTGAAGGTGTTTTTCCCCCTGCATTGAAAATAGCTAGAGTTTCCCCAATTTTTAAGTCAGGAGATAAGCAGTGTTTAGCTAATTATCGCCAATTGCTATATTACCAGTTTTAAGTATTGTTTTTGAAAGACTAATTGCTTTAAAATTAACGAATTATTTGGAACATTACAATATTTTATGTGATTACCAATATGGTTTTAGAAAGAATAAATCAACTGAATCTTTATTGATTGCGGCAGTTTCTTTTATTAAAAAAAGTCTTAATTCAAAAAACTACTGTATTGGTGTTCAATTCGACTTATCGAAAGCTTTTGATCTTATTGACCACGATATTTTGCTGCCCAAATTAAAGTTATTGGGTATTCGAGGACAAATGTTAAATTTACTTAGATCTTATCTGACATCTCGTAAACAATTTACACAAGGTAATTAAATTCTTTAACTGTTTTTTTTCTGATTTAGTGTATTATACGATTAAATTAAGGTTTCTATTATCTTCGATGATCGCTAATTGTTGATTTTTCCCTTTTTATAAAAGTTTTGTTAGTAATTAAAGCCCTTTTTCGGTTTCTTTCGGATTCTATGTTTTCCCTTTAAGGCTTATTATTATTTTATTTTGTTAATTAGCATTATCTTTCATGTTTCCCGCTGATTTAATAAGGTTTTTTATATAAGTTTCGTTAGTAATTAATTAAAGTCCTTCTTTTCTCGCTGTATTCTAGGATTTCCCTTTAAGACTTATTATCATTAATTTATTATATCATTATGCTTCATGATCAATAGCTGTTTTCGTAAGTTTCTTTATAGAAGTTTCGTTAGTAATTTATTAAAGTCTTTTTCCGGATGTATTCTATGATTTAATTAATATTTAAGTTTTTTTTAAATTAAAGTCTTTAAAGTTTAGTATTAATTTAATTGTTATCTTACCTTTCATGATCGTAGGACGTTTTCAAACGTTTCTTTTTTTAAAAGAAGTATATTAGCGGGGTTTGCTTATCCCTCAACCTGGATAAAGAGAGCAGCAAGCAGCTCTTGGTTCCTCTGAGAGACATCTAAACATTTTCTCGTGATTCTGTTTACTGTGTATGTGTGTGTGTTTGTGTGTGTTTGTGTGTGTGTATGTGCGAGCGCATTCCAATTTTTAAGACCATGGGATACAATGTTTCTTCACACCGTTTATATTTTTCGGGAAAATATTTCCTTTTATACACAAAATATCCCCTGCATTTTATGGTTTACCAGCCAGTTTTTTTATATCCTTCTTTGACGGATTTAGTTTCCTTTTAGGAACCGTGGGATACTTGCACCTATTTCTCCACAGAGGATCGGCATTTTTCTCAGGTGCAAAATTCTTCACAAAATATCACCCTACGTTTTACCAATCATAGAACTCTTATTTTATAACTTTTTTACAGCGCCCGCTTGTTAAAAGTCGCCGTAGTTTCTTTGTATCCTAGATTTGATTTCTTTCTAATAAAACTACCCTCTTTTATTATTATCAAAAAGCAAGACGAGATTCCGTGTGTTGTTCCCAAAAAATTCTCTGAAGTATTATAGTATATTACTAACCCTCTAGTATAGCGGAGATGCTAACATATAGGGGTGAATATTACGTAACAGGCTTCCCAGCTAATTTAGAAAGCCTCCCTCCTGCAAGGAGAGCACTTACAGGTCAAATGTCAACCCATAAATAATGAGGTCAACATGGTATCAGCTGTTAATATTCGCGTCAGCAAAGACCGGCAGAATCACTATGATTCAGTGTTCTTTTTCTAATTTCTCCCTATTTTTATCGTTGGTTATTCTCATGGGATACTTGTAGGTTTTGTCCTGCTCTAGCTATTTACTCCGTATAAAATCCCCCATTTTATCAGAGAGACGATCTTTCATTTTCAAATATCACCAGGCATTTTACGGTTCTCCAACCTGCATTTTTATAACTTTTAAAGCCTTCGTAGATAGATTTTATCATTCCTCTCACGTACAGAGCTCCCTACCTGTTATTATGGTGAAAAGTCAAGATATTTTCGCAACCATTCCCACCGTTTTTTTTATAGCCCTCATAACATACTACGTTACAATTATTTTTTTCTCAGTAAATTCTGTCTCAGTGCTATTTACTATTAGTAAAATTAAGGTCGGTTTTACGATTCCACGTATATTTTTCACAAAAGAGATTTTGTTAAGAGCTGCGCGATGATGATGCGATTTCCAGAAGTAACATCTTCCCATCTGACATAAAAAAATGTCTGCTTACATGTAGGGTAAAGATCAGCAGGGTCAGCCGTCTTGGCCCTCCAAATGGTCTGAACAATGCAATTATAATCTTGACCTCAAAGGCTCACAACCCCTCAAACATAAAAGAAGAAAAGTACAGCTTTCTCAGAAGGTGGTTAAGAAATTGATTTTCCTTTGGCGAATCAGATGATACCGAAGGAAGGCGAAAGATAGTACACACACAGATAGTAGACAAAGTATTTGAAAACTCCCGAAGTAAGTGTAATTTTTTTCCCAAAAATTGTTTACCTGTATAGTGATCAAATAAAATAGTTATTGATTTTCTTTTCTAACTCAATCATTTTCTTTTTTCTAAAACAACCATTTTCTTGTTTAATTGATTAATCCTCTTTTTTCAGATATTAACTTCAAAGATGCCTGTTCACGTCGGACAATCTGCAGCAGATCCTCCGGAGCCCCTCGGAGAACTTTCTGTCCAAGGATCTACCGTGCCTTCTTTCTGATTTCATCCAATTGGGAGAAAATTTGCTGATGGGTGTGAAAGACTTTAACGGAAAAGTGTTAGTAAATCTTCGCCGTTTCTATGTGAGTGAAAAAACTTTATTACCTACCAAGGCAAGGATCATCATGTTTTCGGACACTTTTTAAATCCAAAGTAGTGGACTTTAAGAACGCTATTCCTGATGAGTCTTCGATTATTGATAAGCGATTGTTCATATATACTAAAAATAGTGAAGTTGGAGATAATATGGTGTATTTTCAATATATTTATTCCCAGCATAGCCGAACGTTTGTCTGTTTAAACCAAACACAGTTCGCTGAAATATTATGTAATATGGAAAATGTGACCGATAAGGTTGTTAAATTCGTTACGTTTAGCTAATTTTATAAATGTGTACCCCAAGAACTGGCAAATACCTCTAACATGTTCGACAACGATGCCAGTCCCCTTGTCTACAAAGATAATTTGATGTCAATCTTAGAGAAATTCGTAAGCGATGCGTTACTCAAACAAAATGGCAATCTCTATTATTCCCAAACGTGTGTGAAGGAAACTCTATCAAAAAATCGCGAGTCCTGTGAGGAGTGTATATTGTATAAGAAAAATCCTCTCTTTCACGAATGTCCCATGACTGTAAAAGCCTTGGAATATTTTATAGTGCCCTCTTAGAAAAGTTGGACATTGCAGAGATTGCTAGAGTATTTGTAGCTAATAAAACTAAGGTATCCTCTTTGGAGGCCTATGTTAAAACGTTGAATTTTGTAAATCTCGTTTTTTGATGTCTATGAGAATGTTTTGACAGGATAAACGTTCGAGAAGAAAATGTAAGCGATGATGTAACATTTTTAATTTTTATGATTAAAGACAAGTGATTAAAACTTTTATTTTTACTTGTGTTTTGCTAGTTTTAAGATTGTATTTTCTAAAACGAAATTCTATAGATTTTTAATTTGTCAAAAATTTTCATAATTTTGAAAAATGTAAACGAAACTGAAACAAGTTTCAATTTGTAAAAAACTTTTCATATTTTTAAAAATGTAAACAAACTTTAATCTGTGAAACAAGTTTCTAAAAAACAAACTTTGATAAACAAGTTTTCAAATGACAATTAAAAATGTTAAACTATATTCTTATTTTTCATGAAAGGGAAAATATTGTTTCGAGTAACATAGTTGGGCTTTCGGACGAAGAGACTTTGGAATACTGTGCATAGTGATGAGAACCGTCAAAAGTTTCAATTTTTTTGCACAAAAATTTAAATCGTAAACATACCTTTTCTTAGAAAGCATTATATTTTTATTTCAATTTTTTTCTTAAAGAACTTTTTTCATACCGTAAGTTTTTAAACATTTAAATAAATTTCTGTAACATCTTAGAAAATCTACAAGTCGATGGAAAAATTATTTATTTCTTGTTTGACATTTTAATAAAATTGAATCTGTCAGATAAGAAAATCCTTACTTTCCAATATTTCTGTACGAAAACATGTTCGTATATTTTATGGCATAGATATATTTTATTTGTAGAGACATATACTCACCAATATTAGCCAAATTTGGTGAACTAATAGGCCCATTACTATAATGATGTGGAAGGCACTGATCTTTAAGGTAGAAAGCCTTTCTAAACAAGGCTATTTGCTATGGGAATTTTGTATTTCCTTTTAAGGGAAATTTATTTTTACATTAATATACAAATACGTTGTTGCAATTTTGTCTGTTTTCAAAACTCGGTATAAAAGTAACTTTCGGAAAAACTATCGTAAATTATAAGCTGATAGCAATGACAAACGGATTTTGAAACTTCGAGGATTGGTTTTGAAGGCTCCTAGACTTCAGAACATATTTTTTAATAACGTAATCCAAATAGAAATAGAAAATAAAATTCAAAAATATTTTTCCTGCTACAGATTTACTCACCATCCTTCAATATTTGCCATACGGTAAAACGGTTTTGTATTTTCATTAAGCCAAGATAATTAAATAATTTAGTTCTTTTTAAAAGACGCGAATCGTTAAATTCTCTACTGAGTCATTTTTTATTCTTCGCTTTATATATATATATATTATATTTTCAGCCTTTCTGGAACCCTTGATTTCAACGCGTTCTTTCTTAAATAAATTTCGACATCCAAAGATGCCCCTCCCACCTTAAGAAAAAACAAAAACAAAACGCTTATAACCTAACTGTTCACTATAGTTCGGAGGTTAGTTTCTTGGCTCTTAAAAGGTTCGGCTTCCTCGAAAAAATGTAGGCCCATTGTCCTACTGTGGTGCAGTGGTAACCAACCAGGCCTCATTCTAAGGAAAATTTCCAAGTGCACACTTTCAATCCAATTTTGTTCATGGAGTTAGGGCTAGATTAGGGAAAGGGCTCGCAGGGCCCGAATCTGGGTCCCGCGAAAAAAAAGGGCCCCAAAAAATATATATGACAATTTATTTAGTGTGACAAAATAATAAATTAATGTAAAAAAATTGTATTTTTTTGCCTTCGGATTTATGATCCGAAACGTATCCAGCGAAATCACAGCTTGTCTCCAATTACAACAATTATAACTGCAACATCAGCTTTGAGAATAATTAAGCTTTTTTTTTCGTTGTTGCTGGTCTTGCAATTTCACTGCTTAATTAAGCTATAATTTGGCTATATTTCATCATAAATGGCTTTAAAATTTTGAAGGTTGTTTATTTCTATGGTACGTTATTTTTTATTTTTATTGAACGTTTTTTGACAACAAATTTTATCTTAGGTCTATTTACATCTTGATAAAACCATAGCATTGTACTTTTTCAAATGATCATGAATGCTATAGGTGTGAGCCGGAGTGTTCCCAAAAGCACGAAATTGGTGCGCCAATGCCACACACACTATCTTCTACTTTTACCAAAACTTTCACAGCTTCAACTATGCAAATGCCACTCCTTGATATCCGACGTTGGCATGAAAGTGAGAACAAAATGCATATTCTAACCTATATGTTTAAATGGGAATAGCGGGTGCGTACATTTTTCAGATTTATATCCAATCTTTATACATATTTCAGGGGGCCCCAATAGTCATAATCGGCCCCTGCATGGAGTGGGGAGGACTTTAGAAAGTAATTTAACTAAATTACTAACTACTTTCCTCAAAGGCAGTTATAACTACTAGTTAACTATTTTTCTAAAAAAAAGTAATTGTAACCACAAATTGACTTGCCTTTTCCAGAGGTGTCACACCCGAAATTTTTATTTAAAAATATACTCGAATTTGTTAACTACTTTTTTCTCTAAACTGTATCAAATATGAGTATATTTAACTACTTCATTT
>QLNU02015360.1:143792812-143807982 GCA_006491805.2 Dysdera silvatica
TGGAATAACAGGGAATAAAAATAAATGGTGAATATTTAAATCATTTGCGGTTTGCTGATGACATTGTTATTTTTTCAACGAACCCATCAGAACTCCAAGACATGGTACAGGAGCTCTCAACTAGAAGTAAAGAAGTTGGACTCAAGATGAACCTACAAAAAACTAAAATCATGTTCAATAATTTCGTAGAGGAAACAAAAGTACAAGTTGACAACATTGAGCTAGAAATTGCTGATTCATATATTTACCTTGGCCAGCTGATTTCAATGGATGGTAACATTATGAAAGAACTCAACAGACGTATTAAACTTGGCTGGAGTGCATTTGGAAGAAACAGTTTTATCCTGAAGGGGAAATTGCCTTTGTGTCTAAAAAGAAAGGTCTTCAACCAGTGTGTATTGCCAGTCCTCTCTTATGGATCAGAGACATGGAGTCTAACAGTTGGAGCAATACGAAAGTTACAGACAACGCAAAGGAGCATGGAGAGGTGCATGCTTGGAATAACTAGGAGAGATCGAAAAAGGAACACTTGGGTGAGAGAGCAAACTAGAGTAGAGGACATCATTGTTAAAGTAAAAGGGCTGAAATGGCGATGGGCTGGGCATATTGCAAGAAGAACTGATCAACGATGGACAACAGAAATTCTGAACTGGATTCCAAGAGACCACCGAAGACCTAGAAAACGTCCTCAAACTAGATGGGTGGATGAAATAAGAAAACAGGTTGGGGTGACGTGGAAGCGAATTGCTCAGGATAGACTTGTGTGGAAAGCATTTGGAGAGACCTTCATCCAGCAGTGGATAGATAATGGTTGAATATGATGATGATGATGATATATATATTTTTTCCATTTAGGTCAATAATATAATATTTAATAGATACGTATAGATATAGGAAAATGTTAAGCAAAAATGAGAATAAGAATAATATAATTCAAATTATTCAGCTCTTCTTATTATTTCGAATTCGAATTATAGAGCTATTACGTTAATTCAATAAGCCTTTAAGTTCGATTCTCTTTCATAAAAGTTATATAAACCATATTATCAAATTTTAACACTAAAAGCATAACCGACTCATTCTGGAATTCGTAGAAGTTATTTGATCAGATAATTTTAATTCTCGGTTCATTTGCTTTTGTCAAAATTCTGTTAAACTGCTTATTTTGATCCCTGATTATGAAAAGTATATTACACCATACGCGCGTTTGTTATATAACATGCAACTTTTTATAAATTATCCATTTTTTTCAAAATTAAGCTATTGTGTCTATATTTTTACATCACAATGCTGTGCCATGGGTCTTATACAAAACAGCCTATCGTGGTTCCCGAACTGTTGTGTATTTTTACACACAAATTTATCGGAGTCGAGCGAATCATAGCGGGCCCGAAAGAGGCGAACATGATTAGCGATTACATATGTGCCGAAAGAAAGTTAGAAACGTGCTTTAAATCATCTTTTAAAATAAAATTACTACCTTCCCTACCTGGTTTGCGGTTTCGAAAATCCTAACAAAACCAATAGCTTGGTTCAAAAATTAACAATTTAATTAATAACTGGGTTTACCCCAATTAACCAGGCCCGAAGACACAAATCTCGTACCAAAAATTAGAGTTCTCATTTTGTTCGTTCAAAAACATATTCTGCGAACTGTTACTTATAAATTTCTTGTCTTAAGATTCGTTCCGTTCTAAGCAGGAAACACACGTTGGTGAGAATAGGAGGCCGGAGTTTGACCGAAAAAGCTAAAACAGAAAACGGCGTCTTTTCCAACTTATCCATTCCGGGTGACCTTCCCACCGAGTTTGGGGGGCCGTCAACGTTTGAGTAATGGATATCCACTCTCGAGACGAAAAGAAATATCTAGAAAGGCGTAAACAGCGTTTTCAGCACACGCTACAAATCGAGGTCAGCGCGACACATAAAACACGTACAAAAACCAAAAGCCAATCGATATCATCCATCATTGCGATGACAGCTGTCAAAACAGAAATGATAAGTGGTTGAGGTATTACTTCATCCAGCGTCAACCCGAGTAGGGTCTGGCTCCTAAACTCCGAAAACTAAGTTTTCCTAAACTCCCGAAGTCTTCAAAACGGGATTGGCCGTCGACGAGGAGGGCTGCGACTCTTTCTCTTTTGAGACATTGGAAAGGGCTCCTCTCTCTTTAACCTATATTCCGAATGAGAAGAAATTGATAACACATATTACTATCTATAATTATAAATAAGTGCCTCAAGTATATGTTACTAATGTGAACGAACGTTTGTGTGTTGTCAATTTCGAATATGTGTCCTTTTCATTTAAGATTAAGAAAAAAGTGAGAGGAGAAATTACTATGTGCAATATTAGTGATAGTAATGATAATCATAGTAATCGGTGAATAATTTGAAAAATAAGAGTTAAATTATTATAGATGCTCAAAATATTATCTAAAATTTATTTGTTCAAAAACGGATTTAAAAAATTATATTTGGGTCAGTTTATTCATTATTTTTCACTCGTCTTTCCTTAAACGTGTTGTTAGATTGCCTTTTCTGTCTAAATATAAGATTTTTGTCAGAAAAGAATATAAATTTTTGTCACAAAAACTATAATTTTTTTGTCAGAAAAAAATATAATTTTTTTTGTCAGAAAAAATATAATTTTTTTTATCAGAAAAAATATAATTTTTTGTCAGAAAAAAGTAAAATTTGTTTGTCAGAAAAAATATAATTTTTGTCAGAAACAAATATAATTTTTGTCAGAAAAAACTATAATTTGTTTGTCAGAAAATATAATGGTTTGTCAGAAAAAATGATTTTTATCATCCAAATATTAAATTTATGTCAGAAATTTTTTCTATAAATGAACGAACTAGACCTAGTTACTTATCTTGTATGTTCCTCACGTCGTCATTTTCGTTCGGAGTGAAGGCTCCTTTTCACTTAAATGTCAGTATGCGTTTTCAGACTAAATATAGGTGACTAATGATTTTTGACACCCGAATTCTTAGTTCAAACTAAATCTTTTTGCACATAGAAGAAAAAGAGTCGTTCCTGTAGCCCAGAATCGAAATGGAGACCCTCCGTTTGAACCAAAGTGCCTTAACCACTCGGCCACCAGGGCACAGGCACGATGCTTGTTTTCTTTATATTTGAAATTTTATAAGGTAGTGTTACCTTTCTCAGAGTTAACACAATTACAAGCTGTACAACATCTAATGCCATCGGGGCAAGTTTTTAGAATTTTTTATAGGGAATTGATGACTAAATTAACACAGGCTTGCAACTAAAAAAGCGTTTAGAAAGCAATAACTGATTCTGATAGATTTTTGGATGCTAATTTCAGGGAAAATAGTCAACTAATTCCATTAGGTACTATTTCTTCATAAACTGAAAATTTTGATTTCCGTAGCCACCAATCCATTATGTTATAATCAACTAAGGAAAAGGTGAATATTTAGTGACATAAGTTGTCATTTCTGAAAAAAACTGGAGATTTTTAGGGTAGTTTTTATGAGGCCAATTAAAAAAAGCAATTTCAAGTAATGATATGTAAAAAAAGTTTTTCTTGTACAGATTACCCCAAAATAGCTCTTATTCGTCTAGACCCTACATTAAAATTCGCAATAATTTTTCTAATTGATGTGGTGCAGCGCAGTTTTCTCAAGGTGTTATATCTGTAGAGGTTATTTTTTCCCTCAATGGATGAGTATCATAATGCTTATTTTTATAGTTTTCACATTTATAGTTTTAACCTATAAATTATACTAAATAGCACAAAGCATGGGATTACTTTAATTCACCTGATTACTTTTATTACATTTGAGGGGAATTTGTGGTGGAGAAACATGAAAGAAATATAACAGATTTTGTGAAAAGAGTACATTGTGTATATTTCGGTGTAAAATTTGGTGACCAGAATGATTGATTGATTGTTTGGCTTTTTTATGGCGCAAGAGCATCTGGGCTATACTGCGCCAACCAGAATGAGTCAATGACCCCACTTGAAGTGTGTTATACTTGTATAGAAGAACTGCGGAAGTGGTCATGAGGTAAGGAAAAGTCTTCCCATTTCGGAGTTCCTATGATCTGGAGGGGACCTAAAAGTCATAGTGATGACTGCTGCTTTTGTTCATGTAATATGTGCAGGGGTTCAATTTAATTAATAAGAGAGAATTTTTTTATCTTAACCTTCCGTAAACATTGAGTCGTGTTCCTCATACCTCAGAAATAACTGCACCTAAACCTCCTGCGAAACTACAATATATTCTTGAAGGCTTTGAAGGCGAAGGCCAGACTTATGATAAGGACTTCCACCATGTTTCAGGTGGCAGCGAACCCCAAGCTTTTTCACAGCTTGAATTTAATGATATATTCAGAGATTTGGGCCTTTCTACAGATTCTTCAGAACTCTTAGGCTAAAGAAAAGGAAAGGGGCTTATTGGTTGCAAGCACTTCTTCATCATGGTTTAGAAAAAGAAAGAAACATATTTCATTTCGTACTTTTCTCAAGATAGTGGCTCTGGATTTAATGGAGATATTTTATATATAGTATGACGTGAACGAGTGGAGGCTCATTATTGACTCGTCAAAAAGAAGCCTCAAGACCGTGCTTCTCCATAATGGCCGAAAGTATTCTTCAGTGCCATTAAGGCATTCTTTGTACCTGAAAGAATATTACGAGTATTTAGCCTTGATGCTCACTAAAATGGAATATAAAGATTATGGACAGGTAATATGCGGTGATCTAAAATTGCTTTCATTGCTTCTTGGACAACAAGCGGGATACACCAAGTACCCTTGCTTCTTGTGTGAATGGGACAATATGTCGGAATAAGGACGATCACTGGATTAAAAAGGAGTGGCCACACAATGAAGATTTAAAACTTGGAAACAAAACTGTAGTAAAGGGAAGTTTGGTTGTTCCCAGAAAAGTGCTCTTGCCTTCGTTTCACATCAAGCTCGATTTTATGAGACAATTTGTTAAGGCTCTATTAAAATAAGAGGTTGCTTTAGATATCACGGCAACAAGTTTCCAGGACTCTCAGAAGCAAACTAAAAGAAGGCGTATTCGTTGGTCCAGCTGTTCGAAAAGTTTTTAAAGCCAAAGTTTTTGAATATGAAGTGGCAATGAGTGAAAAAGAGATCTGGAGAGCTTTCAAGGAAGTCCTGAAAAAATTACTTGGAAACTTTAAATGTACCGTGGAAAACACGTTAGCGAAATTTAAAGACTTGTGCTGTTCCTTGAGCTTCAAAGTGTATTTCTTAAATTCGCATTTGGACTACTTTCTCGAAAATGTTGGTGTTGTTAGTGAAGATAGAGGGAAAAAATTTTACCAAGACATCAAAGAGATGGAACGTAGATGCCAAGATATGTGGAACGTTAACATGATGGTAAACTTCCATTAGATGAAGCACAGAGAAGATTCGCATGCTGCCTACAAAAGATAAAATGTCAAACGAGGCTTCCAGGGAAAAAGGAAAAGACAGCGTACGGACTTATGTGTGTTAGGATGTATTAACAATGGTAACAGGTATTATCAGTATAATTTAGTAAATCATTTCCAATAGTTTGATAATAATTTTGTAAATAAAACTTTTAACAAATATTTTGAAAGAACTAGTTTTCGCCAGAATATGCAAAATGGTCTTTATTTCCCATATATTCAAATCCATTTTGCGAAAAATCCTTACGTGAGTGAAAAAAATGGACACTATATTTGAAATCAGCGTGCCAAAAAAATATAAAAATCATTCATTATATTGCCAACACTTTTCCATGACTCAAATTTTGCAGGATTGTGCAATTTTTGACAACCACATTCTTGGCTCAAACCTAGAGCTTTTTATATATAAAAGAAGAAAAAAAATGGTTATTGCCCTGACCCAGAATCGAACTGAGAGCCCTGCGTTGGAATCGGAGAGAAAAAGAAATATAGGTATCTAAAAGTTGTAAAATATTCTTTCATTAGTGTAAAATGATACGCCATTCCTACAAAATGAATAAATGGAAAATTTAAGCACCAATCTCTTGAAATCATATTCCTAATACTCAACCATCCCACAAATCCCAGTTTTTCACAAAATTTAAAATTTGCAGATTCGTGGTTTTAGCGTGATACCAACGATATGGGTAAATAGTACACTGGCGTGCAAAAATTAAGGACGAAATGGAAAAAGTAACAAAACAAAGGAATGAACAGGCAGAACCGACCAAAAGGCCAATCAGGAAACTGCCAAGGGTCCGATACGGTAGGGAATTTGCATATACGTATCATGACGTAATGTGGGCGTGAGGATAGGGTATGAAGCGAGATGGCGGCGTGACGCAGCATTTCAGTGGAAGCTATTGCACAGTGTATATCGGTTTGAACGACGGCAAGTTGCTGTAGCAGTGCGAGATATTCAACAGACAGCCCCGTAGACAACATCTGGATAACTTTACTCAAGGCTGAATCATTGGAAAGTTGATAGAATATCGAAGTGTGACGAGTGTGTCCGGAGAGTTGGTAATCGCACACAACATCGTATAGCGAGCGTGGATGGCATTTTGAACGAGAACAGTGAAAGTTCAATGATGGTAGTCCACGAGCAACAACAGCAAGGGAGGATCGGTATCTTGTTCTACAGACGGTGAGAGATCGACGGCTGACAGCGGGTGAAATCACAAGCCACATGTAACGCACTACTGGCGGCTGATATCGCGTTTTACTGTGGCTAGGAGACTAGACACAGGTGGTTTATTCGTTCGACGATAAGTACGGTGTGTGCCATTGATGCCTACACATCGGGAACAGCATTATCTTTGATGCCAGGAACATAAGAAATGAAGAGCTCAGCAATGGGTTCGAGTGCCGTTTACGAATGAGGGCCGATTTAGTCTCATTAGCGATTCTGGATGTCTATACATCTGGAGAGAGCGGTGAGCACGCAATCACCCCTCCAACATGGTCGAAAGGGACCGATTTGGAGGTGGAGGAGTTCCATTCGGGGGGACATAATGCTTGATGGCCGTACGAAGTTCCACATCTTCCAAGGAGGTTCAGTCGCTGGTGACCACTAGTGTACCGAAGTTCTTTCCTAATGTCCATCTTTTCCGGGGTGCTGTGGGCCCTGAATTCCTTTTCATGGATGACAACGCTACATTTCATCATAGAGCGACTGTCGTTGAGCTGTTAAAAAGTGAAGACACCTGGCAGCACATTGCGATCAGCCAGCAACGTTTCCGAAGCTGTGATTTGCTCTACAAGAGGAATGGGCCATGATGCCTCAAGAGCTTGTCGACAACCTCTTACTGAGCATGAACAGACTGTGCACATCACGGGTAATCATATCCCCGACTGAAAACTGTATTTGTCTTACTTGCCGCCTGTCACATGGACGTTTCTGTCTTCTGTCCTCCTGTGCTGAAAGCCCATTTTTGAATAAAAGTCCTTTGTATCCTTTGGATTCCTTTCTTGGTCAGTATCGTTCACCGTTTCCATAATCTTACATCTTGGAAATATTATGGTATGCTTTGTACCCATTTGAGACATTGGGGAGCGACGTTATATGCGAAAAACTGTCCCGTCCTTAATGTTTGCTCACCAGTGAAATAGCACAGATTCATTTTTCACAACCATGTCCAAAAATAACAGAAGGTGAACTTACCCCTCCCCCAACCTGACTGGACTCCAGCCAGCGTGCGTTATATCACCGCTCTACTGTTTAAACCGCTGAACTACAAAATTTTTCCCCGATTCTTGCATATCAAAGTAAGTTCTAGGTTGAACCAAAGAATCGTAGATGCAATGAAATAAATATGTAGGAATTATCTCTTCATAACTTTTTGAATCAAATATGAATCCCACTTGCATGTGACAGTCACAATAAAGGTTTAAAAGCCTGATACAAGACCGTGGGTGTGTACCCATACAAGTACTTTTAGGTGGGGGGGGGGGCTGAGAAAAATTAACGAGTACTTCAAGGGGGGGGGGGGGCCTGAGAAAAATTATTACCTCCTTCTCAAAGCTGTCGAGAATTTTAGTGAATGTACAAGATACCAAAACGCTACAAAAATAATTGATACTGCTTGACAATTAGTAATGAGCTAAAAAGTACCTTATTTTCCTTCTAAAAAAGTAGAATTTAAAGTAAAAACATAAGTTACACAAAATTTATTGGTGAAGTTAATTATTTTATAAATCTTTGTAATAAAAACGTTATTTTTACTATGTAGTTCGATAGCACGTGGCTATCATCATCAGAGCATAGTGATTTCTGTGTATGTCCGTGATGGTGGTGAGAGACGTCATCACCTCGGTTGGAAACTTGACTAGGTTGATGAGAAATTAAGTGTATTGATAATATCGTCTCTAGTCGTGATACATAAAAGGTTTTTCCAAGTGGGTGAGATACAGTTGCTCAGAAGTTGGTAGTTCTGTCCCGCATATTTGGAAAACTTGGTGACTGTATCTGAGGAGGGTGCATTAAGAGGGCTTGTACTATTCTACTACTGAGAATATTAATAAATTTACTCATTTTTGAAGTATAAAATTACATAAGGATTATCATTATCCAAAATATTCTTATTATCAAATTGTAATAATTAATTTATTAATTATATACATGTATTAATATAGAACTATTATTTATATATCTCCTCATCTTCTTATGATCTTAAACTCATATGTATAGAGATAGTCAATATGTCGAGCATTATTTAAACTCATCTCCTCCTGATATCTTTCAGTTTTTGATCGTTGAAACTAATTGACAAGACATATTGCATTTCTGTATTTGTATCTCAACGTTTGAAAAATTACAATAAATTCGCCAGATCTTCATTCGCCAAGTTATATTCAAAGTGAAAAATTAAAATCCAACATCAATTAAGGATGAGAATTTTCTATAAATATTCGATCTTAGTTTTACCTGCATCCACGGAAGTAACTTACTTTTTTAATTATTTTAAAACTTTTAAAACTTATTTATAATTGAACGCACTTTTCTCAAGAACATAAACTAACGTAAGTGGTTAAAAATCACAACCTCGTCATTACGCTCCTGACATTATAATTAATTTTTAAAATAAGAAATCTAATAAATTTTAGAACAAGTTAAGTATTTTTAATGCATTACCTTAATGCGTGGTTTGAATATCACATTTAGCTACCGATAAGCCGCGCTAAAAACCACGTTAAGCTGCCAATACATCCCGTTAAAAGACACGCTGACATAAAAACCACTTTAAGCTTCCAATATATTATGTTAAAAGTCACGCTATCATAAAAGCTACGTAATTAGACATTCCTTTAAACAGATTTAGAACACAAAATTCACTAGCTTAATAATCACATCACTAAAAATTAGGAAGAACACCTTGCATAACGCAATTTTAAATGTAAATGAATTTTTATTTGTTATGTTAAAAGAAAAATTAGGCCTCTTAAAGCAACGCCTCTTTACCACCACATTTTTTCTGTCTTTCAAATTATTTCCTCTTTCAAGAATTTCTACACGCACACACAACTTTTGGATTCTTCCTAAATCCTCTTTATTAAAATATTAGTCAATATTTATTAGTTCGCAACCCCGCTTTTATATTTATCAGCAAAGAAATAGAAATGTACTCGATAAATTTTAAATGAAAGCTGACTTCAAGAATTTTACCATTTCTTCAAAATTTGAATTCTTTTCTTTCTTCTGCTCCCGATTTAATTGAATTTAAAACCAGTATTTCAACCATTAGAATTCATTTTTTAACTTTTTACCGATTTCACAGTATTCCCTAAAGGTAAAAACTATCTCTGATTGAAATTCCAGTTAACCTAAAACTAAGTGAATAAAAAATCTCCGAACAAAACAAAATTCCAAAAGTTGTAAATAATTTCATAGAATTCGTGCGCCTGAAGCTGGATTCCACGCTAATCTAAATTAGAATTGAAAATCTAGCGTAAAAAGTGGCCTTAAGCACTCAAAATGGTAGCTTTTTAAAATTCTTTTGTCACTTTCGAAATTATAAGCCACTCGTTTCATATTCACTAAAACATACAGTCGATTCAATTTAAACGAATATTGACAGTTTCAACAAATATTAGTCGATTAAGCTGGATATTCGATTATTCGGGTAAACAAATGAACAGCTGCATATATACTTAAATGTCCTGGTAGACCACATAAGGGATAAACATGAAATATAGTACTGAACAGAATTATAGATTAAAAAAATATATGCACCTAGATATTTTTTAACGAAAGAAAGATTGTAGACTAGCATATTTTACTTGCTGCATTACTTATGCTGAAAAAATTCAAAATTAGATTATTTCGTTATAGATTTCGCTGAACATTTGCCTGATGCTTTTTACATTGCATGAAGCAAATTATGGTCGAAGGAAGGACGTTTATGAAGAAATATTTTTACATTGCACGCTTTCTTTCCTTGTTTGGATACTGATAAGATTATCCGGTCTTGATTCGATTGTCCGGGACCGGCCCATGGAGATTATTCATTAAAGCAGATAAATTTATCATTTATTGTATGGGAATAATTTTGCTTCTAAAGGATTTTATTCTTATATGCTGGGTATTCGATTATCCGTGATCTGATTAAGTGGAGCCGACTGCAACTGCGATTCCGGTATCGATACCTTTTTTCCATTCTTTGCCAGTATCAATACTTTTCCTTCGATACCTTGGCAGTATCAATATGTTTCTTTCGATACCTTTCCAGTATCAATACCTTTCTTTCGATATCTTGCCAGTATCAATACTTTTCTTTTGATACCTTGCCAGTATCAATACTTTTCTTTCGATATCTTGCCAGTATCAATACTTTTCTTTCGATATCTTGCCAGTATCAATACTTTTCTTTCGATACCTTTCCGCAACTTATTTGTCGCAGAATGGCCCTTGATATTCTTGCGCCATAAAAAAAAGTTTAACCAACTAACCATATTTCGATACCTTTCCAGTATCAGTACTTTTCTTTCGATACCTTGTGAGTATCATTACTTTACTTTCCATATTAGATACATTTATTAATTGTATATTTACTCCGTAGTAATAAATATTGTGATAGATAATAACATTTATTAGGCACTTAATGAAACTAGTAGGCCAATGTATGCATTATTAGCAGGAATACGATGTTAAGAAGAATGAATGAAATATAATATTGCCTATTATTTCCCTCCGTCCCAGCTATATTAACATGGACTTTAGAATACGTTGTGCGTGTGTGTCGTCCTTATTATTTTTAATCATGTGATTTTCATTGTATTTCATGATATTTTCATTGTTATCATATATATTACTGTTAATTGTTAGACACTTACGACGATACGTTAAAAATAACTTATTGAACGATATTATGATATATCAGTCTTCAATAATGATAAGAATGTTGCAAATAACCTCGGGATTCGCAATCCAGTTCTAAAACTAAGGATCGGAAAACACGACAGGTTTTGCTTAAGAGTGTTTTTGAAATTGTTTATGCTCTAATCAACTGCATTTTTCGAATACCTAAATTCTTAAGTCCCACTTTTACTTATTACGTTTTAGAATATACGGGCAATAAATCTTTAGATGCAGTTTTTACAAAACTAGTGTTGTGCAGGTTTGTGATTTTAGCGTGGTAATAATGATATGGGTAAATCACAGTGTCGTGATAGTAGATTGGGTAAGAGGGAGGGATTGGGAAGGGTAGTCGCCGGAGGTGGCACTGTAATCCCAGACAGGAAGCTCAGACAACGTAACCAGCCATCCCAGGAAGACGGCGGTGGGGAGTGGGGGGGAGTAAATGGTGTAGATTGTATTTTATGCATAGATTTTAATGGGAAGGGTGGACGCCGAAAAAAAAAGTAGCCTGTAATCTCAGACAGGTTTTAACGTCAAAATGATTTGACCGCCAATGGGCGAAGGGGAAGATTGTCGATCCGTACTGGCGTACAAAGACGCAGCGCTTGCACTGCTATCATCATTTAACGTCAACCGAAAACCATCCACGATCAATCCACCTCGGAGAGTGGTTGAAATAGATGGATGACACGGAAGAACATCCCGGGTCGGCCGATGCTCCTACAGGAGCATACTAGACACAATTGAACGGGTGACGGGCCAAAGCGCCCTGAAGCGCGGGAACTGGCGCGAGCCGGCCCTGCTACCAGAACGAACGAAACGCCATCCATCCCACAGGCAGTCCGATCGGTGTCCCATCCGCGGGCAGTGAAAGCTTTTCCAACGCAATCGGCGCCACACACCGACGGAGACTGTGATCCAACAGCCCGGAGCAGAACAAAGGACGCCCGCACGACCCCGGAGACGTAGACCGGTCCGCGAGGAAAAGCGGAGCCCAAGTCCAGACAGAATAGCGGGCACAAACATCAATCCACCTCAATCCAACGGATTAGCCGAAGTCTCGCCCCGACTCAGTCGCTCCTCCAAGCGACAAAGTAGAAGGGCAGAGACAAAGGCACTCCAAACTCGGACCGCAGCAGAAAGACGTCCGCATGCCACCAGATCTGAGACCGAACTCCTAAGTGGCGTAGCAAGACTTCAAATGTGGGCCATGGCCAATCGTGCATCATGGCCCCCTCAAATAAAATGGTCACAAGTCATACATATGTAGTCATCATGATATACATATGAAATGTGTCGTTTTTATTCGAAGGTGGCATGGTGAACACACAATTGGAGATGACCCGCATTTGAAGTCAGGCTACGCTGCTGGTAAATGTTAAACATAAAGCACAGATTTATTTTTTCGCATCACTCGAGAAGAATGGAAAGTGACCTTGCCCCTCACCCCTCCCCTACCACCTCCAGGCTAGACTCGAATCATCGTCCGTTGGGTTACCGCTCCATTTCTCAAACAACAGTTACTAATACTTGACATGCCTGATTCGAGAAGCATCGAGACAACAACCCTAAGTCGTTTCAAACTATTAAAATTTCGACATTTGTTTGGATGTGAAAGTAAAGAAAAACAAGAACACTAGAAGAAAATGGAAGGAAATAGGTAAAACGGTCAAATATATATAAATTAAAAAAAATAGATTTTAATTTCATTCTTATTTTACTTTACTTCATTCCTTCCTTCCATTTTCTTCTAATACTCTTACGTTTCTGTTTTTTTTTCCATTTCGGCCAATATCAGGGGCGAATTTCTAAGTAGGCATACAAGGCACAGGCCTAGGGGCGACACTTCTCGTGGGGCGGCATCAAAGAGCTTAAAAATAAAATTTTCCAAACTGGACAATGTTGAAAATAATGTTTCTTTTTTAATTATTGCCTTGTTTCCCCCAACAGCGATTATATAGGCGACTACTTTAACTTGCCGGCAAATGCAAACTACAGAATCGAAAGACAAAGAGATATGACCATATGATCATATTGTTTACATTACAATATCCGATACTTCCCACCAGAAGCAGATATACCTGGTATCAACACGTGGAAAGTGCCATTAGTTTATTGACTTTTATTATATTGACTTTCTGAATTTTTGGAAAGCCAAAACGGAAACGTTTTGCAAGCGTCATTAAAGGTAAACAAAACACTGGTCGATGTTGGCAATGGGCTTTCTGTGCAACATAAGCCGCCATTCATATCTATCATAGTTACTGTGCGGTTTTGGGCTCCTATTTATTTTGGTAACACCGCTCTTTCATTACAATTTTATATTTGTGATTGTGTTTGCTTTTTTCTTCTTTTACCAACAAGATCAAATGAGATGTTCCAAGAATCCATACTAAAATTATTGTGGATTCAAAAAGTGTCTCAAATCCACGAAGTTGGCGAATATGGTAGCAATAATTTCGAGTTGTATCTTATTAATTTGAATAATTATATGAAAAATCTCCTTTACATATCAAATGTTAAGAGTATGATATGCGTTTTTTTTAAACAAATATTCCTTTCTTTGTAAAGGAGGGAGGGGGCGGCAGTACAGGCTGTGCCTAAGGGCGGCAATTTTATAAATCCGCCACTGGCCAGTATCAAAATTTCAGTGCAATGTAGCAGTTCCTGGTCAGTCACTGTGTTTTTTAGACACAAGAAATAAAGGGTCTAAAGCGATTAGAACCATACATGAAATGTATATTTCTTTTCAGAGGCAAGACTAGGGTAGTGTCGCTAATGAGTGGTCTGCTGATGGGAAGATGGACACTTTTTTTCTTCTATCTTCCTTTTCTATCTATCTGATACTAAATCCTGATTAACGCATGAGCCTCTATATTAATGGGGACTTGCAAATTTTATATGTGATTTTTTTTAACAAAAACAATCTCTATTTTCTAAAACAAAAGATAATGCTTTCTTATTAATATTACATTTTTCTTAATGATAACTTAGGCATCACTGAAAATGGCTTTAAACTATTGATTATTATACAATAATTTTTGCCACCCACGTATTAATTAGCTCAAACTAGAGCTTATTTGTTTTGGAGAAAAAGAGACGCTTTCCCCATCCTGGATTCGAACCAGGGTCCCTCCGTTTAGCCCGGAGTGTCTTGGACCGCTAGACGAATGAGGACAGGAAACAACGCTCTCTTTCTCCGTATGTAAAGATGTTAAGGTATTATTACCCTCCGCAGGGATAACACAATTGCCAAATATGGTCAACACAGAAAAGCCTCCGGGGCGAGATTTTTGTGAGTTTTTCGTGGAGAATTTATTATACAATTATATTATGTGTTATCCCTGTGAAGGGTAATAATATCTTAATATTTTTACATACGTAGAAAGAGAGCGTTGTTTCCTGTCCTCATTCGTCTAGCGGTCCAAGACACTCCGGGCTAAACGGAGGGACCCTGGTTCGAATCCAGGATGGGGAAAGCGTCTCTTTTTCTCCAAAATTACATAAGCTCTAGTTTGAGCTGTAATTAATACGTGGGTGGCAAAAATTATAGTATAATAAATTCCCCCACGAAAACTCACAAAATTCTCGCCCCGGAGGCTTTCTTGTGTTGACCATATTTGGCAATTGTGTTATCCCTGCGGAGGGTAATAATACCTTAACATCTTTACATACGGAGAAAGAGAGCGTTGTTTCCTGTCCTCATTCGTCTAGCGGTCCAAGACACTCCGGGCTAAACGGAGGGACCCTGGTTCGAATCCAGGATGGGGAAAGCGTCTCTTTTTCTCCAAAATTACACAAGCTCTAGTTTGAGCTGTAATTAAAACGTGGGTGGCAAAA
>QLNU02015360.1:143808082-143838992 GCA_006491805.2 Dysdera silvatica
ATATTTAAGGAGTAGAATCAAATAAATTGTAATTTCCTCTCTGGATTATACCCTCGACACACACTTGCACTATGACAGTGTGGTGAGATCTGTCTATAACGGTTATCAGGGGATCAGGAAAAGGTATTGTTATAAACAAGTTTGAACTTGATAAATATTCTATATATATGTATCGGGAGAAAATATCATCATAGATATATCATCGTTATATAGACAGATCTCACTGTAATACTATATTATATATTATACGTATATAGTTTGTTTTAACCCGCCATGGATATATTTATAAAGTTGAACTGTGCTACCCTAAGTCAGATTTCCATCGTTTAATTAATACACATAATATTGATTTTTGGATATTTCCAATTTCATGATTTATATTAAAATGTTTTATAGGACAATATCGTACTTTCCTATCTGAACCTCGTGTATATACATATCATCATCATCATCATAATCAACCATTTTCAATCCACTGCAGGATGGAGGTCTCTCTGTTATCACACATACACGTAGTCATCATCATCATATTCAACTATCATCTATCCAATGCTGGTTGAAGGTCTCTCCAAATGCTTTCCACACAAGTCTATCCTGGGCCATTCGTTTCCACGTCACCCCAACCTCTTTTCTTATTTCATCCACATATCTAGTTTGAGGACGTTTTCTAGGTCTTCGGTGGTCTCTTGGAATCCAGTTGAGAATTTGCGTTGTCCATCGTTGATCAGTTCTTCTTGCAATATGCCCAGCCCATCGCCATTTCAGTCCTTTTACTTTAACAATGATGTCCTCTACTCTAGTTTGCTCTCTCACCCAAGTGTTTCTTTTTCGATCTCTCCTAGTTATTCCAAGCATGCACCTCTCCATGCTCCTTTGCGTTGTCTGTAACTTTCGTATTGCTCCAACTGTTAGACTCCATGTCTCTGATCCATAAGAGAGGACTGGCAATACACACTGGTTGAAGACCTTTCTTTTTAGACACAAAGGCAATTTCCCCTTCAGGATAAAACTGTTTCTTCCAAATGCACTCCAGCCAAGTTTAATACGTCTGTTGAGTTCTTTCATAATGTTGCCATCCATTGAAATCAGCTGGCCAAGGTAAATATATGAATCAGCAATTTCTAGCTCAATGTTGTCAACTTGTATTTTTGTTTCCTCTACGAAATTATTGAACATGATCTTAGTTTTTTGTAGGTTCATCTTGAGTCCAACTTCTTTACTTCTAGTTGAGAGCTCCTGTACCATGTCTTGGAGTTCTGATGGGTTCGTTGAAAAAATAACAATGTCATCAGCAAACCGCAAATGATTTAAATATTCACCATTTATTTTTATTCCCTTGTCATTCCAATTTATCTGCTGAAAAATCATCTGTAAAGCTGAAGTAAAAAGTTTTGGAGAAATGGTATCTCCCTGCCTCACACCTTTACCAATTTTGATAGTTTTGGTATCTTTATGTAACCGAAATTTTGCACTTGCATTTTTATACACACGTTTCACCATGTCAATGTACACTTCCTCGATGTCTGTTGATCTTAAAGAGTTGATGACTGCTGATGTTTTAATAGAGTCAAAGGCCTTCTCATAGTCAATAAATGCCACACACAATGGAAGTTCATATTCATGTGTTCTTTCAATTAATTCTCTTAATACTTGAATATGGTCCACTGTACTGAATCCACTTCGAAATCCAGCTTGTTCTCTTGGTTGAGCTGCATCTAATTTTTTCTGCAGGCGATGTGTTAGCACTTTTGTGAAGATTTTATAAATAGCAGGTAACAAGCTAATTGGTCGGTAATTTTTTAAATCCTCTTTATCACCTTTTTTATGCAAAAGAATTACTGTTGCAGAATCCCATTGGTTTGGTATGTTACCACTGTTGAGGCATTTGGTAAAGAATTTTGCGAGTATGTCTTCTACATGTTCTCCAGCTTCTTTTAAGATATCTAATGTAATGCCATCATCGCCAGGGGATCTTCCTTTCTTCATACTTTTTATTGCAAATGCTACTTCTTCTTTTAAGATTTTAGGAGCTGTTCCTTCGACTATCTCAGAGTCTTCGTTTAATCCACTGTTACTTTCATATAGTTTTTTGTAGAATTCTTCAACTCTTCTAAGTATTTCTTCCCTATTTCTTGTTACAGTGCCATCCTCTCCTTTTAATGCAATGATGTGTTTCTTCCCAACAGATAAATTCCTGTGGCTAACCTAAGGCTCTTGTTATTTACAGCGAAGCTTCCTTTTCAGCTCACAATTGAATTTTCTTATATCTTCTTTCATGTTTTTGCGCAAAGTTTTGCAAAGTTCTACATACTCGATCCTGGAACTGGTATTTTGATTGTCCACCTTCATAAGTCTTCGCCTTTTCATGAGTTGTTTCGTCTTCTCAGATAATTTGCTATTGTGCTTTTTACAGGTTACACCACCAATTTCCCCAGCAGTTTCAACTATTGTCTTAACAATGTTTTCATTTGCTTCTGAGATATCAATTTCTTCAATAAGTCCTTCCAGTGCAGAAAAGCGATTTTTTAATTCCAACTTGAATGCCTCGGTATTTGCTTTCAGTTTCATTAAATCCACCCTCTTACATACTTGTTTCCTAATGAGCTTCTGCCTTTCTAATTTAGTATTTAAGTGCATTTTACATCTCACCATTCGATGATCACTTCCAGTATTAAATCTGTTCAGTACGCTGCAATCTTCAATAATTGATTTCTTGTTTGCCAGTATATAGTCAATTTCGCTGGTTCCTCCATTGGGGTGTTTCCATGTCCATTTTCTTTGTAGTTTCTTCTTAAAAAATGAATTCATGATGCTAAGATTTTCAGCTTCGGCAAATTCTATGAGTTGATCGCCACGTTCATTCCTTTCCCCATACATGTATGTTTTTCATACATGTAGTGCGGTGAAAGAAATACAGAGGAAGCAGCCTTACTCTCACCACGTTGGCCAGACGGGTTGTCAAGCTGGATCTACAGTTTTACGAAGAATCCGAACTTCGGTCACCACAGCCAAAATTTTGCACTAAGACACTGCCTCCTAAATTTAGGAGGTAGTAACTAAGACGGGACTCGTTGTATCACCCCACTTACGGACTGACCGCTACTGATAACGCTTTTCAGCGGCGATCGGCCCAGTGCCGGTATTTTTGGCAAAGGTCGGCTGTGGGACATATACATATAGAACTGTGTAAATGCACATATATAAATTGTAGTGCAGCTTTGTATAAAAGTCAGTCTCTACACTTTGAGATTGTAGCGTGTATTTCTAGGGGAACAACATTAAAACGTTGAGAAACATCATTCTTGGGCATTGTTGAATTTAGCCACAGTGGCTCTATATGCAAAAATTCTAGCCAAAGTTACTTAAAAATGTAGTTTCTTACTTGCTTATGAATTAATTCATTGAATGTCAATAACAGCACTTAAAACATTTTATTGCCCCAACTTGGGGAAAAAAGCTGTTTTAAAATCCTGTATATCAGCAATGGTATAAATTACAAATGGCAACTTTCCCAGGAATGGGATTACGTGAGAGCCACCATATTTTAAATTATTTATGGCCCTAAGCCCTCTTAGCTTCCAAACGCCCCTCTCTTCCATTATTTGGGCTGCGAGGATGCCATTTGCGTATTGTATACATTTGTGTGAAATGAACTCACGCCTTCCCTCCAATAAATATTACTATGTTAACCTTATTATGACGCTATCGAGTACATTGTCATAATTTAATATTTATTGAATCACGCAAATTCAATAACGAACGGTGGATATGTAACTATAATGTATCTTTCTATCACACACACACACACATATATATATATATATATATATATATTTTATAATATAATATTTATAGGCTATGGTATGGAGCATCAATTGGACATTCATTTTTATCCCTCAGGATGAACACTGAAAGATACCTCTGTATCTAGAATTCGAGTTCACATTTTAGATCTACTTATTACTATCAATGAAAATAATAGATTTGTCTTTCAAATATGCGATAAAAGAAAACAATTTTCATTTGCTTTTGTTCAGTACTTGCAATATGACACATGTCTCAGAAAACATGTTATAAAAAATTTGATTTTAGGTGAACTCTTCAGACAGAAAGTGCTTTCAAATAGAGTTGAAGCCATTTCTGAAAGCTTAAGATCTTTTAAAAAAACTTTCGTTTTAAATGGTTTTCCAATGAACTATATAAATATACATAAAAAGGTTAAACACTGGTAAAATAGCAATGAAAAAGATCACTCAAGCTTTCGGACGCGTCAGCAGCAGTCCTTCATCAGGAGTAATGACGATGTTATGTTTCTGTCTCTTTTTATACTTGAAATTTCTGGAAAAACCCTTCATCAGAGTAGTCCCGCAGAATGGGAAAACCCAGTGGGAACCAATGGGAGGCCTCCAATAGAATCATGGAAAAACCCAATAGGGACCAATGAGAAACCCATACCGCTGCATGAAGTAGCTATCAGCTGCAACGCGTTCGTCAGTGTGATTATTTTGTAGAGCATTTTCTATGGAAGCGAGAATCTGCCTTCTCGAAGATTCTCGCTTCCACGAACGTGTTGCAGCTGATATCCGCTGCAGAGTGGCAGGACTCCTTCGGCGTCCAAAACTCCCTGAGGACAACCTAACGCCTATGCAAAGGGTTGCCCTCCGGGAGCTACGGAACGACAAGGACCTTGTCATACTGCCAGCTGATAAAGGCCGTACTACAGTCGTCTTAAATCGTCCAGACTACTTACATAAAGTCTCTACACTCTTATCTGATACAAATACATACACCCGCATCACAAAAGACCCTACACAAACAATTCAATCCAAAATGAACTCTCTCCTTCTAAAACTCTATAAATCTAAAAAACTTACATTTAATCTCTACGACTCTTTAAAATGCACTTCCGGCCGCTTACCATCCTTCTACGGATTACCTAAAATTCATAAACAAAATATTCCTCTTAAAACTATAGTTAGTTTTTGCAGCTCTCCTACATATAACCTATCAAAATATCTTGCACGTCTACTCTCTCCTATAATCGGTAATAACGACTACACTGTTTCTACTAGCCAATCCTTCTGCACCTCTTTAAATAACCTACAACTTGACGACGACGACCTCATGGTCTCATTCGATGTAATTTCTCTCTTCACTTGCATTCCCACATCACTTGCAATCGACACCGCACTTACACGCCTCCAAAATGACACAACACTACATGAACGCACTTCACTAACACCTCACGACATCTGCACATTGTTGAAATTTTGTCTGGACTCTGCTGTGTTCTCCTCAAATGGTTCTATCTATAGACAAGTTTTTGGCACTGCCATGGGATCTCCGGTCTCAAGTGTTGTAGCTAACTTGGTTATGGAGTCATTTGAGGAAACTGCTTTGTCCTCACCGAATTTTAACATTAAATTCTGGAAAAGATACGTCGACGACACGTTTGTTGTACTTAAAACTAATACACTCCAAAGCTTCTTCCATTACCTTAATAACTTAAACTCACATATAAAATTCACATACGAAACAGAACAGAACAATAAACTCCCTTTCCTAGACGTTCTTGTACACAGATCTCACGATAACTCAATCTTCACCTCAGTTTACCGTAAACCCACACATACAGACAGATATCTCGATTTTAAATCGCATCATCCAACATGCCACAAAGCTTCCGTTGTTAAAACATTAAGTCTTAGAGCGAATTCTCACTGCAGTAATGAAACACTTTCAAACACAGAAACAAAACACATACACACGGCACTTAAAAATAATGGATACCCTAAACGATTCATTCTCAGAAACTGTAGACCCAATAGTACATCTTTAAACAATACATCTCACACCCGCATATCTATTCCATATATTCACGGCATTTCCGAAACAATCTCTCGCATCCTTAAAGAGGCAAATATCAAAACATTCTATTCCCCTGTCACAACACTTCGCAAACAACTTACAAAAGTTAAAGACCCAGTTCCACCAGAAGATCTCACAGGCGCCATATACCAAATACCATGCAAAGACTGCAACAAACATTACATAGGACAAACAAAAAGAATGATCAAAACAAGAAAAAAAGAACACAAACAAGCACTCGCGAAAGGAGACATAGCCTCACGTCTGGCAGAACACGCTTTACAACACGGACACGAACCCGACTGGGACTCAACAAAAATACTACACCGTCACATCACAAACAAGAATAGTAGACTCTTCTTAGAATCTTGGGAAACTTACAAACTACACGGGAAAGCCATTAATACATCACAACCACTTCCAGAAACTTATAAACAACTCTTACTCTGAAATGTATGAGACATCCCCAAATTAGGTAACCCGCAGTGTGGGTTTCTCATTGGTCCCTATTGGGGTTCTTCCATGATTCTATTGGAGGCCTCCCATTGGTTCTCATTGGGTTTTCCCATTCTGCGGGACTACTCTGATGAAGGGTTTTCCAGAAATTTCAAGTATAAAAAAGAGACAGAAACATAACATCGTCATTACTCCTGATGAAGGACTGCTGCTGATGCGTCCGAAAGCTTGAGTGATCTTTTTCATTGCTATTTTACCAGTGTTTAACCTTTTTATGTAATTTCCTCCCTGGTACCCTGTATTTTATTTCTATATACAAATAAAACATTTGCAAATTTCATCCCTAGAAAGAAATCTTAAATGTTTCTTATAAAGAATAATTACTGCAATTAAATACATCTAATCGCAGTTCTCAAATATAGATGGAAGCACCTGTTCATTTCTTTTGGATATCTGGTATTGCTTAGTTTATAAGATGTGGAAACACTTTCAAAACTGCCTTCAACTGATCATGTGCTATCTTTTTAGTTACGAGTTTGAATTTAATTTCTACATTACTGCTATTACAAGGTAATTTAACCACTTCCTATTTTATTATTAATAAAATATGCTTGCAAAAACTCTGCTAAAAATGCTTAAAAATAAAAAATTTCTGACACTGAATAAATTCATCTATATTTTTTTTACATTTGTGGTATTACTTGAACTGAGTTTGTTGAATTACTACTTGTAAGTTATTCAACAGTGTTACTTTGATGTGAGATGTATCGACGACTTTCTAGTTCTTTCTATTTTTTGTCTCTTTCAAAACAAATTGTTTTAACTTTGCTTGGTGCAGAATGACCATTGTTGTCCTTGCGCCATAAAAATACAACAAACCAACAAGAAGTCAAAAATGACTATGAAGTGGGACCACCTTTTGTTGCAGTGATGACTGCCACTCTATCGGGGAGGCTATCTACTAGTTTCTGGAATTTTTCAGTGGGAATTGCATGCCATTCTTGCAAAAGAATATTAATCAGCTCTTGCGCCAATGTGGGCCATTTTGGCCTAGCTCGTAGTCGACGTTCTAATTCATCCCATAGGTGTTCTATGGGATTTAGGTCTGGGCTCTGAGCAGGCCAGTCCAATTCCTCAACATCCATGTCAGCAAACCAGCTCTATACAGCCCTTTCTGTGTGGATAGGAGCACGATCTTGTTGAAACAAGAATGAACCCACTCCAAACTGTTGTCACAATGTAGACAACATGGAACTGCCTAAAATGTCGAGATAGCCTTCCATCTTCAGAGTTCCCTTCAAAGGAAGCAAAGTGCCAAGCTCGAACCATGAGAAACATCCCCAAACCATTATGCTTCCACCATCAAACTTAACTTGCGGCACAATACAGTCAAGTAAAAAGCGTTTACCCAGCATTCTCCACACCCAGACTCTACCATCTGATTGCCAAATAGTGTACCGTGATTCATCGCTCCATAACACTTCACGCCACTGCTGCAGGCTCCATGTTTTGCACACTTTGAATCATTGTAAGCGACGCTTGGCATTGGTTGCGGTAATGCTTGGTTTATATGCAGCTGCTCGGCCATGAAAACCAAGACTTTGCAGTTCCTGACGAACTGTTTTTGTGCTGACGTTGCATCCAGAGGCTTTTTGAAAATCCGCACGAACTTTTTCCGCCGATTTCATGCGGTTCGCTTTCACAACTCTCTTCAGCACTCTGCGTTCCCTGTCTACTAGACGGAGTGGTCGACCAGGTCGTGGATGCTCCGTTGTAGCCCCCGATAAAAATTCCTCTGATAAAACTGATTTGCAATAATACAGGGTGTCTCAGCATCAGGGTTATAAACATCTAGGAGGGGTAGGGTACACTTAGACGAACAATATTTGTCATAGAACCTAGGGTCGCAAACCACTCACAGCGCTAGTTCTAAAACCGTCCAGCATGCACAAATATTTACAACCAGTGCGTGAAAAGCGCCAGATAAAACTCAGGTCAGCTGCTCAAGTGCATAGATGATTAGGACATCGCATTTTGCGCTTCTCATGCACTGGTTGTCACTATTTGTGCATGCTGGACGGTTTTAGAACTGGCGCTGTGAGTGGTTTGCGACCCTAGGTTCTATGACAAATATTGTTCGTCTAGGTGTACCCTACCCCTCCTAGATGTTTGCAACCCTGGTGCTGAGACAAAGGCAACCCCCCCAAAAGTGTTTACGTAATACTTCGATCTCTCTTATGAAAGAACTCAACAGACGTATTGAACTTGGCTGGAGTACATTCGGAAGAAACAATTTTATCCTGAAGGGAAAATTGCCTTCATATCTAAAAGGAAACGTTTTCAACCAGTGTGTATTTTCAGTCCTCTTTTATGGCTCAGAGACATGGAGCTTAATAGTTTCAGCAATACGGAAGTTATAGACAACACAAAGGAGCATAGAGAGGAGCATGCTTTGGAATAACTAAGAGAGATCGAGGAAGAAACAATTGGGTGGGAGAGCAAACAGGAGTGGAGTACATCATTGTTACAGCAAAAGGGCTGAAATGACGATGAGCTGGGCATATCACAAGAAAAACTGATCAACGATGAACAACTGAAATTCTCAACTGGATTCTAAGAGATCACCGAAGACCTACTAAACATCCTCAAACTAGATGGGCGGATGAAATAAGAAAACAGGTTAGGGTGACATGGAAGCCAATTGCTCAGGATAGACGTGTGGAAAGCATGTGGAGATACCTTCATCCAGCAGTGGATAGATAATGGTTGAATATGATGATGATGATATATATATATATATATATATATAAACATAAGAAAAATATATCTTTATGAAATTGATAATGTAAACAGAAAATTAATTTTTTTTACTGAATTTTTTCAAGCAACCATATAAGTTCTGTCGCTGTTCTGTGTGGAAGTTAAAAACTATAGAAAGATTACAAACATAATTTTACTCTACAAAATAAGTACCTTCGCACTCGACCACCTTTTTACAACAAGTTCATATATATCGTTTCTGTAAAATGCTTTGAGAATCAAATAATCTGACCACTTTCGATTTTATACCTGCTTCATTTTTAAACCGTCTCCTTTGTATGCGGTTGTCCAGAGCAAGAAAAGGGTTATAATTGTTTGTGGAAATGTCAGAGGAATAAGGCGGATATGCAGTAATTTCCATTCTAAAGGGCTAATAATATTGTGCGTAAATTGCCTTGCATGTGGTTTGCATTTTCCTGAAAGAAAAAATTTTCTCTACTCATTAATACTCCATGTTTGTGAATCAATGAATCTTGCATGCGTTCAAATTGATTTGTGTAACATTTAGCCATAATTATTTGGGCTTTCCAGAAGAAACTAATGGTGCACAATATCAGCTGAAGTTCACTATACGCAAATCATTAATTTCTAAGGAGGGATTGAAGCCTTTACAGTATAGGGAATTGTCACTTTCCGTGACAACCAATGATATATCCGCTTGTTGCTATAATACTTGATCTATTTTCTGGTGAATCATTTCTAACAGCGACTTTCAAATCTTGTCGCTATTAATGACAGAAGGACATCCATAAACGATGAATTTCCCAACAATTTTTCAAACAGAAAGGCATTTTATACGATCTTTGTGAGGTGTCATTTGTTGCAGCGTTATTTTGGAATACAATAACTGTTTTGAAACATGCCTCTGTGGTATTTGTACCGAGTTTGAATTTCCAAAGCAAATACAATAGAATAACATTAGGTTTAATAGACATTTCGAGTGCGTTGCAATTAACCGAAAACCAGATCAAACGCAGTGAAACTTTACATAATTAAAGACCCAAATTCGAACCTTACGATGCACCCGGAAACGTAAACTATGCAAATTCATTTGTGATACAACCAGTTGCTGGAGCAATCTCTATCGAAAAGTGACAAAATCTTTTGGTGACTTGGTACTATTTTCTAGCAGCAATTATGAAAATCTACCGAGAAAATGGAGCGTTGTCTAAAAAAGCGATAGAAAAATGTGACCAAGTACAGCTAAGTATTTTATGTGTATATAAAATATTTAGCAAAAAGAAACTGAAATTCATAATATAGATAGAGCGTGTTTTTTTTTACTGCATTAAAAGGAAATTTAGCCAGAAAGCGAGCACTGCATAAAAACATGGCTCATTTGAGCACTGGCATACACGGTGTGTGTTGTGTGTTGATTGGGGTTACTCCTCGTTGCTTTGAAAGCTCCCGTTGCTTTGAAATTTTGTATATATGATTATGAACATATAGAGTTGTAGCTCTGTAGCTCCTCCCCTATTGTAAGCCTGTAACCCCCTTATGAATTTTCTACGTACGTCTATACATTTGAGATAAGTATTTTATGTATGGAGAACAGAATGCGCATACAGTGAAATCTGTCTGCAATGATATTTTCCCCCTCTCAGCAGATATAAAGCACGTCGTGTTCAACTTTTTGTATAACGATAAATTGTCTATAACTAGTATCTTTTCCGGGTCCCTTGCAGACAGAGTCGCCAAATTAATATATATCATCATCATCATATTCAACCATTATCTATCCACTGCTGGATGAAGGTCTCTCCAAATGCTTTCCACACAAGTCTATCCTGGGCCATTCGTTTCCACGTCACCCCAACCTGTTTTCTTATTTCATCCACCCATCTAGTTTGAGGACGTTTTCTAGGTCTTCGGTGGTCTCTTGGAATCCAGTTCAGAATTTCTGTTGTCCATCGTTGATCAGTTCTTCTTGCAATATGCCCAGCCCATCGCCATTTCAGCCCTTTTACTTTAACAATGATGTCCTCTACTCTAGTTTGCTCTCTCACCCAAGTGTTTCTTTTTCGATCTCTCCTAGTTATTCCAAGCATGCACCTCTCCATGCTCCTTTGCGTTGTCTGTAACTTTCGTATTGCTCCAACTGTTAGACTCCATGTCTCTGATCCATAAGAGAGGACTGGCAATACACACTGGTTGAAGACCTTTCTTTTTAGACACAAAGGCAATTTCCCCTTCAGGATAAAACTGTTTCTTCCAAATGCACTCCAGCCAAGTTTAATACGTCTGTTGAGTTCTTTCATAATGTTGCCATCCATTGAAATCAGCTGGCCAAGGTAAATATATGAATCAGCAATTTCTAGCTCAGTGTTGTCAACTTGTATTTTTGTTTCCTCTACAAAATTATTGAACATGATCTTAGTTTTTTGTAGGTTCATCTTGAGTCCAACTTCTTCACTTCTAGTTGAGAGCTCTTGTACCATGTCTTGGAGTTCTAATGGGTCCGTTGAAAAAATAACAATGTCATCAGCAAACCGCAGATGATTTAAATATTCACCATTTATTTTTATTCCCTTGTTATTCCAATTTATCAGCTGAAAAATCATCTGTAAAGCAGAAGTAAAAAGTTTTGGAGAAATGGTATCTCCCTGCCTCACCCCTTTGCCAAGTTTGATAGTTTTGGTATCTTTATGTAACCGAAATTTTGCACTTGCATTTTTATACACACGTTTCACCATGTCAATGTACACATCCTCAATGTCTGTTGATCTTAAAGAGTTGATGACTGCTGATGTTTTTATAGAGTCAAAGGCCTTCTCATAGTCAATAAATGCAACACACAATGGAAGTTCATATTCATGTGTTCTTTCAATTAATTCTCTTAATACTTGAATATGGTCCACTGTACTGAATCCACTTCGAAATCCAGCTTGTTCTCTTGGTTGAGCTGCATCTAATTTTTTCTGCAGGCGATGTGTTAGCACTTTTGTGAAGATTTTATAAATAGCAGGTAACAAGCTAATTGGTCGGTAATTTTTCAAATCCTCTTTATCACCTTTTTTATGCAAAAGAATTACTGTTGCAGAATCCCATTGGTTTGGTATGTTACCGCTGTTAAGACATTTGGTAAAGAATTTTGCAAGTATGTCTTCTACATATTCTCCAGCTTCTTTTAGGATATCTAATGTAATACCATCATCACCAGGGGCTCTTCCTTTCTTCATATTTTTTATTGCAAATGAAACTTCTTCTTTTAAGATTTTAGGAGCTGTTCCTTCGACTATTTCAATGTCTTCGTTTAATTCACTGTTACTTTCGTATAGATTTTTGTAGAATTCTTCAACTCTTCTAAGTATTTCTTCCCTATTTCTTGTTACGGTGCCATCCTCTCCTTTTAATGCAATGATGTGTTTCTTCCCAACAGATAAACTTCCTTTAACAACCCTAAGGCTCTTGTTATTTTCAATGGCCTTCCTTACTAACTCACAGTTGAATTTTCTTATGTCTTCTTTCATGCTTTTGCGCAGAGTTTTACAAAGTTCTATGTACTCAATCCTGGAACTGGTATTTCGATTGTCCACCTTCATATCTCTTCGCCTTTTCATGAGCTGTTTCGTCTTCTCAGATAATTTGCTATTGTGCTTTTTACAGGTTACACCACCAATTTCCCCAGCAGTTTCAACTATTGTCTTAACAATGTTTTCATTTGCTTCTGAGATATCACTTTCATCAATAAGTCCTTCCAGTGCAGAAAAGCGATTTTTTAATTCCAACTTGAATGCCTCGGTATTTTCTTTTAATTTCTTTAAATCCACCCTCTTACTTACTTGTTTCCTAATGAGCTTCTGTCGTTCTAATTTAGTATTTAAGTGCACTTTACATCTCACCATTCGATGATCACTTCCAGTATTAAATCTGTTCAGTACACTGCAATCTTCAATAATTGATTTCTTGTTTGCCAGGATATAGTCAATTTCACTAGTTCCCCCATTTGGGTGTTTCCATGTCCATTTTCTTTGCGGTTTCTTCTTAAAAAATGAATTCATGATGCTAAGGTTTTCAGCTTCTGCAAATTCGATGAGTTGATCGCCACGTTCATTCCTTTCCCCATATCCGTATTTACCAACCGATGTCTCTCCTTGTTCCTGTTGTCCAATTCTTGCATTGAAATCCCCCATGATGAGCTTGATATGTTGTTTCCCTTTGGTGTGTAACTCTTTGATTTCTTCATAAAATTCTTCAACCTCTTCGTCGGTATGGCTTGATGTTGGTGCATATACCTGTACTATTTGAAGTTGGTATCGCTGGGTTAGTTGAACAACGAGCCTCGCTGCTCGATCTGATGTACTTTCAACTTCCAGAAGACAGTCTTTAATTCTTTTGTTGATTAAGAAGCCAACACCACTTGTTCTTCCAGTTTCCGTTCCTCTATAATAAAACAAATGTCCACTTTTAAGTTCCACCAACTCTTCACCTTTTCTTCTAACTTCACTGAGTCCTACAATGTCCCATTTGATCTTGTCAAGTTCTTCTTCCAATTCCTGAAGTTTTGCTTCAGAAGCAAGGGATCGTCCATTATACGTGTACAATTAATATATATATATATAATAATCAACCACTGTTTTCAATCCACTGTAGGATGGAGATGTCACTGTTATGATACATACACGTAAATGTAGTGAAAGAAATACAAAGGAATAGGCCTTGAGCTCACTGCGTGGGCCGGACGTGTTAGAAAGCTGGACCCAGGCCCGGCCTTAGCTGGAGGGGGCCCCGATTTGGGTCACTTTTGTGTAACCACCCTTATAACCGCCTTAACTGACACCCTTGAAAAGCGGATACCTTTATTTAACAGATACTTTTTCATTCAATTCCTTTTATCTAGCGATTTTTTTGTGTGCGTGCTTATTATCCCTTACAAATAACGGACACCTCCAAATAGCACGCAAATACTCAAGTCCCGAGGTGCCGCTATTCAGAGGTTTTACTGTATTCATATTTGTAATACAAATGTTATGTCTATCGCTTTAAGCCCGATTCAGATCTTTTGGTTTTTAATTACAATCAAAAATCCTTCTCAGGCTCCCTCCCCTCGGCGCGGGGCCCGGTCAGCAAATCAGTTGAGACTCTTTATGTGGCCGGCCAGCGCTGGACCACAGTTTAACGAAGTTTCGAACTTCCAGCCACCACAGTCAAAGAGTCCTACGTTAAGGTGCGTCGTTGTATGTATACTATATGCATGTCGTTTGTATATGTATATAGTATGCACACTGGTATCGTTGTATATGTATACTATATGCATGTCGTTGTATGTATACTATATACATGTTGTGTGTATACTATATGCATGTCGTTAATATGTATACTATATACATGTTATTGTGTATACTATATGCATGTTGTGTGTATATTATATATGTGTCGTTGTATGTATATATGCATGTTGTGTGTATACTATATGCATGTTGTGCGTATGCTATGCATGCTATTGGTAATACTATATGCATGTTATTATTAGCCATACTATGCATGTTGTGTATACTATATGCATGTTGGTATACTATATGCATGTTGTGTGTATACTATATGCATATGTGCATATGCGCAACTTGTACATTCAAGCATTACCTAATAACGATTCTATTTCTATTTGCGACTTCGGTTTTGTACGGTATGCCATTTTGTTATCGCAGTTCACGTATTTAGCTAGATAAGGTTGTTCCTACTATAGAAATATCTCGAAGTGGTAAACGGTTCTTTCTCTGTTGAACGCATCAAGTATTTTCAAATTTGTTTAGAAACGCATTTCTTTCCTTCTGCATTCATCCAATTATCATGGGGGATACATTAAACGCAATGCCTGTGTTTGGAAAACTCATTCAATTTAGCATTAATTTTAGTACAGCATTAATTTTACAATGCCCTCATTTCGCTACTGGCCTTTCGTCTTTTTACAACGAAAGCATCATTGCGAATTCATCAGTTTAGTGCTGCCTCAAATCCGACGAATAAATAATTATAAACTTCATGGTTGGTTGTCTGATTCAGTCATCAGATGTTTTCTTATACCTAATTATTTCAATTTACGTGTGCGCGTAACCGAAAGTAATACGTGAAAGTTAAAAAAATAAGTAATAAGCTGAAGTAAACAAATAAGTAATAAGTTGAAGTAAACAAATAAGTAAGAAGTTGAAGTAAACACATAGGTAGTAAGTTGAAATGAGCAAATAAATGATGAGTTAATAGTTAATTTAAAGTAGAGTTAGGCTAAATCCTTCGTTGAGTCACTCGTTGGATGGTTCTTTAAAGAATTAGTGATGGATAGAATATACGTACTTTCAATTAATTTTTCCTACTTTTTGCCCATTCAGGATTGAAGTTATCCCGGGTCTACGAAGGTTTTAATCTGTCCTTGGATATATGACATACCCACGCAAAGTACGACCGACGCACGAAAACTCTGCTTTACGTGGGTTCGCAAAATATGAGTGTTAATTAGGGACAATATATTAATTGCTACCGTCCCTTTATTTATGCCATTCAAAAAGTTGTTTAATATGATTTAGATGCACGTTTATTGAGGTTTGGAGAATCAAATTTCTTGTCTTAAAACTAATGCCGAAAAGAAAAAAAGAGAATACTGTTGAATGGATTCTTGAGCTATGTGTCCGTAAAAAACATTTAATCCAAAGTATCCTTTTCAAGAATATCGCGTTATATATGATTGTGTTTAAAAGTTTCTCTAAAGGCCGTATTTTGCTTGCGTGTTCGTGTGTTTACGTCACAGCAAATGCCATGCTGTGTTGGGACCTACAGTTTTCTTAGGAATATCCGAACTTCTGCCAACAGAACCACTCCCTGAAAATGGTAGGCGTTCTAAGATACCACGGCGAGTGGAACGTGGTTATCAGCAAGACAGACAAATGCATTACTACTGTCCGTTCGCGCAGACTTGGCGTCCGATCCCGTTAGCAAAGGGGTTGTTTAATTGCAGTAGAGGGTAGAATCGCCTTTTCAGAACCGTTTTTCGCGGCGAAAAACGAGCTCTGGAAGACGTTTTACCCTCTACTGCAATGAAACAACCCGTCTGTTAACGGGATCGGACGCCAAGTCTACGCGAACAGACAGTACTACCCCACCATAGGGACCTATAGTCCGTTCGCGGAAAGTTGTCGACCAGTCCCATTAGAATTCAAGGGAACTGAAATAACAGACGGGTTGTTTCATTGCAGTAGAGGGAAGATCGTCTTTTATAACTGTTTTTTCGTACGCGAAAAACCAGTTATGAAAGATTCCGTCCTCTCTACTGCAATGAAATAACCCGTCTGTGATGCCAGCTCCCTTGAATTCTAACGGGACTAGTGCTCAACTTTCCGTGAACGGACTATACAGGCGCGCTATTTAAATATTTCGGGACTAACACTTGATTATGAATCAGTTGTAATTTCCACATTGATCATCATGTTTTTTTAATGCGATTTTGATATACTTAAGAACATCAAGAATTAATTAATCGCGTTATGGGTAGGACAGCTATACTGTACATTTCCATGATCGCTCATGTAAAGGAGAAGCAGCTCTATTTATTCAAAAAGAAAATTCAAAATACTCCTAATATTTCTTCTCTCAAGAAGTGAGACAACTGAAGACAACAATCTTGTATTCTAAAAAAGTATAGGATTGTTGTAACTTTAAAAACTATCGCATACAAGAAGGGCGGTAAAATTCTGACTCGCTGGACATACACAGAGCGTGCCAGAATTTAACCATGAGAAAACTTTTTTTTTTTGAGGTGGGGAGGATGGTTCCAGGACCTAAAGTTTTCCAATGAATTAGGAATTCTGTCATCTAGGGAATCGAACTCCAGGCTGAGGATGGGTAAAATAAAAGGAATACGCTGAACCAGGGCCCAATCATATCTTTGCTGGGGCCCTAGGCCAGGCACATATTTAAGGCTCCTTGTCCTCACGAAAATTTGGAAATGCCCTCAGTAGCGAGCTGAGCCCATTTCGAAGGGATATTGCAAAATTGGTCCCATCATAAGTTGGATAGGTAAATACAGTGTTACCTCTTGAAAGGGATGCAAGTAAGGGACGATTCCTCTGATCTGTAGCATATGTATATATCAACATATGTACCCCTCCGGAAAAGAGACACCTCTATTTAAGGGACAAAATTTCTTGTCCCGTGGGTGTCCCTTATTGGGAGGTAACACTATAATAACAAATGCACAGTGCTACTGCGTTGCAATTTTTTTCGTGGGGGAGGGAAAGATTCAGTAAAGGTAAAAATTTAGATATAAAAAAAAATGAAATGACATTTTGGCTTTTTTTGAGGGGCCCTTAAAATTGCGGGGCCCAAAGCCCGGCAAAGCCCTTTGCATGCCTTTGCGTTGATCAGGTCCTGCGCTGAATACCATGGGGAGTCGATCCGGAATGTTTCGCGTAGTAGAACGGGCGCTAAGACCGCAGTGCCCATGTGAAAACAAATGAAGCATTTAAAAAGTGAATAACGGTAGTTCAGTAATGTTTAAATGAGTTGAGAAAACAACAGACGAGTAAATATGAAATGTATTTCGCCGCCACGGCTATTCTTCTCGTCTAAGTAGTCCTCTACAGATGTGCTATTTATCGTAATTATATATGTAGTATAGGGCTTCTTTTAAACCCTCAAACACTCGGGATGTAAATCAGCAAAACGGCTTTATTATTAATACCGAGTGTTGCCGTTCGTTGAGGAAATTGGATTGGATTTTGAAATATTCATTAGAAGTAAGCTCTGTTGTTGTTTGCATGCACAAACACTCATTTCAGAAACATGCAGGGAGTAAATAATGAAATGCTTCAGGGAGGCTTTTTTAATTTTGGAAATTTTCGCTTCGCAGCCGACAGATGGCGCTAACGTTTGCTCTTACATTTTTGAACGCGTCGGGGAACTGGAAAAGAGAAAAATCGTTCAACAAATGAACGTTTTCCGTAATCTTTTTTCTACCTTCTTGAATGCCACAGGCAATTTTGGAAATCCCGTCTCATAATTATTTCATTTAATTTCGATAAACGTTTGACTAAGTTTCCCTTACAAAACTTCTGCGAAAATATTGCAACTACAAGTAATTACATTCTAGGAATTAATGTGTTCTATATGTATAAACTAACTAAAGTAGAATTAGAGAAAATTTCCCAAAATTTAGTGAATGAGGATATTTGTCGTCAAGAAATAGAAGTAATCTTTGGTTGGGAAAATATATTGCCTTCTTATTATTCTGTTGGAAGAATGACGTTGCCACATTCCCCCCCTTAAATTTTGACTTCAAAAGGTAACGTACTAAAACGGCCATTTCTGTGGATAAGAACTTTCATATTTAAGCAGCTAATCGCATTACCTGTTATGAATTCTACATTCATGCACATAAATATCCTTTCTTCGGGTATCGCGAACGACTTCCATTTCCCGAAACGGCGTCGGGCGAAATATACACGTCTAATGCCAATAGTTCGGTTACTGTGGCTGTTTAGAATAACAATAACGTAGGATCTGCAGTTTCTATAAAGAGAGTTTGGGAATTCCCCATTCCTTAATCCACATTTAACAATATATTTTACGTCTAATACGCTATCCTCCCGGGATCTCTAACAGGATTTGTATGCAAACGAACCCTTTTATGGAGATCGATGATCGAACCGCGGCAGAGCAGACGGAGATGGACCATGAAGAAGTGATTTGACGCTTATTGGAATACACCGGGAAAACAGAACTTCCCAATTTTAGCATAACCGCGTATTTACCACTAAGATAACACTATCTCTTAGAAAACGAGCGTTCTTGATATGGCGTGTCGTAGCCATTTAATGTCCTATTGCACGCGTTCCCCAAGGCATTTCTCATACAGACAGTGGCAGTTCTAGGCTAATGGGGGTCATGGCTCCCCAAATATAACTGGATTTTATTATAGTACCTAGGCGGCGCCCGTGCATATGGAAAGGAATTTGTGCCCCAATTTTTTTTGTTTAGGATCGCTACTGGATATAGGAGCATGCATATACGTAGGTGAGTCAAAAAGTTCTGGGAAAAATCTATAAAGACACTTATGTAAAAAATAAATTCAAATCACTGAAAAAACTTATAAAGTTTATAAAGTAAACATTTGGCAACAACGTAGCAAATTGTTTACGCAATAAATAAAGACAAATAATGGCGACTGTAATATTGAGCAAAGATCTACTGTAAAATTTCTAACCACAGAAGGCGTAAAACCTAAAGGAATTTTGTCAAGATTACAAGTGCAGAATGGTTATGAATGCATGAGTGAATCTGTACTTTATTTATAGCACGATAAATTTAAATCGGGATATGTAAATGTATGCGACGCCAAAGGAATAACATACATTGATTTTTTGGAAGAAAAACGCACAATAAATTCAGAATACTACTCTAGCTTGCTTAAAGGTTCAATACGTGAAGCTGTACGTCGTAAAAAACCAGTAAAGCTGAAACATGGTGTCGTTTTCCAATGACAATACTCGTCCTCACACAGCTAAACATACTGTAGAAACATTAAGAAAACTTTGTTGGGAACTGTTAGCACATCCTGACTTAGCTACATATGACTTATCTGTTTATGCACCTTAAAGATACTCTATGTGGATATAGATTCTCTATGAATTTGGGCATGGAAAATTTTGCCCAAAATGGGTGTCGGGGACAACCACAAATCCTCTTTCATCAAAGGTTTGATAACCTTGCAAAAAAGTTAGAATACGTGTATTGAAAAGGATCGTGATTATATAGAAAGAAAAAGGTAAGTTTATGCTCCTTATAATTTGTTGTTTATTAAGTCTTTCCTAGAACTTATTGGTTCACCTTCGTACATACAAATACATGGACGGACGGACAGACATACAGACAGATGCAGAAATCACCCAAAAATAGAAAAAGAACAAAGGGCAGTTTTCCATTTTGAGAATAGTTTAGAATAAAAGGAGGGCAGCCAAAAGCGGGGTGTGGTATACGAGGCATTCGTCTAAGGTTGAAAGCATGAAGAGGCGTCAAATGAGGTAATGAAGGAGTGATTTATGGGGGTCAAAGCAGACGTTTATGAGATTGATACTATATATCTCATATATAAGATATTATATACTTGAGGCGAAAGTGTTACAACTCAAAAAATCCCAATTTTCAGGAAACGCAAAAAACCGTTTCTGGCTGAATTGAGGGATTTTTAAATCATCTAATAACTTCAATCCTAAGATCAGTTTCTGGAAACATCAGATGAGGCAAAATTTGCTTCATTTCTCGGCCCAAAACCCTTATTATCACGTCGTTTTGAGTTATAACGGTTTATGAGATCCGTTCAAGGTTTGCGTGATGTACTATTTTGAATTATAACAGTTTCGTTGGTCGGTTTTTGATATTTACTGATGCCGAGCAAGAACTAAAAACGGGAAGTACTATTTTGAAAAGAAGAAAGCCAGACGTCATGCTTTCCATTTAAATACCAGTGTTCAATAGACTTTTATTTTTTGCTAAAATTAAAATTTATTTCAATAAAATTGAATTTGATTTATTATATACCAAGAAGAGATAATACTTCAATATAAGTTAATATTGTTTAATGTTTATGTTTCAATTTATGAGTTTGTTTTTCAACATATTTATTGTCAGTAAAAATGTGTAGCAATTTTTATGCTCCTATCACTGATTGGGGGATAGAAAGGGGCGGCAAAAGGTGCCTTGGGGTCCTAATCCGGTTCACAGCTTCTTCAATGATTGACCAGTTATGATCCTGTTATTGTGTTACAACCGGAGAGAAATGACACTGTGGGAGAGTTTAATTATTACGTAAGCACCTTTGGGGTGGGGTTGTTGCTGTTGTGCTTATTTTCCTATGTTAGCCAATGTTAATTTTTGCTTACCAAGGTGGGAGTGGGGAGAGGGGTATAAAATGGCCAAAATATTGCTTACGTAATAATCGAACGCTGGAGGGCACGACTGGGAAACGTCTGGCTAGGTTCAGTACTCACTGCAGAATCTCCATAATAATAATAATAATAATATTATTATTATTATTATTATTATTATTATTATAAGCTCAGTTCACAGTGACGGTGGGTTCAGTAGTCAACGAGGGATCATCTGCATCTGCAGGTTTCACAAGCAATGCTGTAAGGGCAAGCTTGACAAACATGGCGCCAGGACTCAGGAGCGTGCTTACGGCTTTAGCGGCCCTGGTCAAAACAGATTTTAGCGGCCCTCAAAAATGCTTTAACGTAACATAACGATTAAAAACGAAACTGACCGGAGTTTAGCATTACAAAATGAAGTTCATCACTGGTTTAAACGCCAAAGGTAAAGAGAAGATAATGAAGTTAAATAGACATTTCTAAACAAAGTTAGCTTGGGATATATCAATCACTTGGTTTTTCTTGTTTAACTTCGATGTTATGGATAAATGAAAGTGTTGTATTTAGTCCTACTGCCACATTATAAACACAAAGGAAAACCAGTACAATGTAATTATAAATTTCTGCTTCTCAGAACTTCGTGGTAAGTTCTTTTTTTGTGGGCAACCGAGGGTCTCTGTAGTGGTTATAAGGTCACCACAATAAACATAACCTGCATAGTCTACTGATGCCAGTGCATTTAACCAACAACGTGTATATTTATTTCGACCACGATTTAAAAGTTTCTTGTGCGTTATGGGAAATATAACGTTACACACACAAAAGGTCAATTGATTAAATACTCTGGGAAAGTACATAAGGACCTCTAAAAACTTATTTCTTGATGCTGGCACTGCATTTTAGCGGCCTGAGCGGCGCGCCAGTTCGCACTTCCTAAGTACAGGGGTCGGCGGAAGGTACGGACGAAACCCGGGGCGATACTTCACGAGGGGGCACCGTAGTCAATAAGCCGATTGTGCATAAAGTAAAACAGATCGTTTACTTATTAAAAATTTGGAAAGGGGGCGCCAATATACGGTTCCGCCCGGTATCATATTTACTGTCGCGCCGGCTCTGCCTAAGCACGTCCCTGCAGGACTGTCAGTAGGAAAGTACGTCATCGTACTCTTTCTAGAAAGAAACCTGAGGCCGTAGAAATGATTTGGAAGGCGTTAATACCTTATTCTCAAAATAACTTCTCTTTACTAACTGTCAATATTCTACACTAGTACTCCTAAAAAGTTTTTACATTGATGACTCCATTTTCTTTGAACATTCAGCTAAAGAGGAGCAATTCAAGTTGTAACCAAATCCTTTCCTTTGACCATTCATCGAAAGTGTGACAACTCGAAATAGTACATACTTTTCTGCCTCGTCCGATATCGTAAACAGTTACAACAGAAAATATAACGCTTTGTAAAAAGAGAATCTAACGGTCCCTCGTTCAAGGTCAACGAACAACTCAAAATGGAACTCTTTCCATGAGACGCGGATTGCGGCGATGAAACATCAACACCGTTACATATACAAACTAACGGAAATCAGAATATCTTTTAGCTTAACTTTTTACACAGCAGAATGCAGCACTGTTTTGCACATCTAGTTGTAACATTAACCCATTTTCACCGAATTTTGAGTTGTAACACTTTCGTTGCAAGGGTGCAATATATATACAGTATATATACGTATCAGTGACGTAGCGTGATTTTAGAGAGCACGTAATCTCCCAAAAATAATTGCTCGTTAAATTCAGATTCCAAAAAATTTGCTCATTAAATCCGGGTTACATAAATACTTGTTGACTAAAAGCGGTTAAACTGTATTGCGTTTAATTATTATACCAAACAAAATCCATATTTTCCTCGCTGTATCCAGAAACTCGCTAAATGCGGGCTCGTTATGAGTCAGTCCTACTGCATCTTACACCCCCCTCCCACCATATTTCCTCTCTGGATCGATCGCTGCTTGATAGGTGATAAATCGTTTTTTAAAAATTTTAAACATTGCATTTTTAAAGTTAATGATAAGTTGATTATACAAGAAACAGTATTTTGTTGAAATGATTGATTATTCACCATCCCCTTTCCACCCTCTAGTAAAAAATCACAATATGTATACATATTATTATTATTATTATTATTGGGTAGGGGACGCATATATTTTAAATTTAGAAGGCAAAGGCATGTGAGAGTTTTGGTACCGGAATTTATCGATGAGTTACAGTGTTAAACTTTAATTGTTATGTATGAGTTAAATCTATCCAGGAATCACTTCAGTTTTCTATTAGTAAGTAAAACGCAATCCATCTCAGTTACATATTAAAAATTCGTTTACAATTGTTTCGAAGAATATATCCCTTCTCTTCAGTTCAAATACGTAAGAGGAAGAACATTCCCTTGAAACAATTGTAAAAACGAAATATAAAATGTGGGTGATTGTGTTTTACTACTAATACAACACACTGTTTTGTCCAACCGTTCTATTTCAGCTGTCTCTAATAATAGAAAATGGGAGAGGAACTGTTATATATATAGTGAATATCGTATCTTTGCCTAGGAAAAGTGTATATTTGTAATGAAAAGTGCATATTTACAAATAATTTTTAAAGTTTTCTTTTTAATTAGAATTACCTTTTTTGTTTTTTGTTTTCTTGATGTCATTCCCATTTACGAACAGAGGCGGATTTATGATTTTGCCTTCGGTAGACTGATATTTTGCTGCCTGTAGGAAAAGACATACAGGGTGTTCCAAAAACACACTATCAAAAGTATATAGCCGTGATCCTTGTGCAAAATGGACCATAATGGCCCTGTACATGGGGCGGTCGGAAATGAATATCCACAGAGTTATGACTATTAATTAATGATTTATTATTATATATTAATATGAAATTATTAATACATGAATACTGTATTTTGATTAAAATGTTTGAAAGAATTAAGGAAAACAAGCATGGATTTATTAGTGAATATAATAAAAGAAAGAAATATTTGCCAATAAGGCACGAAGCAGAGAATATAATTTTAGTCCTAACCTCTGGAATATATTGCTACTGAGGATATAAAAAATTAAAAGGTATTAATAAATTTAAAAATAAATTAAGAGTTTATATAAATTAAGAAATCAAACAAATTAAATCTCATCATTGGTCTCGTAACAAATTCAATTTATAATGTACTAACGACCTGGTGGATTATGGTAAACTAATATCAAATAGATTAATTTTTGTATTTAACTTGGTGCTATTAACATGATTGTCTTTGATTAATCTATTCGAAACTTTTCGTCGAAAAATTTCAGCCATAGGCTTCAGCTCACCTAGCCCATTGGTAAATACGCCCCTATTTACGAACTCTTGAATTCACAAACTTTTGGGGATCCATATGGGTTCGTAAAAAGCACTATATAATTTTTTTTAATAAAAAATATTATGAAAACATTTCTTTTTTCATGAATTCACGATCCTCAGAAACTTTCATAGTCAACAGATGCAATGTTTGCTTAACTGACTTTCATTGGAATATAAAATCTCGTTTTGCCTGAAAAAATTTCTACATATTATTGTTTTCAATTATTTCTATTATACGCAAGTTTAGAAGTACATGGAATTACTAAAATCCACTAAATTAGGAAAGACAATTCTACAATTGCAAATATGTGTCTTCGGTCCTACACTGATAATAATTGTACATATATATCCAACATGATAATGTTTCACATAAATAATAATTATAGCAAAGTCGAAAATCGATGCTCTGGTACTTTAAGTAAATAAAAATTAATGTTTACTTTAAATTCCCAACAAGATGGTTCATCATTTTTCTAATAAGGTCGTTCCACCAAATAAGGCCATGCTCAGGTTTGAATCGCTGATAAACGATGGTTATGGGACCGATCGTTTTCTATTTAAACACACTTCTAAAGTGATTCATGAAGAATAGAATAATATAAAGTTTTGGGGGAAATTTTATTCTTTTATTAAAAGAATTGCGATCTTTTAACCGTAAGCAAATTAGCTTTATTAATAACAGGAGTTCCAAATAAGGCTAACTTACAAATAATATTTTTTATTAAAGAACTGCAAGGAAAACATTAGAATGCTATTGAAAAATAGCTTTATTTCAAGCTTAGTAACTTAAAATAGAAGTTGCAAATAAATCGGACCTTAATAATCGTCACATTCTGGACGCTCAAAATGCAAAACTTTGGCTGGTTTCGTGATACCAACGCAAAGTTCGTGAACGTACCTGTGACAAGTTTGACACAAAATCATGTCTTTGATTTTGTCCTCCTTGCAAATAAAACAGTACCAGCTTTCTTTACAAACTTTTTGTGTCTAGGTCCCGGTTTGCTCAGATCAACTTTCCGTTGAGATTTTAATTTTGGCTTCTTTGGAAGCTTCTGTTGCTTCATTTTCTCTGACTTTCTGTTTTCAAATAGTGATCTAACAATTTTTGTACCTTTGTAATTTGAGGCCTTCTTCCTATTGGTAGCTCGAGGTTTTTAATCTTAGGTGAGCGTAGCAGTTCTGTGAAAGAGTTTGAAGAAGCTGCCTGAGTAGGTGTTGAGGGAGCAGGAGTGTCAGATAAATTGGTATTAAAATCATCAGTGGATGGCAAATTTAAGCCCTCAAAAAAAAAAAGCTATCCGATAAGCCATCAGATAAGCCTACTGCACGTCTCTTCTTCTCTCTGCTGCCAGTGGAGATAGACGCTTTGTTTTTGGGTGCAGAACTTTCAGGAAACACATCTTCACTTTCAGTTATTTCACTGGGAGCAAAAGCTTCTGGAAGAATGGCATTGGGGTCATATGGATAAATTCCTATTCTACGAAAGCCTGAAATGATGTTTGATGGTGTTACTGCTCGCGACCAGACTTTTCCAGAAAGTAAACCGAAAGTTACCTTTGTGATTTTACGGTTAGGATGTGTTTCCCAGAATCTCAGGACTCCCTTATCCCAAAAGGATTCAAATGGCTTGAAAACAGATATGTCCATTGGCTGTAGCCAATGTGTGGTGTTGCTAGGGAGACAGCACAGCGTTATGTTGTTCCTCTCAGCGACATCCACAAGGTTAGCATCTAATTGAGAAGATGCGCCATCAAAAATTAACAAAGTCTTACTAGGAGTCTTGAACTTTGAAAAATTTTCAATCCATTTAATGAAATCAGTAGTCGTCATGGAAGCTTGGAAGCTTTTGCAGTCATACATATTTCTAATCGTGCAAGCAAATGTGTGTACCAGTCTTGGTTAAGGAGTTGACCCTTAAAAATGATCATGAGAGGAAGTGAATGTCCAATAGCATTAGCACAAGACACGATTGAAACATTTTAGCGTGCTCTGGAGCCACAATGTTCACAGTATTACTCCTTTTTTTAGCTAAAACGACCTGTTGATATTGGATAGTTAATCTGCATCCCTTTTCATCAATATTGTAAATTGATTGTGGCTTGTTCATTAATTGTAACTCGTTCAATACCTCATGGAGATTGTTGAAATGGCCACTCACGATGAACTTGCTGAGTTTTATGGCTCGTGCAGGGTTTAGAGGTTGAGCTTTTAGCACAGAAATGTCCGGTTGACGTCTGAGGAACAAACGCAACCACTTCCTACCTGCTAAACATGTTTTCAAATATAAAGGGTGTTCAATGTTATTTAAGACACAATAATTAAAAGCCGTGTGTCGTAACAGTTTTGGTGTAATAGGCATACCGACTTTAGCTAATTTTATGATCCAGGAACAAAACTCACTTTCTTGTGATTCATTTCAGTAAGTTGAGCGACCCATTTTCTTCAACATAGAACTAGTTATTAAGTGGTTCCCTAAAGTACGCCTTGGAATTCCACACGCATTTACAGCTCCGTTAACACTCATGCCATCCAAAACCGCTTGTATAGCAATCCGCAAGCTCTCTTGTGTCCATAGACCTCTCTTTTTTGTCGCCATTTTTAGAATCTGAGAATACACAATAAAGAGAACAAAAATAAGTCCAAAATATTAATGCAAGCAATTTCATAAAACAAGTGGTCCTAATAAGGCCAACCCTTGGCCTTATATGGCTACACGATTTCTTTTCATTTTTTACCAATAAAAATCGTAATTCAAGTACTGTTTTAAAACAACTTTCCGATATTGAAAGTAGCTTAAATACCCCCTTTGCAAATATATAAAACATATTGTATTTGCATAAATAGATACAGAGTTATGAATAAAAATCCACTTACCACGTACTAGTATTACGAAAATCAGACTTGATGCTACTACTATCGTCCTCTCTTCTCCGCTGTTTACTGAGAACTAAATAGTTTTGGATATATTATAATACTCAAGAGAGCATGCCGGCTAAAAGAATACTGCCCTCTAGCGGATTTATTGGTCAGTTCTTTTGGCACCGTCCGTTGGCCTTGTTGGTCCCTATGGCCTTATTTGGGGGAACCACCTTATAAGGTAGTGTCATACAAAATATAATGGCTGGTAAAACGCAAGTTTCTATACTAATAGTATTATTTGACCAAGATTTATTCAAATTTATTTCATTTTATATAACAACATTGGTGTATTTTATGTCTTGTGTAATCAGAATCAAATTGCCTATGCCATGAAGTTATTTAATTTTATAAAATATATATATTGTTTAAATTATTGAACAATGTGATCTCCTAAACTAATCTTCAAAACTTCTTTAGCGAGTGAAAATTTTAGAAATGTATTTTTTTTGCGACTTCGAGAAATCTATTAACCCTAACCCCAACTAGCTTTTACAATGCCACACCCTCTCAACAGCGAGGATAACGGCTTCGAATTTCAGCGCGCTGCATGAAAAAATTAAATGCATACACAACATCGCTGTCGTCAGGAAGTCTAGGATGGATTTACCATGATGCATGCTTCTTGCTGTGCCATCGCAGGAAATTAGAGAATAATTTGGCGGTTACCATCCAGTGGCTATTGCTCTCACAAACGCCTTGTAAAAAGGTCAGTTTCTCTGTTTCAGATGGAAACTGTTTTCGAATATTTGTTTCTTATGTATACCAAACCCTTTATATTTTTCTAAATTCTAAAACACTAAATTTTTTGTAAAAAAAACTGTTCCTTCGAAAAAAGGAAAAAAAAAAGTTGGTCCAACGGAGATTACCTAAAGCTTCTGGAATATACGCCACTGATATACAGGGTGTACAGAATCGACGCCGGCGCAGCATGACCACTGTAGTCTTTGAGCCGTAAAACCAAAAAACAAACAAACAAACAGAATCGACCGTTCAATCTCCTCACAGCTGTATTCCTTGCAAAATTCTACGCAAAAAGTTGGAGAGCGAAAATTCTCAAAAATGCATAATTGAAAAGCTATGGACGATCAAAGACCATCCAATTGCTGTCGATGTAGCTTTCGTAAACGCCTCACATTGTTAGTTTAAAATCAGTTATAAAACGCTTTCATCTAAAAAGGTGTGGTTAAATAATCTAACCAATTTATTCGATAGTTGACTTCAAAAGTAAAACGTATGTTCGAATTTTTTACTTCAGCCAATAGTAAATTATTTAGGTCATTTTGTTTGATAACCCTTAATTCTCATAAAATTTATGCCAAAAGAATTTAATGTATAAGTAAAATTTTTATTGTACTATTTTATTATATTACTTATAAATTTTATTGTTTTATTTTGTTTTATTATTTCTATTTTATTATATCGTATTAATTTATTACTAATTTATTATTAATATAGCATTTATAACATATCAATTATCAATATTCCACATCGAAGTTCAAATATGTATGTACATTAGCATGGAAATTTACTGTACCACACAGGGGAAGTGTGAGACAGTGATAGCGATGGACGGTTTTACCATTTCCGAATGCAAAATGTGTTTCACATTTTTTTTCAGTACAGCTTTAGGATTAATTACGTCGAAATATAATTCAACAAAATAAATTTGTTTGACAAATATTAGGTTGCTACTGAATTAAAAACAACGTGATAAATACTTTTGAGCATCAGCGTTCACCAAAACCCAGGTACATGACATAATATTTATTTTCGTTTAACATTACCAGTACAGAGGCCAGTTGAAGGTGCGGGCGACAGCCCGGTGCGCTATTTAGCGAGGAGAACGCCGAAAGTAAATTAACATTTATTGGTTTTTCCTAGTATTGCTCTTATTATTGAAAGGAAGGTCACATAAACAACTTAGAATGATATGAAGAATTAATACACATTTAATGGTATATTACACTTCTTTTATATGTTAATGATAAACGAAAATTATACCATGACAGGTACTTAAGATTATTTATGATCACAGTGTGGACGACGTTTTCTCTGCCACATGGATAAACATACTAATTTTGCTAACAATTCCTATGACAATTTTCATTAGAGAATAATCTTTTAAGAAATTTGAACTAATAAAAATATTTACGTTTCACTACGATAGAAGAAAGGCTAAATTCTCTTGCCATTTCATCGACGGAGCAGAACATGATTAAAAGGAATATTTTGCCACTAATGTAAGAAAAATTTCCCTTTAAAACATATATTATAAACATATGGGAGCCCTGCGGTGGTTCAGTGTTTTAACGCGTTTTTCTAGTGCGCCATTAACTTATGTTCGACCCCCAACGGTGCAAAGAACGCTTACTCAGAGATCTCATAAAGATCGCACTGCTCACTGTAGTCCGGGGTTTGGTTCCCTAGGCCTTAAGAGGTTCGGATTCCTTGTAGGTCCAGAGGTTCGGATTCCTCGGAAAACAGTAGGTCCCGGCGCAGCATGACCACTGTAGTCTTTGAGCCGTAAAACCACAAAACAAACAAACAAAAAACACGGGAAATTTCAATTATTACGTAAGCAGTATTTGGGGCATTTCAACCCCCCTAATAAGCAAAAATGAACATTAGCTAACATAGGTAAATAAAATCAACGGCAATCCCTCAAAGGTGCTTACGTAATACTCGAACGAGTATTGCGAGATGGTGCTGTTATATGGGGAATGTGGTCGTAATGCAAGAGAAAGTGCACAATAATATGCCGTCCGTTTTCCTTCGGGACTCCATCCGACTGCAATGACCATCACTAATGTGGTTCGACGGCTGAAAGAGACGGGTAGCCTTACACCTCGTCCCCGTTCAGGTCGCCACGCATGTGTAAGTCAGAGTGTGCAACCAGAGGACGTTTTAGCTTATGTTCTGATCCACCCACGGTGCAGTTCAAGAGAAGTTGGTATGATGTGTGGCCTAACAGGCTGCCGTGTGCGGCAAATCTTGCAGCAAGTGGGAGCTCACCCCTACTATGGAATACTGCTGCAGTCACTAGTTCCAGGGGATGCTGAGCGACGTTTTAATTGGTGAAACTTCGTTACGAACACCTTAGATATGCAGCCGAATTTTTTAGTGTACGTCCTTTGGACGGAAGAGTCAAAATTCACCCGCAACGGGGTGTTAAATAGACACAACGGACATTATTGGGCTCTCGAAAATCCTTTATGGAGACGACCAGTCCGACATCAGGTGCAGTAGTCTGTTAATGTGTGGTGCAGTAGTCTGTTAATGTGTGGTGCGGTATTTTGAACAACAGACTCATTGGACCTGTGCTCTACGAGAGCATGTTAACGGGACGTCGATATTTGCATCTGCTACAGAGCGTACTATCGGATATTTTGCATGATGTTCCATTGAGTGAGCGGAGAACCATGTGGTTCCAACATGACGGCGCTCCTCCTCACCATCCAACAGAAGTACAATTATTATTATCCCAAACCTTCCGCCAACAGGTCATTGGCTAGGGTGGTAGTGTGAGCTGACCTGCACGGTCACCGGACCTTACCCCATTGGCGTTCTTCCTTTGGGGATATCTCAAAAGACACGTCTATCACAC
>QLNU02015360.1:143856322-143868321 GCA_006491805.2 Dysdera silvatica
GTAGCGTAGCAATTCAAAACTCATGGGGTTCTCAAGTGGCTACGTGGGGCTCAAGTGGCTACGTGGGGCTCAAGTGGCTACGGGGGCTCAAGTGACTTTTAAAGGAGATTACGTGATGCGACCTTAAAGACATAACGTATCCAATGGGGGAGGATTGAGCCCTTCCCTTTCATGCGCCACTGCAGACGTGCATTAAAGAATGACAAAACCACACGTCTGCTTCCCCGAAGTCGTCAGTGAGAACTTAAAAAAAAGACATCATTTCTGGAAGCTAGTCCATCGATACAAAACTTGGAAACAGTTTCTACATATTTTTTAATAGTTATCTTCTTTTTTCTTCGAAAATAGGGAGATTTTCGAAGCTTTAATAGCGGCCATTAGCAGCCCTTACAGAGAGTGTTAAACATTCATTTTTCGAATTCGCTATTTTTAATTATTAATTATATCTATCATCAACCCACTGTAGGATGAAGGACTCTCTGTTATCACACATACAAGTCATACAGTGAAAGAAATGCAGAGAAAGCGGCCTTAAACTCACCATAAGCTGGACCTACAGTTTAATAAAGAATCCGAACTTCGATCCCCCATAGCCAAAGTTCTGCGCTAAGCGGGGCTTTGTGTCACACATTCTTGGCAGAAGACGGCTGTGGGACAATTTTATATACAGGGTGTCCATAAAATCTCTTTAGAATTTCAAAAATTTATTACAAAGGCAATTGGTGAGATATTTTCAGCAGATTTGTTTTATGTACTCAGTGGTTATCAAAGTTTTTATCACATTGCATTTTCATGTACCCTGTTGATGAATAAGATACTGTTAAATGAATCCCTTACAAAATGGCTACTCCTCAAGAGAAGGCACCGTGTGTATCATGGTTTATTGCAACCAAATCAGATCTACAGACTCAGCAAAACTTCACCACCACCACGTGCATCAATTCGTGCATGGCACAAAACATTTATGGAGACAGGGACAGTGTTGGATAAAGGGAGGAATGGACGACTAAGAAGAACATCTGAGAAAAACATAGATTGTGTAAGAAAAGTCTTCGATCCTTCTCCCAGAATGTCTATGCGTACTGCTGCCAGACAGTTAGAGGTACACGTCCAACAGTGCACAAAGTCCTGTACAAAAAATTGCTTGTACGCTTATAAACTGCACTTACCATAGGCACTCGATCCAACTGATGAACTAAGAAGAAAAGAGCGTGCAGATAACATGCTGGAACGAATTTCTGAGGATGAAATATTCCTCACCTGAGTTTGTTTTAGTGATGAGGCAAGCTTTCACGTTGCAGAGAAACTACAGACACATAATGTGAGAATCTGGAGATCAGAAAATCCCCATGTGGCTATGGAACTTTAACGAGATAGTCCAAAGGTGAATGTGTGGTGTGGGATGATGTGCAGTCAAATCATTGGTCCATTCTTCTTCCATGAGACATCAATTATTGCAAATGTTTACCTTGATCTTTGGACTGAATACGTGGCACCACAACTACATGACCTTCAACAAACCACCATTTCCAGCAAGATGGTGTACCACCACATTGGGGACTGCATGTTGGTGGGTTCCTAAATGAAGCATTTCCAGATCTGTGGATTGGAAAGGGTGGCACCAATTCCCTGGTAACTTCGTTCACCAGATATCACCCTCCGCCCCTCCCGACTTCATTCTACGGGGTTATGTTAAATATATTGTATATCGAACAAAGGAACGGGACATAACTAATTTAAAGCAGATGATCACTGATGCCATTGCCACCACTGATGAGATGCGACAGCAAACGTGACAAGAAATCGAGTACCGTGTTGATGTGCTTCGTACAACTAATGGTGACAATATAGAGGTGTATTAAATGGGGTAAAAAAAAAACAAATTAAATATAGGGTGTTTATAATTAAAGTTCCACTTTGAAATGGCCATAAAATGAAAACTACTGGACCAAATGTTACCAAACTTGGTAATAGCTTACAAGTGGTCATGGGATTTTATTTTCCGCAAAAAAAAAAAAAATAAATAAAATAAAAAAAATATAATAAAATGAAAAAAATAAAAGTTCAAAAATGATCACCAGCGGGAATGGCACTGTAATCAATATTGTTAAACGAAATAAAAAAAATGAAGACATTGGTTTAAAACGTTTTTAATCGTTTCTAAAACGAAACTCTTTGTGGGGTTATGCAAATTGTTTATGGTGATAACATAAACAATTTGGCGGAATTGAAAGATGCGATACACCGACATGTCCGCAACATTCCTCCTGATATGCTAAGAGCTGCTGTTGAGAACGCAGTAATGCGATTTAACTTGCTTTCAGAAAATGGTGGACGCCACATTCAACATGCTTTGTAACACGTTTTAGAAACGATTAAAAACGTTTTAAAACGATGTCTTCATGTCTTATTTCGTTTAACAATATTGCATACAGTGCCATTTCCGCTGGTGGTGATTTTTAAACTTTTATTTTTATTTATTTATTTATTTTATTTATTTATTTATTTACAAAAAATAAAATCCCATGACCTCCTGTAAGCTATTACCAAGTTTGATAACATTTGGTCCAGTAGTTTTCATTTTATGGCCATTTCAAAGTGGAACTTTAATTATAAAGACCCTGTATATACGTCTCATTTTGTTATAATTTATATATATATATATATATATATATGTGTGTGTGTGTGAACTTAAAAGAGGACATTTGTTTTACTATAGAGGAACGGAAACTGGAAGAACAAGTGGTGTTGGCTTCTTAATCAACAAAAGAATTAAAGACTGTCTTCTGGAAGTTGAAAGTACATCAGATCGAGCAGCGAGGCTTGTTGTTCAACTAACCCAGCGATACCAACTTCAAATAGTACAGGTATATGCACCAACATCAAGCCATACCGACGAAGAGGTTGAAGAATTTTATGAAGAAATCAAAGAGTTACACACCAAAGGGAAACAACATATCAAGCTCATCATGGGGGATTTCAATGCAAGAATTGGACAACAGGAACAAGGAGAGACATCGGTTGGTAAATACGGATATGGGGAAAGGAATGAACGTGGCGATCAACTCATCGAATTTGCAGAAGCTGAAAATCTTAGCATCATGAATTCATTTTTTAAGAAGAAACCGCAAAGAAAATGGACATGGAAACACCCAAATGGGGGAACTAGTGAAATTGACTATATCCTGGCAAACAAGAAATCAATTATTGAAGATTGCAGTGTACTGAACAGATTTAATACTGGAAGTGATCATCGAATGGTGAGATGTAAAGTGCACTTAAATACTAAATTAGAACGACAGAAGCTCATTAGGAAACAAGTAAGTAAGAGGGTGGATCTAATGAAACTGAAAGTAAATACCGAGGCATTCAAGTTGGAATTAAAAAATCGCTTTTCTGCACTGGAAGGACTTATTGATGAAAGTGATATCTCAGAAGCAAATGAAAACATTGTTAAGACAATAGTTGAAACTGCTGGGGAAATTGGTGGTGTAACCTGTAAAAAGCACAATAGCAAATTATCTGAGAAGACGAAACAGCTCATGAAAAGGCGAAGAGATATGAAGGTGGACAATCAAAATACCAGTTCCAGGATTGAGTACATAGAACTTTGTAAAACTCTGCGCAAAAGCATGAAAGAAGACATAAGAAAATTCAACTGTGAGCTAGTAAGGAAAGCCATTGAAAATAACAAGAGCCTTAGGGTTGTTAAAGGAAGTTTATCTGTTGGGAAGAAACACATCATTGCATTAAAAGGAGAGGATGGCACCGTAACAAGAAATAGGGAAGAAATACTTAGAAGAGTTGAAGAATTCTACAAAAAACTATATGAAAGTAACAGTGGATTAAACGAAGACTCTGAGATAGTCGAAGGAACAGCTCCTAAAATCTTAAAAGAAGAAGTTTCATTTGCAATAAAAAATATGAAGAAAGGAAGAGCCCCTGGTGATGATGGTATTACATTAGATATCCTAAAAGAAGCTGGAGAATATGTAGAAGACATACTTGCAAAATTCTTTACCAAATGTCTTAACAGCGGTAACATACCAAACCAATGGGATTCTGCAACAGTAATTCTTTTGCATAAAAAAGGTGATAAAGAGGATTTGAAAAATTACCGACCAATTAGCTTGTTACCTGCTATTTATAAAATCTTCACAAAAGTGCTAACACATCGCCTGCAGAAAAAATTAGATGCAGCTCAACCAAGAGAACAAGCTGGATTTCGAAGTGGATTCAGTACAGTGGACCATATTCAAGTATTAAGAGAATTAATTGAAAGAACACATGAATATGAACTTCCATTGTGTGTTGCATTTATTGACTATGAGAAGGCCTTTGACTCTATTAAAACATCAGCAGTCATCAACTCTTTAAGATCAACAGACATTGAGGATGTGTACATTGACATGGTGAAACGTGTGTATAAAAATGCAAGTGCAAAATTTCGGTTACATAAAGATACCAAAACTATCAAACTTGGCAAAGGGGTGAGGCAGGGAGATACCATTTCTCCAAAACTTTTTACTTCAGCTTTACAGATGATTTTTCAGCTGATAAATTGGAATAACAAGGGAATAAAAATAAATGGTGAATATTTAAATCATTTGCGGTTTGCTGATGACATTGTTATTTTTTCAACGAACCCATTAGAACTCCAAGACATGGTACAGGAGCTCTCAACTAGAAGTAAAGAAGTTGGACTCAAGATGAACCTACAAAAAACTAAGATCATGTTCAATAATTTCGTAGAGGAAACAAAAATACAAGTTGACAACATTGAGCTAGAAATTGCTGATTCATATATTTACCTTGGCCAGCTGATTTCAATGGATGGCAACATTATGAAAGAACTCAACAGACGTATTAAACTTGGCTGGAGTGCATTTGGAAGAAACAGTTTTATCCTGAAGGGGAAATTGCCTTTGTGTCTAAAAAGAAAGGTCTTCAACCAGTGTGTATTGCCAGTCCTCTCTTATGGATCAGAGACATGGAGTCTAACAGTTGGAGCAATACGAAAGTTACAGACAACGCAAAGGAGCATGGAGAGGTGCATGCTTGGAATAACTAGGAGAGATCGAAAAAGAAACACTTGGGTGAGAGAGCAAACTAGAGTAGAGGACATCATTGTTAAAGTAAAAGGGCTGAAATGGCGATGGGCTGGGCATATTGCAAGAAGAACTGATCAACGATGGACAACAGAAATTCTGAACTGGATTCCAAGAGACCACCGAAGACCTAGAAAACGTCCTCAAACTAGATGGGTGGATGAAATAAGAAAACAGGTTGGGGTGACGTGGAAACGAATGGCCCAGGATAGACTTGTGTGGAAAGCATTTGGAGAGACCTTCATCCAGCAGTGGATAGATAATGGTTGAATATGATGATGATATATATATATATATATAAGTTTAAATAATAATAATATATAGCCAATTTTCTACCAAAATTATATGAACTTCTGGAAAGACACCAATCATATTATATATGGCATCAATATTTAAAAGTAGAATACTGTGTTTAAGAAGAAGCAGAAAACGATAAAATATCTTTTAATTAGACAAAACAGATTTTGTGACTAAAGAATTAGATTTACGGAAATATGACGTGAGCTTAAATTTAAATTTTTACCAAACTAAATATCAGACATTTCTGAGGACACGTCTAGTATTTTAAATTATATCTCTGTAGTGATTAATATTTAAATTAAAATTTTATAACATATATTTTAGTGTGTATATATATATACAGGGTGTTCATCAACTTTCGGATAATAAGTACACAGCGGTATTCCTGGGACAATTTTGAGACATAAAAGTGGTCTGCATTTAGGTGACAGGTCAAGACATTTCATGATAATCGCAAAAATGTCTTAAAGCGATGTCGGTAATTCCTCTTGCAAAGAAGTTTGACTCGTAGCCCTGTTCAGAGTACCTTTAATAATATAGGAACCAATCAGTTTATCACCTATGATTCCACACCAAACGTTAACCGACCAAAAGAAGTTGATTCTCAACTTCACGCTATCAATGTGAGTTTTTCACACTCGGTTAGTGCATATTGTGACGATTAACCTGACCGTGATTTGTGAAAATTGAGTTGTCAGAGAAAAGTAATCAACGAAAGAAATCTGGGTCCACGAGTATTTGATCGCATGCCCATTCACAAAACACGACTCTATTACGAAAGTCTTCGTCATTAAGTTCCTGATGCATGGACATGTTATAGGGGTGATGACATTTATGATATTTAATATCCTCCAAACACTATTACCAGAAATTCCTGATTGGTAAAATATTTCTCGCGTACTCACATGGGGATTTTAAACAACCGTCGATAGCACCGCAATTTGATTATTCTCTCCAGTTGCGGTTACTCTACGAGTCTTTTTTTTATCTGTACACTTCCTTCGGTACGAAATTGTTTGACAACTTGAACAAAAGAAAAACGCGATAGTACTCTGTCAAGAAAACGCTGAGCATTAACATTAGCCGCATCATCAATGCTCCTCCTGCGTTCACTATAAGCAAGGAGTATTTCAGTACATCCATATTTATAAATGTCTCAATTAATGTGGCTGTTTTATTAAGACAAGTAATATTACCACCATGCGATGTTCTCCGTTGAATCGCTTTCGTGAGAATGATTTAAACAAATGGCTTACAAATTTTCAGTTAAGAACAGACCGCGGAGAATACCTAATTCTACAGCATTCAAGTAGCCGCATGTAAATCATTCGACAACAAATACGTTATTCCCGTGTAAAACTTAGAATGTGGCCCCACTCAAAAGAAGGGTGTTGTAGGAGCTTAATTTTAACCCAATTGAATAGGTCTCTTTGAAACATTCATTAAGTTTTTTTTTTTTTAGTTTTTGATCAGATGTGCAATCCTGAAAATAATTGCAAATTCTAATATTTTACGATTACAGCGCCATCTGTCACAAAGCAAAAAAATAATTCTAATAAAAGTTATATTAAAATGCAAGCCCCCATTTTTTACTGCAGATTCGGATTACCCAGGAAAAAATAAATATTTTAAATGGATTTTCCCATTTAAAATTTCAATGTTAGTCCAACGACATTCACAGTGGGGGAGGGGGAAAGGTCCATTTTGTCATCATTAGATTGCCTTTTCGAGACGAACAAATTTGATTTTTACTTTTTTTTTATCCTGTGCGTAGTTTTCGAGATATTTCGGTTTGTCAAGTTAAGTAGGACACCCTGTATATAGAGGCAGGGCCTCCAAGAGGGGGGGGCATTTGACCCGGGGCTCGCTTTATCGGAAGGCCTCAAATTTTGTATTTAAAAAAAATGTTCCCCAATATAACTCTTGCATTGGGGATTTTTATGACCCTTCCAGTGTCAGTGGCTTCAGGTAAAAGAACATTTCATGTACTCAAACGAGTTAAAAATTTTCCCCGCTAAATGATGAGTAAAAATAGATTGAACGGACTGGCTATGCTCAACATAAATTATGATGTACTACGAAATCTCAACTTTTCTTCAATTATCAATGCATTTGTAGAAAAAAAAGCTAGACTTGTATATGGCTGAAATTTGTCTTTAGTAATTTTTTCTCAATTTTGGCTCAAAGGGCAGGCCCATGGAAAGGGGGGGGACAAATGCCCAGGAACTCCTGTGTCACAAGGGGCCCAGCGCAAAACTTTTTAGTTTTTCCATTTTTAAAATCATTATTATAATAAATGAATTTAAACGCAACACGAAAAATTATCCTGGGGGAAAAATGCACAGGGTTTATGGAGTGGGGAGGGTCTAAACTATATGCTAAATCATTGTAAAAGCGTTATATATCTTGTTCTAGTACGTGAGCAACCATATATATACCAAAACTTCGTTCAGTGTGACAAGTTCTCATGACGACAGACGAATATAGAGATTGTCTTCTGTCCAAAAAATGCCTTTACGTGAAATAACCATGGCTTTCCAGATAAAAATATCTAAGAATAGTGTACACAGACGTATTAAAGAAAATGAATAGTACATGGTTCACAAAAATATGGCTCACAAACCTCCACTCACACAACCTTACCAAGAAAAGTGGTTGCAGTGGGCTTATAGGCACATGTCGAGTGGCGACAAATGGCTCAGCGTGATGTCCAGTGACGGGAAAAAAGTGGAACCTAGATGGTCCTGATGGATATACAAGCTATTGGCATTATTTGAAGAAAGAGCCTAGAACATTTTTCAGCAGACAAGAAAGTGGTACATCTCTGATGGTATGAGGGGTATTTCATATAATGGTCAAGCTTCTATAGCATTTTTACACGGGCGATAGAGCTCGGCGAAGTATAGTGAAACCCTACAGTTTCATTTAATGCCATTCGGTGAAATTTTAAGGGGTTCGTACTGGGTGTTTCAACAGGATAATGCCTTCATACATATTTCTTATGCCACTGAAGATTACCTAAGCAGAAAAAATATTTCCATTCTGGGCTGGTCACCAATCAGTCCGGACTTTCACTAAATCGATAATGTGTAGGGCATTCTAACTCGACAAGTTTATGTCAATGGACAACAATATTCATCCATACCTGATCTGCAGACTGGAATAGAACTTGTATGTTACAATTTAGATCCTATAATGCTACAGAGTTTAGAACTTTCCATGGAAAATCGTGTATGCGAAGTTCTACGAAACAATGGAAAATCTACAATGTTCTGAGAAGCAAATGCTCATTTCAGTTTCAGAAGTTCTGTTTATTCTATATATTTTTGGGACACCCTCTTTTTTCATTTTTCCCCGTAACTATGAAATATATATGAAATTTGCAATGTCATTTTCTGTTTTAGTTAAATGCTAGTCGCATTTGTTTTGTAATAAATGTTTGGGAATTCGTAGCCATATTTCGTTTTTAATTAGAAAAATGCATTTTAATTGTGTCTATAAACTTTCGAGACGGACTGTGTATACATATAAAATAAAAGTAATAAGTTGTAAAAATTGTAGGCAATATTAGATTTAACAAAGTCAAAATAGTTTATATGGCGCTATAAGCAGCCTATATAAAACGATTTTATTATAATATAATAATAATGACAAGTTTAACGTAACATAAATCCATTTAATCTAGCACTCTCAATGTCTCGAAGAAATATCCAAAAAAAATCAATCCAAAAAACACAGTCTGTAAAATCAAAGCTACCAATCAAGAGCAGCAACCCTTAGTCTTAACTCAAATACTGAAAACAATGGCCCAAAACTAGTAAAGATAATTATACAAATCCTATTCTCAAGAACCTATGAATATGGGCTACATTAAAAAAACAAAATAGTGCATAATCCAGAAAAAAATAACCACGCCATACAAAGCCAACTATAAGTCATGAAAGCTGGGATATATTAAAAATAATATTAAAATAGGTATATTTTTCTCACACTGTTAAAATTATATACTTATTATGTCGATTAAAAATATTATATATATATATATATATATATATAACCAGGGCATATATTCCGAGATATCTGGGCTATCTACGAAGCTCAAACGCCAAAGACTAAAGATAAAAAGAAAAAAAATCAGTCTAAAATTCAGTATAATTATTTAATAAAATACTGGTTTGATTTTTTTCCGCAATTTTAATTAATTTCGAAAATTATTTAAAAAATATTAATTAATCGGAAAAATTGATGTAAAATTTTGCATGAAACTTCTCATTTCAACGAAAAAAACGACTTTCTAAGGGCCCAAGTAAGGCCCATTCATCTCGCATTGCTTGCAAGGAGCTTCGGTTGAAGTCACTGCGGTTTCTACGACAACGACTGCCTATAATAGGGCTGTATGACTTAGCCCAGACTTAAGACTTACTCCCAGCAACATAGCTAGTGAAAAAACAGTTTTCCCTTATGGTATAATCCTGCTGTATTTGACTATTTTTGGTACCGGATAGCTATTCTTTTGGACTATTTTATTCTTTTCTTATTTTCTTAATGGATTTTTGTTCAGCTAACTTTGATAGTTGATGAATTTACATCTTTATATAGGTTTAGCAGTACGGTTTACTTACCTATAGAGGAAAAACATGTTTTTTCAAAAGCCTTTGGCTTATTTCAACTAGAAGTTAGCCAGTTTACAGCAAATTGTACATATGACAACAACACAGCAACGTTATTGCTTACATTTCGGTATTTATGGGCTAGAAATCTGTGTCTCAGCTGTTTATAAATAACTTACCACAAATATAAATTTCAGAATATAAAGGTAATGCTAATTTCATTTTTCTTTATCTTTATAAAAACATACTTGGAAGCTGGAGGGCAAAAAAATAGTAATATATCTTTACAGGCTATTTTAAACATCTGACTAAACATGATCGAGGGTCATTGGCAGATATACTATACTCTGAGTACGGAGGGGGCCTTGAGGTGGGGCGAGGACTTGATTTTCTGTTTTTCCCCCCTAATGGAGGTAATGTTACTACAATTTATTTATTGCTGTAAGCTGAATCTTCAATGTATCATTTATATATGTAGTGCATACATTTTATTTATTTCGAATGTAAGACATTAATTATTTTTCACAATTAACCCCTTTGTGAGTCAAATAGTACTGGGGAAAATCAAATATAGGCAGAAGGTATTATAATCGAGGATTCTTTATAAACAAGGAGAGAGTAGCCAAAAGTCCACTTTTGTGATTTTTTTAAACAGTTTTTAAATAATACGATAAAATGTGCAAGATAACGTAAAGCGGGTAAAACACTTTTATTAAAAACATAAGCCAGGTTTTCTGCTGTTCAATGGGACAGCCATCATCAGATGCAGAATATGAATAATATTGATTACAAATATTTAAAATAAAATAAACAATCGTGATCTTGATGGTTTTAAAATCAATATGTTGTTGTTGGTTGATGAAGATTGAACAGCCAAAAGGCTGCCTCATGATTTTAATAAAAGTATTTCACCCGCTTTACGTTGTTTTGCACATTTTATCGTATTATTTCATCAAGCAGTCGTATTCTTTCTTTACTTCTCAGTTTTTTAAACTTTAATTTAATAATTATTATAAAAAGGGTTAAAATTACGAGATTTTCACAACATGTGTATAAATTACTACGATAATAATTTGTTGTAGAAATTGCTACAAATAATATAAATTACTATAATACTAATTATTAAAAGACTTTTTAATTATCAGAAAGGTCTTTTTTAGTAACACAAGCAAATATAAAAATATTTTATCGTCATTATTAAATAAATCAAGCTATACACAATTTTTAATTTAGATTTGATAATATAGCAATGAAAGCATTTTTAGTTGTGTTTAATTCCCCCAAGTGAGGTTTTATTTTGTTGATGCTGTTTAATATCATATAATTTAAGAAATTAATCCCTAGATAAAAAGGAGATGGAAAACAAGGTCCTATCAAGCACTCTCCCTCGAAATAGCTTTTTTCCTAATTGCATTGTAACTTTTTTTGCTATTTCCAACATGGGAATATAACATACCCACTTCCTCAAAAAATGCCCTTGGTCAAAAAATGTTCTGTGAAATTTAATGTGACAACAATTTTAATATGGTTATCGTATGGTGCCTACAGAACTGCTGTTAGGCGCTTCCTGATGGAATCATTGGATTGTTCACCATGGCATACAGAGCCGGAATAACTTCAATATACTGTTAGATGCCCATGTTTGGTCCTCGTTTCAGTGTAATGAGTAAGAGATATCATGCTCAGTTCTTGATGAGAAATGCTGTTGGCAACATGGATTTCCCTTTGATGTTATGTATATGATACAATAGTGTTCTATTTATTAATTGTATTTGTATGGTATCTATTTTGATGTTCTTATTCATATATTTTAAAGCGTTTTAACTTTGCTGCTGATATTTTGTTTTATTACTGTGGATGAAATCTCTGTTAATTGTGCAATCGTGTTGGAGTGTAGATTTTAATTTGCTTATTTTATGGTGAGTTGTCTTTGTTCTTATATTGTTTTTTATTTTTGATATTGTCCTCTTGATTCTCAATT
>QLNU02015360.1:143868421-143880069 GCA_006491805.2 Dysdera silvatica
GAGTTCTGATGGGTTTCTTGAAAAAATAACTATGTCATCAGCAAAGCGCAGATGATTTAAATATTCACCATTTATTTTTATTCCTTTTTCATTCCAGTTTATCAGCTGAAAAAATCATCTATAAAGCTGAAGTAAAAAATTTTGGAGAAATGGCATCTCCCTGCCTCACACACCTTTACCAATTTTGATAGCTTCCGGTATCTTTATGTAACCGAAATTTTTACTTGCATTTTATACACGCATTTCACCATGTCAATGTACTGTACACTTCCTCGATGTCTGTTGATCTTAAAGAGTTGATGACTGCTGATGTTTTAATAGAGTCAAAGGCCTTCTCATAGTCAATAAATGCCACACACAATGGAAGTTCATATTCATGTGTTCTTTCAATTAATTCTCTTAATACTTGAATATGGTCCACTGTACTGAATCCACTTCGAAATCCAGCTTGTTCTCTTGGTTGAGCTGCATCTAATTTTTTCTGCAGGCGATGTGTTAGCACTTTTGTGAAGATTTTATAAATAGCAGGTAACAAGCTAATTGGTCGGTAATTTTTTAAATCCTCTTTATCACCTTTTTTATGCAAAAGAATTACTGTTGCAGAATCCCATTGGTTTGGTATGTTACCACTGTTGAGGCATTTGGTAAAGAATTTTGCAAGTATGTCTTCTACATGTTCTCCAGCTTCTTTTAAGATATCTAATGTAATGCCATCATCGCCAGGGGCTCTTCCTTTCTTCATACTTTTTATTGCAAATGAAACTTCTTCTTTTAAGATTTTAGGAGCTGTTCCTTCGACTATTTCAATGTCTTCGTTTAATTCACTGTTACTTTCGTATAGATTTTTGTAGAATTCTTCAACTCTTCTAAGTATTTCTTCCCTATTTCTTGTTACAGTGCCATCCTCTCCTTTTAATGCAATGATGTGTTTCTTCCCAATAGACAAACTCCCTTTAACAACCCTAAGGCTCTTGTTGCTTTCAATGGCCTTCCTTACTAACTCACAATTGAATTTTCTTATATCTTCTTTCATGTTTTTGCGCAAAGTTTTGCAAAGTTCTACATACTCGATCTTGCAACTGGTATTTTGATTGTCCACCTTCATAAGTCTTCGCCTTTTCATGAGTTGTTTCGTCTTCTCAGATAATTTGCTATTCTGCTTTTTACATATTACACCACCAATTTCCCCAGCAGTTTCAATTATTGTCTTAACAATGTTTTCATTTGCTTCTGAGATGTCAACTTCTTCAATAAGTCCTTCCAGTGCAGAAAAGCGATTTTTTAATTCCAACTTGAATGCCTCAGTATTTTCTTTTAATTTCTTTAAATCCACCCTCTTACATACTTGTTTCCTAATGAGCTTCTGCCTTTCTAGTTTAGTATTTAAGTGCATTTTACATCTCACCAATCGATGATCACTTCCAGTATTAAATCTGTTCAGTATGCTGCAATCTTCAATAATTGATTTCTTGTTTGCCAGTATATAGTCAATTTCGCTGGTTCCTCCATTGGGGTGTTTCCATGTCCATTTTCTTTGCGGTTTCTTCTTAAAAAATGAATTCATGATGCTAAGATTTTCAGCTTCGGCAAATTCTATGAGTTGATCGCCACGTTCATTCCTTTCCCCGTATCCGTATTTACCAACCGATGTCTCTCCTTGTTCCTGTTGTCCAATTCTTGCATTAAAATCTCCCATGATGAGCTTGATGTGTTGTTTCCCCTTGGTATGTAGCTGTTTGATTTCTTCATAGAATTCCTCAACCTCCTCGTCGGTATGGCTTGATGTTGGTGCATATGCCTGTACTATCTGAAGTTGGTATCGCTGGGTTAGTTGAACAACGAGCCTCGCTGCTCGATCTGACGTGCTTTCGACTTCAAGAAGGTAGTCTTTAATTCTTTTGTTGATTAAGAAGCCAACACCACTTGTTCTTCCAGTTTCCGTTCCTCTATAATAAAACAAATGTCCACTTTTAAGTTCCACCAACTCTTCACCTTTTCTTCTAACTTCACTGAGTCCTACAATGTCCCATTTGATCTTGTCAAGTTCTTCTTCCAATTCTTGAAGTTTTGCTTCAGAAGCAAGGGATCGTCCATTATACGTTGCCAAGGTCAATAACAAACGGCAGCCTGGGCCATTCCAGTGATTCTTAGCACCCCCTGCTTTCATGCCACGCTGACCGCTGCCTTGATCAGGAGCACTCCAGCACCTGGAGACTAGGGGCCATGGTTTTTGGTGTATTAGCATATTGGAGGAATTAGCCATCATTTCACCACGCTGGCTAGACGGGTTGGTGAATTAGCCCTCCCCTTCCGCCTTTCTATCCGTGCAGCAAATATTAATTTGCCTCATAAATAGAAAGCCCAGCCTGCACCACTTGAAGGCGGGGTAGGACACTAGGTTACTGGCCTGGCCGGTTCCACACATCGTCACATACGTTCAGCGTGTGGGTCTCCTTCCAGTTAGATACCAGCAACCCTTTTGCAGGCCATATATATATATATATATATATATATATATATATATATCTTATATTTTATATATCTTAAGCTTCAGGTAAATAAAATATTGGTAAAGAATATTATGAAGTGAAAAATAAGCAAATATTTAACTAAAGAGAATGGCAAACGCACAACTTCTGTAATCGTAATTTAACAGCAAATCGAATCTATATATTGCATATGTTATGAAAAAAAATAATAAGATATTAATTTTTATAAAATTTTAAAATACAGTGCAGAAGCCGATTTTGTAAACGAAGTTATTCCCAAAGACAGGAGGGAATTAAATTAACGAATTCTAACACTATCAGGAAATGTAAACTTGTTTGGACAAGAAAATAATTTTTCAATTTATTTAAGTAGGAAAAAGGTTATAAACTGTTAATCGCTGAGCTTTATAAAGACTGCCACTTACTTTAAGATCGAACTAAAAGTGAATTGTTCGCCATTCACGAGCTTGGGTTTAGACTAAACTCCTTTATGACAAGGACCGGCGCAAGGATTTCGTGCATCTAGCTGAAATTGAAAATTTGCAGGCAAAACCAAAAATGCAATGTGCCTTTCTTTAAAGATTTTAATGTACCCTTCTTTAAAGATTGCAATGTATTCTCCTTTAAAGATTTTAATATTTACAGTACACATTTTCCGAAATATAATAGGCTGATTGATTGTTTGTTTGGCTTTTTTATGGCGCAAGAGCATCTGGGCTATACTGCGCCATATAATTTGCTGAACTTCATTCTTTACTTATCTACTTAAAAAATACTCAAATACTATAATAAAACATTTAATACAAAAGATACATAATTTACTACCCTCGTGTTGTAATACTATTGACGACTTTGTAATGCAGTTGACTCTCGATTTTACGTACTCGTACGAACCCCAGAAAAAGTTGGTAAAATCGAATGTTTGTAAATGGAAATTAACAGCAGTTCTATGGGATTCTTTTTGGGACCAATTTACACATTTTATAAACTATTGTAATTTCAAGCAAAAGTTCACAAAAATATATCATTCGTAAATTGGAGTTCCGTAACAACGTGAGTTTATTGCAATAGAAGCAGTTGAAATCAATTATTGATACAATGCAAAACACTCGATTATCTGCATTGATTTCAAGTTTAGTCCAGATTAGAGAAATATCCAGAATGCGTATGTAGTACTTTTAGCATTTTTGTCACGTGCATTGCCACGGCATGACCATACACTCAGAGTAAGTCAATACCAAGATATGAAGTTTATGAAATGTTGGCGAGATATTGATGCTCCATTTCATTATTCTATCCTTCGTCACAAGACACTATTTGAGTTCAGAATTATTTTTTTTTTTAAAAAAGGTATATAGGTATATAAAGGAAAAAAGTCGTCTTTTAAAATTGTACTGCATCTCTCAAAAATGTTCTCTACAGAAGAAATCTACATTAGAGTTTACAATCAATAAAATGTACATAAATAAATAAAATGCATAAAATAAATAAAAATATATAAATAAATAAAAATATATAAAATAAAATGAAAATATATAAAATAAATAAAAATATATAAATAAATAAAAAATATATATAAAATAAATGAAAATATATAAAAATAAAAATATATAAAATAAGAAAATATATAAAATAAATGAAAATATATAAAATAAATAAAAAATATATAAAATAAAATGAAGGACATATAAAACAAATAAAAGTATACTAAAACAAATAAAATTAATAAGATGCACATAAATAAATATGCACATTCTAAAACAACATGCATTTTAGCACTTTTTGGATTATAGGAAAAATTTATTGTTTTTATTTACAAAATATGATTTTATGTTCAAATTTAAGAACTTTAATTAAAAGAAAAACTATTTACTTGAAACAATTATTTAGAAGTTATAGTATATTTACTAAACATTTATTATGAATAAAATATTATTTAAAGTAAAATATTCATTTCGAAATTAAAATTATTTAGGTAATTTTTTTTAAAAAAATAATTAGTACATTACAAACTTAAATAATAATACTCATAACGATACATTAAAACTAAAAAACTTTAATAATATTATACAAAAATGAAGAGGAATTTGTTTTTTAAGCTGTTGGATATACGAGGAAATTTTCTGCAAATATTTCATGAATATATCGATAAATTAACCAATATATCGGAAACTGACATCGATGTAAATATATAGATTTATCTGTAAATATCTTGATATGCACATACAAAATCAATATGTGTTGATATTTTTAAGCATAGCTTTCGAATATTGAGAGAAATAAATCTTTGGTATGTTTGTGGGCTAAAGGACTTAAGTAAAAATTTTCAAAATTCATGTTTTGAACTGCCACTATGGAGGCTGAGGCGCTGAGTTCAATAAAAATATTGATTTCATTCACTATCGATTCCTTGTACTGAATATTACACCCATTTGTCCAAACACAAAGAATATAATAAACCCGTAAATTGCCTTGTCAATTTCATAACTCTTTCTTTTCCGATTTCTTTCCAGTGAAAAGTTTGTCAACAGCAACGAGTTCCACGAATATTTCAGAAAACCGTAAACTTATCATCTATAAAATAATAAAATCTGTAATTTTACATGGCGCTAAAATTAGGATATTGACTACTAGAGGCGAAGAATTTTTGAGAATTTGAGAAAAAAACCTATCGGAAAAAATGAGGAAGAGTTAATGATAACGATGAATATATAATAAGGTAAAACTATGAAATATGCAGCTTGTATTATAATATAGAACTTCTGGCAGAAATAAAAAAAAAATAAAGATTCTAGTGGATGACTAAGATTTCTAAATAAGAGCGAAACAGACCATAATAGTTTAAAGAATCATGGGAAGCATCCTAAAAGAAAAGAGGAAGGTGGGTTGCCCCAGAAAAAGGTGGATGGATGAAGTTGAAGAAGATCAAAAAAGAGAAGGAGTAAGAGAGCAAAGGAGGGAAAGCTTTTAAATATATATATATATATAGAGAGAGAGAGAGAGAGAGAGAGAGTGTGCGACGATTGTTGAAGAGACCCATGTCCTTCAAGAGCTGTAATTAGTAAAAGAAGTTTGGGACCGAATCCAATTGCAATAATCAAAAGAGTTTATAATCATACCCAACAATTGGTGCCATTTGAAGGAAAAAAAGGGTTTAATAAAAACAATTTTGAAGTTAGTTTTTTCAATCAATATTAGCACTTCCGTTTTCCTTTTAAAAAAAAATGGTTCTGATAACCAACGTTCTGCCAAAATAGTCAAAATAAATTGTGAAAGTGTATTTCATGTAAATTTATTTAGAACTAGGCATACAATAAAATATTGCTTATCATAACTATACTCAGCTGCAAGAAAGCGGTCATTATTACAAAGATAATATCTGCATTTTAAAGGTATGTAATCGATTTACTTATTTAAATATAACGTTAATAAAAAATGGTTGTCGCGTTGTTTTTTTAATTTAAACTTTTTTTTCCAATTTCAGTTGGTATTTACTAGGGCGTGCGATTACCATAACCGAATCTAAGCACCTTAACCTTTGGTTTCGGTAACTTGTGCATTGCTATATTCAAAATTAAATTACTATTACATTTAATTCAATCAGTCATATTTAAATCTAAGAATCATAATCATTGTCGTCTTAACGAGTAGTTGTTCAAATAGGCCGGAGATCGGGGCCCTGACCCAAACTGGGGCCTCAAATTGGCAATGAGTTTGGGCGTTTATTATAATATGTATTTTCTTATTGCAAAAATTTGGAAATTGAAAAGTCCGTGTAGAAAGGGCCCCAACAATGATTGAGCGCTAGAGGGTCCCTGAATTAATTAAGATGGCCCTGGTCAGGATAGAAATCATGGAAATGTCCCATACGAAATAGAAGCAAAGGTTTCAACGATTGGATCCTTGGTTTAGCAGTATCTAGTATAATTTTTCATAACTTTTAAAGTTTATGTTTCCTATATGGGGTCTTTATCCTATCTGCAATCTGATTTTTGAAAAATATCTGTGAATGCATTTTATGTAGTTTAAATAAAATTCTTCCTTTACTAAACATAATTTTCAACACAGAAATTAAAAATAAAAAATTAAAATCATTAACCAATGACTATATAATTTACCTCTTTAATAGGTGGTGTTGGAACATATTACACAAAATAAATAGCTGACGTCCTTGTTTCAATTCTTTACTTATTTACTTTCAAACATTCGTAAATAATTTTGATATCAAACGAATTTCTACTAGCACCACATTATTTTCTATCTTTTGATCTAGAAATGGCAAACAAAAAATAATGGTATTTTTTAAATGAGCAACTTTTGCTCCTAATATATGATATTTATGGATAGCGTAACTAGCTCCTCAGTATGAGAAGAATGCTTGCATATACCAAGGATTTAGTGTTAAAGGGAACCAATTCCACTGGATCAAAATTTTATCGAAATGAATTTAGACTTGACATATTTTCCTCATTTCTATAAACTATTTTTAACGAGTACAGTTATCTAATGAGAGATGGAGGGAAGTATGGACGCATTTGACTGATTACTGCAAAGAATAATACAAAATTTAAAAAAAAAATTGAATGAAAATGGGGTGGGGGGGGGGAATGGACTCTTTTCACTTTAATCCTAAATTCTCTCTATAGAATATATATATATATATATATGCCAAGATCAGGGGTGTAGTCGAGGTCTAGCGCAGCCTATCGGCGCTAGGGTACTTCTTTTGGAGACCTAGCGGCACTAGGACAAAATTTTAGGAAATCATACATTTTACGTAAAAAATTCTGTTCAAGTTGTAAATAAACTATATGTGGATTCTACAATTCTGTAAAGAAAATTGTGTTTTAGAGCAATGACCCTAAAATTTTGAATAAATCAACTAAGAATCGTGGGAATTTAAAGGAAATTACAGCTTGGAACACGTGTCATAAACTGCATTCCAAAAATAAAAAAAGTCACAATGCGTTGTTTGATACAACGAAGGCGACAAGGCGAACTTTTGGCTATCTTGTTCAATTTTTTTCTTTATTTTATTAGCTCACTTCAGAGGTGCATTTCAGATTTAGTTCCAATTGGGCACATGCGTTTGTATCACATCATTATTGTTTTAAGCTTATATGTCCCGGAGTCATATGTTGTAGGCAGTGTGGGATCCAGAGGGGCATGGGGGGTCTTGCAATGTCAGCTCAACAACATATACATAATGATAATTTCTGTCCTAGTAATGGGTTATTGACTAGTTGGGGGTTCCCTGATTTCACTCCCAGTGCATCCACCCCTGATTTTGAAGAGCGCTAGGCTACTTTATTTTTAGGACTACACCACTGGTCAAGATAGAACACTTAATATAACCTACCTTATGCATCTCTCTTACCACTTATCGAAGCTTTTCACTTATTGAACCTTGTTTACTTATTGTGTCACTTATTAAATTTTACCATTCAATATAACTAGGGCCTGGATGTTGATGACATTCGCATTTTCGCATTTTTTGGCTTTTTTTTTATTTTTAGGGCATTTTAGGCGATATTTCCTTGTTTTAGGCCATTTTTTGCCAATTTTTTCATAAAAATTAAATTTTCGTAAGAATTGCAAATAAGCTGTAATAACTAAAACTATGATTTCTAGACGAAAAAAAGATTCAACAGATTGTCAATCAGCTACGTATAATAATCATAGCCTTTTTAACTTTTCCTTTAGCGCTATTCCCAACTTTTATTTCAACGCTGTAGTCACACTTCCCAACTGTTACCTTATATTAAGTATTTTTATTGAATTTCGAGGTACTTGAAAAAGTTAATCGTTCAACCTTCTGTCAGCTACTTGAGAAATATTTTACTCTTTTATGGCCAAACGGAGTGGAACATGACAAGGTTTTATCTTTTTTAACGTTTGCTAGTGGACTAAACATAGTAAAAGCTGGGAAAACAAATGTTTTTATCCAAAGCTAGTGCATGTCACTTGCCTTGATCACACCTTACATTAGGGTTGCTGAGGAAATTCAGGCAAATTATCTGGACGTCGATAAAGATAGACTTGTTTCTAATGCTAAACATTTTTTCTTGAAATTTCTTTATCGTACAGAAGTCTTTAAAACACAAGCTCCTAGTTTAACTTTGCCAACAAATTCTTTGATAAGGTATTAAGGAACGTGGTTGATGCTCAATGAATGTATATTTGTTACAGCGGAAATTTTGATGCTGTAAAGGCGACAGTAAATGAGTTTCATTCAGAAGACGCAGCATTTATTCAAATTGCGCGATGTCTGTTCTCTCAGGAAAAAATAGAAGGAAATTTGGCATACATAAGATCAAACTTCAGCATTTTACCTTATATTATTAAGGGTTCAGAAGCACAGAATGGAACTCGTTGACCCAATTGTTACATCGATAAAGAAAGCGAAGTAGTAAAATAGGCCAAGAGGAAGACTGGACACCCCATTGTTGAACAACCAAACTACATTTAAAAAAAAAAAAAAAAAGGTTTCAGACTTTGAAAAAAATTTTGTAGTATCTTAACTGAAGAGGCATAAATATTGGGAATTGATGAAGAAATTTCCATAAAAATGAAAGTGTTTTCTACAAATATGCCCCAATAACATAGAAATATATGTAATTTTTTTCTGTGAGTCGTTGTACCAATATATGTAAGCTTTGAGAAGAGCTTTTCAAGGCATAAGAATTTGCTTTCAGAAAATATAGTTTTAACAATGTTAAACATACGCATAATTATTCAGTTCAATTTTGATGCTCGTGCAAGTGATTAGATTACACATCATTAAAATTCATTTACAACAGGTATTTACTTCCTTTTTTCTTTTCTTTTGACATATCATGGAGAAAGAATGAAAATTCTAGTCTATAAATTGTCTAAAGTTGAAATTATTTAATTTATAACGTGGAAAAATATTATGCAAATTGTTTTGATGGGACTTTTTTTTATTTTAATGCCATTTTTTCGAATTTTTTCATCTTTTAGGGGTATTTTTTCGAATTTTTAGGTAATTTTTCCATCTTTCTAAGGGCATTTTTTTCGAATTTTTAGGTAATTTTTCCATCTTTTAAAAGGCATGTTATCATCTTTTTAAGGGCATTTTTTTAGGAAATTTTAGGTCATCAAGATCCAGGCCCTAATTATAACGTATATTGACAGAGAGACTCTTTTACCACTTATTAAACTTTATTGCTCTTTTACTTATGCTTTTGTCTTCAATGTTGTAGTTAACTTTACCTCCTTATTATAAACTTATGGCAAATCACTTATTGTAGATCATTTATTACACACTATTTGTTTTGCACTAGTCTTTTTTATTCAGGGACGCTTTTAGTTACTTAAGAATGTTTTTTCTTTCCGGGGCTGTGACTCAAATCAGACACCTGCCTTTACAGCAGTGGCCATATCTCAGGATTATGTACAATGTGTAATTTAAAACATGCATTTTCCTATCTAAGCAACAAATAACAAATTCTAAAATATGCATTTTGAAAGAAAAATGAACTACTGTTGTCATTGTTGATGAATTAGTGGGGTAAGTGGTATTTCCGGTCGTGTGAGTTTCTGGGTTTGATCCTCAAAAAATTGGTGAGTGTTTCGTTGCCTTCTTGTCGTGGAGGTTGAATAGCCTCACCTTACTGAATCCAACTTTGACTCGTGGATAAAGAATGACTGCTTAAGCATGTTTTGTATTGGTGGTTATGGCGAGTTGTTTCTCATATTCCGGATGATCCTATGAGTAAGTTCGAGACATTAAAATTTAAAGCAGATACCCATGCAATAAATAATGTGGAGCGTTTATATTATAGTACTGAGTACGTTTAAAGACTTCCTTTCTCTGTGCTGCCTTCCATATCATGGAATCTATTATAACCTCATGAACACCACTGCTGTCGTCATTTAGATTATGTTGAAATAGTTTGCTTAGTTGGTGAGGTTAGTATTCATGTTGAGTTTTTCTTTATCCATTTAGAGTCGTGGATCTTAATTTGGGTTGTAAGCAATTTTTGATGAGGCTTGTCACGTGGTTCATCTAACTTGTGGCAGGAATCGTTGCTATGAACAACGTATGACAGAGCTCTACGTCATACGACACTATGTAGGTAGAGGGAAATTTTGGACAACGAGTTGAAATGTTGCACTGTTATGCTGAAAGACCGGATTTCAACTCCACCAGAGTACCTGTGGAATGAATTGGAAAGGTTTACGAATTCGAACAAAACCCTCCCACAAAGCAGATGCTTTGCATGGGGAATGGAATAGTTTGTTCTCATTTACACATGACAAGGCTGAGCTTCCCCCGCGCCCAGGGCAAGAAGAATCCAGTACGGTGTGTATATAACAAGAAGCAGAGGACCAGCGAAAATGCTCTATATCAGGTCGCTAAATGCGTTTGGAATTCAAAATCACAAATTTTCAAAATAAAGTCTTTGTTGGTGATGTAAGTGCATGCAACATGCATACAATAATATTTAGCTTTGGATAACTGTTGCAGCTTCCCACATAATTTTGTATATATCAGTTTTCAGTGGCAACACTTCTTGCATCTTTTTATATTACTTATTGGTTCGTAACGAAATGTTACTGTTTTCTGTTTAGTTTTGTTTATAGCAGTTTTCAGTGGCAACAGTTCTTAAATTGTTTCTTTTTATGTTGTTTTACTGGTTGCTAAGCTCGTTGTGAACGCGCAGGTTGCTATGAAAGGATCGCTTTTCTTTTTTAGTTGGTATATGGATACTAGTGAGCTAGGACGCTCCAGCTAAGCGAGCTATTGTGCTCCATTTAAGTTAGTATGTAAGCGAGCAGTGGTGCTCCAATTCTGTACGTAGACACGAGCGAAATATTGGGCTCCAATTCGAGTGTAGAATTGATGTTCATGTTATTAGATAAATTAAATATTAATAATTTGACGACGATACCGCACATTTTAAATTACTTGAAAAGGCAACAAATTAACACAGTTTAATAAAGTTAAATCGTTTACAGCTGTTTCAATAGCCCTGGGCTATTTTCGTCAGAACGGTCGACGATATATACACAATATGTAATGACAAAGACGTGTTACAAACGGCGGTTACAGATTACAGGTATAATGAAATAAACAGTAAAAATAAATCAAGCATATGGATTATGGGAAACGTCTCTGGTAATGGATCTTAAGTT
>QLNU02015360.1:143892114-143908629 GCA_006491805.2 Dysdera silvatica
TAACTAGAAGTCACACGGGGTGAGATCAGATGAACAAGGAAGTCAAGCTGTTGGAAAACAACGGGTGAAAGTTTGCCGTAACACCTATTGAATGCCACGATGAATATGGGGAGGTGCACCGTCCTGCATAAAAATAGTGTCCTGGACACGGTGACGTTGCTGCAGTTCCGCAATCCCGAACGTTGTCAGTATGTCATGATATCATTGTCCAGTGAGGAAACAGGTTTCAAACTTTGTTAAGAGTCACCTCTTCAAAAAAACGGGGGGGCCCAATGATGAACGTTGAAGTGAAACCGCATCATACCGCCACTTTTGCGGGGTGCGAGGGCACTTGAAAGATTGCGCGAGGGTTTGCTGTTGCCCAAATTCAGCAGTTGTGCGTATTCACTTTTCCATTCAGTTAATAGTGCGCCTCATCCGTCCACAGAATGTTTCATGGCCAAGCGGCATCGACTGCCATTCGTGTAAGGAACTGCAGTGCAAATATTTGCTGAACGTCACCGTTCCCGTCGCACAACTAGTGAATACTATGGATTTTCTAAGGATGATAACCTATGATTCACTTCGTATCACTTGCCAAACTATGGAATATGACATATCAACAGCACGAGAAATAGCTGGTACACTCACAACACCACGTGGCGATTGGCTAGTTGCTTTCACCACCACCGTAGTCATATCCTCCACGTGTGCAGAGTCTACAAGTTTCCGTCCTCTACCTTGTGAAATTTCAAGTTGTCCGGTTGTTTCGAACTTTTTCATCATATCGCGAAGAACGCGCGGGGTCATTGATCCTTGCAATGCATTCTTCTCCCAACGAAATGCTCCTATCGCAGCAGCAGGGTCCCCATCATTTGGATAGAAAAGCTTCAGTAAGTGCTTTGTTTTTCAAGATCGGCACTGTGCATCAGCGAATTGGAAACTGTTGTTTGTGCAGCAAACTCGAAACTCTTGCTTATGCAGTGGCTGGCTTCCTCTTTTATCGGACTTAACATTTATATAGATTGAGCAGAGGCTTTGTTTCTGAAAATCACGTTTCACTACTGGTGCAGCGTCGCCTATCGGTGATTTTTGTGCTAATTTTGTTCAAAATAAATCTGTAGCGCATGATCTGAAGTATCTACCGTCCAAATTTTATGCCATTGACAATTTGGACAACATACAACGCCCTCAACGCAACTCTGAGTTGGAGAAGTTTAATTTATAAAACCGTGAACGTGTGTGTTTAAAATGTTTTCGAGAATTTAATTCATTCTGCCAGAATCCAATTTCCATGACCGCTTCTTTTTAAAGTACAATTTTTGTAGTACTAGCAAGTACTGTTCCTTATTTCATGATTTCTTCTTCAGTTTTCTTGCCAAACATAACAAAATACAATATTTTCCGTCAGATTGTAATTTTGTGGAAATAGGTTTGTGTTTAAACTTAGACAGCAGATGGGTATCTTCGTTTCGACTTAACTTGGCGAGAGAACTTAAAGAATGGGATTCTATATTAAGACTCAACTGTGCAGAAACAAAAAATAACTTTCTATTGTCTCCCTCAGAGTACGACGACATTTTGAGGCAACATCGTGCATTTGGTTTCTGGTTCGTGGAAAGGCAGTGAAAGCAACAAAAGCGTAATCCCATTGTAAAGACTTGAAACCTGATTTCTTAATATCAAATTCCCCCTACTCCGTTGAAGTTAAGTGCTCTCTGCTGTTTTTTGTAGACATATTTTAAAAGACTTTGAATCCCTTTTAGAGAATATGTGTCTTATATCACCTTTCCTTATTGTGTTGCTGCCTCCTTGCATTAGTCTCCATAGCAATAGAACCAGTGCTAATATTATTTATAGCTCTTTATTCTCCTGGACTATTGCAGTAATGTGTTTCGAGATAAAAAAAAATGCAGCCTGAAAATTTGCTATAGATAAAAGAAATGTGAACAGTTTGTGTACAAGAAACTTTTGCCGAGGTTCTCTTAAAAATAATTTCATCTTTCTATAGCATACTCCGACTGCCTATTGGTAAAATTTACATCAGTAGATTTCTACGAAAAAGGATATCCAATAATCCATCGTTTTAGAATTTTGCAATTTAAGGGGCCGATAATGGACTCGAATATCAAGAGAGACATTTTCCATAAAACACTTCAGAATATAAACACCGATATTCCCCTTTTTACAGTCTCGATTTTCTACCAATATGTGAAACTTTATATCCACGAACTATAAAGCTCGTTTTTGCGATTAAAAGTAGGGACCTATACATTTACCCCACCCCATATTAGTTTATTTCCTCTGATTTCTCAAGTATAAGTATAGCCTACTTGTGATATCTTTTCAGAGAGGTTCGGTTCAGCATTACGCTAATGAAACTAAAATCAATAATATTCGCAACTCCTCGATATTGAAAGTGCTGGAAGCAATGGCGTATGCTTCGAGTGGTTAAAGAGGCATTTTAATGTCTCGGATTATTCCTTCATAACAAGTTTCCATAGAAACTGCACGATGATAATCGTGCTTAAGGTTTAATATTCATTTAAGAAAATTCTGCTCCAAAGATTATACGTTTGTGGAATGATATCGAGATTTGGATTTGAAGTGACGATGAATGCAAAATACTTTGCATGATGGGTTTCACTGAGTGGGAGAGTTGTGGGTTGCTTTTATAGAATAACATGTTTACAGACGACGTCAGACAACTGAATAACATGTTGTTTTCACTTACCGAATTTACAAGAGTGTTTCCCGTTGGTTGATGGACAATTTTGCAATAATAAGGTTTTTCTTTTCTGGACCATGAAGTTGTAGTCATATGAGATCAAAGGGATTGTTGCCCAAATCAACCAATCCATTTCTCTCTCTCTCTCTCTGAAAGAGTTGTAAAATATTTATAATTTTAATAGAAAACGATAATAATAAGTTCGAATGCTTTAAAAGCTTAATATATATAGAATATGGAATTATGATAGTGAATTGATAGCCACGTTTTGAAACTTATGCTGGAGCTGTTTTAGGTATAGGAGAAGAAAAAGACATCTTCCCCGTCCTGGAGACGAACCAGGACTCCAGGACGGGGATCGTGTCTCTTTTCTCCTATACCTAAAACAGCTCTAGTCACGGGCGGACTGGGCCGCCAGCCAACCGGCCCCAGGGCCGATGCGCTTTGATGGGCTATAGGCTTCGATATATGGGATGGGCTCCGATAATCCAAGGTATTGGATTATCGGAGCCCATCTCGAAGGTGCGCCCTTCGAGAGGACCCAGTACATCCCTGGCTCTAGTATGGGCTTCAAAACGTGAGTGTCAATTTATTATCATGACAAAAATACCCCCCCCAAAATATCATAAAAAATCGCCCCAATGGCCTTGTGTGTCGACCATAATATTGTCAATTGTGTTATCCCTGAGAAGGGTAATAATATCTTACAGAATATGGAATGCTCTATTTTATATAATAAGACTTAATGATAAATAATTTTTTCAATTTCAAACGCTCTCAATTACCAAGGAAACGTCATACATATATTACCACAACGTTATAAGGTAACGACTAGAACAGGAAAAATTTTATTTACGATTTCAAAAATGCGGTAATTTTTATTAAATTTAATTAAATAGTCCCTCACCAATAATATGAATTATAGGAGGGGATTTGATTGTTTTTGTTATACATTCAAGTCTTGGTCACAAACAAGGACGCCATCTTTAAGGAGCCTATGTCTCTTCACTCTCCAAAATGTTTGTGGGGTACTGGTCCTCCAAAGGTTAATGGACAATGAATGAATAATAAAATGCATAACATAGCTGATTGTGAAAGATATAACATAAAACATATTAATTGCTATTGCTTATGTTTTTCCTGCCGCTCTAAAATATAACTAAATTATATTTAGGAGAGAAAACAGGTTTGCTTTATACTTATTATACCAACATAAGCCTTCAGTATTCGTATATTTATCAGTCAAATCAAATAAATTGTTATGTATATTTAAGCCTTGGGGTGTTCCATTTAATAAAATTATGAAGGTGAGATCAAAGACCCGCCCTCCTTCCCCCCTCTGAGAATAAAAACGAAGCCTAAGAAAGTAGAGAGGTGTCCTCTCAGGATTTTCTTCATGATGGCGGACCTGCTCACAAGCTCCTCCTTAGTAAGCAAAAATGACATTGATGTATGTAAAATTAATTCATTAACAGTGGTCGCACCCCACATTATGCAATAAAATAATTATTTTAAACTATTACATTATTTCCTTAGGATCAACATCTTGTTCCTAAATCCAGCCCTGTCTGCTAGATGTGTAATTACGGTGGCGAACCTTCGAATGTTCAGATACTCGAACGGAAGCCTATTACGCATTCGGTTAGGATGTCCGGCGCCCAAGAAACGACGACCCGTAAATCGACAATTCAGCGACTATTTTATCGGAGACCTACATTAAAATTTCTTCACGACGGGTTTCGTAAGCAAACGTCAAAGTCTCACACGATTACTTTCTAATAGCTGTCGGCAGATAGAGCTCAACTAAACGGATGCGTCTTGCGCTCTGTGGTCTTTATTCCTTTTCGACATTCTTTTTCCACTATTTTTTTTTTACTCGAATAGCACTTTCATTTCTTTCGACGTGTTCAATCCCCCTTTACTCTTCGGTTTTTTATTTCGTTGCATTTGTCATAGGTAGATTTGGAATCTTCAAGCGATTTAACGTTCAGTTGTCACAGTCAGAAAATGTATCTATATTTCATATCTCGACTCCGTTTTTTTTTTCAATTTTAGGTTTGGCCTGAAGAATGAGCTTCAAATGCGAGCAAGAAGTCATGTTTAAGTGAAGTAGTTTTTATGTACAGTAGTCATAAGAGAGTTAGGTTCTCGACTCCTGCTGAAAGATAGAAAATGGAACGTACCTTTTTAATTGCACATGAAAATGCATATAAAAAGCATATAAAATGCCTATACTGATATATATTTTGTACACAATAGAGCTAAGTCTTCAGAAGCTGCAAAAATAAAATTAATATATTGTACACACATCAGCCATTAAGAAAGACAAGCGGAAATACGCCGAAAGGAGCAAGGGGAAGTATTGAAGATGATGAACATGGATATTAATTGAAAATCTCCAAATTAGCGAAATACCAAAAAGAGGGACCCCACTCTATGTAATCTGGATATAACGGTATTATTACTTATAATAGAGGGTGTTTAGAAGGTTATTTAATCTGTTGGGACTTCCACTCGATTTAATAAAACAGGACTCTCTGTCTAATACTACACAGCTTGACAGAGAAAATGCAACACCATGAGGGAAATCAGTCGAACCTTAAAGGATACATAGCTATGCATGCTATTAAAAAATGGTAATAATATAGTTGCTGTACGGTTATTCTGGTAAAAATGTGGAGGATTGCCACAAGAGATTCAATAGGTGGTATGACCGACACATTGGGTAATGCACGCAGCAAAGTGGTGTGGTATTGAGCTTATAAGACTGTAGATGATATATGTTTCAATTGATGACTATGTGGAATGGAGAAGATCCCACATTTCATCTTTATTTTGGTAGAATTTTACTACATGGCTTGCCAATGATGTACCAAAGATGCTCAATAGAAAACAAATTTAGGGAGCGTGATGGCAAAGGATGCACCTGGACAGCTTGTAGAGACTGGGTGGCCATGCATTATCTTGTTGGAAAATGGCTGTCGGTCGACCTTGAAGGTGCGGAAGGAAAACGGACTGCAACGTTTTGTCAAAATGTCGGCTTGCCGTGAGGACACCTCTAATGCGAAGTAGAAGTGTTCAGTTTTTACTGCTGATGGCACTTACACCCTTACTTCACGTAGGCGATTTGTGTGGCGTTCACGAATATTGGTAGGATCAGGTCCATGACCAGATCTCCTAAAGACTCTTAATTGGAAATTATCAGCCGTGATACAAAAAAGCGACTCGTCACTCCCATTCCATCCGTGACGTGACGTGACTCGGGCACGGCACCAGGCTATTATTTAATGGTGGTAGACAGGAGTGAGAGACAACGTTCTCAGAGGCCTGTAGGACCACAAGCCTGCCTCAGCCAATCCACAACTAACAGTTGCTGTAGACATTGAAATCTCCAGATCGTCCTGTACTCCCCGTAAAGCGTGGACTGCTGCACATGGCGAGGATGATACAGAATCACGTCAGATAAGGAAGTTGATGCTTTGCATTCTGAAGCACGATTGATTGCTCATGTACCATAAAGAATATTCACGCCACCTTTGCGCAACCACTGTCTCAAAGTTCACCTCACAGTTGCAGCATTGCGCAACGTTTCTACTTTAATACAGCGTCGTAACTAACTGTGTTTATGCCTAAAATACTACCTCTGGTAAGCTCATGTATTTGCGCAAGCTATTTCCGTCGCAAAGGCATTTTCACTTTATATAAAATACACTGAACAAAAATCTTCAAAAAACAAACGAACAACAACAACAAGAAAACATTTCTTTGTTGATTTAACGTGCTTTTCAAATAATGTCTTCAAAATCAGGTTTTTGTTTTTTATCTTTCTAATCCCTGATGTCAATTAGTTGACGTCAAAGTTAAATTTATGGCCTAATAATTTTGAATAACCAAATTTATTGAATGTGCAGAGGGTAATGTGGAAGAGTATGTTACAAAACTCATGCCATTTTTATGTAGTTGTGAACTGCTTTAAAGAAAGTTGAGTTTATATTGAGGTTACAGTGTTTTTTTTCTTACTTTTGTGGTTAAAACGTTCCTCTAATTTCGAAAGTCCTGTTTTGTGATTCACATTCTTGCCTTGGTAGTAAAGACACCCATTTTCTTTTTAATCGGCAGTTTAGAAAGAATAATGAACACTTCTCCAATGTTTACTCCGAAATCCTAAATTTCGAAAGAGCGATTCTGTTCACTGAGAGCGGGGAAAAGAGTTTTCTGCAAATGTTATGTTTAAAGGAAAAGGATAGAGTTTAAATGCTTTCAGTTATGTTCGAATAAATTGTGTTTGTGAATTGCTTTTCCCAGTTCAAATCTCCAGAGCCAAGTTTCCAATTAAATTCATTCTTACTAATTTCGGTTGTCATTTTCAAATTTCGATGCCATTTTCCTCCCGAACAGTAGTCGTGTCTCGAGCCGGTTACTAATTGAATTGTCAAAGTATTCAGCTCTCTTGCCCATGTAACTAATTTCCACTTGCTTAAAATTCCGAAAATATTTCAGTCTATTCAAGTTAACCGAGTTTTCGTCTTGCGATGATTAAGTTTTCGAAATAAAAAAAATGTTCATATTACTGGCATATCATTGACGGTCATAAACGCATTTTGAGGTTATTCGCTTCCAAAAATTTAACGAATCTGGACGTATTATTCCATCCAACACGAAAAAAAATGACATATAATTTGTTTTCGCCCTGGTGGCATCAACGACCAAAACTCTCAAAAACAAATATAAAAAATATACCTGTGTTTAATTGACCGTATCTGTGTTAACTGTCTCAAAATGTGACGTCACACGTAGTGCTACGAATGTGTAAATAAAGAAGCGGAGGCACAGAGTACCGATAAGTAATTTATTCTGATAAAAATTGCTGGCCACATATGACCTTTGCTGTACTTGGTTTATTAACATTCATTTATGTTATCATTCAATTTTTGCACCAAGTAATATAACAGAGTAAGGAAGTAAGCAAGCATAGCTAGAAATAAATCAAACTTTAACATTTTTAAGTGATCGACATTTTTCAAAGACACTATTTATCTTTTTCATATGTTTTCATTTTTCTTTATGGGTTTTATCTTATTCATTCGATTCGTTCAGTTTTCAGTACAAACATAGCCAAGATCTTTCTATATCAAGACCTACAGTTTTCCGAGATGTTTGAATTTCTGTTGCTTAGGATATCACACACCGGAATACGGATTGCTGGGTATGAACAGTAAACGTTCGCTACATTTTGGACTCATACCCGAATTTTCTGCACCTTAGGCAAACACGTTATTTTCTCAATTTCCCTCAATTTCTTTGAAGCCTTCCATATTCTTTCGCATTCCTCTTCTACTGTTAACGATCAGCTTCCGTTCAATTCCATGTCCTCTATTTGGAGAAACTTCATTCGTCCCATAGCAAAAGACGCGGCTACGGACCCACAACTGGTTTACCCGAACTAATTTTGGACTAGCAATTTGGCATCGATAGTTTTTCTAGCACGTGTGTCACATTAGTGTAACTAGGGTTCTGAAGAAGGAAGCCTAAACGCGCTTCCGAAATAGCTATAAACCATCGTATTTATTTTAACTGTGTTAATGTGTTTTATTTTATTTAATATTTTGCGCAGTGTGTCGTTTCATCTTTACTATAAACACGTTACTTCTAGGCGGAAAACAAAGATGAATCAAAGAACGTTTGCTGACTTTTACTGCAAAAGCATTTGCTCGAAGTGCAAGGTAATATATCAAAATTACATTCCAAATTCGGAGTAGAAGAGGATATTATAAAAGGGAATTTCAGAAGCGCTCTTTTTCCATCCGCTTATGCAATACAGGAAACGGATTTCGAAAGTTCCAAGTAGTGTGAGTTTAGTGGCGTTTTAGTTTATGGAATGGAGATGCTGAGTTTGAGGACAGTGGAAAAAGAAAACGTCTTACCTAAGCAAGCGTAATTCACTAGCCTGAATTTTCGCCATATCTGCTTTTTTCGAAAGCTTGCCTATGAGTCAGGGGTCTGAAGGGATCAAGAGGTAACAGAACAAAAACCTACGGAGAACCCTTTCTCCAAGATATAAAAATCCTCACTATTTGATGTTGGAAATGCATGTTTTTGTAATAGTTCGTTAACTGTCTGAAGACACTGGAAAACTGATAACGGAATTCAATGACTGAAGTTCAGTTAGTCACTGGAACATCTTACCACCGCTGGGTCAGTTTATGTTTCCAACTTAAACCACAGGGGGCCGTAGCCACACCGGAAATACTTCATTTGTGTGAAGGGTTGCGTTTCAACCGCTATGAGTTGTTGTGCGTCCGTCAATGGATTAAGAATGAAAGAACTAGAGAAGTCATGAAAGAAAATCCCGAAATAATAGGCACACTCATTGTAATTGATATTAGGACAAAAAGGCGACGGACAAAATGGAGATGCCAAAAGTCTAGGACACAATGGCAACGGACAAAATGGCGAAATTTTGCGGGGACACAAAGCAACAAAACAGTGGTGGATACAGCCTTATTGGGGAGGAGTTGCATGGGCCACAAAAGCAGAGTTTTAGGTTTTCAATATAATACAATATAGAGTGAACTCTGCATCACAAGAGACAGTTGGGGAGGGGGGTGAAAGCTTTGACGAAACGGGTATTGATGGTTCGCAGATACATTATTAGGGGGAAAATAAAGTAACAAAAACTGTGGTGGATACAAACTTTATTACGGGCATTGGACCACAAAAGGCAGTGGCGGTTAAACACTAAAGGGAACATTGACACTCCTAAAGTAGTGGTGGGGGAGGGGGGACGGTTGAAGGCTTAATGAAAAGGGCACAGAAATCAACAATAATATTGAAAGGAGGCACAAAATATTTAAAGGAGACAAAAGAAAGAAGCGGTGGTGGATGCAGATTTTTTCGGGAGGGGGCATTGGGCCACAAAATGCAGGACAAGAAACAAGATGCGCAATGGTGAATACAGATTTTATTTGGGCGATTAACACAAGACGTAAATGGCATTGTAACGTCCACTGTTTTTAAAGCTCTATGCCCTCTCAATAAAGTCCGCATCCACAACTACTTTTGTTGCTTTGTCCCCCCGCTTAATAGTGTATCTGCACGCCTTTGCTTATTTTTGAACAATACTTGTTTCGTTAAAGCTTCCATCCCCCATGAACTGCCTATTTTGGTTCAGTGCCTCCTTTATTGTATTATATTAAATACTGTAACCCCCACTATTTTTGAGGCCCCATGCCCCCCAAAAAAGTCAGCATCCATTACTATTTTTGTTGCTTTGTGCTCCCCTCTATGATGTATCGGTGCGCCACTGCTTCTCGCCATTTCGTCCGCCCTAAAATCTCGCCATTCGGTCCGCCCCAAATTTCCGTCATTTCGTCCGCCCCAAATACCGACAGTTTCGCCATTTTGTCCGCCGCCATTTTATCCGATTACCATTGTAGCTAAGCAATCATAAAGTTTGAGTAAATAAGAACGTTATGAAAAAGCGTAGTTTTGAATGCTAAAGGCAGACTCATAAACGCGTTTCTGACAATGAAAGCTGCCCTCCAGGAACCAACTGAAATGACCCTATAGTCAACACTGAAACGTTGCCATTTTATGCGAATGTAGTTGCGTAAACGCTACCCCAGCTATTGGCGGAAAAAGTTTTGCCAGCGAAAAATTAATGGAGCAATTAAATGGAGTAATTTGGTGTATTTTCTAAAAGTATGTTTCTTATGCATACTGAAACTTAGAGTTTTCAAAATTATTTATGGTCTCAGGCTCCAGGGGCCCATATAACTGCAATCCTTTAATCTTTGCGAGAAAATCACCCAGCGCTGTATTTGAAAGAATTTGAGCACAACGAAATAATAGTGACAATTATGAGAAATCAATATATTTCAATAAAAACTAAGTGGAATTAAAATGCAAACTATCACGCGAAAACGTTACCCTATCAGTTTTTGGAAAATATATAGTCCGTTCGCGCAAAATTGACCGCTGGTCCGGTTAGAATTTACGAGATCTGATATCACAAACGGGTTGGTTCTTTACAGTAGAGGGAAGGGTATCATTTCATAACTGTTTTTTCGCGCAGACAAACGTGTGCAAAAAACCAGTTATGAAATGACGATCTTCATCCTACTGTAATAAACTAACCCGTTTGTGACGTCAGCTCCCGTGAATTCTAACAGGACCAGGGGGTAAATTTTCAGCGAACGGACAATACTTATAAGTAAAAGCCTGATGGGTGTGTCCCTCCATATACCTTGATGTTCAATACAAATAGGAATTTTCGATTGTGGTTAAAAACTTCCTTTTTTGAGCACAGCCCAAATTTAGTGAAAAAATTGTAATCGTGACGTCACACATGCTGTGTTTTTTTTAAATCACACAACTAATGGAATATCGTGCTTAACAATTCTTACTGAAACGAGTGGCTAATTTGTAAAATGCGTTTCACAAAAAATATTCTGAAATACACATAACTTTATTTGCGATATCTGTCAAATCGTTCGTTCGTAAAAAAAAAAAAAGTCTTTCTGGATGTCTGTTAAGGAGGTTATAAGGTGGCTACGCGACCCAAATCGGGCCCCGCTCCAACTAAGGTCGGGGCTGGGTCAAGCTTTAACACGCCCGGCCAACGCAGTGAGCTTAAGGCCTTTGTATTTCTTTCACGACATTACGTGTATGTATGATAAGTGTAACATCTCCATCCTACAGTGGATTAAAATGGTTGTTAATTATTATATATATATATATATATATATATATATATATATATATATATATATATATATATATATATAAGAATAATAAAAATAATGTTATACATGAAATTAATACTGTGATATATGCTTGATTTTTGAAAATGTCGTGTTAATGCAGAAATCATTTATTTGCATTATATTGTTACTAACATAGTATTTAAGTAATGTGGGCTTCCTCAGAAGTCACTGTACAGGAGGCTCGCGTTATAGCGACCTCGAAGGGAACATCGCTGCAAGTACGTTACATCGAATGGTGGTCATATAACATTTATAGCAAAACAGCATTATACCTATAGATGAACTGCTGGAGTTTACCCAATCAGTCGTTATATCTCACTGACTCGCTATGTAGAGCGTCGCTCTTCGGTAAATCTCCTGCATTTTTATCATGCCCGTATCCAGAAGGGGGAATCTTAGGGACTGGTCAATCCCGGAACTAAATTTTTATTGGAACTTGGCTACAGCGTTGCATGCTGTGATTGTATCGATACATACTGTAAAATTTCGTGACCACCCCCACCCCACGAAGTAAATCCTTGCTATGATCTTGATTTTCATTATAATATATTTCAATGCAATTGTAAGCAAATTCTATATTTTTACAATATGTATACTTATAAAATATAAAAAATTATATAAAATAAATTAATATTAAAAAAGTATAAATATAAAAATGTTCTTATTCCAAAATAACTTTTTTTTAAAGGGAATTATAATTAACCTCCATACTACTTTATAATTGCCATTGCTGAACTGAAGAAAGTATAATTTTTTTAAAATTTCTATAAAATATTCAAATTATATTTCGGATAGTTTTTTCAACAATACAGCGGTTGCGCGACTTTCTAAAAAGAATGTAAAAGTCAATCAACGTCGCTTATAATGGGAACGCTGGTATTTTTTCTTCTTCGACGGTTTATGCTTTTTTTATCGGAAAGACTTTTGACACACACGCTATAAACCAAACTTCTCACTTTGATTTTACAACAGTGTGACAGGACGGATTACAGTTAAGCAGTTTAACAACACCGCTGTCGAAATGCTAGGAGGAAGGGGCAAATGGGCTCCATCAAAAATTTTCCGGAATATTTTCCAAGATTTTTTTAACCGGATGATGATAAGGTGCGCACGGAAAATCCGAGATAAAAGTGTCGTATAAAAAATCCAGCCGCACTTTCTGTTCAAATTTATAAAAAACAACAACAAACCTGTCGTTGTTATCGACGAGCTGTAAAAACGATTTCAAAATCAAAACATAGAACATAGTTTTAGAAAGTTGTAAAGATAATGCCTTTCTTTCTGATTTTTTATTTCCAAACAAAATATTCGAAACGGAAAATTTTTGAGATAAGAGATTGCTTCTTTTCTGGGATAAAGGAGGTTAAATCTGTCGGAGCTCCATTACTTTTTTTTGTAAAAGATAAGAAGAGGGGGGATATTTTTTTCATTCGAAATTGTTCTTTTAGTATGCTAATAATGTAATCATGTATCAAACGCACATCGGCTTAGACGGTGAACTACGTATTTTATCACATGAGTTTGTCTTATTGGATTTTATCTCGTAAATGTATTATGAAAAAACGCATTTTTTTAAATATTTTCTGAATTCAATTCATATCATAACGTAAATGGTTATCTAATATACGTGTCGAATACTTCTAGATATTTGTTCTCTTGGGCATGTGGCAATTTAAAAGCAAAGATATAAAGCTATTATTTATGGATTCGCGAAATATTTGTCAAAAAGGGTAAATGGAGTTTGGACAAGATTTGTGCGGTTTGCCATATTAATTTTCTTTGATGATTCGATTTGTAACGTACGGGTTACCTTTTGAAAGTCAACTTGGACTAGCAGCGTAAACCCTCATTGAACCAATTAGCAGTCATTGATGCAGCTTGAATTGGCGCACCAGTTTCTTATTCAGAGGAAGACCCGCACAAGGCGAGTTGGAACGTCAAGTAGAAGCGTCAAGTGAAGGCAAATAATTCTTCCTTTACTGGATAAATGGGGCATGCTGACTCCTGAAACGTTATGTTTTAAATCTCGCATCAGTGTTGAATTATAATATTTTTATAGAATAAAGAGCCTTGAGATGAGAATGAAAGCATAACAAATAGAACAGTCTATTTTCGGAAATAATAGTTACTGAATCCGGCTTCGATAATCGAAAGTTCATGTAATCGATTATTCTAATCTGTATCAGATAAGGTAAGTAAACTGTCCACTGAAAATTGTGTATTCATTTCAAATTAAAATTATGCGTGATGGATTGAATCACTTACAAGTCATTAAAACGTTGATGTTGAATAACATCAAATTACATATAATATCTTTATGGAAATGATGACAAGCGCATTCTCGCTGTCAGCAGTGGTTTCTATAACTAAATGTCTCGACGAGTGACTTTCTACTGTATGTACTAATATGGTATCTAAAATTTGAATATTCTAATTTAATTAAAAATGACATTTTGGGGGTAAAGATTCAGAAAATCGAACTACATTGTAATCGCTGTAATTCGTTAAATCTAACTACAGGGTGTTCTAAAAGCACCGGTTCAAAAGTATATGGCAGTGATCCTTGTGCAAAGTGGACCATAATGGACCCCTACTCAGGGGGTCGGAAATGAATATCCGTAGGGTTACGAACGTAAACAAATAACAAATCACGATGGAATGAAAAAGAAAAGTTACTCCCAGGATGTACCTAATAATCCAATACACTGCATCTGGGCTGTATTATCAAGAAATTGGTATCTTATTAGCTGTGCATCTCTGGAAGGTGGAAGTTAACAATTTCGAGCCAATGAAAATTGTATTTGGAAGTTTGGCCTCTCGTCTTGAATTTAATTTTCTAAATTTCGCCGTCGCCAATATTTGGCGAAAAGTAAGAAAGCTATTTACCAACAGAACCATTGACTTTTTCCTTATTAAATTTTTCCCATACGTAGTAAATGGAAATGCAAGCCATGCGCTCCCGGCTCCCATGCCGGCGCCAATAGTCATAATTCAGAATCGATTAAGACATAGACGTACGGAGGGGGTTGAGGTGGGTCAAACCCCCCCCCCCCACAATTGGGAGAAAATTAACATTAGGTCTATTGGACCCAAAACTATGATGTAGAGGTAAACCCTCTCATTATAACCAAACCCCTTTAGGAATTTTCTATATACGCTACTGGATCAAGGGTAATTTTTCGATACTAACTTTTATTATCAAGCTATTTATTATTTACCTGCAGGACAGACTTTTGATTTCTTCGACGGTAAAACATGAACGAAAAGAAAAGAATCTTCGGAGCATAAAAGTTTATGATTGGCAGGATCCTCTGTGAAAACATGGATAAAGAGCGCACAAATCTGTTATTATACACTGAAATCCGGTAAAGTAGAGGCTGAGTTTTTAAGCTAAAGGAAGAAATGCATGCACATTTTCAATAAAACTACAATCAAGATTTTACTAAATGCTTTGAGGATCAAATGTGGATGTAGGTGGTAGCTTATTTAGCAGCTATTTTTCATCACTTGAATCAACTGTGCAAGTTACTGCAAGGCGGCGGAGAAAATATACTAACTTCAAGTGACAAGATTCTTGAATTTAAAAGAAAATTAAATTTATGGAATGATCATGTTGTAAAAGGGAATCTTGATACGTTTGAATTACTGGCGGGACTAAAAAGTGAAGATGGATACCAACAAATTTCAAGCTTTATTGTATCCCACCTAGAGGAGCTGTCGAAGAAAATTGATTATTATTTTCCATCGCTGTCAAAAGAACTATACGATTGGGTGAGAAATCTATTCTCTCGCATTTCCTTTCATCCTCAGAACCTAACTTTAAAAGAAGAAGAAGAACTTTGTGACTTACAATCGGATGGTTCAATGAAAATAAGATTTAAAGATGGTTTTGGACAAATTCTTGATTTCCGTTGAAAATGGGTATCCAACAATTCATAAGAAAGCAATTAATATATTGCTGCAGCAACAATATCATACATCTACATGTGTGAAAAAGTTTTTCTTGTTTAACAAGTATTAAGAGTAAGGATACAAATCGTCTCCTTTCTGTGGAAGATGAAATCCGCGTATGTATATCAAAAATCAGACCCCAAATTTAACATTTATGTTCCAAAAAACAGGCGCAGATTTCACAATAATATTTGTTATAAATTGTTATACTAAAGAAATTTATTATTTATCTATACTTAGTATATTTAGAATTATACCAATTGCATATGATTGCATTTTTTTTTTGTTTTGAAATAAACGACTAAAATGATAGTCATTTTTTGTTTGCATTAATGATCGTTAATAAAAATATTATGAAAAAATATTGTTACATGGACGCGCTGGGGTTCCCTAAAACTTAAATGTTGCCACAAGAGTTCCGTAAGAATCAAAAGTTTGGGAAACGCTGCATTACATTAAATTAACCTTAAAACGAACCATGCATACAAGGTGTTCCGAAAACACCGGATTAAAAGTATATAGCCGTGATGCTTGTGCAGAATGAACCATAATGACCCTTTACATGGGGGGTCGGAAATGAATATCAACGGAATTTTGCATACTTTTATTTCGCAGAGGCGGAATCTATAATGACCAATTGCACTTACAAACCAAGAAGTTGTCTCCCCCGAAAATTTCAACTCCAGCGCGGGGTTGCTACATTGCATCCTCAAACAGGTTTCCAGGCGTGTTGGCATTTTTTGTGGTTGCTGAGATTGGCGACTTGATTTTATAATTAGCGCAATTTCATAAAGATTTTAAGGCTCCTACGTAGGGCTGGCAACTTTCCTCAGTGGTGCACTACGAACATAGGAGGCCTCAAGATCCGTGGGAGCCCTCTTGGTTCTAAACAAGAAGTTTAGTTTGAAAAATAAATATCTCGAGACTCGCAACACCGATTAAAGAAGTTTACCTAAGGAATGTTTCAATTTTTGCTACGAAGGGCAGGGCGTGCCATAGGGGGAAGGGTGAATTGCACAGGGACCCGGTGCGGCCAAGGGAGCCCGGTACTAAAAGGAATAAACCCTCCGCCCAGCATGCGTTAACAAGATC
>QLNU02015360.1:143908728-143918983 GCA_006491805.2 Dysdera silvatica
TCGTTTGGAATTATTTGCAGCATTACTTCTCTCACGACTTGTGTCAAGGGTAATACCTATCCTTCAGCTACAATTCACCCACATATACATGTGGACAGATTCTACCATTACATTGGCCTGGATCAACACACCTCCTGACAAACTTAAAACATTTGTGGTAAATAGAGTTTCAGAAATTCAGACTCTATGTAAAGACTATAAGTGGAAGCACGTTTCTACACGTGATAATCCAGCTGACATTATTTCACGAGGAGCAGCAGCTAATGAGCTTCAATCCAACTCATTATAGTGGACTGGTCCCACTTTCTTGATTTCGGACATTCCAGATCCAGTGAAAACTCCTTACTTAGACAACGATGACTTCAAAATTGAACTCAAGAAATCCTGTAGTGATTTAGTGTTAAGTGTACATGAGAACAATAACTTTGCTAATATTTAAAAAGTCATTAATAATGATTTTACTAAACTTTGTCGCATTTTAAGTTATGTTTCCAGATTTTTACATAATTTGAAGAATCCCAAGGAGCCATGTACTGACCCATTAACCCACTCAGAAGTATGTAAGTCATCGAAAACCCTAGTAAAACTTGTCCAAGAAGCGGAATTTGTAAAGGAAATTTCAATATTAAGCAAGGGTGATCATTTAAAGAAAAGTCAGGTAAGAAATCTTTGCCCTTTCTTAGACAAAGATAACATTCTTCGAGTAGGTGGTCGATTACAAAATTCAGGTTTAAATCTAAATCAAAAACATCCGAAGTTACTGCCTGCTAAGCATAAATTAACAAAAATTGTAATGGAATATTTCCATAAGAAAAACATACATATCGGTCCCCAATCATTATTACATTGTGTGAGACAGGAATTTTGGCCTTTAGTGGGAAGAAATCTGGCTAGAAAAATCGTTCACGAATGCATTGTTTGCTTTAAAAATAATCCCAAAACTGCTGAACAATTATTAGGTAATCTTCCATCCGAGAGAGTTAATCAAAACCCCCATTTTACAATTGCGGAATTGATTTCTGTGGGCCATTTCTAATTAGATATAAAGGCCAACGAAAGGGAATATTTCAAAAAGTGTATGTTGCCATATTTATATGCTTAGCTACCACGGCCATTCATTTAGAAGTAGTCACTGATCTGACCTCAAATGCTCTGATTGCAACACTTAAACGTGTTTTTGCAAGACGTGGAAAATGTTCGTCTATATTAACAGATAATGCTAAGAATTTCGTAGGTACTAATTCTGAATTAAAAAGGCTACATAATTTGATGAGTAAACCCTCTGAAAATTTAGCTCACTACTTAACCTCAGAAAATATCAATTGGAATTTCATTCCACCAAGATCTCCAACATTCGGGGGAATTTGGGAAAGTGGAATAAAATCATTTAAACACCATTTACAAAGAACAATTGGTGCAGTTAAATTAACCTTGGAAGAATTTCTTACTGTTACTACTCAAATTAAAGGCATACTAAACAGCAGACTTTTATTACCCATGTCTTCTGACCCAAATGATTTTGAGACACTCACACCTGGACATTTAATTGGTCGTCCACTTAATTCTGTTCCTGAACCAAACTTAATTGAAAAAAATGATAATTACTTATCTCGTTGGCAAAGAACAACAAAATTAATGCAAATTGTTGGAAAAAATGGAGTAACGATTATTTAAATCATTCACAACTTCGACATAAATGGCAATTTGAAAAGGAAAATGTTACTCCATATTCAATGGTATTAATAAAGGAAGACAATTTGCCACCATACAAATGGTGTCTATGCAGAATTCAAGAAGTTGTGCTTGGTGCGGATAAAAAGGTTAGAGTAGATATTGTAAAAACTGCTCATGGAATTGTAAAACGAGGCCTTGCAAAGATATGTTTATTACCAATTAATACTTGTTGAATTTTTTTTAATTACTTGTCATATTTGTACATAATTGTTTTGTTAAGTATTGTAAATATTTTGTATAATTTTTTGCTTGTAGTGTAGAAATCTGATTTTGATTTGAAATTTATGTAAATTTTAACGCGCGGAGTAGGTTAAGTCTTATAAAACAGTTCTACCATTTTCATGCTTTGCACCGCCACCTTGCGGAAAATTGTTGTATAAACCAGTTGTAATTCAGGCGCCGACTGCGTCGACCGCATTGCAATTCTTTAAAGCGATGATTTCATCAGCCAACACCATTCTCCCAGTAAAGCGGAGAAAATTAGAAATAAACATATATAATTTTATTATATTCTGGTCCGTCGTCATGAATACTTTATTCAGCGCCACCACTTATAATTCAATCGCTATGCCATAAATGTGGCGATTAGTAAATAAGTGGTACACTCTGGGATATTATGTCCATTTATTAAATTTAATTGAGCACTTGCTCATTGGTGAAAGTGCCGTTCAGCGTAAAAATGCTTGAAGCATAGGGATTCTTCACACCAGGCACATTTTATAAATGGCTGGGTTTCACATTTATTACAAGTTTTCTGTGTTAGTTTGAAACAGATCTGAAGGTAGGAATTTCAATTTGTATTAACGCCTTCTGGAAAGCACATCGGCGCATGTTTTCAAATGCAGTGGCGGAGATTTGGTTATGAACCAAGGGATGCAATTTTAAGATAGCTTCCCTTCTAGTCACTTGTAGTAACTATATTTATGCAATCAGGATCTCCGTAATGGGATACAAGGAAACCACAAAAAAGTTTGCTGATAATTGCTTTGTCAATGATCGCATTACAGTCAGAAGGCTCACCGACGACACCTTCATGGTTGGACCTAACTTCGCATGTCACAGGGGTGCGTGCCATCTCCTATGCGTTGCAGTCCGCGAGGTTCCCTTGTCAGAGGGAATAAGGGACGTTATTTTTGTGTGAAAATTTGTATTTTTTTATGAGCCAGAGGGCCAGAAAAACATGTCGACGGGCCGGGGATTAAAGACCACTGCCATACGATGATATAATCAGATGTTTTGCCGAGAAGACAGCTAGACGTCATGCTTTCCATTTAAATACCAGTGTTCGATAGGCTTTTATTTTTTGCTAAAATTAAAATTTATTTCAATAAAATTGAATTTGATTTATTATATACCAAAAATAAATAGTGTTTCAATATAAGTTAATATTGTTTAATGTTTATGTTTCAATTTATGAGTTTGTTTTTCAACATATTTATTGTCAATACAAAATTTTGTAGCGTATATTGAATGTAACAATTTTTATGTTCCTACCACTACTGATTAATGGACGGACGGGTAGGAAGAGGCGGCAAAAGTAGCAGTATGGCGGTAGAAATGGCCTTAGGGCGGCAGAAAGAGCCTGGGGGGGGGAGGTAAATCCGCCCATAAGGGAGACGGCGAAATATCTGTGGTACCCTGACGTCCCCAGAATCGGCACTGGTTTTCATAACGATACTTTTCATAAAAGTGAAGCATAATTGGGCCTCGCAAAGGTTACACTTTACAAAAGGATGTAAATTACGTTCATTATCACTGAAAATCGTGTCAATTAAGCGAAAAGATATTTCGTCAATATTTTTGAATTCGATAGTTTCGTTAAGAGTGCAATTACAGTTACACCAAGGATATTGCAACATGGGCCGATATTGTTCAGCACGTAATTGGTTATACACCAAAAAATGAATTTTTAAAATTTCATTTTGATGTGTTACATCAATTTTGATTTTATTCAGAACAATTTTGTTTGAAATTTTTTTTTGATGAAACATTTATACTTCATACCGATATCGCCAATTCTTCTAAACCATAGCCAAATGCGCCAAATATTGGTATTAAAAAGCTTAGTTTTTATATAATTTTTTAAAATACTCTGAATGACCTTTCGTGCAATTTTATAATTTTATCCCTTAAATGCAATCACTCTCTTTATTCGAATTGAGTTCAAAAGTTATTATCTTCATATACAGTGCGAATAAAAAATATCAAACTTCACCTAAAAAGTGCGATTTTTGGAATTTGAATATTAATAAAAAAATTTATATGCTATTCACAAAAAACTGATTTCATATTCTTAATAAGAAATTTAGGGACTATCATTTGTGATAAGTCTTGTTTCAAAGTGCGAGCTTCCACAAAAGTGGTTCCCTTGTTAGAATCCTTGTACTTGGAAAAACAAAGTATGCTGAACGTATTGCCATATTGAATTAGCGATTATCAAATGTACTTTTCTTTTAAATACAACCATTAAACAATAGTCATCCTTTGAGACATGTTTTGCATTAAAAGCTCGACCAAATTTTGCATAGTAATGCATACTTTATTCTTGAAAGAATTCTTGTAAGAGTGTAAAAGAGGTTTTTCACTTCTGCGAAGTATGTGCTGTTTTATTTATAGCCAATTATGCAATGGGATTCAGGTAGCTCTATCAATGAAATATTCCTTTCCCAATTATCATTTCAAATAAACACTCTCGTGCTCTTCTTGGAAGGTCTTCAAACTCCCCATTTCCGTCGAATAGAAAATCATTACAAATGCAGAGTATTGTTTATTAATGCTCAACATATCGTGAAAAATATATCGAGATTCTTCATCAAAACAAACTCTTGGGGATTTAACAGATTCCCCATCTCGAAATCTCATTCGGCGGAATGCATATTAAATAAGCGTTTTTCCTTCCCTCGCTATAAAAGCGTTCTGTCTTTCGGATTATACCATATCACACACCAATTACGGCCCTACTCGTTAAAATGCACCAGGTAACTTGATAAACATGACTTTCGTGTTAGTCATACATTTGAAAGGAACTGCTCAAAGGTCGTGCTGAAAATGGTTTTCTCGTTGTCTTCCCAAATCTCTTAACATTCATCAGCATTCGCGTCTCTTCCGATATCTCCTGTGCTGTGTCTGATACCGATGTTACCAGAGTGGATTGTTGTCCGTTTATCGCAGATTTAAGAACTTTATGCAAAACTGCTCTAACGATCCCAGAGTATTTCGATAAGAGGCGGCGTTATAAGCAATACGGTTTCCTTTATTTATGTTCTGAAATGGCTTTTTCCGCTTTGCTGAGCAATAACTCAAGACCAGAAGAGGAAATGGAAGCTACTAAAACAAACGCGGTGCAAGAATCCCAAATCCCGGATTGGGGAAGCGTCTCCAATACCGGAATCATCGTCGACTAACCGCTGGAGCGAAATAACTGCCTGACCTCATCTAGACAGAGTGTTATCCACTAAATAACGTTGATGAGAACATTCTATCAATGGTGAGGAGATTACGGGTTGGACTTGTTGAACGGGCAGCGGGAATACAGAGCATCTGTGGCGTTATTATGTGAAGCTGCGATTCTGGGAAGCTGGACCTCCATAAACTTGCTGGCGCAGATGGTTCTAACAACAAACAAACCCACGACTTCTTATGCGTTGTGTGTTTTTTTTATCTTATCTCGGCTTCGAATCCCTTTACTAGGCAGTGTTTATGGTAGACCGATGTTGCACCTTTCGGGAACACGACGGTTTTAAAAAAATGCCACGACCACCTCAAACTTTTCCCCGCTTAATTTGATACACTTGATTCTTATCGAACATTTTATTTGTCTTTAACGGGTGGGAAAGGCCTCCGACGAGAATGGCGTCCTCTGCTGCCGAAAGTACAGTTAACGATTGCGGCGATGGCGTCAAAGCCGGCCGGAAATAAAAAGGCTCCCATCATCTAAGGAACAGCAGCGGGTCGAAAGTAGTTGCAAAAGCGTTAACGTATCATTAGGCCAGCCGATTTAATTCCCCGATTTCGCTCTTGGTGCGTCGGCTAACGTAACCTTTGTGCTTTATTGAACGGAGCTCCTCGGCAATGGAGAACGCCCGTTAACCCAAGCGAGATTATCGGGTTCATATAAAAGTTACGTCTGTCGGTTAAATGAAAATGTAATAGCCTGGGTCGAGTAAAAGGATAATTATTAAAGAGCCCGACCTGGGAGGGGCTGCCGACTCAAAATATTGGACCACGCCAGAGCAACTCTTATCTTAATGGGGGTTCTATTTACCATTTTACAATGCTTAATCAATCACAAGTCGATTTCAAATATCGCCAATTTTATGGTGTATGTTTCAATAACTCTAATAGCCTTCAGCGGTTCAAAATTTGGTCATTATCGCCCTTTATTGGAGCCATAAATTTTTGCGGCACTTAAATGGATTTGTGGGAAATCCTTAAATATCCGGAGTTGTAATAAACGCTAAATAGATGGAAGTTATCGCCCGATTGTGTGTGTGTTATATATATTTTTTTTATTAATAAGTATACTTTCAATTATTTAAAATATTCTAATTCCTGTTGAGAATAAGCACGTTTTTCACCTGACATATAAAGTTCATATTCCAACATAAGAATAAAACTCACATCTATTTCGCCCTTCTGTCAGATCGTTTTCTACAGCCTGTGTTTTCATCTCTGAAAAGAGAAATCGACAAGTTAATTACCCCACTACCACCATCATTCTACATACAAACATGTCCTTATTGAAAAAAAGTTTTCAAAAACAGGAAAGAAAAATTGACATACGAAAGAACAAAAATTTAAGAATGCCATCACGAATACTGCCGAGTGAGAGGGACAAGAAAAAACTAGTAAAAAATTGTTACGTGCAACTGACATTTTTGTGCTGCAGCTGGGCTTGACATTTTTGGGGGTGGGTGGGTGGAGTTCTGGGGCTAGGTACAAGGGTGAAAATATGTGTGCACGCAACATCCGCTAAATCGACCAAATCCAATTTTTGGAAATGTATTAAAGCAACACGGATTTAAAAGTATTCTGTCGGAAAAAAAAATTAAATATACTCTTCAAAATATCGGTAACCCACTGAGAAATAGACGCCTCGTATGCTCTAAAAAAATTTATACCTAAATACCATCAGCTTATATCATTTGTTTACGCGAATTCCTCAGTGTACGAGTAAAAGCGGCTTGGAAATACAACAGCAAATGCGAGAACAAATTATTATTTTAAAGAAATAATTTTTAGACACGTGCTAGATGTGTACAAGCCATTGATTCCAAATATGGAAAAGGCAATTTTATACGTATAACGAAACGTTCCCTCGTAAGGAAAAATTAAGGAACGTAAGTATTTTGCACATTTTTGTTGAAGGGAATGTACTAATTTTAAGCGCACTGCATCTGTATTTTTGAATTTGAACGAGCATTATTATAAGTGTTTTTTAAAATTCGCCCTGAGGGTAAAAATACGTGCAAACAGAGATATATTTATACAAGTTTCCTGATATTTAATAAATGTACTGGAAAGCTGAATTATGCATTGTTTGCTTGATACTCAGTATAAATTACTGTATCCGAATGCTAAACACATACATATACACACACTATTCTTATCAATAAATTGTGATTTACCCATAATATTCTTTTATCTGTGTGTTATGCGTGGATTATTTCAGCAGATCTGGTTTAGGAATCGACAGTAAGCTTCCCTTGTCTCTTTTAACATTTAAATAAATATTTAAAAGCCACTTTCTACACGTTTTCTCCGAAGATTTTGAGCTGGAATGTGGGAGAGCAGAGTAACAACAATAATAGCTGATGGCTAAGCACATCAGGTTTTCGACATCCTTTTTTTTTACCTCTGTATTGCTGTTGCTACTGCAAGCTCTTAATAATATTATCATTGAAGTTCCGAACATGAGAGGTCCCGACTTCGGCATTCCCGACCTTAATTATTTCCTTGAAAGTTGAATATCTTATGCAATGGGATTTTTTTTCCCCCAAGTCTGACGAGGAAATTAACCCAAGTGTATTCTTCCGATTTTAATGAAATTTGGTGTATTTGTGGACAGGGCCCGATCATGCCTTTGCCGGGCCCTTGACCAGGCACATATTTGGGGCTCTTGTCATCATGAAAATTTGAAAATGCCATCAGTAGCGAGCTGAGAATCAGGAGGAAGATTGCAAAATTGGTTCCATCATAAGTTGGATAGATAAATACAGTGTTACCTAATACAGTGTGTTTAAGGGACAATAACTCTGATCTGAAATATATATATATATATATATATATATCAACGCATGTACCTCCGAAGAAGAGACACCTCTATTTAAGGGACAAAATTTCTTGTTTCATAGGTGTCCCCTATTGGGAGGTAACACTATAATAACAAATTCGCAATGCTACTGCGCTGCAGTATTTATTTTATTTTTTTACTTTTGGGAAAAGATTTGGTAAAACTAAAAAAATTATATATAAAAATCAAACAACATTTTGGCTATTTTGGGGGCCCCTAAAATTGCGGAGCCCAAAGTTCGGGCTTTAGATGCCTTTGCTGTGATTAGGCCCTGTTTGTAGAGGAGGCCAAATTATTGGATACGTATTTTTTTATCGGCTACAAAATAGGTTTAGGAGTGAACTCTCCCCTCAAAAATCGGCCATATTTTAGTTTTTCGGCTATAATTTCTGAACAAATCATGATAGCGTAATTTCGTAAATGTACAAAATTTCGCAGCCTATTCACCAGTGTAAAAAAATTGTATAAAAAATATAATGAGTTATAAAATTAAAATTTCTTTTTTTTTTGTTTCTTTCCGCAGGGGAAGTAGCTCTTGCAAGAAAAGCAACCCATGTGTTCCCCTCCTATTTTAATGAGATTTGGTGGATTTGTAGAAGGTGTAAAAACATTAGATACGTATTTTTTATCAGCTAAAAAATATTTTTAGGCGGTGGACCCGCCCCTCGAAAATCGACCATATTTTTGTTTTTCGTCTAGAACTTCTATAAAAGTCATGATACGTAACACTGGTGTAAAAAATCGTTTAAAAAATAAGATGAATTATAAAATTCAATTTTCATATTTTTCCGCTGGGGAAGTAGTGCGTAGAGGCGACTTTTTTTTGTATGCACAGGTGCTAGGCAGAGGAAGTAACACGTAATGGGCGACACTTCTCTTGCATGCATGGCTGTACGCAGGGGAAATAGCGTGTAGGGACGACTTGAGGTATATTTCAGGAGAAAGTGGGGAACCGCTTTCACAGACGAAAAACAAATGATATGATTATATATACAAAAAAATCCCTTCAGTGACTCTAGTTAACACCTAAATATGAGATTATTTTTTATATATAATCACATCATTTTTTTTCGTCTGTGAGAGGAGTTTCCCCACTTTCTCCTGAAAATATACATGAAGTCTCCCCTACACGCTTCTTCCCCTGCATACAGCTATACATGTAGGAGAAGTGTCGCCTCTTACGTTCTACTTATCCTGCATAGCACCTGTGCATACAAGAAAAGCGTCGCCCCTACGCGCTACTTCCCCTGCGGAAAAATACGAAAATTGAATTTTATAATTCATCATATTTCTTAAACGATTTTTTTTACACCAGTGGATAGGCTGTGAAATTTTGTACATTTATAAAATTACGATATTATGATTTGTTCAGAAGTTATATCCGAAAAACAAAAATATGGTCTATTTTCGGTGAGGCAGGTCCAACGCATAAAAATATTTCTTAGCCGATAAAAAATACGTATCTAATATTTGTCCCTCTATAAATCCACCAAATTTCTCACAAACGGAGGGATACACTAGGTTAGTTTACTTGTTAGTCCTTCTCGTCAATAATCAAAGGGCTATACGTTACAGGGCTGGGCGTTCCGAAAATATCGGATCAAAAGTATATAGCCATGATCTTTGTGCAAAATGGACCATAGCGACCCTTTACATGGGGGGTCGGAAATAAATATCCACGGAGTTATGGCTATAAACAAATAACAAAGCATGATTGGATAAAAAAAAAGGAAAGTTAAGCCTATAATGAACGTATTTGTCCAATAGACTGAATCTAGGCTGTATTATCAAAAAAAAAACTATTTCTTAATCGCCGTGCATCTCTGAAATGTGGGAGTTAACAATTTCGAGCCAATGAAAATTGTGTTTGAAAGTTTGGCTCGCCCCTTGAATTTAGTTTCCTAAATTTGTCCGTCGCCAGTTTTTGGCGAGAATGTCGAATTTTTGGCAAGCTATTTAAGAATCAAACCATTGACTTTTTGGCCATTTTATTCCCCCCCCCAGGTAAGCAAAAATTAGCAAAATTAACATTGGAAATAAACTAACATAGGAAAATAAGCACAACAGCAACCCCCTCCCGAAAGTGCTTACATAGTACTTGAGCGCTTCCTATTAAATTTTTTCCATGGTAAATGGAAATACAAGTCCTGCGACCCGGCCACCATGCTGGCGCCTATAGTCGTCATTATTCAGAATCGATCAAGACATAAGCGTACGGAAGAGGGATTA
>QLNU02015360.1:143925884-143960414 GCA_006491805.2 Dysdera silvatica
GAAAATTTGTAGGGAATAAGCCTCTTAACCCCCCCCATTGTCTATATAGCGTGTAAAATAATTTTCTTTTCATATCTTGCGGCCCGCCGACCGGAAAAAAAGATCCAAAGTGGCCTGCGATGAAAACTAATTGAGAACTACTCTTCTAGAGAATCGTTTTGTTAGTAAGGAAACATACACGGCTCATACACAATACGTACACATATGCCAGAGAGTGAGGTGTGTCAAAATTTCCAATTCATCACGTTTTAAAAGTTGAGTGTATGCTTTTATAGGAGAAAAAATCAGGCGCCATCAAATTATCCCTTTCTTATAAAAACTTCAACTCAACTTTGACTTAATATGGATATAATTATAAAATTAAATCATTTTTGAATATTTATTAGTACATAATATCACAAAAACATTCCAAAATTCGTTAAATATTTCAACACAATTACAAATATCAAATAAAAAACTAACGGGGAGTATCACTAAGTAGCTTTATCGTCGCTTTATCTTCTATAACTAATATAGACATTTATTAATATGTACAGATAACTATGTACAGATAACTATGTTCAATATCTACGAAGCCCTAAGCCCTACAACTTAGCTCAAATTCAGCTTCGAAGTTGACCTTACTGAATTAATCTGGTGACGTAACACTGCGCAGAATAAATACGTGAATAGACTCCGTTCCTTAGTTCCGTGTCATCAGTCTCTAAGTCCTTTCAATGCAATAATTGCAAGCGCGTATTTACTCCTTTAAAGGTATATGTAAATATGTATTGAGCTCACAACTTCTCCATTTTAATCTAAGACGTTTTCGCAATATACTTTGATTTCCGCTGCAAAACGCAAATATAATTTAAGTATATTATATGTATTTCTGTTTACCATCCAAGATTTCTGCAGGAATCAGGCGAACGTTATCGACGATGTGATAGCGTCTTAGGATTCTTCAATCATGATACCTTTAGTGTCTTAGCGCAGCTCGGAGTCAATATTCGCATGTTTGTAGACGCACTTAATCATGTTAATGTACATATCGCCGCCATTTGATGATTTTAAAAGGTTGATAACTTTTAATATCTGGGCAAACTGGATGGTCTTTTCATAGTTAATAATTGCAAGGTGTTTATATCAGTTAATTATTTTTAATGAACCTTCCAACATTTGAATCTTATTGGCTACAATATATCCATTTCAAAACCTTGCTTTTAGGCTTTTATTTGAGCTACACCCAACTTTTGTGAAGACGATATGTCAAAGCTTTGGTAAAAACTTTATAAAAAGCAAACGCGAGGCAGATTTTTTAAAACAATTTTTGTACTTTTTCAAGTTCTTTGTATCACCTTCTTCGTGCAATATTATTAGATCTAAGATTGTAATTAGCTGGGACAGTTATACTTTTAAACCACAGCATAAATTTTCACAAACACCTCTTTAATTTGTTCATTATATTCTTCAGAAACATCGAACGTAATAAGCACTTGTTTTTGGGACTTTTATTTTCATATTTTAATGGCCAAACGTGCTTATGAAATTTCCGACATTTTCACTCTAATGGACTCAGCAGCATTTCTATTCCATTTATCGCTTGTTTTATGCAACTGTTTCGTAAAATTCTTCCATTCTTCTTAGTATTTGGCCCTGCGGTGGCGCAGTGTGGTAACGCGTTCGCATAGTGCGCCGCTAACTCGGGTTCGACTCCCAGCAGTGCAAAAAGAACGCTTACTCAGAGATCTCATAAAGATCGCACTGCTCACTGTAGTCCGGGGTTTGGTTCCCTAGGCCTTAAGAGGTTCGTTCCTCGTAGGTCCAGAGGTGATTCCTCGGAAAACAGTAGGTCCCGGCGCAGCATGACCACTGTAGTCTTTGAGCCGTAAAACCACAAAAAAACAAGCAAACTTCTTAGTATGTCGTCGCACTATTTTCTTGCGATGTTGTCTTTTTTTTCAGTGCGATTATTCCTTGGAATAAGTATATATAAGGGCATTTTAACTACTTTCTAACAGTAACTCTAAACAGTTGCCGGCCAGGCAGAAATCTATGTGATAACGAAAGCATGCCGTTTCTCTGTTCATTAGTAATTCGAGGTTTTATTCTATAGACAATGGAAATTCACATTCCTTGGAAAACTGTAGGTCCTGGAGTAAAATGATCTTAATTTCTTAACTGCCCTTGCGTCATATAATTTCCAATATATGAGGTCCCGAAACAAATACTGTTTGTGTGATTTTTACGGCGCAAGAGCAGAAATCAACCTAACAGAGCGTGGAGAGGTTCGCATTCCTCGAAAAAATGTAGGTCGTAGCGTACCATAATATTAACTGCCCTTGCGTTATAAAAATTTCCAATATACTATGTCCCGATTAAACAGATACTGTTTGTCTGATTTTGATGAAGCAAGGCCAGCAATCAACCTAACAGAGCATGGAGAGGTTTGCATTCCTCAGAAAACTGTAGGTCGTGGTGAACGAACCTAATTGTCCTTGAGGCCATAAACAAGCGTCCAATATACTAGGTCCCGATTAAACAGATAATGTTTGTGCGATTGTCATGACGGAAGAACAGCAATCAACCTAGCATGAATACCGCGAGAGGTCCACATTCCTGCAGCAGAAACCGTAGGTCCTAGTGTACCATGATCTTAACTGCTCCTGTCATAAAATTTTCAGTATACTAGGTCCCCATGAAACAGATACTGCTTGTGTGGACGTTTACGACGCAGCAAAGACAACAACCATAGAGCATAGAGAGGTCCGTTCTCGGTAAACTGTACGTCCTAGCGTACCATAATATTAACTGCCCTTGCGTCATAAAAATTTTCAGTATACTAGGTCCCGATTAAACAGATACTGTTTGTGTGACGTTTACGACGCAAAGACAGCAATCAACCTAGCATTGGCATGGAGAGGTTGGCCTTCCTCGGAAAACTGTAGGTCTTGGCAAACCATCATCTTAACTGCCCTTGCGTCATAAAAATTCAAATATACTAGGCCCCATTTAAAGATACATGGTTTGGGTAATTTTTGCGGCGCAAGGACAGCAAGGGCCATACTACATCGGGAACTATACTTTTACGAGGAATCCAAACCTCTTCAGGCTTAGGAAACTAACCCCCCCGGTCTACGTTGACAGCAGCAAGTCGAAATGTTTTTTTAGTCAAACCCGGAAAAGGAAACACGCAACCCGGGATAATCGCACGTTAGACAAAGGCGTTACGACTGCATCACCGCATGGCCTAAACAGGGGTGGTTCCAGTAAATGTTATTCGATTAAGCCGGGTATTCGATTTTTCGGGAAACAAATACACAGCTATATATGCACTAGAATGTCCAAATGTGGTTGAACATATAATAAACGTGAGATTGAAATGAAAAGACCAATACTAATACTACATGAAAAATATTAAATATACACTTAGACATTTTCTAATGAAAAAAAATTAGATCAGCAGACACTTCCTACCTTACTTATATCGAAAGACATCTGACAAAGATAATTGTTTTGTCATGGATCTCGCTGAACATTCGTTTATTTTTTTTCCATTGCATAAAGCAAATTATAGTTGGAAGACAAACGTTTGAAAAAAAAAATTCTCTACACACTTTTTTCCTTGCTTCAACACTGATTTTCATGTTAAGATTATTTAGGTTTTTTTTTTGTGATTATCCGTGGATGGCCCGTGAAGATGAATTGTTAAAGCGGGGAATTTAGCATGATCCTTTTGGAATAATGATTTTAAAAAGATTTTATCCTTATAGGCGGGATGTTCGATTATCCGTATGCTGATTAAGTGTGGACTTTATCTTGAGCAGCTCTATCGCTGAGGTCGACGTACATTGCGTACATTTGGTGTATTGGCCAAAGAAACATATACTGCTTTGAAACATGAAATTTACTGTGTATTGAAACTTGTTACTTACTGTGTAAATAACTTAGGATTCTCATATATTTTGACTGGAAAAATCCAACGGATGCTTTAGAGCGAAGGTTTGGCAGGTTCAGACAACTTGCAGGTTCTCCATATTTGATATCTTTGCGACAAGTATTTGAAACGGAAAATAAACTACGCCTTCAAAGCATTTGTCCTTTAAAACTAAAATCTTTTAAATATGGTGAATCCCTAGTAATTTTAAATAATAATGAAATAGAATTAGAAACCTCCCAAATGCCCAATGAACTTCCAACTTTTACTCAAAGCATTACCATTTCAGATGATGATATTTTTGGCATAACTGATAAAATCCCTGTGATAGCTTATGTAGCAGGATATTGTGTGTTTGCTGTTATTAAAAACTTCATAAATGTACTTTTTGTAAATCAAATTTAGTTGTTGAATCTGTTGAAGAATCTTGTGAAAGTTCATTTATAGAAAAGGTGGATTAGTATACCCTCACCTTGAAATTTTGTGCATTATAATTCATGTATATATACTTGTTCAAAAATTGGTCTCCATTCCTTTTGAAAAGTTTTTCTTAAATGTTAGCAATCAACAACACTTAGTAGTTAGTTTAGCAATTTCTGTTTTAAGAGAAAAATAAATTTTCTTAACGAACAATTGCCCTGATCGTTATTCTGCCACTGTAGTAACTAAGTATATTATTATGGCTGTCACAAATACATTTTTAAATAAGTTACTGCAAGGAAAGAAATGATGTAAAGAAATTGGAAAATAAGAAAAGAAATCCTGGAACATTAAAAAAGTAGTTAGCTAATATTAGTATGTACCGTAGTGGTTCCCTTACGTTTATGGGTGAATCCATTTTAAATCACCCAAGAAAAATATAAATTTGTTGCTTGATAACTTATTATTATTTTTTTTGTTTGTTTAAGTGATTTTTAGCGTGTTGAGAGTTAAGAAAATGGTTTAAAATTTTTTTATCGTCAATCATTCAGTTTATTAATTAATTGATGGTTGTAATTGTTAACGTATGTGTATTATACATGAGTTGGTTATGTAGTGTTACTAAATTAGTCATTCAACATTTGTTGAAACATCTGTATGGACTAAGTTTTGATCTAAACATTTCAGCTGTTTATTTTGTGTCAGATTTCTGTGCTTACACACACACACACACATATATATTAAGATAAATAATGTCTATCAACTGAGTGTTTATGGTGTATTATAAGTTTTTATATTACTACCCGCACATAGGCCTATGTGTGTGTATATAGATGCATATATATTTGTGTGTATGTATATGTATATATAGTGTGTCTTTATATAGATATAAAGATTAAATGTCTATCGATTGAGTGTTTTATGGTGTATTATAAGTTGTTATATTAATGCACACAAACATATATATATACACTTGAGCATCTTTAATTTAAAAAAATTTGGATAATTGTTGAATAATTTAAAAAATGTGAATAAAACATATGCAAGAATTAATCTCTCAGTCAACTTCAGATTTATATAAAAAATTACACTAGCTAGACTTTTTGCTTCAAACTTCATTGAGTCAGTGTATGCTTCTTCTAAGCAGTTTGATGTATGAAAATTATTAGTTGTTCACAATTATGTATACTCTGTGGGATAATAGTGAGTCAATATTTAAATAAAAATTTTTGCATCCATTAGAATATATACATAATATTTTTATAGGACTTCTTTTTCAATACTGTGTTAAGGTACATTCAGCACGTAGACATTTTTCTATTGACCAATAATTTAATTGAGATTTATTTAAATGTAAAAAAACAATATAGCACATGTGAAAATAGGCGGCTTCATATTTTCTATATATTCTAACTATTAAACCTGATGTGTGCTAAAAATGGTTATACTTTACATAAAATAAAAGTTACCTTTGTGAGATTAGTGTTTTATTTTATTGTACAAGTGTTTGTTTTGTTTTTGTCTTTTTTAACAAAATTTCTGAAAATAATGCTTTTTCTCGAGGGAAATGAGGGTTTAACGGCTAAAAATATTCTAAAGGCAGTAATAGATTCTGTAGATACAATTTCCATGCAAACCAGGGCTTAGACTATGGTCGCTTTTTTCTCAAAATGCGACGAATTAATCTAAAATGCGAGAAAGAAAATTGTGTCCGTCGCAAAAAACAACAGTTGTTTAATATCCAGGCAACAAACTTTGCCTTTTTTTTTAATCACTTTGATTTATGTAAGATAATCTAAAGTAGCATTACGCAGATTAGATTTATAAGTAAAGACAACGTTATACCTTACTCTCATAACGTTGTCTTTACACTTATAAAACTTTGATTATGTTTCACTGTTATTTTTTCTTAAACTTAAAGTATGTTTCCTACAGTAATTCAAAGCATCGTTGTTGTAAATAATTTTATTGATACGACTTTTCGAGCAACGAAAACAATTAATCTTCTTCAGAATTTTTGTGACAGCACTTTTTGAGCCAGCTTAAACCCTGATGCAAACTACACTATGCGCGTAGAAAAGCCCTCAATATAAAAGACGTGGGGGTAGGGCGTTGGACCACGGCGTCGGCCATTACAGTTTAGTGTGGAAGCTTTCAATGTAGGGGGTGTTGGTGGACCACGCACATGCGCAGAAGGATTGTTCACCGTGCAGTTCCCACTCCCGCTAGAGTCTAGTCCCAAAGCCTAGGCTTTGGACGCCTTTGCGGTGATCAGGCCCTGGGCGCAATACTTAACTTGCCCCGGGCACTTGAACCCATGCTGCGCCACTGGATCGATTGAATCATGAACTGTGGCTTTGGTATTTCTAACGTAAGAGGAGAAGTTTGCGCGAAATCGTTACGAATTGAGATCGCTGATATAGATGTTTTATGACGATTGTTCCATCTGGAAATTAATATAGAAATTGAACAATTATTTCTTGGTGTCCTAATGTCAATTTCACAGAGCATATACCTTGAGAAAACAACACGATCAATTTCGTCAAACAATAAGATGGCGAACTTCGAATTACGGTACTTGATACTTTAAGTATAGACGCACCACAGCTCTCCGTATTTAAAATTTATTTAGTAACTTGAATAACAAATAAGTGGGTGGAATTGGATTAGTAATATTTATTTTTAATTCTAAAGAGATAAAATCATTAAAGTAATACAAATATTGAATGCATACATTTATAGGGCCTTATGCATGCTGTACAGAAGAGCACTCGCTATCAGGAGACATAGTTCATTGAAACCTCAATAACCTGAAATTCAAGAGGGAAAGAGGTTTTACTTACTAGGGAATCACTCGAGGTGTAAGTTATCGATAAGCTCGAGAGCAGTGTCGATAGAAAGCTCTTATCATGAGGAACAAAAAATCAAATAGAAGTACCTTCCCGAGTCCAACCAGTTAGGAAATACAGGTCGATTCATTTTACGTGCAGAAAGAATCTGTACAGAACTACAAATAAATATTTTTGCAAATTAGAAAAAAGTATGGCAAACATGTAACCTTTCCCTTAGGATAGTTAGTGTGCCAGCTTCCTAAAATAGCTCGAATCATGTTTTAATCAGGGTAGTGGTTTTTGAATATAAATGTTTGAAACATAAGTGTATCCAACACCAAGCACACTCAAGAAAGGGTAGTGTTGTTCAGTCAAAGCAAGTGTACTTGGTCAGGTTGAATCATACTTGTTTGACTGACTCGAAGATGGGCTCTGTATTTTGAACGAAAGTCTTCTGAAAGGCATACCGTTGCATGCCGTCAAAGGTGAGAGAAAATAACTGGTTATAAGCCAAGTGATGCAGCTTTACTATATCCTCCCTGTTAGTAATATCCACATATGCACGATGTCTTCGAGTACTCAACGGCTTTTTTTACTAGGTGCTCACAGTCCTGAAAGAAGTATACATCTAATGGCTGGAGGTATTTCATCGTGCCCAGAGGAATGACCATGACCAGGACATTATTTCCCATTTTCTGCCTGATCAATTTTATGTCTGTTTGGTCGGACCATGAGTCCAGTACCAGGAGAGTCTTGTCATCACCAATAAACTCCTTACTCTTTTCAAATTACTCTCCACTCAATTGTTTTGCGTTTTTCCCAGATTTGGAGCACCTGATGAACACATTTGGATAGAGCCGTTTTTGCTACTTCTTCATCATTTGTGGGGGCCGAGCTCTTTTTTGATATTCTTGGATCACGATTAGCAAAGGACCAACAAACTTCCTGCAGCGCTGACGGTCATTTGAACGGTGTGATAGTGAGTGGTTTTATTCTTACTGATGACCGCTGCGTCGACATTTCGAGAACACTCGATATCTAGGATTCTATTGGGCACGTTAACATATTGAAAGCCGCTTTGATCAGTGTTGAGGATGGAGATTAGGTTGTAATTGTGCTGTTCAATCATTTTATTTACGTATTCTTGGAATTTGTCGATCATAGGATGGAGGAATAATGCGAGAAATATTCCTCTTTTGGTCACGATTTGTGTCACATTACGCCTTGCTATTTTGCTTTTGTGTTTGAACTCCAGGATAAAGTTTGGCTTGTTTTAAGTTGGGGAATTGCAAGCTCCATTGCTTTGCCCATGGCCCACATTTTCAGGTCCCGATCGTGAACAATGACGGAAAAATTGGCACCCCATATGTTTCTTTACTTCCTCTATCCTATCTTGCATTTTTCCACTTTGTTACAAATATTTCTTTCAACGTTCAATCGCCATGGGGTGTCATGCCTTCTTGAAAATATGCCGTGAGCCTTTAATTTATTTTTTATCGTCTTGTTATAGGCTTCCACTGCTTTTATTATTTCTATAAGTACTTCTCAATTGTTCTTGCTTGCTTTGACGGGGGCTCATCAGATTCTAAATTTGGGCCATGTTGCAGTTCATATTCGTCTACAGTACTCACAACGGCAATATTCAGAAATCCAAAATATTTGCTTTTGATGAATCCAACGACTGTGTTGAATAAGCGTTTGCTGACAATTTGCTTTTAAGGTGTTGGATCTCTTGCCTCGGGTTCACCAAAGTGAACTAAAAGCTGACTAACAATTAGTTTCATGGTTTTTCGGCGACAGCATTACAGTTAGAGGGCTCACAGGCGAAACACCCAAAACTGGGCCCGATTTCGTATGTCACAAAAGGTGAGTGCCATCTCTCTCTTGAACTAGTAAGCCTTGTACGCAAGCCATAGATACTGCTATAATTCGCCATGGTTGGGCGCCTGAAGGAACCACCCTTTAGGCCAGTGTTTCTCAAACTTTGGACGCCCACGGACCACTTTAAGCATTCCTTTATTTATCACGGACCACCGGGAGGTATCCCTCCCCCACTACCATTAAAAATATATTACTTGAAATTAAGGTTTCCAACTATGGCTATATGTATAATAACATAAAGCCCTACTTAGCAATCGTTAGACTGATTCCCCACACACACACACACACACACATCACCTCTTCCACGGAAAGATATATCCAAAGCAACCCTCGATTTATGTGATTTATTGGCAGGCTTATATACGTATATAAGAGCTTCGGCAGAAGAGATTTGTTCATCCCTTGAAATATAATTTGTAGTTAATTTTAACTCATTTTGTTGTGAATTTTACATTTTTTTAGTTTTTTTACCTTAAAAAAAAAGCACCGGCTTTTGGCAGAAAATCTCTAAAATCTCCGACAATGTTCTTCAAATATTGATTTGTTGCCAAACCCACCTGAAACAAAATAATTTTCAGAATAACACTATTTGATAAGGAGAGTGTCAGTTACGATCTTATTTTGTCAAATTTACAATGAAAATGACATCATTAACTTAAATAATAATAATAAGCAATGTAGACAGCACGGGTGTATTCAGAGGATTCAAATCTTTCACAAAATGCCGTAAAGTAACGTTTATAACAAGTAATATATATGGGAAATTTGTTAAATTTCACCAGAACATAAATTCTATAGAAATAAAATACAGGGTACCAGGGAGGAAATTTACATACAAAAGGTTAAACACTGGTAAAACATATTTTACCAGTGTTTAAACAAATTTTACCAGTATCTAATAATATTTTACTAGTGTTTAAGCATATTTTACCAGTGTTTAACTTTTTATATGTAAACATAAATTCTAGCTACGCCGGCCATTTCTTTCTGAAATTTGGTGATGGTCCTACGGACCACTTGATAAGCCGCCGCGGACCACACTTTGAGAAACATTGCTTTAGGCTATGCTTATGACCTCTTTTCATCCCGTAGAACCAGGCGAGGAGTTAATCAATGATTGGCTGTAAAAAACGCCTCAAATTAGTACAAATATTAAATGTATGGAAATGTTATAAACAAAATAATATTAAATAAACATTTGTTTCTTGATGGAATGTTGTAGTGCTGGATGGATTCTTTCTGCACATAAAACAAATCATCTTGTATCTCCTAACTGGTTGGACTAGGGAGGGTACTTCAATTTGACTTTGTGTTCCTCCTGGTAAAAGTTTCCATCAACACCACTCTCGACCAAATCGAGAACTCACACCTCGAGTGGTTTCTTAGTGTTATCGAGGTTCGAGAGAAGTTATAGGGAATAATACAATCTTTTGAAAAAAACAAAGAAAGAAAACGAAGCACCATGAATAAATTATCTGTTTTTATTGAAATTAAATATATATCCAGCACATACACAGGTAAGGAAATGATAAAAAGTTCAAGGCCGTAGGACAAATCAACAACTAGGAATTACACATTGAATGTTCAAATCAATAGTTGGTGAAACCCCCCACCCTGGCAACGATGCATGCTCCTATACGCCTAGGCAAGGAGTGGTAAAGATTCCTAATGTCATCCTGCCACACCTTGTACCAGATATTCCTCACTCGTTGCACCAGATCTGCAACATTTTGCGGTGCCCGAATCTGGCGGCCTACCATGTCCCATACATGTTCGATTGGCGAAAGGTCTGGTAAATTTGCCCTCAAGGAAGAGTATCAACGGCATGGAGGCAGCTCATGTGATTATCGTTGAGCTGTTAAAGTTGCACGCAGGACTATTAAGGGCGTTCTGCTCTCGTATGAGATAGCACCCCACATTATCACACTAGGGGTAATGGCTGTATGCCTCTGTTAAACAAAGGGTGGTTGGGACCGCTGGCCCTGGCGCCTACACACATGGATCTGATGGTCATCTGCTCCAAGACTGAAGCGGGATTCATTGCTGAACACTATGCGATACTAATCTGCTGGCAGCCACGATGATCGGCTACGACACCACTCCAGACGACTCTGTCGATGGTGTGGGGTTAAAAACAGACGTCTTAAAGACCATTGTGAGGGTAACCCCACCTCAGCCAAGTGTTGTAAGATGGTAGAAGGTGCCACGGGTGGTATGGAATAGACTGTAGTACGTTGGGTGGCGAACAATGATGCTGTTGTATCAGCTCGGGTCTGTCGCACAACCAACCGACCTTGCCTCGCATCCATGCACCTTGGCCTTCCAGAGCCTTTATTCTGCCGATGAGTTCCTCGCAGAAACCATTGCTGCCAACACCTTTGTACAGCAGTGTCCGTATGGTGCAGGTAGCGGCCTATTGCTCAGTAGGACCAGCCAGCTTCACGCATCCCGACTATGCGACCACGTTTGAAATCGTAAAATTGGCTATAAGGTCTTTGACAACGTCGTAACGGCATTACTGGTTGCGTCTCCAGGGAACTGCAACGCCGACAACGAGAAAAAATAAACCGTTCGCAATTTTTACCTCTTTTATACGATGCCAGTTGCGCAGTAGAAATGCGCGCTATGATCGAAGTTAACACTCATTGGCTTTGAAAATTTAATCATTTGCATACTTGGTCTAAAAGAATTTGCATGCGAAATTTCGAGATGATCGGGTTATTTTTTTAGAGATGCTTCATTTTTTTGCAAAATAGTGTAGTGGGTTGAATTTTTATGGCGCAAAGACAACAATAGTCATTCTGCGCCACACAAACTGAGGCCATACCTACTATTTTAACAATGGGAGTGATAACCACTTTAACTTACCTAGAATTTATAGTTATCGATATTCTACTGTACAAAATGTTTTTAGATATTTTTTCATAAATTATGCTTCGCAAAGAGCGCTTAGTTAAATCATTATAAAACGATTCCAAGTTTTATTATTGTACTTATAAATTGTATCTTTAGAGGAAATTAAGCAATTTATATTTTGAAATGACAAGGAAATTGGCATTACCTTTTTTAGGTTCGTCCACATGATGATCGCTATCCCTCCAGATCCGGCAGAAACTTTATCCTTTAGTTCAGAAACTTTATTTATTATTAAAAGAACCTCTCATTACTTATATAATCATGTTGACTCCCAAGGTCCCATAATTTGGAATCGCCTATCAATATGTCTAACTAATGTTCAGAGCGATCATTTGTTTAAGTCATCTCCATATAAATACTTATTATCCACATGCTAGTGTTTAATTTTTTTTATTGTGTTTTACATGTCAACGTTTAATTTCTTTCCTTACGTCCTATATGTCAATGCTTAATTTCTTTTCTTATGTTTAACATGTCAATGTCTATCCTCATTCATGGTTTTTCATGGTGTCATGTGTTTAACTAATTTAATATCTGCGAGGTGACCGGAACTCGTCAAGCTGACATTTTGTCTGCTTTTTTCTTGTCATCCGTCAGGCATCTTCCAGTCTTATATCATTTTTATATTTGCATACAAATTTTTTTTGGTTGCCTGCAAAATAATTATTATTATAACCCTTCCCTAAATAAGTGAAGACGATTTGTTTGGACACTTATTACACTTTTAGACTTTTCAAGTCCGAAAATATCAGAGTTAAACATTTTCAGTTGTTTTATGAACGTGAAAGCCTTTGATTTGTGTGTTAATAAATTTAATCTGTATTTTTGGGAAAAGCCATCTGTCTGTGTACTTAAATGTCTACTGACGTCTACAAACTAGAAGTTTTTAAGGAAGGAAACAGACAGTTTAGATTCTTTTGTTACGATGTCGCTGCTTCAAAGTGATTAAAATGTCAGTTTCTTCACAAGTTTTGGAGACTTCATAGTTGACTCTTTCTTCAAAAGAAATTAAACTTGTGAACGATTTCCAAGGATGCCTTTTCTCTCTCTTTTTAGAAAGCTACCCTTTATATTCCGAGGAAATTGTTGTTTCTTAGTATAAATAAACCCCAGGCACTTGCTTTATAAATTATTCTTTCTCGTTATTCGCTTAAGTAAAGAAAACTAAGGCCTGTTAAAAGGTGACAAGGTCATTTTATCTGGAAAATAAAATTTTACAAAATTGTATACCACATACAGTTTCTATAAAAATTTAAAAACAAATAGCACTGAAATTTTAAGTTTATTTTATAGTGTAAGTACCGCCCAAATAATTTTGAATCGGTACCTGCAGTTTTCAGAGGGGTTCGAATCTTTATCATTTAAGAAATTTAAACCAGAAATACGGATTGAGAGGAAAAACGACGAGCGATTAGTATCAGTGAAATTTAGGCCTTGATATTTCACCTATGATTGTAGACAGACGCGTTGCCTATTTGCCATCGTACAGTGCGGTACTAACAGAAAATTAACATAAATGAACTCACATGATGCTTGAAAAACTAACTATGCAAATCATCATTAAAATTAAGTAAATACTAAAGAAAAGATGACAATATTTAAACCATGTGATTCAAACTATTAGAAGATCAACCATATTCCTTTTACAAGCGCGCTAACCGTGAAATTGAAAAGTAGATACGCAAACCTCACCTTCATGTAGCGTGAAGTACAAGACAGACTCTATATTTCCCTTAACTAAAAGTTGTAGATCAATTCGGAAATTCTACTTAAGACACGTGTTCTCCCATCACTCTACTTTCTTACAAAAAGAAAAAAGAAAGTAAAAAAAGGGAAGAATGGTCTTCAGAATGAGATTCACACGCATCTAAAAAAAAAGAGAAACGAAAGCGGTGATGCTGCCTGTTGTCGTGACCGTAGGATTTGGACAGCCCAAAGGCAGTGAGAAGGAGGGTTCAGAGACCTCTCCAGATTCTTGAATTTTTCAGCAAAGTTACGCAAAACAATCCTCATTCATTCCTTTCAGTGTTGCACGGGTAACGTCAATGCCAGTAAGTGGAGAGAAGAATGTATTTTTTGAAGCTTGGGATGCCACATTTAGATTGTGAAGCGAGCGAGACTCTTTGTCACCACCGGCTGCTACGTTGTAAATGATCCCTTTGAGGAAAGCAACTTGCTGACAAAGAAAAAATAAAGGAATGCAATTACTATTGGCAGGGCCTATTCGTCTTTCAGCGTGTAAGATTCCTTGCTTTTAAAAGCGTTACTACGTATTTGAAGCATGAAAAGGGATGTCAGAAATTAGGTTGTTTCATATTGTCCAACTAATGCTTGTCAATAAGAAATTTATACATTCCCTCTTACATACTTTACATAAGCGGGAATAAAATTCGACAGATGCGAGTTGTCTGTCTCGAACGTATCGTCGTTTGGTGGCATGTACGTCCTGGTGTTAGCAAGCCAAAAATAAGTACTTGGGTGCATATTTGTTATTGTGTACATGCGCTTACACATGTGCCTATTTTGTCACTTACAGACATTTGATAAACTTGTAACAAAGACTTGGCCGTAATTTAAATACCATAGGTTCCGTATTTATAGAAATGACCTCTTATAAAAAACACAAATTTTGGTAGTACGAAGTACGCAAAATTAGTAACATATTGATAGTACCGAATGAGGTTTGGTTTCCAGCAAATTAGACGTTTACAAGTACATCGAACTTCATAAATTATGTACTTCCATGAATTCTTTTCTAGTTGTATACAATTTGCTCATTCTAGGTTTGCGTAGTAAAATTGCGGCAAGAAATGCAATTCAAATGAGAATAATACTGTTTGTGGAGGAACACTTATTTATACATGAGTGGTAGCTACAAAAAACGTATCATGTAATCAGTTTACACATACGTTTGCCGATATTTTATAAATAGCACTCAGGGACCGGGCATTCGCCCTGAGCGGCAGATTTTTAGGGGGAAACAAAATGGGATTATTATAAAAATATGAAGTCCTTTTGGAGCGGCAAAACACTTGTTCGTTCATAAGGGTAAAATGCATAGTGCCTGCACTCAATACTTCAGTAATCTAGTGGTGACCATCCTAGTCTTCGAGTCCGCTGGACTGGGTTCGACTTCTAAAATGTTTGACTGAATAGAAGTGCATCGTGTTTCCGAAGTCACGTTAAGTTATCGGTTCCATCGCAGAAAACCCTGAGCACATTTTGGAGACGTAAAATATGCAAACTTAATCAAATGCTTTAAAATTATGTAAATTCCTTTTACAGCTTGTTTTTTGTATCGTAGCATCGAATCCTACGGCACAGTGTTCATTCTAGGCTTATTTTACGGGGCGGAGCGCCCTGCCCACACTTTTATAAAAATACGTGGCGCCCTGCCTGCCCTCGTAAAAAAATTTGCCCCCTGACATGCGCCTCGTAATTAACGCTTGCGCCCCTTCTGGAAAAATCTGCCCTTTTCCAGAAAAACTCCAAAAATATATCCTTGGTTCTATATTTCTCGTCTGCTTATGACGAACCTCCGGGTATAACGAACGAGTTTTTTTGGTCCTGTCAACAATTTCCAATATTTATAATAATAGGCGTAACTTGGGGTTAAATATAGAATAAACTGGTCGGGGAAAATCCAAAATTGTATGGGAAAAGTACGATTTTGTCTCTTTTCTAAAATAACTGAAGGGGCGAGTGCCCCTTTGCCCCCCGTCAGATTACACCGATTCTTATAATGTCATCGGATATAACAAATCCCTGGAATATAGCAAACCAAAAGTTCGGTCCTTCGAGGTTCGCTATAGCGGTTTTCGATTCTAGTAATAATAATAATAATTTTATTCAACCCGATATACAATATTTCGTGATACATAGCTTGAGCAGTATAAAAGTTATATAAATGTAAGAGAAGATTTAATTAAATTATTTTAAGTTTTGAGGTTAGAAATGTAAGAGAACATAAAAAGCCGTGTAGCTTGTTACGAGATCCTCTTCCACGAAACGGTGATGTTGACAAAGCGATGTAGTTGAAATGCAGTGGTTAGTCAAGTCTCATTTTCCGTTATAGTAAAAATAAAACGGTTTGTAAAATAAGTTTTAATTAGTAATCTAGTCAGTTAATATTAATTAGTAATCTAGTCAGTTAATATTAATTAGTATTAATTAAAGCGTGTAAAGATTTTTTGATAAAGTGCCCTCAAAATTATAAAGTGCCCTTTTTTTTAATTCAGAGAGCCCTGCCCTTTTCTGCTCATAAAATGAACACTGCTAAGGCATATCTATTGAAGTAATATAGTATTAATTATCAAGTTTTTATTTGTTAAATCACAATATTACGATAACCAACAATTGTCATTCTTAATTATTATATTGTATAAAATAGAGGATGATGTGCATGAAGTATTCTATGATGTTGTGACTAATTATAGCGGAAATTGAATTTTAAATGATGTTGTTTGTTTGTTTGTTGTTTTTACGGCTCAAAGACTACAATGGTCATGCTGCGCCGGGACCTACTGTTTTCCGAGGAATCCGAACCTCTGGACCTACAATTTTCCGAGGAATCTGAACCTCTTAAGGCCTAGGGGACCAAACTCCGGACTACAGTGAGCAGTGCGATCTTTATGAGATCTCTGAGTAAGCGTTCTTTGCACCGTTGAGAGTCGAACCCGGGTTAACGGCACATTAGGTGAATGCGTTATCAAACTGTGCCACAGCAGGGCGAAAGGATTTTTCCTCTCCAACAGTTGCATACAGGGCAAAATGTGTATGAAGTATTTATGTGTAATAAATAAATAAAACGTTGTTTCGCCCGGTGCGCGAAAAACAGCTGGGAAAGACGCCCTTCCCTCTACTGTAATGAATCAACCCATCTGTGACGTCAGCTCCCTTGAATTCTATAGGGAGGGGTGGACAACTTTCCTCGAACGAACTATACATAGATGCAAATTTTACTGAAGACAAATTATCTCAAGGCGTGAGTGAAAGGGCTGATCAAGTGATTTAAATAATACGAAGCTTGGCGAAACATTTTTCGACGATTGCAGTGGTTCTTCTATTGCCGGAACGTGATTTGTTGTTAAAGTTGTTTTACCAAAACGTTGACAACACTGCTAAAGCTCTTCGTTTGTATAGGGGACAGAAATAATCCCGTAAGGGTCCACTAACACCCTCTGCTTTGCGATGAATGGCGAATCGTTTTGAAGAGAATGGAACTTTTGCAGTTCGAGCAGGAAGAGACCGAAAACAACGAATACCTCAGGTTGTTGAAGTTGTTGCAACCGCTGTCGTGCAGAAGTCGAATAAGAATCCAGTAGGAGACTGTCGTGCTCGTGCCGAAGCCAGACAGTTAAATTTGCCCTACACAACAGTATAGAGGTATTTGTGGAAAGTTCTGGAAGCCTATCCGTGTAAGATCCACTGCTTACAACAATCAGAACCTGGTGTTAGCAATGCGCGGAAAACGTTCGCTTTGACGTTTTAAGCCCGCATGCAGGTAGACCAGAATTCGCCGTGCAACATTTTATGATGTCATGAGGCACACTTCCACATATGCGGATCGATGAACACACAAAACTGCCTATCTGGGCAACAGAACATCTTCATCATGGCCATAACCTGCTCTTGCATCCTCCGTATGTGACGGTATGGATAGGTTTTACCGCCACGTTTTTAGTTGGGAAATCTTTCTTTGAGGAAAATACTCCGCAAGGTCCAAAGAGCTGTTCGGTAACTGTCGCCCGCTATTGGGGCATGTTGCAGGGTTTTGTCATTCCTGAATTACAGCAACGAGGATGCCTCGATAACACAACTTTCCAGCAAGATGGGGCTCTTCCACACATTGGTCGGAACATTTAACAGTTGCTGTGACACCATTTCGCAGAGAATCGTGCTATAAGTCGTGCATTTCTTAAAAGTTGATACCGAGTTCACCAGACCTTAGCCCTTGTGGTTTTTGGTTTTGGGGTTACCTCATTCACAAAATCTATCAAGGAAATATTGAACACCTGACGGATTTGAAGTCATATCACTTTGCAGGCACGCAACATCTGTGCTGGTAAGTTACGTGCTGCTGTGGATCATGCTGTGACACGGTATAACTTGTTGACTTTCCAGAACGGTGGACATATTGAGCACTGTCTGTGAGACCATTTTGAGATAGCTCCTAGAAACCTTTGTTTACTCTTACGTTAGTTGGGTGTGTTCCCTTGGAGCTTTCGCTGGTAGCCACACTTCTGTGTGATCGTTAGTTTGTGTCTATGTATGGAGTGAATTAATAAATTTTTACAACCCTTGGTCTTCTGTTGTTTATTGTCAGCATCATAATTTCAATTTGTTATCTAAGAATGTTCTCAGCGCCACATTTTCCACTATGAGCTATTTTTTAACTATTTTTTTTTTATTATACTAATCTTTTTCCCATGATCTGAAATGTATACTCTCAAAATTTGGTGAGGATATATCCACGGGTTGATTCTCCAGGGAGCTCCAAACAAGGATATTTTAATTTGAATCACCCTGTATTTTACAGTCTCGGTTACTGTCAGATTCAAGGAAGATTCTGGGGCGATCCCCTCCCTTGACCCAAGATTACAGAGAGGATGTTTACACATATTTATAATGATTTTGACAGTGTAAATAAAATACATACAATAAAAAAAATATTTTTTAATGTATTCTATCTGATAGCCCTGTTTTTGAATTATCATATTACATCTAGATTTCTACGATAATAGGACTTTTCGTAAAGTCACAAACGGGATTTTCTCCAATTCCTCCTCCACATCTTTCCACAGTCCATCCAAGGTAGTGGGTCGGCGTTTTGAAAGAGATTGTTTTAAAAGTCCAAATGCACAATAAGCCATCGGTGCTACATCTGGAGACTGGGTAGGAATATGGCTAATTGGTGTTGACTTAATTCCAGTTTCTTGTCTCATTTTTTCTAGAAATGTGGTTGTACTTTTGGAGGTGTGGCTGCTCGCTTTGTCCTGATGGAGTTCCACAATTTGAAAGTAAATAGGATACAGTTTTGGAATATCTCCTTTAAAAATAGGAGTCAGAACATTATTTTGATAATATATAGAGTTGAGTTTTGGATTTTTTCAACTTTTCTTATTTTTTATTTTCCGTTATAAGAGATGCCAGCGATAACCATAAATCATTTATAGAAATTTTTTTTCCTCTCTTTGAAACAAACTTTTGAGGCTCTCTCGCGGTCCTCTTTTATGATAATAAATCTACCTTTTTTTATTGCAATCGTGTAAATAAACCCATGCTTCGTCAATTGTAACAATTTTTCCATCTATTTCCTGATAAATGACTTCATATAATAATCTGTATCTAGTCTTCCACTCAGCAACATGCCGAGGTAGCAGACGATAAACTGCACTTTTTTTGCTTTGATTAAATTCAAATCTTTATTAATTTATTTATTTATAGTTGAAGCTGATGCAGAACTTTTTCAATAGTTCTTTGAGGTTTTGGATTTTCTAGTAAAACCGTAGACTGCACTTTAGAAATGTTAGAAGAAATATGAACCATTTTGGGATATTTCTTGTTTTTCTCTTCTTGACATTAAAGCCTGATGAGTTTTTCTCTTTACATTAATTATCGCATTACATTAAAATCGCTTATTTTATATTTTGAAACTTGAAAACCATGCTTCTTGCATTGTTTTTTAATTATTGAATATGAATATTTCTCTTCGGAAAGGGCAAATATATAGCCTTCAAGCCACGGCTTCTTTTTGTACGCCATTTCACAGCACAAACTAAATTTTTAGTCGCAAACGAATTTTCCCTTTTTAGGTAATAGCAAGTTGCTAGATTTTTTCTGGGTCAATTAGTTTTTTTTTTTTAAATTTAAAATTATAGTCTTTATAAATATGTGTAAACACCCTTTATATATCATAGAAAATGAAGTAAACAATACCTGACGCTTGGCTAAAAACAGAAATCGGATACAAATCACCCCTCCCTTAAAAATTTCTGGATCCGCCATCGGTCCTGGTAAATTTCAAACATTTCAATTAAGTCTTTTTCTGTTTACCATCGTTTTATCTTAGCCCCTTGAAAGAAGTTTATGGGAAAATTTACCATAATATCGATGTAAAAAATAAGTCTTTTAGAAGAAATTATCATTGTTGATTATTATTTATTTACTTAAAGGGGAACACTGTTTTATAGTGTGCAGGACGCTGGATCGATACTCTGTGGAAGGCTATAAAAACAACGACTGTTCTGTCCTTCAAAATCGGAGACATGGTATGGACTTCCTGAAAGGAAAGCAGAAAAATGTAGTGTTTATCGCGTTCAGTGACATCACTGTAAAAGACAGAAAGAAAACATGTTTTTGTTTATTAGAGTTGGCTTATTTTTGCAAGTTCGGATCCCGTTGTGACATGCGCAATTACAGTCCAACGCATGGTGGAACAGCTAATTGAAAAACATGGAAGAAGTAATTAAATTGGATGCTGAGGTTTAGACAAGTCAAACAAATGTTACAAAGCGAGGATTTGTGAAAACTAACCAAATGAGATTGGGATGCCTCTGAAAATGATGAATGGATGCTGTTGCGACAAGACAATACACATAAGTTGGACGTTGACTTGCTCTGACATGAGGAGGAAGATATTAAGAAATATGAAAAAGTTCAGTTTACTGTAACACCGATCGCCATTTTTGATTTTGGTTTTGGTTCACTTACCTCTTTCGTATTCTACTCTTTGTTAAAATTGACGGCAATGAAATTATTTGACTGTTCCGTGTACTGCCGAAGGAGATGGATCGAACGCGCCAATATTTATTTTAATCTGAATCATCTCATGAAATTGACTTACTGTGAATGAACTTCCAAAATAAAAGAAATTCCTATGTAGAATTAATTTTCTGACTTGAGAGACATGAGTTTCCGGATTATTCCTATGAATTAGGTAGAATAAAAAGGTTTGTTTTTTCTATTACAGGGCGTCGATTTTAGTTTTTTTTTATTATAAATAGGCCCTGCGGTGGTACAGTGGTAACGCCCTCGCCTGACGCGCAGTTATCCCGAATTCGACTTCTAACTTTACGAAAAATGAAAAAACGTTTTTTAACTGCCCACCGTAGTTCGGGGGTTGGTACCATAGGCCTTACGAGGTTCGAATTCCTTAGAAAACTGTTGGCCCCGGTGCAGCATGACCCTTGCTGTCCTTGCGTCATTAAATATACAAATACTATATTGTAAATATGCAACATTGTATGTGCGCTTTGTGCAAAAATCTTCGAGATGGGTAAAATATATATTTAATCGACGTAATGATAAATTTTAATACTTTTCAACTCGGTTGTATTTTTTATGGCGCAAGGACAAAAAGGATCATTTTGCGGCAATTTTTGAACTCGAAAGTAGGATATATTCTAGAAACATAATTTCCAACATTTCTTTATAAAAGAAGCATTGGAAATTATATTTCTGTTGTGTATAATTTAGAGAGAACATTGGATATTAGATGCTCCGCGCAAACTTGATTTCTTGCCGTGTAATTTAATTTTTGAAAACGCTGCTAAAAGGGTAGTCAGCAGCCGTAAATTTCCTGATCAAAACAGCCGTAGTTGCAACTAGAAAAAATACGTCAAATGTTGATATGATTTCCATAGGAAATGATATTACTGCAGCTATAAGACGAATTAGCAAGATTAATCACTAATCGGCATGGAGTGTACGTATAAAAATGTAAGGAACTGAGGGATAAAAGAATTAGAAATAAATATTTGAAAACACACTGAAAATGAAAATATATTGAATAAAATATATATAGGGAGAGAGAGAGAATTAACCTTAAGTTTTGCTACTAAAGTTAAAAACTAAAGTTATGAGAAAGGGAACGGCGTTTTGCTTTAAATATAAATAAAAGATCGAAAATTACTGTTCTCTTCAGTGCGGTGGTTGCACATTCATTTAACGTGCTGTTATCCCGTGTTTGAATCTCAACAGTGGGATCAACCGATGACAAAATTTGGTCGATGGACCGATACCGATTGTTTACCGATTGTTCGATTTCATACCATTGCCGATGCCGATTGAAAAACCGAATGTTTTTTGTATTCCATCGGCCGACTGCAGATGTCGATGTTTTCAATGATTATTAATTAGTAAAATTTTTAAAGATTACATTATGATATGAACATCAATATTTATGAAGGATGTTTTCTTGTAATTAACTTTTTTTTTTCACATATCCACTGGATTTCCGTTTTAGACTATTTTGTCTTCTCGATTTCTCGCTATTCGATAACCCAAAACCTCGTAGTTCAGGCTTTCGTGTAAGTATAGAAAAAAAATCGCGTTTAGTATGTCACGCAAAATATAAAATCCAATGAAAATGAAACAACCGAGAATCCACAATCGTATTCAATGGACAGGGGGAAACAGGCGCAATAGCAACTAGGAAAATTATGACTCTCTTAATGTACTGTGCATTAGCGCTCAGTTGACGCGTGATACCGTTAGCAGACGGGTTAGTCCATTGCAGTTTAGGGAAGGCCGTCTTGGAGGAACTGGTTTTTCCCGCGCGAAAAACCAGTTTCGGCAAGACGCCCTTCCCGAAACTGCAATCGACTAACCCGTCTGCTAACGGTATCACACGCCAACTGAGCGCGAACCCCCACAATACTATGAATTTCAAACCGAGACCAAAGCGGGAAATTCCCTTCCGAGTAATCTACTAACGTATTTAAAATTCAACTTCATCACACGTAAGAAGTGGCGATTCTAGATAAAAAAGTTGGGGGGGCACAAATTCCTGCCTATGTGCACGGACGCCGCAATGGGGCTCGTGCACCTAGACGGAATAATACAATTCTGTTATATTTGGGGGGCCATGGCCCCCCCGGCATTAGCCTAGAACCGCCATTACACGTGAGACACACAAAAGTCTTTTTAGATAAACAAAAACTCGATAGAAACTAAGCAGCAAGAATCACAAAGACACGAGACAAAGAAAAGGCGAAATTCGACGTTCCTCACGCATGAAAAAGAGCGACTCCCGAAACTGAATTCATCACTGCTCGGTCAATTTTGGATTTAGAGAAAAATGTATCCCACGAATAGCAATCTTCTACCCCAATAAGTCGTAGAGAAAAAGTTTAAAATGCGGAAATGGCATTATTCGAAACGTTTATAAAAATGTTAAAAGCGCTTGCAGATGGAAGCTGAGAAGTTTGCGACGGTAAAGCCGAAAATTGCGATCTATTTCCTCGATTTTTATCAAGGTGAAAAATATATAACATCGGCCAATGGCTAATACAATCGGCCGATTGACCGATGATTTTCAGTTTTTCAATCGTCTGCCAATGCCGATTTATGAAAACATGAATAAATCGGCCTCGATTGTTCAGCAAACCGATCTGTCGGTCGATCCCTACCCAACAGTGAAAAAAAAACATTTACCGACTAACTGCACGTTGTAATCCGGGGATTGATTCTCTAGGTCAAAAGCTGTTTAGATTCCTCGGAAAATTGTAGACCACGGTGCAATATGACCCATGTTGTCCTCGCACTATAAAACCCCTAAACATATGCTACTTATTTGTGTTCAATATCACAAGTATAATACACCTATCAGATAATTCCCTGTAAAAAAACTAACTAGAAAATGTAGTTGTTTGATATGTTTTTGAACACACTTTATTTCTCGCACATTGCCGTAATTAGAGGTGGCATGGTCCTCTCCAGGGAAATCGTAGCCTTCTTTAGACCTTCAGGCTAGATACAGCAACGCACTCGTATCAGTCTTAAGCTGAATGGTTTTTTTTCAACTGCGCGTACGGTTCGACTTTACTTGACGCTAACTGACCCTTACTGCTATTGCACCGTAATTTTACAACCGGAGGCACTTCATAAAAAATTAGCGGATTCAAATTCTACCTTCTGTTTACTAAAAACGTACAAAGAAAGATTAGAATAAGCTTATAGTGGTTTCCGAAATGTTTTATGAAATCAGTCAATCGTTATAATTAACATGGAAAAATTGCGAAGTGTGAGGCGTTTGGCGTTGACGAATAAATGGTTGTTTTTTTAAAAAAATGGAGGTAAAGTTGTGACGTGATTAGCTCTACTTTAATTATCATTAGTATAAAAAGTAGTGATTTCTCAACGTGTTTGCTTTAACAATTTTTATTAAAATTCTTCAAAAAATGCCGTGATATGGTTATTGTACAGTCGACATTGGACACCTTATTTACATATACAGGGTGAGTTCAATCCACCGCACCCACGAAACATTTTTGAAATAGCCATATGTTCACTGATTGGACTAGTTTCACCAATAGGCGCTAACGAGTAACTACTGGGTTGTTTATTTTTCCGAGATAACCTTTTCATTGGTTCTATACTATCAGCAAAAGGGTAAGCCCAATTTGGCGACTTTGCATGCTGTCTTCACCGTGTTATGAACAACGAAAATAAAATTTACAATATTCTTACGCGCGAGAATGATCAGTTTATTAGAATTGGTGGTTTATCGCTATTTCTTAAATCTCTTCCTAATTAATAAATATAAAAAACCTCAGTTTTTAAATATTATGCACTAGAGAACATTTAGACATCGTCCAATTTTCCTAACCTAACGGTGGGAGGGGGCGTCACGAGGGTTTGACCTCCAGCGCCTAAGTTTTAACGCTCTTTTTTTTTAATATGGTTAATAATAATAATAAGTTTTTTTTTCTCTCCAAAATCAATAAAGCTCTAGTTTGAGCTGTAATTAATACGTGGGTGGCAAAAATTATTGTATAATAAATTCCCCCACGAAAACTCACAAAAATCTCGCCCCGGAGGCTTTCTTGTGTTGACCATATTTGGCAATTGTGTTATCCCTGCGGAGGGTAATAATACCTTAACACGCTTGATACTGTTAGCAGACGGGTTAGTCCATTGCAGTTTAGGGAAGGATGTCTTTCCGAAACTTGTTTTTCACGCGGAAAAAAACAGTTCCTCCAAGAAGGCCTTCCCTAAAATGCAATGGACTAACCCGTATGCTAACTGGGTCACGCGCCAACTGAGCGCGAATGCACAGTACTTCGGTCTTTATAAGAAGGCTAAATTTGAATATGATATTCAACTTTTCTTGAATTTCTCAAGTTATTACAGGATTTGGAAAGTGGGGAGAAGCGTGTAAGCACCGGCCCCCCTTGGAGAGATAGAGAGGATTGCCTCATTGGAGGAATTTTTAGGAGATTGGCTCGTATTTACATTACAGACTGAGAAAGTCAGGAAAACTCACAAGTAACCCCTCCCCCACCCTCGGAGTCCACATGCCGAATCTAACGAATTTAATTGAGCTTAATGTAGACACATTAAAATCCTTAATGTATGAAAATTAGCAGCTATATTCCCATGGAAATCGAGAAATTAAATATTAAAAGGTAGTTAAAATAGCGCCTTTTGGCAACACGCGGCGGGATAACAAGCTGGTCGAAAAATGTGAAAAAGCGAACGCGGGATGTATTCTAAAAGTTTAGAATACGTTCAGTAATACAGAGCTAGCGTTAACTTTTTAAATTTAAACGTATTAGATTTTGAAGTAGCTGTAAAGTTATTTTTTTTCCTATTCGTTAAATTGAAGTTCTATATTCTTTTTATTTTATTTCTGAAAGTCATAGCAGAAAACAAATTACTTTAATTTTTATAATCACATTGCAAGTTGCAATTCAATTCGTGCATAAGAGAATCATTTATTTTTATTTCGAATTCCGCACGTGAATGTTTTCGTGAAATAATTTCAGCCAAACTAGTTTGTTTACTTTCGAAAATTGCATTTAAGTGTTTATCGCGTTTTCTTGGCGAATGCTGCAGATTACACCTTTATTACAATTAGCCCTGTCTAATTTATTATATGCGTAATCAGTTTCTAGCAAAAATATGAAATCATTCCGTTCAGTCTATTCCGCGTTGAATAGTCATAAAACCAATAATTAAACCTTTTTTTCCGTCATAAAATGAAATACTGCCGTAATAAATCTTATACTAATTTGGCTCTACAAGTCAAAATATCTCGCCAAGTGGGCGTGTAATCTTGAAAAGAAGGTTGGCCTCCCCTAACCCATGATTGGCTGAATCAACAAACATGGTCCGCTCGAAAAAATTAAAAAAAACACATAAAATTCCATTTTTCGACCCAACGATGATTTGCAAATAGGCTTATAATAACATAAGCATTTCGAAAATGTATCGGAGTGCGATGCATTAAACTTACCCTGTATATAGGGTGAATTTATTCCATTGTTTTATATTTATTAATTAAGGAGAGATTTAAAAAATAGCGATATGCCGCCAATTCTAATAAACTGATCATTCTCGCGCGTAAGAATATTGTAAATTTTACTTTCGTTGTTCGTAACACGGTGAAGATAACTTGCAAAGTCGCCAAATTGGGCTTACCCTTTTTCTGATAGTATAGAACCAATGAAAAGGTTATCTCGGAAAAAATAAACAACCCAGTAGTTACTCGTTAGCGCCTATTGGTGAAATTAGTCCAATCAGTGAACAGATAGTTATTTCAAAAACGTTTCTCTAGTGCGGTGGTTTGAACTCACTATGTATATGTGTGTATGTGTGTGTGTGCGTATATATATATATATATCATCATCATATTCAACCATTATCTATCCACTGCTGGATGAAGGTCTCTCCAAATGCTTTCCACACAAGTCTATCCTGGGCCATTCGTTTCCACGTCACCCCAACCTCTTTTCTTATTTCATCCACCCATCTAGTTTGAGGACGTTTTCTAGGTCTTCGGTGGTCTCTTGGAATCCAGTTCAGAATTTCTGTTGTCCATCGTTGATCAGTTCTTCTTGCAATATGCCCAGCCCATCGCCATTTCAGCCCTTTTACTTTAACAATGATGTCCTCTACAGAATCTACTATAGAATATATATATATTCTATAAATGACAATATAGTAGAGTGGGGCCGTCTTCAATTTCGCGGAAACGAGAAAAAATTTGAAATAGCGAGGTTTGGATTAGTGAGGTTTTGTTTGTGAATATTTTTACTTAAATAGAGAGTGTTCAAGTATTACGTAAGCACCTTGTGGGGGAGGGGGGTTGCCGTTGGTCTTATTTTCCTATGTTAGCCAATGTTAATTTTTGCTTACTAGGGGTACGGGTGAGATAGCCAAAATCTTGAACTTTCCCGTATTGGATTTTGATACTACTGGGACCTATGCCAATGAAAACTGGCCAAAATGTAAATATGCAAATTATGCTTCACGTATTTTATTTACGTACATGTAAGTTTAATTGGCATGCTTATATTTTATACGCTTCGCGAGTTGTCATAATATAGTAAAGTCTATATTTGCATGCCTCCCAGTATAAATTTTAGTAATGATGCCTATTTTAAATCTGATGTGGGCTTTGCGTTTTCATAGCATTTCTCCTTACTTAATTTTTTCTTATTCGATTCCCTTTTAATCTATGCATATGTAGTTTTAGATATGCTGCATTTTATATTTAATACTGTCCATGTAACACTTTGTAGTGTTTCGTTTAACGTTTTCTGCCTGAAATAAAGTCACAAAAAAAAAATTAACTTTGGTTTACTATACTCATTTACAATACCAAATATGGATTTATTATTTATTAAATTTAATAAAAATAAACTAGCTCCTATAATTTTGTACATTACTTAGAGATTTATGCGCTAATATTGATACAATCACTGACGGGAAACCTAACGGTTTTTTCTTCCGAAGCCTGCATTGTTGATTGGTTTCGTTGAGGAGTAGATATCCGGGCCGATACTTTTATCTCTGATTGGCTAAGATATTTGCTTATGTGATACCCAATATCCTCTCTTTTGTGAATTAAGTACATAAGGAGATTAGTGGCGCAGATAATGTTTTCATAAACGATACAAAGCGGGGAGTAATGGAGATCAGGATCTAGCTCTCAACCGCATATACTTTTAAAACAAAGCCCCTACTTATCTCTGTAGTCGAGCTGCTAGTAGGTACTGGTTGTATCTACGATATATTTACGACGCTACGATATATTTACTATAATATGTTTCCACAAATGTTTGCGCTAAAATACGTTTCATTATATATTTTAATATTCTAATGGTAATATTAAATGGATGCTGTACCATGTACTAATACCTATAAAAATGCTTGCAATTGCCCATATTAGCCATTCAATGTCTTAAACAGCAACCAGCTCGATATATGCTATAGAAGATTTTTCTCCGAGAAATTTTGTATGTTCGAAAAACGGGGAAAGAGAAAAAACGACCAACACTAGACAATTTACAACGTTGATTTTAGACAACTAATTGAACATATAATACACTTCGTTGGATTAAAAAATTCGAGGAATCGATGACACAAAAATGTTCTTTACGTATCTTATAGCTTATACATATTTTTATAGCTAAAGACCAAGAAATTATTACATTTTTACTACGAAAGAACTTTTATTACAGAGCAATAGCACCATAACGGCCACATGTTAATACACAATAAATCAGTTTATGGTGACGATACAGCACACGAGGTATGAAATCAAATAACAGTCTAACGTTATTCTAGAGAAGATTCCGCCAGATATTTTGCAATCTTCGGTATAGTTCAGTCACACCCCATGATCGTTGTAACTGTTTTCCCAACGTATCCCAAATATTCTATATTAAAAAGATGTCTAGATACCTGGCTTACTAAGGGGGTTATACTCTCTAATGCATCATTGAGAGAATCTCACTGGGTGTGGTCTAGCATCATCATGCTGTTAAATAAACTCTGATGTGCATGTCTTCATAGACAATGCATTTGGCTTCAGAATGTTGTCGACGTAAATCTGTGCTGTTGAAATACCTTACAGTAAAGCTGCTGGGGGAAGATCAATTGTTATAGGAGACTGTCATTCAGGACTGAAGCTCCAGTTGTGGTGGTCGTCTAGAGCTCAATCACTGCATTCAGATTATAGCGATCAATTGCCTTCCTCCATACACTAACAGGGCGATAACCTGCGTCAAAAGAGAAATAGGATTCGTCGTTAAACACCATTCCAACTAGATACCGCCTAGGTTTCCCTGGCTCGACCTTATTTCAGGCTGTGTAGTCCATGTTGGATAGACAGAGGTAGGCATTTTAAAGCACGTGAAAATGTGTGTCCCTCCTCATTCTCACCCTTCAGTATTTAAAAATGGGTTTACGAAGGATTAAGACCGTTGTTGGTAAAGGATTATGGAAAACTATCGATCTCCTCTTTTGTGATTTATGGAGTCCCGGGACATGGGACTGCACAAAGTATTTTGGTATATGCACAAGATTTTAGTGATTTTAATAAAGATGCTGGCGGATTCTTTAAGGGAATCGAACAATTATAAAAAAAGGTAAGCAACTTGTCGAACTAACTATGGGTTCTATACTACAAGGGATAGATAAGTTTAGCACGACTAACTATTATTTGGCAGATACGTATTTGACAAAACACACGAACGAAAGATGTTTAATATGAAATTTGCGGGAGAAGATGTTTTTATACCCGTATACATTTTTTGGTAAGAAATTACAGAACAAATAGGCGTATCTGCATTTTAGTGAGGAAGATAGTGAAATTGATCATACCGTAAAAAAAGAAAACACGTTAGTGAAAACTACAGGGTATTAAACAACGTTAGCATAGGAAAAGATCATCGGATAGTAAGAATAAAATAGGTTTTTATCGAGTAAAAATGTTTAAGAAAGTTGATGTAGTTTAGTAAAAAGATCATTGAAAATAAAATACACAGCACAAGGGAAGATATTTATATACAAGAGAATAAACATTGGTAAAATAGCAAATTAAATAGAACACCCGAGCTTTCGGACGCATCAGCAGCAGTCCTTCATCAGGAGTAAAATTGATGTTGTGTTCCCGCTTCTCAAGAAAAATACTACACCACCATATCAGACACAAATATAGTCGACTTTTTCTTGAATTTTGAGAAACATACAAATTACAATAAAAGGGCATTGACACGTTTCTAGAAATGTACAAACAACGCTTACTCTCAAATGTATGGGAATTCCCCGTCATTAGGTGCTCCGAAGTATTGGTTTACCATTGGGGTTTTCCATTCTGCGCGATTGCTTCGAAGAGGGATTTTTCCAGAAACTTCGGGTTTAAAAAGGGGCAGGAAAACAACAGCCACATTACTTCTTATGAAGGTGTGCTACTGATGCGTCTGAAAGCTCAGGTGATCTATTTTATTTGCTATTTTACTAGAATTTAACAGTTTGTTTGCAAAAAGATTATTTTGACGCATGTTGTAGTTTTCGTTTATTCTTCGCACCAGGGTCTTGAAAGCCAAAACTCTTTATAATAGAGCTTTTGAAACTATGATGGAGTCTGATGAGGTTGCAAACAGGGTTATGAGCAATATGCTAAAAAATATATGAGAGGGCTGCATTATTGAATTGAAAAGAAATAATTAAGCCTTCATTCTCAAGGTTGTCTATGAACATAAACAAATTTGCTAAGCAGAACTTCAACGTTGCTAAATAGAATTTCAAATTTGCTGAATAAAACTTCAAGTTTGCTAAATAAAACTTCAAATTTGCTAAATAAAACTTCAAATTTGCTAAATAAAACTTCAAGTTTGCTAAATAAAACTTCAAATTTTTTTAACAGAACTTTGAATTTGCTAAATAAAACTTCAATGTTTTTGAACAGAATTTTGAATTTGCTAAATAGAACTTTGATTTTGCTAAATAAAACTTCGATTTTGCTAAATAAAACTTCAATTTTGTTAAATAGAACTTCAACTCTACTAAATAAAATTCCAACTCTGCTAAATAAAATTTCAACTCTATTAAAAAGAATTTCAACTCTGCTAAATAGAGCTTAAATTTGCTAAATAGAACGAATTTACAAAATAAAACTTCAACAAACACTGTTTCAGCGCATTGCGAAAATTGTCCAGAAATTTATTTGTACGTCATCAAGGATGAAACGCGTTCTTCAGATGGCGTCATTCAACGTCTATTTATGAAAAAAAAAATGCAATTCATTTGACGAGAAAAACTGTGATAAAAATTGTCAAATAAAAACTAAGAAAAGTAGGAAAATATGTTGTAGAAACTTGAGTAAGTCAAATGAAAAACTGAATGAAGTAGCTACTCTTAAAGTAATTCTTGGATGAATAGAATCAAAAATCTTGAAAGAAGAAATAGCTTATTTAATTAAAATTACTAAGAAAGCACCCTCCTTGGACAACATGAAATTGCATCGGATAGTTTAAAAAAAACAAGGACAAGAAATAGAAAAGATGTAATAGTCAGACTTTAACATCTGCATTTAGGTGATAATTTTAAATCCTAGTATAGTGCGATATAATACACTACATAATAATAGTATAGAGAGAAGGGAGTTTTAAAAACTAGAGGTCTCTGCCAGTTTTCGACTATTATATAAAACTTTTCGAAAATGCTAATGGGCCGTTTCCCGAAAAATTAGTTTTCTCTCATAAAGCACAGTGGGACAGTAAGGATTTTCATGTTAAAAGAATGAAGAGAAATAGGCAAAAGTAATGTAAGAAAGGAGGGGGGCTTGAGGAGCTCAAATTCTCCCATTGGGTAACAAAATACGTTGTTTCTAACCCCCCCCCCTTAACACTGAATCACTCGATCCTTTTAAAGCTGTTTAAGCCCCCCACCTTGATTTTTGAGTTGCTATACCCCTGATAAGCAATGATTAAGTTTTAAAGAAATTGATTTGAAAGTTATGTGGACGTAAGCTTCTGTTACATATTGCATTTGTCAACCATGATAAAGCTTTAGAATCCATCCAACCATCACAACACATTGAAATGGTCACGTACAGATGGGTTTTGAATTTGTATATTATTTATTAAAGTGAAAATATAAAATATATGTCACTTTTACAATAATGTTAAAATCATGATGACGGAAAAAAGTCTAAAAACGAGGCGATGTCTATTCCCAATTCTTCACCTCGCCTTTACTAAATATTTTGTGTTTTATAAACTGACAAACTGAAGAAATGATATTGAATCAAAAGTACTTAAATCACATGTGTTCTGCAGATGATATTAACATAATTATAATAAATTTTTCAGGTTTTTAAGTCACCTTCTAAAGGTTTTCAACTAAAAATAAGAATGACGTAATTACTGTAGTGATGAAACTCCAAGGATATTCCTTTGACGGTTTCGCTTCAATACTTAACGCTTCGTTCCGGACTGTGCGAGCCAGATAATCAGACGAGAGGAACAACAGTCGTCCAGATTATCTTTCTTCTGAGAACAACTTTCCACTGATAATCAGTGAAAAATTTTTTCTCGAAACGAGAGAAACTTGTCAGCTGTTATAACCAAACTTCGAAGTTTAATGAAAAATACATAGAGCTGTCCCTCCGATAATTCCAATCTGCTTTAATAATATAAATGGACACCATGAAAGTCCCCATGGTAAAAAATGGACATGGCACTTAAGAAATTAGAGGTGGCTACCACATCAAGCTTTTAAAAGAATGCATACTAATGGACAGCATGGCGTATAAGAACTAGTCTTACCTTGGTCAAGTCAAATCAATAGACATTTCTAAAATATCGCTTTAGAGCAATTTAGAAGTACGTTATTTTAAAATAAAAACTTCTCATGAATTGACAATGACGGATATTTTACTTCACATGCTCTTTTATATGGGACGTAGATGCAAAACCAACCGAAAGAAACAAGCTGTTCTCAAGAAAGGGGTTACAATTGGAAAATTTTTAAATAAACAGTTTATAATGTCGAGTAAATATTCTTCAAAGATTTTTCTAATTTGAACAATTATTAAGTAACATAATCGCGTGCATTTAAATATCTCTTAAGATATATATAAACTCATTTCTCACTTACAGCAAAATGGGTGTGTTTAAAAGCCTTTTTGCATCTTGTTCTGTTTGTATCATATTTAAAATTTAGGAAATATGCTATACTTAACCTTTAAAATTAAAACTGAAATTTAGTTTCCTAGTATCCATTTTTAAAAGTGTTTATTTTTATATTTCCAATTCATTTTTAAAAGGCAGTAGGGAAAATAGAGAGGGGGAGAGAGAGAGAGAGATAGCTTTAGTTAAAAGGACTCACTTTCTAGCAGCAAGAATTTTTCAGAAAATGTGATAGTACGGCTCGCACATGCCTATTTTAAGCGATATTTAGGTTAAGAGACAAATTCGTAATTTTGAAAGGAACTTTTCAAAGATTATTCTTCACCTCTAAAAGCGAGGCATTAAATGTCACATAAATTCGATAAAACGAAGCAGTTCAAAGTGATACAGAGGCTCAGAACATTTTTGCATCCGCTAATAGCAACTTTAAATTTAGAATCAATTTTTACAGCATCCCCCGTAACCGAACATGTCGTAATCCGGTAATGGAAAAGTTAAAATCTCGTAATGGAAGAATAATTACAATTTTCTGTTAGCCTTCCTTTTCGGCGGCGTAATTGCGCCTAAAGGGACTTTTCGGTATCTTCCTTCGCCCTCTAAACGTAGGTTGATAGAGAACTAGAATCGCAGACTCAATTATTTGCTCCAACACTTAGTTATTGGCTTTACTTCGTTCCGCATTCCTATTTCAAAGAGCTGATAAAACGCCATTAACGATTCAGACTTCTGTTAAAATATGCCTTTTGGAAATAAAGCAGCAGGCGAGATGACGAAATTTGGTTGGTTATAGAATGAAGTACTTTGGTTGCTCAATGCCACACATATGCCAGCACAGAAGTGAGTGAAATATCTACGTAAGTATTCATAGGGATGAAATTGGCATAAAGTCAAATCATTTAAATACTCTTTCTGATTCTTTTCAAACTTCAAGATCTAAACATGGATGGTCTTTGATCTTGAAGGCATGCGTATAATTTTAAGTACTTCTCATAACATTTATAAAAAAATATAAATACCACGCAAACATATTATACTTCCAGGCCCGTGAACAGGGTTTCAAAAAGTGGGTGCTTTTGGCGTAAAAGAAAAGAATAGATTTTGATGGAAACAAATTTACCTTCATAAGGAATTTTATAGTTGATGATATTTATCAAATGGCGGGTTAATCTCCGAAATCCTCGCCTTATGCATGGCCTTGCACACATCATATGAACGATATCCTGTAATAAAATTCGGCCTGTTTTGAATATCAGGGAAAACCCAAATTCGACTGAAATCTTTTGTTGGGGGAATCATTATTATTTTGGCACTTTAGAGTACAACTGAAAGAAAGAAAGGAGGGGAATCATGAAATAGTAATGGTTACCAAATAGGAAGCTACAGAGTGTGTGCGAAAACTTAAATTCAAGAGTACGGTACAAAATTCAGCAAAAATAACATAGGTATAGCAGGTAACACAGAATGCAGTGAAGTAAGGAGCTGTAATATTCTTTAGTTCCCTATAGCTGACTTTATACATCACCCATGGCAAACGTAAATTCGCCTTTGGCAGCCAAACTTTCCACATTTTACCTGCATAAAAAAAATGGATAAATTAGATCAAAAGTTTGTTGGTAAAAGGTGCTGAATATCAGATATTGAA
>QLNU02015360.1:143970551-143992718 GCA_006491805.2 Dysdera silvatica
GCTCAGTTTATAAGATGTGGAAACACTTTCAAAACTGCCTTCAAACGTGGCGATCAACTCATCGAATTTGCAGAAGCTGAAAACCTTAGCATCATGAATTCATTTTTTAAGAAGAAACCGCAAAGAAAATGGACATGGAAACACCCAAATGGGGGAACTAGTGAAATTGACTATATCCTGGCAAACAAGAAATCAATTATTGAAGATTGCAGTGTACTGAACAGATTTAATACTGGAAGTGATCATCGAATGGTGAGATGTAAAGTGCACTTAAATACTAAATTAGAACGACAGAAGCTCATTAGGAAACAAGTAAGTAAGAGGGTGGATCTAATGAAACTGAAAGTAAATACCGAGGCATTCAAGTTGGAATTAAAAAATCGCTTTTCTGCACTGGAAGGACTTATTGATGAAAGTGATATCTCAGAAGCAAATGAAAACATTGTTAAGACAATAGTTGAAACTGCTGGGGAAATTGGTGGTGTAACCTGTAAAAAGCACAATAGCAAATTATCTGAGAAGACGAAACAGCTCATGAAAAGGCGAAGAGATATGAAGGTGGACAATCAAAATACCAGTTCCAGGATTGAGTACATAGAACTTTGTAAAACTCTGCGCAAAAGCATGAAAGAAGACATAAGAAAATTCAACTGTGAGCTAGTAAGGAAGGCCATTGAAAATAACAAGAGCCTTAGGGTTGTTAAAGGGAGTTTGTCTATTGGGAAGAAACACATCATTGCATTAAAAGGAGAGGATGGCACCGTAACAAGAAATAGGGAAGAAATACTTAGAAGAGTTGAAGAATTCTACAAAAATCTATACGAAAGTAACAGTGGATTAAACGAAGACATTGAAATAGTCGAAGGAACAGCTCCTAAAATCTTAAAAGAAGAAGTTTCATTTGCAATAAAAAATATGAAGAAAGGAAGGAAGATAGATAATGGTTGAATATGATGATGATATATATATATAGGGAAATTCTGGGAGAGATTGACTATTCATTTATTTTTCGAACCGGCCCTAAGATGGTACTGGTGGCAGTGCCAGCCTGTAATGGCGGATGTGAAACTTACTTTTTATCGTCTTCATTCAAGTATTTGAGCGAAAAGGCTGCATAGTACTAATCGGGTTAGTCAAATGTTTTTTTGTATTATTCAGATCGTAAAGTGTGCGTAAGTTATCTGATAATATTTTTGAACCAGTATCTCACATGAGGTGTAAGTCATGTTAATCAACAATTGTAGTGAACCGTAGTGGTAATGGCGCCAAAGTGGGCGCCATGGATGCCTGGTCTATCTCTCCCTGGTAATCGGGAGAGGTGAAACCTTGTTGTATATGGTTAAACACTTATTCTTTTCGAGAAATCGTTAATAATTTTATATTTATAATAATAATAATTTGTCTCTATATATGTTTGTAACGTGAATTTTTGTATATTTATTTATGGAGGGCTATACTTTACTACTTTAGATCTTACGTTTGTTTTAGGTTCCAAGAGCTGTCAGTACTATACTACCAAGGGAAGTTTTTTTGGTGTCAATCGCATCTACACTTGAGACTTAGTGCACTTCTAAGCTAAGAGTAGTAATAAAAACTGAACCACATTTATGCGTGCGTTTTTCTGAACTATTACTTATGATGACCTGTACGATTTACTAATGGGCCGATTTCGGGAATTAACTAAGAATTGAAAAAATAACAACAACGTTTTTAAATTTCTGAATCGATGTGAATAGTAACAAAGATTCAGAACCAATCTTATGCAATTTTATCTAAAATATTACCTTTAATGGCCTGTATATTTTACTAACAGGTTGCTTTCGTCAGTTAACTAAAAAAATTGAGATAATAAGACGTCTTTAAATCCATATACTATGCCTTCGTGCTCTATTTGCGTGTGATACCGTCAGCAGACGGATTAGTCCACTGCAGTTTCGGGAAGGCCGTCTTGGAGGACCTGGCTTTTCCCGCGCGAAAAAACCCGGTTCGGCAAAACGCCCTTCCCTAAACTGCAATGGACTAACCCATCTGCTGAAGGTATCACACGCCAACTGAGCGCGAACGCACAGTAGCTGACTCCAGAGCAATTTAAAATTTATCCAGGCACCAAAAAACGGAAACTTCAGCTTTTAAACACAAATTACAGGAAACTTGGAACGCGCGCCCCAAGTATCCATATTATAAAATGTTCAGTAAACCAATTAAAATGAAGTATCGGGCTCATTATAAAGAGAAACAGGTTAGTTATTCGGTTTTCGACTGTCAAGCGGCGTAACATGAAGTTAATTCTCTCATAACACAAATCGGTTGAAGCAAATTAAAAAAAAAAAGAAAAGAAAAGAAAAAAAAAAGACAGTACGCTTAATTGGAAACACTGCCGTAAATTTTAACAGCGCTGAAAAAATATCGCTAAACTCAAATTTAAAGAAAAACGTTTGGATTTAGAAGTTGCCATTTTTAACTTCCACCAGTGGCTAATTTCATCAGTGAGCGGAAACTTAATACAAACTAATGTTTAACTCTAGAGAATCGCCGCGTAAATGAATTAAAGGCGCCAGATAAGTGAATCATTTGCAACAGTTTCCGCTGTCTTGGGAAGCTTTATTCGGGAAAAATAGGATAGAAAACACAGAACGGAGGGCTTCATTTAGTAGAGATGAAATCATTCCCACATATACGAGACAGAATGCAATAGGAAGTTCAAGTGGCGTCGATATTATGCATTGCCTTCTTCGTTCCAAGGAGCCAATGCTGAAGCTTTTCCCCGTGCGTATTTTATAAATTACAAAACTTTGATTAAAGTAGGAAAAAAATTTATGAACGCGTATAGTACAAACGTAAACAATCGACAACGGAACCGTGTTTAAGAAAGTTACCGAATAACAGCTGTGCGTAAATGTCCAAGTGTTCAAGAGATGGGCATCTTTGTAGACATCTACGTATTAATAAATGAGTTCCAACACTAAGCGATAAATATATTATTGTCTCCTGTTCGAAGTCGGATTCAAGGCGGGGAGCGATCGCCCATCGCCCCCCTTTGAGCAGGGATTATATGATGGAAAAAGAATTGAAAAGTACTGGACACTTGGCTAAAAATAGGAATCGGAAACAAATCACCCCCCCTCCCTTGAAAGGTTTCTGAATTTGCCATTGTTCCTGGTTTAAATTATCTTTATTGCACATTGCTCCTACTGATTTGTTTCAATCACTTGATCAATTTGGGTATTGGATTAATATTGTATTTTGATTTCAGAAGGTTTTTTAAAAATAACGTCCATTTACTGAATCAGTCGTTTAATGCATCAAAAGATGTAGGCGAAAATGTCATGTAAAAAAAAGCTATGACTACTATACAAGACAGGGGCTATTCCTTTTCCTTTTATCGGGAAATGGCTGGTAGATCTCTTACCTTATTGATAGTATAGTAGAGCGCCGATTATCCTCACCTGTCGGGACCGGTCCTAGTTCGGATAATTGAACAGGTACCTTAAGGGATGTTCCTAACTATACTAAAACGGTTGAAATATATATTATTTTATGCGTAACGGATTTTTTAATACAGCGAATGTATGCTTTTATCAAATTTAGTAGTGGATATGTAGATTAAAAAAAATGCTATTATGTGTGCACAATTTTCCTTCTCACTTTATCCAGGCTTAAGATTGGCAGCTGTTAGTGCTGGAGTATTTAATTTTTTTTTTTAATCTTTTTAACTTTATTTGTCAGTTTTATCTTCTAATTTTTTTTTAACAAGATTTCCTTTTTCCCAAATCCTTCCTTATTCTCTTGTTACTGTTCCCAACGATACACTGATCGGGGGAATGTTCCCATTTCGGATCGCGTGTTAAATCTAAAAAAAATTGAGAGAGATAGGGTGTTCAGTTAATTGGAGTTCGGTTAATCGACGCTCTACTGTAACAGATATATTTGGTGACGGAATTGAAAGACTACATTCGACGTAAGTTGTGTGAAACTTTTTTAAATAATAATTGCACTAACTTGTACATTACTCATAAAAGACTTAGAACTTATGGAAGGGAATATGTAGAATATTCTCTGCAGTTATCATCTAAAAATGAACATAATAATGGCGTTTAAAAAGTGCGTACAATTGTATTAAAATAATTTGTCGTAATGCGAATAATTTATATATATATATATATGGCCTGCAAAAGGGTTGCTGGTATCTAACTGGAAGGAGACCCACACGCTGAACGTATGTGACGATGTGTGGAACCGGCCAGGCCAGTAACCTAGTGTCCTACCCCGCCTTCAAGTGGTGCAGGAGGGTTAATTCACCAACCGTCCTAGCCAGCGTGGTGAAATGATGGATAATTCACCCACATTTATGCAAGTGCAAAATTTCGGTTACATAAAGATACCAAAACTATCAAAATTGGTAAAGGTGTGAGGCAGGGAGATACCATTTCTCCAAAACTTTTTACTTCAGCTTTACAGATGATTTTTCAGCAGATAAATTGGAATAACAAGGGAATAAAAATAAATGGTGAATATTTAAATCATTTGCGGTTTGCTGATGACATTGTTATTTTTTCAACGAACCCATTAGAACTCCAAGACATGGTACAGGAGCTCTCAACTAGAAGTAAAGAAGTTGGACTCAAGATGAACCTACAAAAAACTAAGATCATGTTCAATAATTTATATAAATCGAACACTACGCAGATTAAATCAAACAACAATGTCAATCAATCAACGTTTATTGGCGTAGTGATACCAACGCCGATGGTATGGCGTGATTAGATGGTGAAACGTTCGAAAGAAAATAAATATTTCTGCCTTCGGTGGGACCTGAACCCACGACCTTCCACTTGCCGGGCGGAGGCTCTACCCACTGAGCTACGAAGGACAATATATAATCTCTTTACGAACGTATATATATTGTTGCCAGTTATTTCGCAGAATGGTGTAGTACATAGACTACTATTTAAACCAAATTGCAAAGAGACTGGTATTAAATTGATCGAAATGCCCGTTGCAGCATATGTGTGTATTTATATAAATCGAACACTACGCAGATTAAATCAAACAACAATGTCAATCAACGTTTATTGGCGTAGTGATACCAACACCGATGGTATGGCCTGAAATATTCATTAATGGTTTAAATAGTAGTCCATGTACTACACCATTCTGCGAAATAACTGGCAACAATATATATACGTTCGTAAAGAGATTATATATTGTCCTTCGTAGCTCAGTGGGTAGAGCCTCCGCCCGGCAAGTGGAAGGTCGTGGGTTCAGGTCCCACCGAAGGCAGAAATATTTATTTTCTTTCGAACGTTTCACCATCTAATCACGCCATACCATCGGCGCTGGTATCACTACGCCAATAAACGTTGATTTATATTGTTGTTTGATTTCATGTTCAATAATTTTGTAGAGGAAACAAAAATACAAGTTGACAACATTGAGCTAGAAATTGCTGATTCATATATTTACCTTGGCCAGCTGATTTCAATGGATGGCAACATTATGAAAGAACTCAACAGACGTATTAAACTTGGCTGGAGTGCATTTGGAAGAAACAGTTTTATCCTGAAGGGGAAATTGCCTTTGTGTCTAAAAAGAAAGGTCTTCAACCAGTGTGTATTGCCAGTCCTCTCTTATGGATCAGAGACATGGAGTCTAACAGTTGGAGCAATACGAAAGTTACAGACAACGCAAAGGAGCATGGAGAGGTGCATGCTTGGAATAACTAGGAGAGATCGAAAAAGAAACACTTGGGTGAGAGAGCAAACTAGAGTAGAGGACATCATTGTTAAAGTAAAAGGGCTGAAATGGCGATGGGCTGGGCATATTGCAAGAAGAACTGATCAACGATGGACAACAGAAATTCTGAACTGGATTCCAAGAGACCACCGAAGACCTAGAAAACGTCCTCAAACTAGATGGGTGGATGAAATAAGAAAACAGGTTGGGGTGACGTGGAAGCGAATTGCTCAGGATAGACTTGTGTGGAAAGCATTTGGAGAGACCTTCATCCAGCAGTGGATAGATAATGGTTGAATATGATGATGATATATATATCAGGGGCGAATATTCCGGTAAAAGTGTGAGGCGCACACTCACAGAAACAAGCAACATCACCGATATTATGTTATTTTGTTTGTGAATTTATTTCTTTTAAAAACTCCCACAATTTAATTCAAAATTATAAAATTTTGAATTAAATTGGTAATAAAATAGTTAATTGTTAATAAAATTCCACTTTTCTATGGGAAAAATAAACAATTAAGATGTATCTATGGGAAAACATCGCATAACATTCACCTTTATAGCATAGTTCTAAAAAATTCCTATCACACACCATTGCAATGTTTAACATATTCATAATTGGCGCGTTAGCGCTGAATTTCTTGGTGTCGCTTCGATTTTAGTAAGGGCGACAAGATTGGCAACCTTTGCGAATCTGAGCGGTAACCGTCCAACACCTGACAATGACGACTTTTCATTGGCTATGGATAATACTTGAATCGTCAAGTAGAACTCGCGTTGTTTTGATTGGAATTTGTGTCTTCGCCGTTATCTTAGCCGGATTTAAGCCAACTCCGGCTTACTTAGTTCCGTTATTTAGTTGCGCGCAGAAAACGCTAGAAAATATTCATGTAGACTATTTACCCCACCTCATTGGACCGCACTCCCTGCCTTCTCATTGGCTAATACAACCTATTTCTACCGCAATCTCTCAAAATTTCAAAATATTCATTTCAAATTTCTCCCGTTTTTCCGAATTCAGCCATCCAAGCATCAAAACCATTCTTTAAACTTTAACCCCTTCCATCACCACTTTTCTGCCCAAATTCACATATCATCTCATCCACTCCGTGGGGGATTAAGCAAATCTAAATTGCAGGCGCCCCATAAATCAGGATATGCTTGGCTTGGCCTATTATCATTAAAATGATCAATAAATTGAATAAAACCAAAAAGAAAAACAAATTGTTTAATAATTTCATATGATTATTAAATAATATGATTATTAAATAATATGATTATTAAATAATATGACATTAAATAATATGATTATTAAATAATATGATTATTAAATAATATGATTATTAAATAATATGATTATTAAATAATATGATTATTAAATAATATGATTATTAACAATATGATTATTAAATAATATGATTATTAAATTAAATGTTCATTAAATTTATATGATTATTAAATAGTATAAATATTAAATCAAGTAATAATTAAATTAACAAATAAAAATAAAATAAATTAAGTGTATATAATAATACCAGGACAAAAGAATTAAAATGATGCGCAGTGATAAATGATGAGTAATGATGCAATGATAAACTACATATTTAACACATCAAGACATTAATCTCTGGCAAATAAAATGAAAATACATCAATATAAATAAAATAAAATAGAATCCAATAGATTGCATTTGCTGGGGAAGAATCTGAAAAAAAGGTTTCAATGTTCAAGAGCGAATTTCACTATGGCCTATCACAGTCATCAAACATTTACCAAAAGTTTGTATTTTATGAATAGTATTCCTGTAGTTGTAAATCGCATTATGAAAACATGCGTTATATAAAAACTACTTTTAGAGGCACACAAGGCACATGTCTATGGGCAACAGCAAAAAGCTAAAATGCTGTTTAACACATAGTTTAAAAAGTTGTTTAAAAAGTAATATCTTGAATAATATAAAGCAAATTTCATCCTATAGTATATTATATTGTTGTAAAAATGCTGATGGCAATACACAGCAGCTCAAAAATGAAAAACAGCATGGATTTGAAGATATTTGGATTTCTAAATTAAAAAATAAATAAAAGCGGGCAATTGTTGAACCTAGGCCTAAAAGACAGAAAGGGCCTGAAGAGAAGAAGAGCTCAAGTTTTCGATTGTACCAGTAAATAGTCAACTGCATGTTTCTAGGGATGAAAGAAAGGAACTCTTCGCTTTCAAAACTAACTTTTTCAACTTCTTTGTAGCCAAAAGTAAGGTCAATATGCGAAGATGTTTCCCAATAACATTTCAGAAAGCTTAAAGGATTTCTATAGCCAGATTTTTGATTATATTCGTTTAAAAACGAAATAAAGTATTATTTATTTCTGATGAGTTTGCTGTTCAACCAGTTTATGACTTTAAAATTTATGAATGAAAATCAACTTCAAGTTACATTTTAAGAAATTCATAAGTTAGCAGAACTTATCATGTCACTTCCAAGCCCAACCGCTACAGTCGAACTTTCTTTTTCGGCCATGAAGGGAATTCATGCGTTATCAGGAACCGCAAACACAAGAAAGGCTATGCGGCTTAAGTTTACTGAACTGAAGAGACATTATTGCTGGAACTGAAAGGGAAACCTCTGTTTTGTGATGCTGTTTTAATGCATTTTCTAAAAAAAAAAGAGAGAGAGAGAATGGAATTTGTGTATAAATAAACAACCAAACGAGGTAATTCAACCTTTCTTTAATAACCTAATCATACCACAAAATGCAAATTCTGTGCGTTTTTCAAATAAACGGCGTATGAAAAACTTAGCGATTTTCTAATTCCAACTTGAATGCCTCGGTATTTTCTTTTAATTTCTTTAAATCCACCCTCTTACATACTTGTTTCCTAATGAGCTTCTGTCGTTCTAATTTAGTATTTAAGTGCACTTTACATCTCACCATTCGATGATCACTTCCAGTATTAAATCTGTTCAGTACGCTGCAATCTTCAATAATTGATTTCTTGTTTGCCAGTATATAGTCAATTTCGCTGGTTCCTCCATTGGGGTGTTTCCATGTCCATTTTCTTTGTAGTTTCTTCTTAAAAAATGAATTCATGATGCTAAGATTTTGGTGTGTAACTGTTTGATTTCTTCATAAAATTCTTCAACCTCTTCGTCGGTATGGCTTGATGTTGGTGCATATACCTGTACTATCTGAAGTTGGTATCGCTGGGTTAGTTGAACAACGAGCCTCGCTGCTCGATCTGATGTACTTTCAACTTCCAGAAGACAGTCTTTAATTCTTTTGTTGATTAAGAAGCCAACACCACTTGTTCTTCCAGTTTCCGTTCCTCTATAATAAAACAAATGTCCACTTTTAAGTTCCACCAACTCTTCACCTTTTCTTCTAACTTCACTGAGTCCTACAATGTCCCATTTGATCTTGTCAAGTTCTTCTTCCAATTCCTGAAGTTTTGCTTCAGAAGCAAGGGATCGTCCATTAAACGTAGCCAAGGTCAATAACAAACGGCAGCCTGGGCCATTCCAGTGATTCTTAGCACCCCCTGCTTTCATGCCACACTGACCGCTGCCTTGATCAGGAGCACTCCAGCACCTGGAGACTAGGGGCCATGGTTTCTGGTGTGTCAACATAATGGAGGAATTAGCCATAATTTCACCACGCTGGCTAGACGGGTTGGTGAATTAGCCCTCCCCTTCCGCCTTTCTATCCGTGCAGCAAATATTAATTTGCCACATAAATAGAAAGCTCAGCCTGCACCACTTGAAGGCGGGGTAGGACACTAGGTTACTGGCCTGGCCGGTTCCACACATCGTCACATACGTTCAGCGTGTGGGTCTCCTTCCAGTTAGATACCAGCAACCCTTTTGCAGGCCATATATATATATTTCTTGAATTAGGCATTTGTGTTTAATAACAGTAATTTCATTTTTCGATTCATATCCAAGTTTTGTTTCGTGCCTGATAATCGTTCATACTAAAAATAAAAACGTCTCTTGCAAAAAATAGATTTAATCTTTATAATATCTTCTTATTTTCTTCTTTCTGCGTATTCGCATCCATTTGCTGTGAAACGTAAGACCCATCTTCGTATGTAGCTTACAAATCCATAGAGTTTTTGACTACATTTCTTTAAAGTAAGTAAGTTTCTTTGTGTTTTTAAATATATACGTTACTAGGCCTAAGTCATAGATAACAATTTCAAAAATATTTGAACAAACAGAAGAAGCTTAAAAGATCAACATTCAAACGAAAACACTCTTGTGTACTTTCCTCCAGAACACAATTTTAAATAATACTTTTCTGGAAAAGATTTTTCAAAAGGAGAGAAGATTGTCTTTGCTTAGTTTTAAACGTCTGTAGTTTTACTTATTATCTCCTTACGTCAATACTACATGTTTTCCCTCTAGTAGGTTTACTACTAGGAAAATTTTCTCCCATTGCTCGTGGTCAACCAGCAAGGAATTATAGCTCTATGAACTAATTTTACGACAAGTTAATATGCTTATATCTATGTTTTGACTGTAATAGCATTATTATAATATAATAGGTATTATTACCCTCCGCAGGGATAACACAATTGCCAAATATGGTCAACACAAGAAAGCCTCCGGGGCGAGATTTTTGTGAGTTTTCGTGGGGGAATTTATTATACAATAATTTTTGCCACCCACGTATTAATTAGCTCAAACTAGAGCTTATTTGTTTTGGAGAAAAAGAGACGCTTTCCCCATCCTGGATTCGAACCAGGGTCCCTCCGTTTAGCCCGGAGTGTCTTGGACTGCTAGACGAATGAGGACAGGAAACAACGCTCTCTTTCTCCGTATATAAGGATGTATGATATTATTATCCTTCACAGGATAAACGGAGGGACCCTGGTTCGAATCCAGGATGGGGACGCGTCTCTTTTTCTCCAAAACGAATAAAGCTCTAGTTTGAGCTGTAATTAATACGTGGGTGGCAAAAATTATAGTATAATAAATTTCCCCCACGAAAACTCACAAAAATCTCGCCCCGGAGGCTTTCTTGTGTTGACCATATTTGGCAATTGTGTTATCCCTGCGGAGGGTAATAATACCTTAACATCTTTACATACGGAGAAAGAGAGCGTTGTTTCCTGTCCTCATTCGTCTAGCGGTCCAAGACACTCCGGGCTAAACGGAGGGACCCTGGTTCGAATCCAGGATGGGGAAAGCGTCTCTTTTTCTCCAAAATTACATAAGCTCTAGTTTGAGCTGTAATTAAAACGTGGGTGGCAGAAATTATTGTATAAGCATGGACTATTTTTAGTTGGCAAGGGGTCAAATTTAAAGGGTGGACAAACGGCGGGATTGAAGATGCGTTTAAATACCGATTCAAATGACGAGCGCTATACGGCGGCTAAAGACGGCAGATCACTATTTAAAAAAAAGAAAAACAAAAACTCAACAGGGTGTTCAGGCACGTAATGGGTCGGTATTTCGCTGGGTTACTGGTATCCTGGTCCTTCGGTAGGAGGTAAGTTATTCCCTTGCAGAGGAATTCAGGCATTTTGCTGGGGTCTTCAATTATCGCCGTAAGTTCCTTGGCTAATGGGCCATGGGCGCTGGTAAATTTCTTGTACCAGAAGTTGTGTATGCCGTCAATACCGGGTGCTTTCCAGTTGTGCGTACGTTGGATTACCTGCTGGAGTTCCTCTATCGTGATGCCCGTGTACTCCATCTCCTCTATTCCTCTCGTAGCCTCCATTTCTTGCTGAATCCAGGGGGCGCTTTTGTGCTGTACTTCATTGGACCATAGTGTCTTCCAGAAGGTCTCTATTTCTGCTGGCTTTGGGGCTTCGTACTTGTCTTTGTTCGCTGGGGTCTCTCGAAGCTTCCTGTAGAAGGTGTATACATATTTATGTAATTTTACAGTTTCTAATGAAGTTCCAAATTTGCGGTAGAAATATCTGATGCTGTAAATTGTCAGTATTTTAAACACAAAAGGGTCTTGTTGGGCCCTAAGCTACTTCATCAGTCAAAACTCTGTACTGAGAATGCCGAATTGCTCATCTGTAGCCAAAATTTCCATCAATAAGTGAATAATGAAGTTAAGCCGTGGTTAGGAATCCACGTTGAATTGTACTTCCGGACTCTTGGTAAATTGACTAATGTTTTATAAATTAGGGACATAAAATCTACCTGTGTTGAGCATTACAACAACAACAAGTAGTCAAACAATTTTCATGAGATTCCATACAGAAAATATTCACAAGCTTAGAAATTGATTTTCCTATCCCCGTTAAGAAGATGGCGATGGATGTTAAATAAATGTAAGTATTCAGAGAGATTATATAGAAGAGATCGCGCATGATGATACGGCTGCTAGAATAACCAATGTAGAGCTAAGAACTATGTAGAGTGAGAACAGCATAACGTTATAGAAACGCGTTATAGCGCATGATTTTGGTCACGTGGTGGGCATAAACATCATACGAACGTCGAAAATATGTCTATATTGTGCTACATCCTACGGACCATAGACATACGCAGAAAGTTCGTAAGGGGGCTACTCAATAGGGGGGGGGTTACAATGCTACAATTCACATATTCCTATGCAAAATTTCATTGCAATGGGGGGTTAAACACCAATCAACACTCCCTTGCGTACGCCAATGCTAGGGGTGTCCGAAAAGAACATCATAAGGGCATTCCAAAACGAATATCCTACGAACGTCCGAAATATGTCCGTATTTTGCTACATCCTAGAGGCGTCCGAAATAAACATCCTAGGAACGTCGGAAATGAACATCCTACGGACGTTCCAAAAAGACGTCCTACGGAATCCCGAAATGAATATCCCACGGACACACCAAAGTGGACGTCCTACGAACATTCGAATTATGTTCGCATTTTGCTACATCCTAGAAGCGTCCGAAATAAACATCCTACTGACGTTCCAAAACGGACGTCCTGTTGACTTCCGAAATATGTCCGCATTGCGTGTGGACAAAGTATGGACATAAGGGACCAAAAAAGGACGTCCTGGGGACGTTTTGTGCTATCTGGGTGGTTAGCGACATTGAGCTAGAAATTGCTAAATCTGAAAAATATGTATCTTTGAAACTATGAAATTGTTAAACCTGACTTTATTCTTTTATAGGCTCATTCTGAGTCAATTTTTTTTTAAATTCTAGATGAAAACTTATGTACGATGTCTTGAAATTGAGCTACACGCCGAATATATGCACCCTTTCACGACTAGACTCTACGGTGGTGCAGTGGTAACACGTTCGCCTTGCATGCCTTTAACCCGGATTCGATTCTGAACTGTGAAAAAAAACAGGCATATCGACTAACTGCTCATTATAGTTTGGGAGTTGGTTGCCTAGGCCTGAATATTTTCGGATTCCTCAGAAAACCGCAGAACATTCGTGTCATTACCTCTATTGTTCTTGCGCCGTAAAACATAAGCATTCGTCGTTGCAGGTTTTTCTATAGCAGAGGCTAGTGTCTTTTATAAAACAATGCCCTAATTCTACAGCAGCAGCGAATATAAATCATTATTTTTATAATATCATTATTTATTTTCCATATTTTGTGTAACAACCTAAATATTTATTTTAGAATATTTTCTGGAAAGTGACCGCGTATAATAAAAAGGGAACTCCCGTACGATATGTGCAGATTCTCTATAGGAGTTACTGGTGCTGAGTTTAAATGAGCATTTTCGTGCTGTTTCCAATGTAAAGTTTAGTATATATGAAGTTTTATCTAATGGCTTTTGTAGCTATTAAAGTTTGTTCTATTTGTGTAACAAGCGTGGCCAGCCTTTCTACAAATTCGGAGGATATTTGTTCTACCCTTCAAAGAAATTAAGCAAATAAAAATTACAAGTCCAATGTATAAAATCGGAAAGCGGGTTGCAATCACAAGAGAAGGGTGATTTGCTTAAGGTAGATGTGTGTATATGAGAGATTCCTACAGCAAATGAAATGCTAATACAGTAGGCTTGCATTTTTACGAACCTCCACTCTACGACTCTACGATCTACGCGTATTTACGAATTATTACGTCGGTTCCAAAAAGTATTGTTTACGAACCAAAACGTTCCAAAAAATACTATTTTATTACCAACTTTTTTCGAGGGGGAGGGGTTACAAACGCATACCAAATTTGCATGTATTTGTGAAATATAAAGTCCATTGTAATTCACCTGATTAGGAATGTATAAAATTATAAGGAAGGAAATTGATTAGCAAAATAGATATATCAAATTTTAAACTACTTTCAGGATTGTTAAGAAATGGGGGTTTATTCTAGTTCAGAATCCTCTTTACTATCTGGCATTGAAAAATACAACTTAACATTCGAAGAAATGCACCAGTGAGAGGTGAAAGACACTGTAAACGACCACATGTGTATTGCCAAGGTTTCGACCTATTATAACGCTAGTGTCATTGCCATTTCCCTCATTTTCATCGGAACGACGTAGCCAACCCACACTTAATTACATTTTTACAGGGCTTACTAAAAAATAAACTTCCTAAAACTAACAAAAAAGTTGAAAACAAGGTAACACTTTTTCATATTCAGTATTTTACTTCTTCTACGAGAGAGGAGTAAAACTAAAAGGAAGTATTATCCTTTCCACTAATTGCCTGTAATTGCGGTCGTTGCTTTTTCAATGCGGTTATTCCTACGCTGACGTCGGCCGTAAACAATCGCCCTATTAAAGGAAGGCCCGCAAAGCATTAACAGGGCGCGTTCCTCCAGGGTCGAAAGTCTAGCTACTGTAGGGACATAAATCTGAATTAAATTCGAAGGGCCGAGCAGCGAAGTCTACATATTAAGCTCCGTTATGGCGGTAGTCGGCCATTTACTAGACATATCGTAGGCGAAGGTTCCCGACGGTTTTTCATGCTTGTTTTCAGGAGGCTGACTAACGTCCATTGATGTAATGACTAGGCCTTTTTAACATTAAACTGCAGTCATTGGAATGCCTTCAGGATGAAGCCAGATTTTCAAAAGGTGTTAATTGAAAAGTACAGTCTGCTAAAAGTATTGATGTAGTTGGTTACGCGTTATTTGAGGGAGTACAAATTAGATTAAAAACTGGTCGAGAGAAACGTTCATAAAATTTAGTGAATTTTCATTTATTATTAAGTTTCTTTGATATCTCCGGCTTGACCATGTTGAAATAGTTTATTATTAGTTTTTTTTTCAACTTGTTTTAACACTCTGACTGCTCAATTTTTTTTCTTTTTATCAAAATCGCTTCAAAAATAGCATATTTCTTTTTATTACATATTTCAAATCTACATGTAATTGAGAGTTAAAATATGTAGCTCATTTTTGTAACCAAAGATGATGAGAGATGAAAGATGGAAAATTGCATGCCCGCGAAAATTGAGGAATGAGAGAACTTGGTTGCTTTCATGTTGCCAGTGTAAATTGCGGGATAAGCATTCAGAGGGTTAAGTATAATGGCTATATACTGTAGTTTGTTATCTTCAAGCAGCGCGTTTGAGGTTGGAAACTTTTGAGATTAGATAGGGTCTAGAAAAAAGTGCAAATCATTTGCAATTCGTTTGTCATCAATCCAATGAACACAGGGTGTAAATTGCACAACAAGTATTTGCATATAAAAACATGTACATTTTTATTTCAAGAGCTTTGCAAGTACACATAAATGATTAAATAATTGTCTACTGTACATTGTGATAACCTAACATTAACGATATTAAGATTCATTCCCAGAAAAGGGCTATTTAATCTTGGTCACACAAGATACTTGTTGCGCCCGTTTAACTTAAAAAAATTAATACATTAATTTGAATTCCCAGTATGACGGAAAGAAACCTTCTGTAATTATTTATCTACATTTGCTTTTGAAGGGTGTTTACAAAAGGTATCTTCCCTGTTAATTGTATATCGTTCATACTTGAATTAAATTCATTTCATAAGCACACCCACACATATTCCTGAATAATAAAATTCGTATACACATTTTCCCATCTCAAAGGTATATGTAAATTAAATATAGATATATATATCTATAGGTGAATTATATAATACGTAAAAGTGTATTATATTATATACTATATAGGTGTATTGATTGTTACTGTAACTTTCGGCAATATTTGTGGTTATTAAAAATTGAAAAATGTAATATCATGTTTAAAATTCACATATAAAAAGGTTAAACATTGGTCTAAAACAACGAAAGGAGAGGACATCCAAATTTTAAATGCGTCAACAATAGTCCTTCATTACTTCTGATGAAATGTCCTAGACGTGTACAAAAACTTTTGCACTCAGTTTTTGTTTCATCCCTTTTTCTTTACCTTATTTCATGTTCATTTAAAAACTGAGATTTTTATTACATGGTCCATAGTTATTCTTTGGAACAAAAGTTAACGAAGAAAGGACTTGCAGAGACTTCTAGATTGTGAAGAACAAAATACTTACGCACTTTTGGAAAATTTTATTTTGTGGACATAAATTCGGCTACACCAGCAAAGCTTTTTCTACCTTACGAATTTTGGCAATCAAATAAAAGACAAAGCAGAGTAATAGGGGATGCAGAAAAAGCAAATGCTTCTTCTATAACATTTTTGCTTTACAGGGTATTTGGGGAAAGGTACATAAAGATTTCGTATACTTTATTATCATTGCTCCCCACGTGGAAAAAATGGATAGGCTTCTGTGAAGATCCCTTCTCTGCTAGTCAATTTTTATGATACAGGATGGCCATAATTAAACTTGGCTTGTCCTGCAGCTTACACCGTTCAGCTGATTAATACCAAAATTGGTATATGGACTATCCAAAGGATGCGGAAAAGGAATTTAGAAAAAAAAAAGTTCGAAAACGTCTGCATGGAGGCGCTTTTAGCAAACCGAATGGAGGAAATGACCAACACAAAACAAAATTAACATTGTTAACATTTCTTTGTCAGTTATCGATAAACATTCCATTGAAACATTTCAACTGCAGGTGCTATAAACAGAAAAAAAATTTACACACCTTCCGTTAATCCTGTACAGAACAATGTAATGAATGTTGCTCAATGTGTCCACCATCCTACATTCGTAAATTTTGAAGCGGATGGGCAGTGGATTGCAGCTAGTCCTATGTGATGCTTCGCACATGCAGGACGATGCGATCCTTCAAATCTGTCAGTCTAGCAACACATCCACGATACACCAAATTTTTAAACATCCACACAACCAGAAATCGCATGGATTGAGATCCGGCAAAAGTGATGCCAACAATTAGGAAACGTACGACTATCAATACATTCATTTGTTAAATTGCACTTTTGACCGATTTGCTTATGAATCCATCCTTGCTGGTCATATACAACCATACATGCTGATTGTCTTTCCAAGGGCGTATGGGATCTTAGCAAGCTAATGCGACGTGTCACATCGCTGTAATTGTCCCACATTGGTTTAAAGAGCAAGATCAAAACTTCAAATTACTTCCCTGGTCACTAAGTCCCCAGAATTACCCAATCGAGAAACTGTGCAACAATCTCGATCGTCTTGTTTGCTCTATGGATCCTCCACCACGTACCCTTCAGCAGCTATCGGAGGACATGCACTCTTCAGCTGCAGTCAAAGCATGGCTCTAAGTACGTATAACAACCATCTAACACCTTGCTGAGCCACTTCCAGCCAATCTAGATAATGTACGTTCTATACACGGCGGTTCATCCCGATATTAACTAGTGGTCGCATTAATGTAACGAATGTGTATATACAATATAAAGATATCGTCATAATACCATTTGATTATCACTTTAATAATATATAACCTATGATTAGCATATGTTGGTTTACAAATTACTATATAAAAGTATTATTTTTATTTCTATATATATGTAACTTTTTACTTGCGCCCCCATGAATTCTGTTTTTTTATTCCTTTTTTTCATAACAGGTAGATACTTTCTGAACGTTCGTTTATATTGAATAATGCATTACGTGATGAAGAATGATTGATTGGAAATGATTAATGGAGAGCTTAGTCTTTATCATTAAATTATGATTAATGAGGAAAAAATAATTTCCATAACCTTATGAACCGGAGAATAACATGGCCTATGACTAAGAGATACACTTTGAATACGTCAAAAAACATTTTCATCGCTGTCTTGAGAAAATTCCTGTAGTAGCTATCAAAGCTGAGGGAATATTTACACGTTTCATATAAAGAGAGCATTTAAGTAATATTTACATAACCATCAATATATTTTTATATTGTAGGTAATATAATTTTTTGTTATTAAAGCATAATTTTTCAACTAATAGGAAAACCGTTTTATAATAATAAAACAGCACATTAAAACCCTGATACGTACCAACGAACTTTAAAAAAAATGAACAATTATAAATTAATTAAAATTATATTTTTTATATTATTTTGAAAAAGTGAATTTTTTAAAAATAGAAAGAAATACAGACGCTTTCACAAAATACTTCATTAAAACCAGTATCGTGGTGACTCCGGCTATAGGTTATTGCACAAGAGAACGATAATAATAATTTCAATTTTATCAAACACTCTATATTTTTATGGTCTATATTAGTGCTTATTTGTGGCTTATAATAACCAGAGAACTATGACTGTGTGAGGAGAAAGGTAGAGCACTATGCAAGTAAACTATTAAAGAACATGAACGTCTATGGAAAATGTAGAAAAGTTAGCGAAAAAGAGGTTGAACGAACTAGTCAAGGTAGATTTGAGAGAAAAGAAAGCTCATAAAAAACAGTGACCCCTCATATGGAAATGTAATGAGCTGGAGGAAGAATAGCAACCAGAAAAAAGAAAATGGGTATGAAGCAAATTTTAATTTCTCAGGCTATGATGGCTACTTGGGGAAATCCCCTTGGTTAATTATAAACTTTGTGTTGTTTTCAGCTCTTATTGTATTGCTTTTTTGTTGTATAAATATTTCTATTTATTGTTTTTTATTATATTTCCAATTGCATATTGTATTGCCTTTTTTTTATTACACTCCATGATCCACATGTGAGAGCTGGTAATACTTAATAATTGAAATCTTTTTTGTTAAGGATAACGATATCACCCACTTCAAAACAACGAATATTTTTTTTTCCAAATGCTCTCTAATCAAGTGCAATGCATATCCGTAGTATTTTTTCCCTTAATAACATTACATTTCACTGCTATCGCTGGACTGATGTAAATGCTGAATATTTTTGAAAACGGTTTCTTAAAACTAAAATTGATTCCGTTGCTTTACTGAAATTTAATAGGTACTCATATTGTTTGCAAAACTAAAATTGATTCCGTTGCTTTACTGAAATTTAATAGGTACTCATATTGTTTGCAAGTTGATACCCTGTTATACCATGCAGTTTTGATGAAATTGAAGAGATCTATAGTTTTCAAAACTGACTAATTATTGTCGATTTCATTGTTAATTTACATTTTGCCGTCGATGGTTCGTTCTGTAACCCTTAAGAAACGCAATACGCAGTAAGAATGAAAGTTTCACACTTCATATTGGAGACCGTCGTAATAGAAGAAGGGTCTCGTGTAAGGCGTTCCACATGAAAACGAGGGTCTTTGGTGTAAGATGGTTAGTTGGTCGGATTTTTATGATGCAAGGACGAGAAATTGTCATTTTAAGCCTTTTATGTAATAAGATTGTCCTGTGTATATGTAAATTTCTGACACTCAAACAGAAGGAGAGGCACGAGGAGAAACATTAACTAATATTTTTAATTAGCTTTAAATACATAGAATATCAATTATTCTAACTAATGAAATATATTTCTTTCATTGTAATTTTTACTTCCAACATCTATTCACTATTTCTGCCAATTAGTAAAACCCAACTTAATTAATATAAACCAAAGTAAATTACATCGCCAAAAGAAAACTGCATTTTCTGCTATATACGGAGAAAAACTTTTAAAAATTTATTGTGTACATAATATTTATAGGATTTAATATCAGTTAATAAGCAAATAGGACGACCAATTGTCGTCAAAGACGTCAGCCTCCAGTTCTACTCTGCTAGGGTGCGCGAGTTCGAATCCCGCTTATAGCAACGCGGTACTTATTTTTTTTCTCACGATCCTCACTCTAACAACGCTTTTATAGAAGTCTCGGCCTTTTGACCGAGTTTGCTATGCTGGTTAAATTAGACATGTAGATCGGATCAAACGTAACGTACTGTGGATTTTGGTTGATCCTTTGTTCTATGCGATTCGCTTTACCACTCTTGCTTTAGTAACTTCTACAGTCAAATCATCTGTTATTTAAACCGATTTTGCTATACTTTGGCTATAAATTAAAATAGCAAGGGTAGATCGTCCGAAGGAAATTATCTAAAATGATTTATTCTTCCCTGAGTATGGGCTTTGTTACACAACCCGGTTCCAATGACCTCTACAGTCAAACGCCTATAATTTCATGACAATTTTTCTTTTACATTACTGGAAAATTTTAAATTGAAAGGACAGATTTTGGGGAAGAAATTATTGGTTTTGTTTTATACTTCGCTGCGTAGGACCTCGGGTTCAGGAAGTCAGCTCTAACAACCTCTAAATACAGAAATCCGATTATTTCGTTAGATTATGAAGTTTTTTGCGGATTAATTGGAACTATACGACTAAATTGTGCGGACAAATCATAAGAAGTAAATTGTGAAACTTCATTTATATTTCGTTAGTTGTGACCTTCGTTTTATGCGACATTTGCATTAATGACCTCTGTATGCAAAATTCCTATTATTTCAGCCGAGTTTGCCAATCTTCATCTAGACATTTAAATATCAAGAGCAGACTGTGGCAAGAAAATTGTCAAATTTGCTTTATTCCTCACTGAATGTAACCCGCGCTCTACAACTTTTCATTCTTCGACGCTTCTACATGCAAAATTTATATTATTTGAAACGATTTGGTTATACTTTGCTTAGAAATTTAAAGTGCAAAGGAAATACGTGCTAAGGAAATCGTTAAAATGGATTAATTCTTTATAGTGTGTGTGATCTCTCTTTAACGATTCCTCCGCTTTTACGACGCATCGACATTAAAAAATCCTATTATTCCAGTAAATTTTACTAGGGGTTGCTAATTGATTTAAATATCGAAGAAAATTGACAACTCAAATTTATTCTTTGCTCCATATCACTCGTTTAATGCTCTTCTCATTCACGACTACCCAGATAACACAAAACATCCCCGGGACGTCCTTTTTTGGTCCCTTATGTCCATACTTTGTCCACAGGCAGTGGGGACATATTTCGGAAGTCCGCAGGACGTTCATTTCGGAGGTCCCTAGGATGTATCACAATACGGACAGGTTTCGCACGTTCGTAAGACGTCCGCTTTGGAACTTCCGTAGGATATTTATTTCGGGCTTCCGTAGGACGTCCGTTTGGAACGTCCCTAGGATGTTCATTTCTGAGGTCCATAGGATGTAGCAAAATACGGACATATTTCGCACGTTCGTAGGACGTCCGCTTTGGTACGTCCGAGGGATATTCATTTCGGGTTTCTGTGGGACGTCCGTTTTGGAACGTCCGTAGGCTGTTCATTTCTGACGTCCATAGGATATGCATTTTGGACACCCTTAGGCGGTAGCACAATGCGGACATATTTCTGACGTTCGTAGGATATTCGTTTTGGTATGTCCGTATGATGTTCTTTTCGGACACCCCTAGCCTTAGCGTAAGCAGGGGGATGTTGATGGGGGGGTTTTAGCCCCCCCCCCCCCATTGCAATGAAATTTTGCATAGGAATATGTGAGTTGTTACATTGTAACCCCCTTGCAAACTTTCTGCATACGCCTATGGTTCCTAAAATGTGGCACAATACGGATATATTTTCAACGTTCGTACAATATTAATGTCTGCCAAGTGACCAAAGTATTCGCTTTTCTATAACGTTCTTCTGTCCTCACTCTACATAGTATTGGTTCTTCTAGCAGCCGTAACGTCATGGCCGTTCTCTTATATATAATCTCTATGAATACTTACATTTATTTAACATCCAATCGCCATCTTGTTAATGGGGATAGCAAAATCAATTTCTAAACTTGTAATAATTTTCTATATGGAATCTCATGAAAATTGTTTGACTATTTGTTGTTGTTGCGATGCTCAACACAGGTAGGTTTCATATTCCTAATTTATAAAACAGTAGTCAACTTACCAAGAGTCCGGAAGTACAATTCAACGTGGATTCCGAACCACGGCTTAACTTCACTATTCACTTATTGATGGGAATTTTGGATACAGATGAGCAATTCGGCATTCTCAGTACAGAGCCGTCGAATTTTGACTGATGAGGTAGCGCTGGATTTAGGTATAGGTCAAGCAGGCCCGGAATTAGGACCCAACAGGACACTTTTGTGTTTGAAATACTGACAATTTACAGCATCAGATATTTCTACCGCAAATTTGGAACTTCATTAAAAAATGTAAAATTATATATAT
>QLNU02015360.1:143996590-144007858 GCA_006491805.2 Dysdera silvatica
CAAGACACTCCGGGCTAAACGGAGGGACCCTGGTTCGAATCCAGGATGGGGAAAGCGTCTCTTTTTCTCCAAAATTACATAAGCTCTAGTTTGAGCTGTAATTAAAACGTGGGTGGCAAAAATTATAGTATAATAAATTTCCCCCACGAAAACTCACAAAATTCTCGCCCCGGAGGCTTTCAGCACCATACTGGCACCGCTTCATTATGTTTAAATCATTTAGGGAATGCAGTTTTACATGGTTCTCTTTTATAGGTTAGGGGACACTTTGTATTATGTGTACATTGTGCGTTCGCGCCCAGTTGGCGTGTGATACCGTTAGCAGACGGGTTAGTCCATTGCAGTTTAGGGAAGGGCGTCTTGCCGAAACTGGTTTTTCGCGCGGGAAAAACCAGTTCCTCCAAGACGGCCTTCATTAAACTGCTGTTTAAACTAAACTGTTTCAAAAGCCTGTTCTTATGCACGAAATTTATATTAAAAAAATCTTGTTTACAAAAATGTGCTACATATTTTAACTCTCAAATGCATGTACATTTGAAATATGTAATAAAACAAGTATGCAATTTTGAAACGAATTTGATAAAATAATTATACAGTCAAAGGGTTAAAATTACTTTGCGTACTTTCATACAAGTCGCACCCCATCTCTGGGGTTCGCACTGTATCCGTCAATGCCCTCCACCTGCCAATCATAAACTTTTATGCTCCGAAAATTCTCTTATATTCGCTCATGATTTACAGCCAAATATTCGCCATTCTCGCCAAAAATTGGTGACCGCAAAAGATGGGAAATTAAAGGCCAAACTTTCAAACACAATTTTCATTGGCTCGAAATTGTTAACTCCCACATGCCACAGATGCACAGCGAATAAGCTATCCTTTTTTTTTATAATACAGCCCAGATGCTGTCTATTGGATAAATACGTCCAGTTTGGGAATGCTTTTTTTTTCATCCGATCGTGCTTTGTTATTTGTTTATAGTCATAACTCCCTGGATATTCATTTCCGCCCTCCATGTAAGGTCCATTGTGGTGTATTTTGCACAAGGGTCACGGCTATATACGTTTGATTCGGTGTTTTCGGAACACCCTGTATATAAGACGCATTTATGCATATTTACGAATATTTCAATTTTGTTACTTTATTTGGTATTATGTACCACTTTGACTTAAGTTTTAATTCAATAAAAAAATTGACTTAAATAATTAAATTACAGCAGTATGAGAGTCTGAATATCAACTTTAAGATGATCTGGTATTAATTTTGATTCAAAAATTCGGTTTTTAATTTTTTTCATCAAAACATTGTATGAGGTTTTAAATGCAATTGTGTTTTTTTATTTTTTCCTGAGGCTCTTAGATCCCTGTCCCACAATGGCAGTTATTGTAAAGCTGTAACAAGAGTTTATATTTTACTCGACAAACTTTAAATGGTTTTTTTTCTCAAATTAAAGTTTTTTGAAATGCTACGATTTCAATTTCAAATATCTTTAAAACCGTTTAAAATAAATGTTAGAAACTTTCAAGATGTGTTGTTGATATCGTGTTTTTTAATTTGTTTTCGCAGAATTTTCATACACGTATTATAACCTGAAATATAAATTTTAATAATAATAGTTAGAGCGCCAAAGTTAAAAAAATGTCAATTTTGAAAATTTAATATTTTTTCTAAGCAACTTATCAAAATTATTTTTTTTAAATATTTTCTTCATATTCATGTAAGGAAGTATTTGTATTTTATCAAAAGTCTAATAATACTTTGAGTTATATAAAAAATGATGGAAATTGATTTTCATGGTTTTTTTTGCACATTTTGAATTAAAGTAAACAAACAAATTAACGAAGAATAATTTTGATTATATATTATACTTACGATTATGATGCAATTGTTATACAAAAAAATGGAAAGTATGACTTCAAAAATACATTTTTTTGGAAAATGATACCGGACCACCTAACATAAAATATTTTTATTTTCAATTTAAAAAAACGCACATTTTCAGCACAGACGTTAGAAGTAGAAATGTACAAGCATGTCGTTTTCTTAGTGTGAATTGATTGGAAAGTGCTTTTGAAAACGACGGCCTAGGTAAAGTTGTTTCATGACTTCAAATATAATTATTCGGTTCACTACGTAACGAAGATTGAGAACAATATAAAAATAAAGACAGAAGATCTAATTTAAAAATGTGAGTTATGCATGTCGTTTTCAGTACGAATTAAAACGTATTGCAATTTCCTTATTTATTTCACTACTAAAGATATGCCGTTTTCAGTCGCTAATTTTCTCTGATAAACGGATGTGAAAAAAGTGAAACACGAACAATGAAAAATTTGTCGAGACACTCTAGTAATTAGTAAATTAATTACAGACCTTTAATAGAGTGTTTTAAGTCATTTGTAATGAAACATTTTTCTTAAAAGTCAGGTGAAAAATGCTTAAAGTATTTAAGTGATACGTTCTTGTTTATAACAAATCAATTTACAGCTGGAAAAAAGCAGAAACAGGAAAAGTAATTACGAAAATTGATCAAAAATACAAAAATAATATTAAATAATTACAACTCATTGTCACCTCTTATCAGGAAACGTTAAATTCCTCTTCATGACAAGGTAATGCCCTGTATGAAGAATAAAAGCGAAATTTATTTTAAATAATTAGCGCCATTTCAATGGCAACGTGCATTAGTATGCAGAATTTAACAAACAATACAAAATTGATTTTTTTAAAACAAAACCAATTTATAATTTTGTGTAGCTATTAGAAGCAAAATAATCCTTATCATTATTGTTGCCTATACTAACAGCAAATCGCCCACGTAGTTATCTACAAGGATGCTTTCGAGATGAACTGGGGCGGAAGAAGAGAAGCGTAACAACAGGTAATGCGATGGTGAGAAAATACGGTTGAAAAAACACCAACAATAAAAACAAGGATAACTTATTATCGAGGGACTATGCTGAATATAACTCAGTTCAGCTTTTACCACGATCGCTGAACTGTAAATAATAAGCAATAGTCGAAGATAATTCTTCGCAACAGTTCCGGTCCTCTTAGACAGCTGGCCACGAAATAAAAATAAACAGTCCTACAATTCCGTAATACAATAGAAGATAAGAACAGATACCGAATAAAAGGAGATGGAAACTGACATATATTGCAATCGACATATATGCAAAATTGAATTCTGGGAATGTCGAAATAATGTTTACTCAAATGACGATAATTGCGAAAAAAAAAAGGAACCTTAAGCAATCTCCATAATTTCTAACTAAGCCTCAAACCTCAAGCACTAAAAAATGACTAAATTATAGAATACAGTTACAATGATTTCTCCCATTAAGGGCTTTCAAGGAACGAGGGAAATTTTTTCGTTAATAAAAAAACGTTCATGGGAATGTGCGTAATTTTATGAAGCATTTGCCGGAACCACAAAATACTGTCGTTAAACAGAAATATTTATTAAGTAGAACACAATGTTATTGAGAAAGTTTATTGTATTCAGCCATGTATAAAAGAAAAATATATTTAATCCTATACAAAGACCAAACATTAACGATTTTCAATGGACAGGACAAAACCGTCGTTAATCAGAAAATGACGTTAATGGAAATATTCTATGAAGCATTTGCCGGAACCATAAAATACTGTTATCAAACAAAAACAGTCATTAAGTAGAACGACATTAATATACATCATAGAGCTTTGCGGGTTATTCCGCAACGTCTGTTTATTAAAAACACTTAACGTTTCACTCCGTGCTATGCGGAGCATTCTCAGAAGTAATTGCCGGCCAAGTTTCCCTCTGCAAAATGCAAGACTTTCGCTTGGTTGCTTGGCAGAAAATGAGTGAGTAAAAAATATGAGACGTATTTGTAGTACTATTTCTCTGGCTGCCCCTGATTGGGTGATTTCCGGATTATGTACTCTCATTGGTTGTTGGATGAAGGTTGTCTCTCATTGACCCAGAGGGTGGCGAGTTTAGATTGGCTGAATGAGGCCCGACGTTTTTGTGAATTTTTAGGCAGGAATTCCAAATTGATGGAACGACGTTATTGAGAAAATTCATAGTATTTAGCCTTGTACGAAAGAAAAATATATTCAATCCTATACAAAGTCTAATCATTAACGACTTTTAAGGGACGGGAAAAATTCGCCGTTAAGCAGAAAATGTCGTTAATGTTAATATGTGTAATTCTAGAAGCATTTGTTGGAACCACAAAATACTGTCGTTAAACAAAAATAATCATTAAGTAGAACGATAGTATTGAGAGAATTTATTGTGTTCAGCTATGTACAAAAGAAAAATATATTCAAGCCTATACGAAATCCAATCATTAACCCCCTTCGGCTCTGGCGTCCTTGTGACAGGACATCTTCTTTAGTTCATTCTAATAGTCATATTTTGCTTTTCGTTAGATGAATACCTGATGTATTTACCTGAGTACGTCTCAGAGACATCTTGAGATGCATTCAGGTAAGTACATCAGGTTTCCATCTAGCGAAAAGCAAAATATGACTATTAGAATGAACTAAAGGAGACGCCAGGGCCGAAGGGGTTAACGACTTTCAAAGGAGGGGACACAACCGTCGTTCATCAGAAAAATGAGAATTAATTAATTAATGAGAATTTGTGCAATTCTATAAAGCATTTGCTGGAACCACAAAACACTATCGTTAAACAGAAATATACATTAAGTGGAACGACGTTATTGAGAGAATTTATTATATTCAGCCATGCACAAAAGAAAAATATATTCAATCCTATATAAAATCCAATCATCAACGACTTTCAAAGGACGGGACAAAACCGTCGTTAATCGGAGAAAAGCGTTAATGAGAATGTGCGTAATTCTATCAAGCATTTGCCGGAACCACAAAATAATGTCGTTAAACAGAAATAATCATTAAGTAGCACGACGTCATTGAGAGAATGTATTGTATTCGGCCATGTACAAAAAAAATATATATTCAATTCTATGCAAAATCCAATTATTCAGTCACATATATAAAGTACAATGGGAATACAAATATACAAAGTATCAGAGAAGAGATTTACATAATGAAAGAAATTTACATAAAAAAGCGATTATATACAAAACACTACTCCTGACGAAGGACAACTGCTGACGTGTCCGAACGATTGCATGATCTATATTTCTTTTTTACCAGTGTTCAATCCTTTGCAGGTAAAGCATATACAAAATGCACAGATATTCAGCCATAGAGTACAGTTATTTAGTCATATAAAGAGTAAAATTGTAATAATAACTCTCATTAAAGACTTTCAGAAGATGGAGAAAAAATGTGGTGAACAACAAGGACGCTAATCGAAAAGTGTCTGATATTATGAAAAATTTTCCGGGATTGCATAATGCTGACAATAATCGGAAATATTCGGTAATTTGTTTGTGAGTTTTACGATGCAAGGACAGCAAGTGTTATGCTACTCGGGGACCTATATGTTTTCGAGGAATCCGAACCTCTCAAGGCCTAGAGAAACAACTCCCGGACTACAGTGAATCACTTTTTTTGGCACTGTCGGCAGTTAATCTTGAGATAGTGAGTGGCATTTTAAGTAAACGTGTTACCACACCGCGCGGCCATCGTAAATTAGAAAGCGTTATTGAAAGAAAATGAACAGAGAGACGGTATGCGATCTATGTACGAAGTACTTTAAAATAGAATGTACAATAATATGAAGCCACCGTAGCGAAGATCTTTCCACGACGAAATTTTTTCAAAGAAAATTAAAGACAATTTTTTCTCTACATATGGATCATGCTAAATTAAGGGATTATTGAATATATAATACCTTTTTTTATACACAAAAATCCTTTTATGATACTTTTGATATTAATACTGATATATTTCCTGATACTGATACGAACACAGTGTCCAAAAGTTGTTCAACTGCTACGCTGTATTAAGTAATCGAGGTTTAAGCGACCTTTCCTGTATAAAAATTAGTTCCAAGGTTTTCCGCCAGGTGAAAATACAGAGTTGCCCTTATAAAAATTTACGACGAAATTTGATAATAACTATGCAAACAAAATATTAATAAATTATTTAAAACAAGACTTAATGAATCATTTATATGCTGGTGTGTTACGTTTGGTCATGTTATATGGGATATTTTTAGCTGTAAATTTGTAATTACAGAATTTGCAATTTTCTCCTTTGCATACATGGATAAAGAGCTTCTTTATTAACTGGCAGTGTAATTTTGAACTAATTTTGATATGTGAAGCATTTTATTTCTTATGATTTATTTAATTCAGCCTCAAACTTCGAGTTTTCCTGGAAATTTTTTAGCAAGTTTGGCATCTGAAGGAATTAATTTCAATTCTCCCGATTTGGTCTTTACCAAATTTAAGAAAATGGGTGGTAGCAAGATTCAGCCGGAGCTCTTTTCTGTTTGTTCGAAGGCTGGCCAGAAAAGCAAAGGCGTTCAAGTTTTTTTTTTTTTTGACTGAAACAAGGTTATTTGCCTAGAATTCAATTCCTTTGTATTGGCACAGCATATTGAAAAGTTGTTGCCATAAGGAGTTTCAAAATACAAATTTGATCCTGCAGTATTGGTACTTGAGTGCAAACGTTGAATCCGTATTTGAATACTCTGTATTTTATTCAGATCTGAATGCACCCCATTGGAATGACAAACGAAAAATCGTACCATTTCTTAGATATCTGAAAGTTGAGCCGTTTCGACGCTGAAATATCAAAATTTTAAGTGCAAAACATTAAAATCGATATAAAAATGTTTTCTGTTTCGATATTGATTTTTCAATGTAAAAATGTCTCAAATATAAGGAGCCTTTCGTGCCGGCTTAGAGGACGGTACCTGTAACATTGTTAGCGAAATATGGAGTATTTTCCATCGAAAAAATAATGGCACTTTGGGACATCGACGGGACTCACATAAATGTTGTGTATTTTCAACATGGAGGGCACATTTATTATAATTGCCAGTATAATATATAACTTTATAATTTTTGTAGGTTATTGTGTAGCTCAATAACGACTGTGTAATTCTAAGCACTTATTTGTCATATTTTTATATAAATAATGAGCAACGATCATAAGTAGACAATTAAAGACACTTTTAGTGAATTTATTTAAAGTGATTTAGAGTAAGTAGGAAGATGACATGTGTACAGGGTGTTTACTTGCGAAAAAATAATCATAGCGCTATTGCATGAAGAAGTATTTGAAAGTAAAGAATGAATGAGAAAATTTCGATAAATCAGTATTTTTTATACTAATTGCAATTAAAATTTAGCTCAGCATGAAAAAACCCCGATTTTTTTCATTTCTTACTATAAACCATTCACTGATCGAATTCGTAAATTCCTTTCCACACCTAATTGTTTAGGAGAAAACTGGATTTCGATTGATTATTCGAACATTTGCGTCCGTTCCGCTCCGCGCAGGATCAAAGACAGGGCAGAGCAGGGTCTGACTTAGAAATTATGGGGCCCGGGGCAGACATTAATGAAGGGGCCCCCTCACTCCTTCTGTACCCATGACAGATTGCTGGTTATTATGTTTATTATCATTATACATATAAGTGAATAATTTTATGTATAAATCAAGGTAATATAACTTATTGTTCAGGTATGCTTCCTGGTCTTAAGGAAAAGGAGCCAGAGAGAGAGTAAATGATTTTTTTAAAATCCTGAAAAGTCTCTGGACTGCTCATAAAACAAATATTAAAATACAAAAACACATTCACAAACACATAAACACATATATCTACAGACATATACACACAGATATACGTACATTATATACTATGTGTCAAACTAAACACGAATAAGGTAACATGTTAACATTTACAAAGATTGTATTAAGATTACATAAATATATATATATATACATTACATTGTATTAAGATTACATGACAAATAACAAATTACATACCGTACGATAAATAGATATCACCGTATATATACAAACACTTATACTATTATAATATTAAACATTACTATTAACATATCTATACATCACTGAATTCCCCACTCTCCTTTTTTGGACACAAGGACAGCAAGCGAAGTTCATTCTGTACCACACACATACAGATTAGGTGTTATCTATATAGGAACTATCAACAAGTTATAATACTGCATCATAATTTAGAACTATAATGGCTACAATTAAATGAATTTTGTTAATTTGATTACAGTTCTTCAAACACATATAATTTAAGTCTTTTTTTAAATATATTTAAATTGTTGAGTGATTTAATGTCAAATCAAAGACTGTTCCATAACTGAACTCCAAAATATTAGTTGTTACTAAATTCGTTTCACATTAGTTATAACAAATTCATACTTGGTTTTGAGTTTTTGCATGTAACTAAATCCATTTCTGGTTTCATAAATGTGTGAATAATTATTAAGTATTATTATGTCAGTTAACTTACCCATTTTAATTCTGCTAAACATATGTGTTAAGGTTCAAAATTTTTATATCATGTTTACTGGAATAATCTGAAAATATCTGTAACTAACCAATAAATCCTCGTTTTAGTGTTTTATAACAATAATAATATCTATGTATTCGTATATCTTTGGAGCAAGCAACTTATGATAAATTAATATTCGTTTAATATGTAACAGATATTGAATTTATTTTAAAAAAAAATGACTTGTGTATGTGTACAATATAAAAATATTTGAAAATGCAGAACCTTAAATATCAAAAAGTGAACAATACACACACATAAAAAAAAGTAAAGACTCACCATTGTGAGTGAATTCAAAATTATTAAAATATATCATTTAATTAAAATAAATAACAAAGTAAGGTTAAAAAAAACAATTTCCATTACTTGCGTAGTTAGTGTACTTTTTATGAATGTACTGGACTAAATTTAAGATTTAGGAGGCCCTCCAAATTAGTGGGCCCGAGGTAGCTGCCTCGCGTGCCCCTGTGTAAATCAGGCACTGGGACAGAGAATGGGGCGCAAATGCTCAGGATTTTGAGATCCTAGAGAGTCCGACCTGAAACGTTTTTGCCGTCTCATTTATCATGAAATACAGTTAAAATGCAGTCCGCCTTCTTTATAAAAAACTTTGGCTTGAGCTTGAACGTGGGTGTCAAAATATTAGTTATCAAAAAATTATCTTTTAACCATTTTTCAAGGTTTTCTTTATCAAAACAGAATAAATATTTTAAAAATTCAATCAATACCTTGAAGCACCGCATACATATATATATACAGGGTGAGTTCAATCCACCGCACCCACGAAACATTTTTGAAATAGCCATATGTTCACTGATTGGACTAGTTTCACCAATAGGCGCTAACGAGTAACTGCTGGTTTGCTTATTTTTCCGAGGTAGGGTTTTCATTGGTTCTATACTACCAGCAGGGGGTAAACCCAAATTGGCAACTTTGCATGCTGTCTTCACCGTGTTATTAACAACAAAAGTAAAATTTATAGTATTCTTACGCTCGGTGATAAACAGTTTGTTAGAATTGGCGGCCTATAGCTATTTCTTAAATCTCTTCCTAATTAATAAATATTAAAAGACCTCCGTATTTAAATATTGTGCACTAGAGAACATTTAGACATCGTCCCATTTGCCTATCCTAACGGTGGGGGGGGGGGGTCGCGGGGGTTTGAGCTCCATTGTCTAGGTTTTCAAACGTGCATACATGGTTATTCTGCTTCGTCATTATATTATTCCCATATATAAAATATGCCTCACCCCCCCCCACCACTCCATCATTCTAGTAATGCTTATCTACCGTTCTGTAAATTTTTAATTCAGTGACGTTTTTCCCTAATACAGTGTTTATAATTGTTATTATCTGATTGATGATATTACAACTAATCAATGGTTTTCAAAGCCCATTTATTTTTTTTCTTTTGTGGAGAGAGGGTAGGCAAGCTATGCTCCAATCAGAGTCTTTTGTAAAATTATTACAAAGTTGTAAAGCAAGTTCGTGAGCACTTTTTGTACAACCTAGCAGTAGTAGTATTTTTATCTTTTTGTGTTTAAAAACTGCTTGGTTTTGGGGCCATCCCCACAACCAAGCAGTCAGCTTAGCTTAGCTTAGCTTCAGCTAATCTCCGGCTCTAAACATTTGGAAGTTGCAACATAAAAACCATTTGTAATAGTACCCGGTGGGAGGGGTTGGTGGGGTCATAACTCCATTGACCTTTTGTTTTCCTGTATACAATTAAATTTTGATTGCCGAAACATTCCCCACCTGTTAGCACACCCATGAGGATAACATGGAACAGACTATAAATATATTTAATGTGGTTTAGATGCTTTTTGAATAAATTGTGAATAAGAAATAAATTTCAAAAATTAAATTATATCGAAGCTTTGTAAAATTATGGGAAAGTAATTGCAACAGGTTTGGTTGTAAACGAAGAAATATTTATATTTAATAATATATTTCATACCAGCACCCATACTGTCAGGAATACAGCGAATCGCTGTTGTAGATAAACCGTGACAGCACTTATGCTAAATTGCCTACATTACAAGCAGGGGCGGACACAGACTTCGGTTTTGGAGAACCAAGGAGAGAATTTGCCATGGTATTGGAATAACACCCTTCATTTATCATGCAAGTTTAAATTTTTTACAGTGAAAAAATATATTGTAGGGGATTGTGACCCCGTGTCCGCGCTTCATTACACGCATCTTTTAAAAATTTATTTATGAAAGAAATTAAAAAGTGCCAAATGGCGATAAAGTCTCTCTTCTGTCAACTCAAACTCATATTTTACTAATTATTGTTAACGTTAGTCTGAAGAGATAGCTGCAGATTTTCACATATTAGATTTCTGATAGTGCGTACTTATAATTGAATTAAATTCGTTAGATTCGGCGTGTGAGCTCGGGGTGGGGGGTTCCTTGTCAGTCCAGCCAGTCCATCAGCATTATGGGATGAGCTCACAAATGAATACTCGTTTTCTTGCGAATTTCACCGTGCAGCTACGATTCGAACTTAAGTCAACACTCAACAATATACTGACAAATCCAAAGAGGTCACAACTTTGTTCTAAACTCGCCTAGCGGTGCCTAACTTCGGTGTTTTGAATTGGAATAAGCGAATTACCGTTGCTTTTTACAAAATATCCATTTACAAATATAATATAATGTTTGTTTTCATAACAGCAATTGTTCGAAATGGCCGCCGTTATTTGTGTGGCAAAAAAACGCTCGCCTTACAATGTCACGTTGAACGCGACGTAGCATGTCGCAATCTATAGTTGAGAAAGCAGCTTGAAATTTCGCCAC
>QLNU02015360.1:144007958-144024635 GCA_006491805.2 Dysdera silvatica
GATCTTCTTATACAATCGGTAGTGATTTTGAACCATTACCGAAATTTGTCCAGTTTCCCTGGCTCGCCTAACTAAGCGACTAAATGCGTTTTTATGTGGATGTCTTCGATTTGGATGTCGTTGGACGTATAGCCGTGCTCATCGCATTTTCTTAATGCTAATAGCATATCAACGTACTCCGAATTTGAGTATCTCATTTTTTTTTTTTAAATCCCGCGCGTGAATGTTTTCGTGAAATAATTTCAGCCAAACTAGTTTGTTTACTTTCGAAAATTGCATTTAAGAGTTTGGCGAGCTTTCTTGGCGAATGCTATAGATTACAATTCACTTCTACCCAATTTATTATATGCGTAATCAGTTTCTAGCCAAAATATGAAATCATTCCGTTCAGTCTATTCTGTGTTGAATAGTCATAAAACCAATAATTAAACTTATTTTCTTGGAACGAAATACTGCCGTAATAAATCTTATACTAATTTGGCTCAACAAGTCGAATATCTCGCCAAGTGGGCATGTAATCTTAAAAAGAAGGTTGGCCTCCCCTAACCCATGATTGGCTGAATCAACAAACATGGTCCGCTCGAAAAAATTAAAAAAACAAAAAAATATAAAATTCCATTTTCCGATCCAACAATGATTTGCAAATGGGCTTATAATAACATAAGGATTTCAAAAATGTATCGGAGGTGCGGAGGATTAAACTCAGCCTGTATATGGGGTGTCTCAGTAACAGAGTTACAAACCTAGGAGAGGTAGGGGATACCTAGACGACTCGGAATCACATAGCAATGCTGGTCGCAAACCACTCACAGCGCTAGTTCTAAAACCGTCCAGCATGCACAAATATTTACAACCAGTGCGTAAAAGCGCCAGATAAAACTCAGGTCAGCTGCTCAAGGGCATAGGTTAGTAGGACATCTCATTTTGCGCTTCTCATGCACTGGTTGTCACTATTTGTGTATGCTGGACGGTTTTAGAACTAGCGCTGTGAGTGGTTTGCGACCAGCATTGCTATGTGATTCCGAGTCATCTAGGTGTACCCTACCCCTCCTAGAAGTTTGTAACCCTGGTGCTGAGACACCCTGTATATGCTATAAAAATTACGAGATTGACAATCCACTAACTTTTGAAAAAAGTTTGGGGATGAGGTTTGGGTGGTGAATTGGTTTGGTCCCAATTTTCTAAACTGCATAGGGACCCGGAAATTCTGCCCAGACCCTGTTTGTGTGTAAAATAAAATAAGTCTACTTATGATATTGTCACAAGATTCGCTTCCTTAAGGGGCCTAAATAAGCTCCAGCTGAACGGAAAAGCCTAGCTGAGAGGCCGGCCAGCGATGGGCGATGCGCGTGTATGATAAAAATGGGCGCTTTTTTCTTTTCTTTCAGATGACCAGGGGAAGATCGAAAGAGCATTCTAGATGCCTGAGCCGGAATGGACGGTGTGGTGCTAACACGTTGTTGGCGCCATGCCCAAACCGTCATCCGTTGATGCCATTGCCGACTACGGCAATAATAATAAAAATGAATGGTGGCAGTCTGAGAGGTTCCGGAGTACTAGGGAAATCAGGCTGGCCTGTACGGTTTGAAATGTTTGTGTTCGGCCTAGCAGACGGGCCACTCCGGTCTGTAAGAGTGTGTATTGACCCATTTACCTCAAACTATGAGCAATTAAACACGTTTGTCTGGACTTCATACTAAAATAAGCGGCATAACTTTTCTTGAGTTTTAATATTAAAAATTGTGATAGATACGTTATATGTCTTTATATGATTTGAAACACCCTTAGCCAATAGGCGTTTTATTTTCAAGTTTAAATTACTGAATAAAATTTCTAGGTTTTTGTTTTATATGTTACGTTTTGATAATAAATGCTCAATAATCGATTTTTAGTACCCCTAGCAATCGTTTACAAATGCAAACTTTTGTATAATAGGTTGGACTATACTTGCATTTAGTAAAAAAAAAGTCTTGACTTCTATGATTATTGCTTTCATTATTTGTGTGCACATATTTTATGGACTAATACTATCTACTTAGTTTTCTTTCGACCGTTAGTAGACGTTACATGGCATTATTCTTTATGCAATGCTTGAAGATAAGTATTTAAAATTTATTTTTTAATTAATTTTATATTACTTTATTATGCAGTATTTATCAGCTAATATCAACTGATTTATATTGCTTTATTATGTAATATTTATCATGTATTAATTAATTATATATTATTTTATTATGTAGTATTTTTCATGTATTAACTAATTTTATATTATTTTATTATGTAGTATTTTTCATGTATTAACTAATTTTATATTATTTTATTATGTAGTATTTTTCATGTATTAACTAATTTTATATTATTTTATTATGTAGTATTTTTCATGCATTAATAAATTTTATATTATTTTATTATGTGTAGCAAATTTCTCCCGGAAACGAATGCTTAAATATACTAAATATAAAAAAAAAAGACGGCATTTTCGAAGTGTGTATTTATAAATACATAATTTGCATAGAATAATTATTTTTGAAATGCAGTTCAAAACAAAGGAATTTCCAAAAAATCACTTTTCACAATTTAGTTTATCACATCTTCAGAAATTCTCTAAGAAAAAGAAAGGTAGTTCAATCCACTAAATAATTCGCAAAATCAATCTATAGAAAATGAAAAACATGGCATTCGCCTCAAAAATGGGCATAAATAAATTAGTAACCGTATAGCGCAAAATCAAAAGAAGCCAACACATTCGCTTCTATAATAACGCTAAATTCTTTTTATTTATTTTTTTTTTGGTCCTGTTTAACAGCATCAGTCATAACGAGCGTATGAGGCCTCGCATAGTTGCGCTTATGGCTCGATACTTAGATCTAAACTATGCAAAAGAACACGAATTGTAGTAAAGTGCTTTTCGGAAACTGCAAGCTTTCGCTCTGTCCGTCTAAATGTTGGTCGGAGTAAAGTTGTGTGGCGAAATGAGGAAGCGAAAAGTTGAGATAAGAGTTGGAAGGCAACATCCCGAGCTACAGTTAAATATAACTGACTAATAGTTTAGGAGACCTGCTGGAGCCACTTGTCATGCACTTCTCTGCGAACCAAGCGAATCTGCGAAAACTATCCAAGTTATAAGGAAGAAAAAGGAAACGTTAGGGAAAAAATGGAAACGGGAGAGAGGGGAAAAAATCGTAGAAGGAAAACTTTGCCATTCCTGTTGAGGGAGATAAGAAGGCTGTGGAAGTTGAGAATGAACCGATAAAACACGCCTCAAGAAAACGTCACTCTGGGTAATGATGGAATACCCTTTCCAGAAAAAAAGGGGGAAAAATGGGAAATCAATAAATTACCTGATACACGTGGGTAGAATTTTGTACGTAGAGCACTAACCGATCATAACGAAAGCTTAGCATAGCTTTTACCCTTTAGTACAGGATCTGCCAAAAGTTTTGCCCGTTAGATTCTGTAGTACGACCCGCCCAGAAACCGATAACCTTTATTCTTTTTTCCTGCTCGTCAGTTTCCTTCTTAACCGTGACTTTCACACTTTATCTGAGAGTGTTTTTACCTTATTACAAATTTATTCAGAGCTTAAACCCCTGTTCCTTTTAGAATTGTCGGCATTTCCACGAGTCTGAATGTACCAGTTTTGGTGAATTGGAATTCCACAGACATGAAATTGCTTTCACATGGTTAGTCGTCACTCATATAGTGTCACTTTATTATTACAATATATTTTTTATCATCATAATATTGTTATGAAAGTGAATGGCCATTTCTTTACATTTATTGTTATTCATTTTTCTTGCATTGTTTGCTTAAGCCTAATATATTTTCTGTGTGAATTAAATAATCTGAAAATGCAATAACGTGAGCACGTGAATTAAACTGAGAAAAGATGGAAAAAAAAAGAATACTAGCAGGAAAGGAAAGAGAAAGAGGTCAAACTGAAGCTCAGGTATTGTTGTTGATGTTATATCGAGTAATTATTATCTATATATTAATGTATAAATGAACGATTTATTAATTAAGGATGTTGTATTTCATGCGACGAGATCGTTACCGTTAATTACTGATGGGGAAATTAAGCGCCCCATAGATATTTCTTCGCGATTGGACTACACGGAAAAGAACCCTAACATAAGCTAACTCTATGCTCATATGTATCGGTACACACAACATAGAGGAATTTTATTGAACAGAAAGTTATAATAATATCATCTTATTTTATTATAGTATATAATACTATTATCTTATTATAATTATTATATCATACTGATATTACTATACAGTATTATATCATACTATTATTTTATTATAGTATTATATCATACTATTATTTATTATGTGTATATCATACTTTTATATTATTATATCATACTATTATTTTATTATAGTATCAAATCGTAATATTATTTTACTATATATATATAGTATTATTTTGTAATATTACTTTATTATCATATCACGTTTGTATGGTGTCTCGGACTGTTTTGGGAAAAGTGAATTGCTCATTTGTATTTTGTTGACAAAATAAAATAAGAAATATAATATGGAAGCTATTTCTGTCTAATTAGAGACAGGTTGAAATTTGCTATTCACAGCAAATGAATAGGATTACTATCAGAAACAGTGCTTTTTCCTCATGATAATGCGCGACCACATGCCCTGCTGCCGTTGCTTGATTAATTCATAAATTAAATTCCTGGCTTCTTCCTAATTTACCATATTTTCCACACTTGGCTGAGAAGGGAAGGCATTTGAGGAAGTACATTTATAAGCAATGAAAATGTCTAACACAAGCGATGCAATCTTGCCTTTGAAGAACCAATCAAGCCCATTGTTTCTGAGTACATTAGAAAACTTCTGGAATATTCTATTGTTCAAAAAATTAGAGAGAGAGAGAGAGAGAGAATATTGAAACACAACGTATTAATTATGTAAATACCTCATATAGTTTTGATAAAAAATAAAATGCCTTTATTTTTGATATCCATTTGTATAAAGTTATATATAACTACAGTTAAACCTCCCTTAATGGACACTCCCCTTTTAGTCCATGTTAACGGACAATTTCTGAATCCCCAGTCCTTTGACATAGGGCATTAATATATTTCGCCTCTCGATAGCGGACAGTTTTCGGAAAAGTTTTCTTTATGTAAAATAGTCATTTTTCAGAAAATAATTCTTTTTCGTTTTTTCGAACATCTAGTTTATTCAAACTTAAGGGGTCCCAAACCTCTTGTTCTCTCACAATGAATTCCCACTAACTGGAGCGTAAAATCATAATTTACTGATTGGGGGTAGACACAACAGAATAATCAAACTTTGAGGGATGATCCACGACTGTCAATCAAAGCTGATGGGTTGTTTTGAGGAGGGGGGTGAATTAGGGAAGGTCATACGAAATTTTATTATTTTTTTTAACGGGGGCCGTAGAAGTTTGTAAAATTGAGTCTTCTCTATATGTAATCTGGTTGGTTTTTTTTTTGGCAATTGTTTCTAATATATTAACAATATAGCCAAATATTGTATCAAACATAGGTTCTGTACAAACTTTATGAACAATGGGTGACTGTAATGGACTTATTATAACTAAGAAACTCAAAATGCATATGAAGAAAACTGCAGCGATAGAAAAATATAAAAAACAAATTGAGTTGAAGGATTTCTTTAAATAGCAATGTCAACATTACAGAAATTTGCTACATTTGTATTTACATTATTCCTTTAAAGCAATAATGTAAGTTGTTTTCCATTGACTGATTTCTACTTTATTTATTTTCAAATATACTGATTTAATTTATTTTCAAATTCATTTATAATTTTTAATTAGCACCTTTTGTATGACCTTTAATTTTTAAGGTAGTTTATGTTCTTACATTTTTATTAGAATGTACTTTAGTTCTAAAATCTCCTATGCATGAAATAACTCCATTTACAGACATCGCACGTCTCAAAAACAGACACTCCCATTTAACGGACACTCCCAGTTAACGGACACAATTCTTAGTGCCGTGAGTGTCCGCTATTGGGAAGTTTCACTGTATTAAATATAATTCATATGAACTTATTATGCTAGACATTAGGTGTGTTTTCTCGTTAATGCAAAAATCCATACCCTTTCATTTTAAAACGGAAAATTATGGAAAAAATGGCAAGAATGCTAAACGTCGGACAACGAAAGCAATAGTTATAACTAGAAAATCATTTTAAAAAATGATAGGCAAGTGAAAGAAAATCTCCTGAGGTCGATATTTGAATTTAGCAGGTTTCAATCAACATTAATTCATAACTCTCTAATCCGAAAGTCTCTAATCCGCAATTACCTAATTTGCAACTCTTTAATCAGAAACTCCATAACTTGAAACTCTCTAATCCGCAACTCTCTAATTCACAACTCTCTATTCCTCAACTCTCTAATTCTCAACTCTTTAATCTGAAACTCTCTAATTCGCAACTCTCTAATTCTCAAGTAACTTCGTAGGTTTTCAACGTTAACAATAGCCATCATTATTGCATTTACGGAAGACACTTACTTAACTTTTTTATTGCGTACGGACAGACATACAAACAGAAAATCTAAAAGCAATAACGGGTTCAATATCTATTGAAACCCGCTAATTACAATGAAAAATATTATTAATCTATAATGTTGATTTGCAATCTATAACATGACTGCGTTTAGTGCGTCGTTTTTACTTTTCTTTCTGTGCTCTTTTCTCTCTTTCACTATGAATAAAATACCTCGATATATTTACCCTTGCTGCCCGAAAATTCTTCGAAATGCATACAAAAATTTTTTCACAATTTCTTGTTTATCTTTCATATGCTTGCCACGAATTACTGCGCGTCCGTTCAATTAGTTGGATTTTTTGGGCGCAAGGATACAAAGATAATTTTGGGCATGTATGTCTGCATCCTCTTCGAATTTAAGGTTTTTGATTTGGTAGTGATATTCATATCGGGTATATTAAAAGATGTGCATCTTTATTTTCCATTATAAATATTTTTCAGGCTATTTTAAGTTTTACTTTTGGTTAAAGATTTTTTTGTGTGTGTATAAATGTGAAACATGTGTAATATTTATGACACCCATGTTTTCCAGCTCTAATTAGACCTTTTTGTGTATGGAAGGAAAAAGACAACGTTCTGGCCCCGAATCGAACCGGTGTGTCAAACCAGCTTGACCATCAAGGTACGATGGCAATGCTCCTTTTCTTCGCATGTAAGGTTTTTTAAGATATAATATTACTCTTCTCAGTGTTAAACCAATTGCCAAATGGCCAACACCCAAAGCTACTGAGGCACGTTCTGTGTAATTATTTTCGTTGGAAATTGATGAATAATATTTTTGACACCCACGTTTTCCAACTCACACTACAGGCACGGCGGTTCATAAGGTGAGTTTCCGGTTCGACGCAGTGCCAGGGAGGTATCTCTTTTTCTCCTATACACAAAAATCTCGAGTTTAAGCTGGAAAATACGTGGGTGTTAAAAATGTAATCAATTCCCATGAAAAAAATTACATAAGACATGCCTCGGTAGCTTCATGTGTCGGCCATTTGGCAATTGTGTTAAACCTGAGAGAGGTAATAATACCGCTTACAGAGTGTGTAACGTATTACTTAAAAAATAATATTTGTGATTAAATAACACTTAACGACGGAGACATCGTCGAGGAACTTTGTCAGTTTTCAATGATTTTAGCAATTTTTCTTCCGTTGAAAATGTTTGAATCTCTTTAATCATAATTTATACTTTCATTTCTACTTCTTCGGACAACGTTTGTATTTTTTCCATTCGCAAGAAATGTAACAGGCATTGGAATGTTGCGATTATTTCGGCGGTAGCGAAATCAGTTTCCGAAAAATCAGTGGCTATTTGCGCGTGATGATGTATATTTCCGCTTCCGTGAAACTGATCATATCCATTCCCCAAAAACCTTACACACCTAGAACAATTGTAGAATACATCTTGATGACTATTTTATGTCGAATAGCTTTTGCAATTTATGATCTCTTCTTTTACCCGCAATTCCCAAGAAAAGTTTTCTTACCTTTAGTAATATCTTTCTCCCTCTCGTATAAAAATATCGTCTTTTCTCTTTATGGGTGTTCTCTTCTTCACAGTACGTCTCTTCCCGATGTTTCCAAACAAATATATTATTTACAGTACAGCCTTCTTTACGAGTTTTGTTTTACACGAACTACACAATGTTCTTCCTTTACGTGTGGGCATCGTTCCTTTTTTTTCTCGCATCTAGTGAAAGTGATAGGAGAACTCATGTTTAATCTTTCACCTTATAACCCAATATGCAATTAATTTGTCAGCAAGCAACCAGTGCAACTGTACTGGTAACAAAAGGGCGCAATAAAAGAAGAGTCGTATAGAAATATTTGATTAGTGCAATCTCTTCATAGGTGTGCAATTCTTTCAGGTGTCGTGTGCTTGAAGATATATTGAACTGATTTCTATCGAAGGAAAGTATAGAAATGTATATGTAAGAAAAATTAGACAATGAAAATATAACAATTTTTATAATGGGTGAAAATTTTCAATTCGATTTTAATCACAAGAAAAATTCATGAATCAATAACCTGGGACTAAGCTTTAGAAACTGTATACAGTTTTCAAAAAATACAAATTTAAAAATCATAAAAATATTTTATTTATATCTCAAACAATATTTTATATAAAATTATACATTTGAAAGGCTGGCCTACTTTTCAAACGCTACAATCATCTTTTATAATTTTTTTAAACTTTTATACAACAAAACATGCCGTCGTTAAATTTTCAGCTGAATAATAGCTATGACCCAACTATCTTTACTTTTTACACTTTATAGACATGGAAAAAAAATTGAGAGTAAACGTGCTTATTTACATGTATTGTTGTCATAATGCAAAAGGTCCAATAAATTACCAGTCTCTACGAATATGATCCCATTTTTTGCCCCGCTGATGAAGAAACAATTTCAGAATTTGCGTTATTGTTTCTCATAACTTTTAAAACATGTATTAGTATATACCCATAAATTGTATGCGATGAAATTGACAATGCAGAGTTTTCTGTCTGTACCATTTTTGCCATAATCAATATTAAAACGCAACCAAGTAGTTACAACTTCAACCATTGAATAGTCTAATCTTGATTCAATTACCAAATTTAATAAGCGTGTTTGGTGATGTGGTTAGGAGATCGCGAAAAACTACCTGTCCTGAACAAGAAAACCAATCGTTCACATTTGGGATGTATAAAAAATTACGAAACAGTTTAGCCTTTGACAATGGGATATATTTTTCTTTTACTGTTTTCCAGTCCCTCTTTTAAGCTTTGAGCATTTAAACGTTAAGCTTCACGTATAATCTCGAAACTGGAGCAGCTCAAAAAATGATATGCAAAAGCACCTAATACTTAAATGCCAAATTAATTTTATTCTTTCGGGTAAATGTACTTAAACTCGTGGAGTTTTATGAAAGGAAAAAATACTTACAGAAAGAGATTTTGAAATGTTTAAGTAAGTTACAAGGAACCAGAAATGCATATATGTCAATCGGTTGCTTGTCAAAGAGGGAAGTTCGACTTAATTCAGAGGAATTTTGGAATAATCAATTTCTGATGCATTGCGCTTTTTTTTTGTGTGTATTCAAGTTAGAATTTTTTTTAACTCATAAGAGTTATCATTATCCACGTGCTTAGTCTGAATTCGAATTTGCGACCGTTGAATCCGGAGTTTCGTGGGTGATTATTTTCCGTTTAGAATGATATAAATTAATTCTTTTTGTAATCACTTTCTCCTTAGAATTAGGCTGACATAAGAGTAAATGACTTCGGTCCTGAAATATAATGAATGCTGCTTAATCCATGTTTTGAAGCTTAATTACCTTCTTATGTATATTATACTTTTTTCGATTAAAAACATTAATTCTTAATTTAAACGTGAATGATATTAATCTAAGTCTGCCTTTTATTATATTAAATTTTTGCAGCATGGAGTCATGAATTAAAAATGTGAAGCGAAATCGTATATTGATGATGTTTTCGTTTCAGACTTCGCGAATTGTTTAGTATTTTTTATTTTTTTACCTAAGACTAACGTCGATTTCGGTATGAAGAAATATGCTAGTTCAGAAACTGAAAGTTGGTTTAAAAGCAAAACTAAAAAAAAAAAGATCCGAAGGAAAAATAAATTTTGCAGAAATCGTTTTTCTTTCAAACTATTTGAAAGGAAAAGGAACTAGGAAAAACGCAAGACCCATTAATATAATTCTAGTGCTTGGGTAAAAATTAGATTTATTCAATTGCAAAGAAACCAAGACGCTTAGAACTATTTCATTAAATAGAATGTTAAGAATGTTTCTTTTTATTTTCTTCAATTTGAATTGATGTTTATATACAAATAATACCTACGAATGCAAATATGATTCAGCGAAATAAGGTGAAAAGTAACTTTGATTTATTAATATGGCATATATTAGGGAGGCTTCAATTGCTGTCTGCACAACTGTTAATATGTGTGCAAACGAGAGCATAAGTCATTGTAGGTGGATAACTACACCAGCTCGGCCTAGATTTCATATGATAGGCCATGTCTGGGAAGTTCTTAGCACAATGTGGGAACAGAAAATTAATGTATTGTACACAAAAATATAATCAAAGAAATTGTGCAGCTATCCGAGATTTCAAGACTTCGCTAACAATTCAGTGAAGATATTCTATTATGAGCAGCAGCGTGTGACTGCATGGAAGCGATAAACAACGGAAGAGATGTAGTCGAAAATTTTAGTCATTCATGTAGGATAGCAACCACTGTAACTCCAGAAAACGTCGATTGAGTTGAAGAAAATCTTATTGCGAAAACCATAGTAGACAAGAGAGATTCATGAAATTGCTGCAGAACTGAAAATTAATCTGAGTGGTGTTAAATCAATAATTTGCGATGAATTGACATTTCGTAAAGCTAGGGTTAGGTAGTTACCGGGTTTTTCTAATGAACGAGAACAAGGAAGCATATATGCATGGTATTCAGAAAAGGGTGTACTAGGATAAGGATCAGCAGCCTTTTCAGGGTATTATATTTCAAAATATATATGAAATATATTTTGAAATATACATCAGCGTGTCAGCGGGACTACTATTCAAATTATGACGCGTGCTACTCGCCCAATTGTAGATGTTTGTTACTATCCACTTATTAATGCAAATTAATAGATCTTTTAGTGTGTTCCTAATGTATTAAAACAATTCATTGTCGTCTAAGAGGTGAGTCTGACTACAAATTTACACTTTTATACACTTTTCCCACCAAAATCTAGCAACATTTCTCTTTAAACCGTGTGTAAGCAGGAATGGATTTTATTTGAAAATGTACGAAATCCTTTTTTTTTTAAATTTAACACCCATTATTATCATTTTGTCACTTATTATCATCACTTATTTATTCTATTGCCATTTATTAATAGTAATGTCCACTAACATCCATCCGTGTAGGCCACTGAGGGAATCTTTAGGAGGTCGACGGTTTTCCAGTAAGTCTGAAGTCACGACTTTTGCAGAGAATTGGCTGAAGTTCTGAAGGGAGGCCAATACTGGTATTAAAGGTCACCTAGGTGTTGGGACCGCTGTATAGAATTGCAAGTTAGCTAGCTATATTGAATGGTATATAAATACTGCCGCTGTTTTTTAAAATTTTCTTCGAAATAAAGTTTGAAAACACTCTTTGTTTATATTTGAACTCTCTCTCCCCACCCTTGTATATTAGGAAATAACCAAGAAATTTCAGGTTTCGAGGAATTGGAAGGAACATATCGCTCACATCCCTTAAAAAAATGTTACATAAAAAATTTGTTTTGAGAAAAACCTCCTCAGAGATTTTTCTAAAATATAATAGAGATTGTGTGACGCATAGATATAAATTTAATTAAAAATAAATAAAATTTAGTTAATAGATAAAAGAATATTCAAAAGTACATCAAATGGTATTGCAACTACTACTTCCACTAAGATCATTGGAAATGGGTTAACATTTGATATATATATATTTAGAAGTTTGACCGAACTATAATAGTACAGTGCGCTACAGTAAAAATAATCCAATTATTGATTTTTGTGATAGGATACTTTTTTTTGGGAGATGTGCGAATTATAAATATGGCATATTGTTTCAGTAAAATATTGCATATTTTGGCTAATGTTTAAAGTATTCTGTTTATGAAGTATATTTCTCTTTAAAGGATTAGAAGAACTAAAGTTTTATGCGGAGGTTTAACTCGTATAAATGGGTTCAAATTTGATAAACGGTGAATCAATATGCAGCGCTTTTAACGCAATTAAAACTTGTCTGCGAGTTACTTACTCGGTTATACAAGTGAGACATTCGAGATACATTCGAAAGGGGAGCAACATATTTACAAATGGCGACATAAATTTAACACATATTCTTTGCATTTAAAAGGTTTAGTAAGCGCTTCAATAAACAAGTGAACTTCGCGCAGAGAGTGACTGTGGCCGACGATACTTTTTATGCTAAAACAAGATAATCAGAGAGCAATCTCGCACATACGAATAACGAGCTCGTAGCAGTAGTTTAATGCATTTTGACTAAAATATAAACAAGGAGTGCAATCAATCGACGACTACTTAAAAAGGTTTATAACATCAGTCGCATCCACTTCCAACGGGTCCGCAGTTAGCGAAGGAAATATGAAGTTGGTTTGATACAATGATTAACCCGCTGACTGCTTATCCCGCGATTTCCACGGGCAACATGAAAGTAACAAAATTTGCTCCTCCCGCGATTTCCGCGGGTAGGCAAATTTTCCATCTATTTAAAAGCGCATCCCGCTTCTCCACCGTTTAACTGTCGGTAATGCATTTTCTACAATATTTAGACTTCTAGTCGTAGTTTGGTCAACAAATGGCGTTATTGTCGCCTAAATTTTCGTATTTGCATAGAGTTCACTAACTGATTTTGCAAGCGCTCCCTTTGTTATCGGTTTTTGTATTCAGAATATGGCTTGCAGGAAATGTTCAGTGACATGCTTATACATGCAGTATACATGCTTTATATTTTACTTTTATGTATCCATAAAGTAGATCGTAATTTAATCAAGATTTATTTTCAGAATTTTTGAATTTAAACGATTACTCTTAAAATTGATTTTTATGAAAGCCTGTTCTTATGCACGAAATTTATATTAAAAAAATCTTGTTTACAAAAATGTGCTACATATTTTAACTCTCAAATGCATATAGATTTGAAATATGTAATAAAAATATATGCAATTTTTGAAGCGACTTTGATAAAAAAAATTGAGCAGTCAGAGGGTTAAGTTTAATACAATCTAATCGTTCTTAGCTAACAAGACTTTTGCGGGACTTAGATTTAAGGAGCAAACATATGATGAGATTCTTAAAATAAAATGCATAAAATTCTAAAGTAATTCAAAATTCGAAAAAAAAACAAAAACACAGTGGTGATCTTAACAGAGTGAGAGATGGTTGTCTCTTAACAGAAGTGAGAATGATGAAAAATCCTAGTTCTTACGAAAAAAAGAAAAAAAAAGAAAAAAAAAAACACTTCACCAACTAATTGTTCACTAGTTTGAAGGTTGACTTCTTAAGTTTTAAAAGATTTAAACTCCTCGGGAAAATATAGGTCCGGGCGCAGCATGACCCCTTCTGTCTTTGCGTTATAAAACTTACACGTTATGGAATACGTTTTCCAGCACTTGAAACCAGGGAATTTCTGAAAATTATTATTCCTTTCAGAATATACGGAGTTCACAATAAAATATTTTTAAAACAATGGACTATTCTGACGACCATGGATTGAAGGCGCTAAATGTTTCTGGACGAAAATTTAATGGACGTTGATATTATCAAATCAAACTTTATTCAGACGGATTCCATTTTTTTTTACATAATGTGATAATTATTTACAATTTTTCAGCTAGGGTAATCCGTCTAGGCAGAAATGGGTAAAGACTTTGAGGTCTGACAAAGCCCCTGCTTCCCCTATGTTGAAAAATAAAGCAAACAAATACAGACCGTTTTTTAAGCATTCCCAAATAAAACTTAGCTTGAGAACGTTTGTCGGGTTTCACAGCGAAAGGACGGCAGAAGACTGTCGGGACCTACAGTTTTTGGAGGACCCCTAACTACTTGAGAGCTATGAAACCAACCTCCGGACTACAGTGAACAGTTAGTCGATAAACTAATTTTTTCCTTTTTTGGCATATGTTCGGAGTCGGACCTACTGTCTGTTCACGAAAAGAAGTCCGATTGAACAGTTAGAAATAACGGGAGGTGACGTCACAAATCGGCCAGCCGCTCACAACAATATATTCACAAATTAATTATATATTAATTATTGGTACCGACAAACGCTTGCAAAAACAAGTTTTGAAATTTGAGTCCTACTCTGTTGTAAGCGGACAGCTCGTTTGTGACGTCAGCTCCCGTTATTTCTAACTGTACCATAGGACTATTTTTCGTGAACGGATATTAGTTAACGGTAGGCTAAGTAAACGCGTTACTACTACACCATCGAAAACCCGAAATTGTGTGGTGGATAAATTTTTATATCGAATTGTGTTGTAAAGCAGGTATGTGTTTTTTCTGTGGTTTAGTCACAATTTTCTGCATTTTAAAAACATGATTAACCCGCGAGCAGGCGCGCGGGGTGTTTCACATCCCACAACTTACAATTTGTGAAAAAAACCGTCCACCCTTGCTTTTGAAACTGGCCAAACTCTTTCCTGTTGCCTTCAAAGTCACAATCTTTGGGGTAGGGTGACAAAGAGAAAATTCCACTTATTGTTCCCTGTAAAATTGGACGTTTTTAATGAAATAATGCTATATAATCAGATGGGGTGCAAATCACCCCGCGCGCGTTCTCGCGTTCCTGGAATCTGCGCGCCTGCTCGCGGGTTAAGACCATTACGATCGAACCCCAATATAACGAGCTCAGTCATGATGGGAACTCCTTTGCTCGGTATAACAGGCTTTTCGTTCTACGTGTCTTGAATGCAACCAAACAAATGTTTTATTTCTTGTTCTCTTCGAGTTCGGGTGTATTTGCATCGATTTTAAAGCAGATCTGAGTTTTTTCTGTGACGTTTTCAACGAAAAGATAAAATTGCAAGGCTTGCAGAAAGCAATTGACAACTTCTTGCTCCACGATATCTTATTCCTCCCACTGACTGTAAAATAGTAGCTAAATATGTGCAAAAGCATCCACAGAAAATGTCCGTTTTCTAAATGTGTAAAAGTTTAAAATGTTTCCGGCATTATTACGGCAGGTGCTTTTAAACTCCAACGAAGAAAGTGTCTTCGGAAATTTTCTTGTTCACCTTTTCTTTTCTAAGAGCAAAAAATAGTCTCTAGGCCTCTTAAATGACAAGACGATCTCCGTATGTCTCTCTCTGGGGACAACCTATTACCAATTGGCTTGTTCGATGTCGTATGTTCCGGAGGAGGAAAAGGAGGTGGTGTGGTGGGATCTACGGGATTCTTGCCTTCCACGAACGAAAAAGAGAAGCATGACGACTTCACTTCCATTTTGATTCCACTTGCTTCGGACTCCACCCACTCTAGATCTTTGATGGATTGTGCGTCCACTGCTTTCTCTTCGACCCTTTGGTCATTCTGCGTCTTCGTTTTCGTGGCTAGTCTCTTCTTCGGCAAGATCCATCCGCAAGCTGTCCAATTCCCATGCATTAACCATGGGCGTTGTACCGCTGTGACTCATTCCCAACACCATTAGGCACGTTAGTCAAGACTTTTCTTCTTTTTCAGACGGAAAGTAGCTGCAAGTATATAAATGATCAAATAGAAAGTAGAAAGAAAAATCGAGAAAAATGCTCCATCTTTTCCTTTTGTTCCTCGCTCCTTCTCTCCCTGGGATTACTAGGAAATGTGACAGCTGACTTATGGATCCTATGACGGGATTTTCGTATTGCCTATATTCTTTTCCCCTTGCTGGAAATCCCAATTCCTGAAATTAGAGCCATACATCTAATGAAGAGTAAATGGACAGCCAGAATCCCCATAACATTTCGTGGCATATATTAATGGCCTAGACATGCTCTCAAATTCATAAATGTATGGATATTCTATTACTTCGATCCATATTTGAGTTACTGCGGTCATATAACTAACGCGCTAGTTTAATAAATAAGAAGATAAACCAATACGAAAACGCTGGTTATCTAATATGAAATAATTAATAAAGCTTTATCGTATTGCATCTCTCTGCATATTATCTGATACACTTACGCATCAAAAATATATTCTTTATGCTGTTTGTAATAGAAGTTAGTTTGTAGCGCAATATGTAGCGTATTCGTAGTGAAATCCATATATATTTCAGTTTGGGCGCTTCAAATTTACATAAAGTAACTACGTAATAATGCAGTTATCTTCATTACCTCCAAATATCTAATATTTTGTTCTAAAAACAGACCTAAATTATTTTTCGTCGTATTTTATAATTTAAATGCTCGCGTGGAAGAAAAATTCCTAGAAAAAAAATTTAAAACCCCTTATCAGTACGACTCACCATTGCTGAAACCCATAAAGGACATTGTCTAACTTCTAACCAAGATATCAAATTGAACGGCTGAATAAACTTGTTGTAGACTCGTCAGTTTTAAGAAACTTTAAAACTATATAAATCCA
>QLNU02015360.1:144036893-144047668 GCA_006491805.2 Dysdera silvatica
GGCCGATCTGGTTTAACATAGAGGGGCTGTAAAATTTGTCATAAAGAGAGTCGAACCGATATGGTTTAAAGAGCGCCAGTTTGGTTTGGCATACATATTTATAGTTTGGATAGAAGGGGTGGGGGTGCTGGGCATAAGCCTAGACGTTTCAAAAGTATTGGTGGGGCCAGACACAGGCACATATTATGGATGTTTATACATTACATGTAAAATTGAAAATTCTTGCGGGGCCGGGGCCCCACGGACCCATAGAATGCTACGCTGGTGATACAATATAAAAACATACTGATATCTTTCTACTATTTATATTGTTACTACTATTCTTTATTGCATACAGTATAGAGTTAGAAACCTGCATGGGCCACGGGCCGTTCACTCCCCGCAGGCCTAAAATTCCATTTCAAATACGGGCTGAAATGGGCTGGTTCTCTGAAAATTAATTGGTATATTCATTCAACGGGCCGTAATGGGCCGAAATATTTTTAAAAGTTATAAAAAGATTTTGGCCTTTTAAATGAATTTTAAGTCTTTTCAAAAAATGCATATTGAGGGGCTCCAATTAAATAAATGTAATTATGAGATCAATTTAGCATAGTTATCAATTAAATGTTATGGTCCAAAGTAATAACTTTTTATTGACTGATAAACTGGAATAAAGAATACAAAATAATTTTCATCTATATGTAAAACCTTAAGAATGTACACCACATAAATAAGAGAGCCCAGGTAGAAGCGTTTTGAAAATTCTTGGCCACTTGAACAATACCGATTTTTTTTTTTTTTTAAAGTTGAAAACGTTTTTACGGAGGTCAATTAGAAAAAAAGCGTCACATTTTTTCGTTATTTTTTTAATAAAGGTAGGAGGCTGTTATTGCCACTTTATTGTAGTTGTATCAATAATATAATTATTAGCGGGTTTCAATAGATATTGAACCCGCTATTGCTTTTGGTTTTTCTGTCTATGGTCAATAAAAAGGGTAAGGTAAATGTCTTCTGTAAATGCAATAATGATGGCTATTGTTAACATCGAAAATCTAACGAGTTACTTGAGAATTAGAGAGTCGCGAATTAGAGTGCCGCCAATTAGAGGGTTTCGAATTAGAGGGTCGTGAATTAGAAGGTCTCGAATTATAGAGCCAACAATTAGAGGGTGGTGAATTAGGGGCCGTGAATTAGAGGGCCGCGAATTAATGTTAATTGAAACCCGCTAAATTTAAATATCGACCTTAGGCAATTTTCTTTCACTTGCTTGTTTGTGTTAAAACAGGGGTCGAAATTAACTTTTTAAATCAGGTGCACTAAATACTAGTTAAGTGTACAAGTAACTAACAGAATAGAAAGTAAACCTCAACCTTAAAAACGGGTAAAATGTAAGTGTAGCAACTATATTTAAGCATGTAAACTACAACAAAATGCAACTTTTCAAAATAATTGAACATTCATTTGTAATAAACAAAAAAAAAAAAAAAAAAATTCAAAGCAAATGCAGATACATTGAGAAAATTATATAAAATTATTCCATAGGTCACTGTTCTTGAAAAATAAGTAGCCATAGTTTGGAATAGTTAGGTGCACTGCGTGCACCCAAATTAAAATAGGTTTTCACTCGTTAAAGCGGTGATGATTTTTGAAAACAGTGTCGGTGCAAATCATCGATACTACCGTTTAAAATGCAGATTCGCAATTGAATCTTCACGGAATAGCCATGGTAAATTTACAAATGTCGTGTTCTTTTACAAGAGCATTGTTTAATCTACGATATGCGAGCGTCATTTTTGTGTTCCTCTATATACATATTCCTCTATATACATATATCGTAATGTATAAATACTCATAATAATGTGCTTGCCCCCCTCTCCCAATACTTTTGATTTTGAATACTCTGCGTTGAGGGTAAAGGGAATAATTTGAGGTAGTTTGTAGTATTGGTAAACATGTATATTTGGTGGTGTTTGGTTTTAAATTAATCATATTCCAAAGCCACTGGTCAATGCCAGTCGAAAACAGTGCTTGAAAACGCTGTTTTCAACATATTTCAAGATGATGGATTTTTTTTCTGTACATTTCCACTACCTAGTAACTGACAGGCAATGATGAAGAGTAAATAATTTTTGACAATAAATATATGTATGATTATTGTAAGTGCTCAAATCAAAACCTTACTGCTACAACAAGAGTTCGATATTGTTTGATAATATTTGCTCGATATCTTCAGAGGAGTGTATAATCTAATTGAGAAAAGTAATAAAAAAGATACAAATATTTCGCTAATTTGTATACTGCTATCCTATAATTTTCTTGCATAAAAAGATTATTTTTATTATATGTCAATAACAGAAGAACATCATCTACCTTCTGTATCCATTTTGTGTAACATTTGCAAAACAAATGTGCATAATTAAAAGACAGATACGAATAAATGAATGATCATTGTATATGAGTGGTAGTAATCCTGTACAGTTATGTAATTTTTCCTTCAGCTTTCTAAATTAACAATTTTATTTGACATTTGGTTGCATATTACGTGGGATATGACAGCCATATCATTACATATTGACTGCACGTTTCCAAAAATTCGTCACTTTCAGTTAGGTCGTTGGGGTATAAAAAGAAACTATTCCCAGACGAACTATTCATTTTATCTGCTCTAATGTATTCGACAAAGCGTGTCCTATTTTAAATTCTTTCTTTTTTTATCCCAAATTATTTCGATTTAAATTTTTTCGCCGAAGAATTGAATCAAACAAATTAAATGATTTTTTCGCTTATTGGCTAGTGAATATCTTTTTCTATTGAAAGAAACTGGGTGGATTTTTGTTCATGAAAATGTACATTAATCTTTAGTGCTCATTGAATTATGTGAGCTCAGATTTCCCTTTAAAAACATCGGTTCTTTCTTTATTTTGTTCTGCGTCTGAGTATACAGCGCCAGTCTAAACCTCTGTGCATTTCAAACATGCGACATAGCCTTCAACAAGTTTGTTTGTTTGTTTTGTGGTTTTACGGCTCAAAGACTACAGTGGTCATGCTGCGCCGGGACCTACAGTTTTCCGAGGAATCCGAACCTCTTAAGGCCTGGGGAACCAAACCCCGGACTACAGTGAGCAGTGCGATCTTTTATGAGATCTCTGAGTAAGCGTTCTTTTTGCACTGCTGGGAGTCGAACCCGGATTAGCCGCGCAATAGGAGAACGCGTTACCACACTGCGCCACCGCCGGGCCCTTTCATCAAATGAGTACCCATAGTGGCACGATGCTTTAAACATTCACATACTGATAGACTATGTCCTTCTGTTGGTATCACCCCACCTTTAAGGTTAGAAGGAAGGTGGTTGTAGATGCCAAATAATTTAAACAAGAAAATGACCCTCGATTTCCATTAAGTGGATACGTGTTTCAGGTTCGAAGACTCAAATTTAGAAATTTTATAAGCAGAACTAAAATCCTGGTGGACTCCTTAAGAGATAACCGTCAAATCGAGTGGAGAGATAATCGCATCAGATTGGAAATGATGCCGAAGAAGGAAGTGGCTGCTGAAAAAGAAATATAGTGTACTGTTTGGAGGACATGATACAAGGTTTAGGATACCGAGATGCAAAACGAACTTAACCTAGCGGGGAAAGTAAACCGACAGTGGTACGATGTACGACTGCGGAGGATTTCAAGGCACAACACTTTTAATGGTTTGTCCACAACTCTTCGAATTTTGCACTATGGATGACCTACATCAAGATAACAAAAAAAAAATATATATATACATATACGAAGGCAAATCTTTGGCGATTTAAAGTTTGATCTGGACGCTGGAAAAAAATAAAGTTCAGAATAAGAAGTTGCTGCTTACTCGTATTTTAAATAATAATAATTTTGTTGTTTTCCAGACAGCTGTAAACACGTGAAATTATAAACTTCGGGATGAGCAGTCAATTACAACGCTTGTAAATAAAGCACTGAAAATGTAGAAATTTACTCTTTTCTAAAAGCGTTTGTCAAAAGTTAAATAATGATTTCTGCCGTCTATTGAAAAGCTTTATCTTCCGTCGACGGAAGGTATTTTTAAAGAAAATTTTGTTAAAATCAATAAAAAACGACATTTAAAAAACTTGGCATGCAAAAAACAATTTTTGCATTCAGGACTATACCGTTGTGAAAATTATGATTCGAAAGAGTTTACGCGAAAAACGGGCACGAAATTTAAAAATCCGCAATTTTCAAGCAAGAAATTGAATTTTAATATTTCAGCGCAAACACAAAAAAAAAGCATACACACATTTTCTTCTTTCGTAAAATATTTAAAACAGTGAAAAGGTTTAGAATTTAAATAACTAAGGAGAGATTAAATCGGATTACCCAAAGATGTGATGAGCATAATATTAAGCGTTTTATGTAATTTCTCATTAATTTGAGGTACTGGGGTCTTATCTCTGTGGATACCAGATTGATTCTCGTTCTTGCGCCATAGAAAATACTACCAACCAATTTTGAGTCACAAATTTAACTAATTTAACCTGACTTATCACTCTGATTTGTAAAATACGCGTTATGACAACTTGGTATTATGACGAATATAATATTAGACGTTTTACATAATTTCTCGTTAATCTGAAGCACTAGGGTTTTAACCCTGAGGGTACAAGAATGACCCTTGCTCTTGCTATATAAAAATACATACAGCTGTCTAACTAATATATTGGGTCTATTTTAACTTGTATTATGATTTTGATTTTTGTAATAATGCACATGTAGCGACTTAATATTGTGTTGAATATATATTGGCGTTTTATATAATTTCTCATTAATTTGAGTTACTGGGCTATTATCCCTGTAGATACTAAAATAACTACTGTCCTTGCGCCATGGTAAATACTACCAACCAATATGTTGGGTCATTAATTTAACTTATTTTCATTTTGAGTTGTTAATGCGCACTGTAGGGGCCCTGCGGTGGCGCAGTGTGGTAACGCGTTCTCCTAGTGCGCCGCTAATCCGGGTTCGACTCCCAGCAGTGCAAAGAACGCTTACTCAGAGATCTCATAAAGATCGCACTGCTCACTGTAGTCCGGGGTTTGGTTCCCTAGGCCTTAAGAGGTTCGGATTCCTCGGAAAACAGTAGGTCCCGGCGCAGCATGACCACTGTAGTCTTTGAGCCGTAAAACCAAAAAGAAAGCGAAAGCAAGCAAGCGCACTGTAGGGATTTGGCATTATAACGAATTTAATATCAGGCGCTTTATATAACTTCTAATTTAATTTATGATGCTGGGGTCTTGCCCGTGAATGTACCAGAATGACCTTTTCTCTTACTTTCTAAATACAATCATCCTACCACACTAATATATTGGATCGCTATTTTAGCATAATATTGGTTATGTCGAATGCGCATGCTTAGCGACTTGGTATTGGTGTAGATATGTTAATCGTTTTGTTTAATTTCTCGTCAATTTGAATTACTGGGGTATTATCCCTTTGAATACAAGAATGACTCTTGCTCTTGCGCCAATAAAAACACTACTAAATAACTAACCAATATTCTAAGTCAAAACTCACTAATTTAATCTTGTATTATTATTTTGATTCGTACATGATGCGCAAGTGATGACTTGGCATTATGATGAATATAATATCATACGTTTCATGTCATTTCTTAATTTGAGTTACTGGGATCCCATCCGTATGAGCATCAGATTTTCGCCATTAAACATTACTGGCCGGATACATTTAAATTGAATTAGGATTTGATTTCACTGTCAAATTCTTATTAACTTCGTTTACCATTGTTCTAAATTTTTTTTAACCTACGTACATTTTTAATAATTAACCTAAATTATTTATAACGTAACTTTTACCATAAAATTTAATTTTAAATTTCTTGAATTAGTTTACTACGTTCAGTATTTGTTTCCCAATATTACTGATTATTAGTAGTTTACCGGGTTTATGACTTCAAATCAGTTTAATGTGGACATACTGTTTTTTAGCTTATAAATATTTGCAATTTGTTTCATGTCCATTTTCTTATACATAATTAAATTTTATAGGGTACAACTATTTTCTCAGCTGGTGTCCACCGTTTGCATGAGTGTGTGTATGGGTTTGTATATATGTGTGTGTGTTTATGTGTATATATATATTTCTTTCTGCGATAATTGAAATAGTCATTTTGGTTTATTACTGGACCTTTTGTGATTTATTTACTAATTATTATATTGATATCGATATTTTTCTACCATTTATCTGTTTATTATAACTTACTAATTTCCTATATGAACACTGCATATTGGATAATTATTCCTTATTTTTCCAATTATACATATTTTGTATTATATTATACTGGACATAGATAGGGTTTTATGTATAGTTACCAATTCAAATGTTACTTTTGTGTTTTTAACTTGTGATTATCTAGTTCTATATGATGTTCCATTACCTAATGCAACTTTAATGATTTCTAATGAACTTTTCAATTAACTATTATTTCTTTGGCCTCGCATGGCCCACATACTCATACTCTTATCTGAATTCTTATCAACTGATATATTTAAATAATATCAATACAATTGTATAGATTTTCTTTTGTTATTTTCGTCGACTTATACCCGTTTCTTTTCTTACTGTGTTTCTATTATATTTTCCTTCTTCTTTTTATACCTCGATATCTTTTGATGTCGACTACTGATACGATTCACGCTGATTTAGACTTCTTGAATTCAAACCTTACCATCCACAAAGCTAATCTAAATATTTTATTTTTCAACGCCCGAAGTCTTCTTTCAAAGGTTGATCTTCTGGAATTGCTGCTGGCTCGATTGTGTCCTGTGGTCCAGGTAATCTATGTTTCGGAGACTTGGCTTAAATCTGACCATAATTTTAAACTGGTTGATTACGATCACTACTTTAAACATAGAATTTGTGCTCAAGGTGGGGGTGTTTAAATCTTTGTACAAAGTTCCTTACAGGGTTATTTGGTCAACAATAATCTCACAGGATCAGGCCCAAACCTTTAGGTTCTAGCTATTGAAAATGACTTACACACTATGGTTTCTCTTTACAGACCTCCAGTCAGTGATTATTTAATTTATATTGTATATCTGGAGAGACTATTTCAATATACTGCTACCATAGGAAAATTATTGTTTCTTTATGGTGATTTAAATATAGATTTATCCAATAATGATTCAAGTACTCAGACACTCCTTGACACAATTTATGCCTTTGGATTTCATAATACTATTGACATACCAACTAGAATTACATCAACCTCCCAAACAATTCTTGATTTGTCCATATCTAATTGCCTAGATCGTCAATCCTTTGTCTTGAATTCAAGTTTAGGCGATCACCTGCAAATTTTTGTCTCATTTGCGTGTGGAATTGGCTATCCCCCCCCACCCCTCTCTCCACGGATTCCTCCAGTTTTCAGTATAGGTTGAAGGACACCAGACGTATTCAAAATTTTCGTGATAAACTATCTCAAAATGGGAAGGATTGGGAAGGTACATATTTAGTTGACAAACAACAATGTTTTTCACATTTCTATAATGCATATTGTCAAATGTATTACAATTGCTTCCCATTGGTAATTTCTCAAAATAACAAAACCCGTACACATAAACGTCGCAAGCCCTGGATGACTTACAAGATTCTTAACCTAATTAGGAAAAGGAACAGATTGTTTTCTAAATTTCTTCGTATCAAACAATCTGATATTTACGATCGTTTTAAATTAATGAGAAAGAGAGTTCATACTGAGATAAGAAGAGCTAAAAAGGATTATTTATTTTCTATTTTTAATCATGCTGATTCATCTGAAACCTGGAAAAATCTTAATAATCTTTTAAAACCAAATAGAAAATTTAACTCCCTCTACATAAATGTTAATGGCACTAGAATTGAGGGTAACGCCATGGTCGAGGCGTTCAATAAATATTTTTCTGAACTACCAGATAAACTTTTAGCAGATCTTCCTGCTTCCTCTTTGCGACTTCTATCTCTTGGAACTTGCGAACAATCTTTTTTTCTTCGCCCTGTTACTCAGACTGAACTTATCACTGTCGCATCTGGGTTAAAGAAAACTAAATCTACAGGATTAGATTAGATCGATACTTCTATTTCTACCATGGATTCTACAGTCCCTTACCTAACTAATACAATTAATACCATCTTCGAATCTGGCATATTTCCCAATCAACTTAAAAGTGCTATAATTGCGCCAATATATAAATCCGAAAATCAGAATGAATTCTCAAACTATCGGCCCATGGCTAACATTTCTGTCTTCAGTAAACTAATTGAAAAATTGATTTACAAAAGATTAACAAATTATCTGAAAAAATTTAATTTATTAGATCCTGACCAGTATGGATTTCGCGATCATAGGTCTACCGAATTAGCATTATTGAAGGCCTTAAATTTCTTACAACTTAATCTTGATCAAAATATTCAAATACTGGGGGTCTTTCTTGACCTTTATAAAGCTTTTAATGTGATAAATCATAACCTCTTTAGTAGGGACTCTACTAATATAATCTCTATCCTTCAATAGTTTGGGCCTTAGAGGTATTCAATTAAAGCTTATTAATTTATTTTACACCGACAGATATCAAATTGTCCAACATGGGCTGTATGCTTCTGAAAAATTAAAAATAAACTATGGAATTCCCCAGGGATCAATTCTTGGCTCTTTGCTTTTCCTGATATTTATTAATGACCTTCGTTTGAATACACATGATCTCACAAAGTATATGCTGATGACCCTAGTCTTTTTGAATCTCCATCAATCCATTGATTTGGAAACCTCGATTTTACATATAAATTCCAGACTCACAGATATAGGTAATTGGTTTCTATCAAATAGTCTGATACTGAACGTTTCAAAATCGAGGTTCATCAGACGTAAAAAGCATCCCAAATATTTTGCCTGAAATTAAAATAAGGAACACAACTATATCCTGTTTGGCCAACAGACACACTATTAAATTCTTTGCGTGTTTTTGAGGCCGATCTGAACGGAATAGGCAGGATTAATTCCTCGTCTGCAAAGACTCGAGGGGCATTGGAATCATATACAGAACATCATTGGTTCTTCCTCTACGCATCAAACTGATTTTATATCATGCCCTATTTCTCCCACACATGCAATATTGCATTGATGTTTGGGGAAGTACATTATTGAATAATAGTGTAAGGGAGAACTTAAGAATTTTTAAACTACAAAACATTTTTATCAGACTTATAAGAAATTCGCAGAATAATACTATTGATACATATAAACATTATAAGATTCTTCCAACAGATACGTTATATAAATTTCGAATTCTATCTTATATGTTTAATAGAATTAAAATGAATGAATACACAGACATAATATTTATTAATAATTACTTACATAACTATGAAACCAGAAATAGACATGCATTATTGCCTCCAAACTCTAAAATGAATCTCCTTAAAATGAATATAAACTTTACTGGTGTACAACTATGGAACAATCTTCGGCCTGAGATCTCTTCACGTAAATAGCATGTATCTTTTCAAGAAAAGAATCAAGATTGATTTATTGCTGGACTTGTAATTACCTTGTTTTACTACCACATTTAAATAATGAGTTAGTTTTTTTTAGGTCTTATGTTTATTTTTATATATCCTTCAACCTAGTGGTGTTTCATATTGGCTTAGATGGCTTGGTTTGAATTCTAACTTTTACATATGCTTTGATTATATTTTCACCACTTATCGTTAATTGCCTGCACTTTTCTTTTCCCCTCTCTCTCCATTTCTTTTATTTTGCCTTTTTTTTATTGGGGGGGAGCCCCCCAATAATATTTATAAATTTATTTATTTATTATTATTATTTATAAATTTTTAAATTTATCAGGGTTTTAACCCTTTTCTGGTTCTGCCATATTCGATTTTAGAAATACCTGTTTTTTAAGCTGTGTTACATTTATCAACTTATGATTAATATCAACTTATGATTAATAGACCTATATTTTGGTTTATTCACTTTTTGTTGTAATAATGTTATATTTTGTTACTATTCTATAGCCATTTCGTTCTCATGTATCTCAGCTTTGTAATTGAATTTTTTTTACATCCTGTGCTTATAAATAAACTTGTATTGTACTTTTTATCGAAAATGCCCCACCCCTTTTTGAAATTCTGCGCACAGATCTAAAACGAATAAAAGTGCCAGATTCAATTAAGAAATGTATAACTCCTTCACTTTCATTTCATCATGGGTTTTGACCCGAATCTTCCTGCTTTATTTTAAAAAAAATTGACTGTTTTGAAATCACTGACGTTACAAAACAACTAAACACATTCATATGTAAGAGAAAGGAAGTTGTAATAGCCTATTATACGATTCCTGTAATAAAAGTCAGATAAAATTCACGCCTTTCTTATCAGAGTAAATATAAATGACGTCACAAGGAAAAGTAACTCCGTCCCTTTTACACCACAGCCGGATGATAGATAATCGAGAAGCTGGATTAGCGAGAACTGTTTGCGATATAAAAAAAAAAATATACACATAATCAGTGGTGTAGTCATAAAAAAAAAGTATCCTAGCGCTCTTCTAAATCAGGAGTGGATTCACGAGGACAGAGCCCTTGACAATCAATAGCCCATTAATCTGATAGGGACAGAAATTATTATCATGTATGGACTGTTGAGTTAACATTGCAAGACCACCCCCTAAATACCCCTCTGGATCCAACACTACTTATAGCATTTATTTTCGGGGCACATAAGCGTAAAAAAAATATTTATTTTCGGGGC
>QLNU02015360.1:144047768-144070911 GCA_006491805.2 Dysdera silvatica
AATCTTCGGCCTGAGATCTCTTCACTAAATAGCATGTATCTTTTCAAGAAAAGAATCAAGATTGATCTATTGCTGGACTGGTAATTACCTTGTTTTACTACCACATTTAAATTATGAGTTACTTTTTTTCTAGGTCTTATGTTTATTTTTATATATCTTTCAACCTAGTGGTGTTTCATATTGGCTTAGATGGCTTGGTTTGAATTCTAACTTCTACATGGTAGTGGACAAAATTGTGGAAACCCTTTGAAAAAGATTATTTTAGAGGTTTGATGGCTAATAACACCACTTTTTTTTGTACCAATACTATAAAATTATATATCATTGGAAAGGTAATTTAATCAAGATTGTAATGCAATAACATTTATGAATCGTATTTTAATAGAACAGCATTCATAAAGAAGAAAGGTGATATACATAGAAAAAATGAGATATACAAAAATGTTCACCATACCAGTTAATACTTAGTTGGGTAACCTTTAGCCTTAATTACGGCCTTACAACGCTTTCCCATGGAGTGAACCAAGTTCTTTAGTTCTGCAGCTGTTATAATATGAAACCAAGATTGAATTATTGCTTCTGTTAATTGTGTTTTATTGCTGGGTTGCTTCCGACTAACAAGCTTCTTTAGCCGGCTCCATAGATTTTCGATGGGGTTAAGGTCTGGGCTATTTCCAGGCCATTCCAGCAGTTGAATATGATGATCTTGAAACCATTTTTTGCACACACGAGCAACATGACATGGAGCTGAATCCTGTTGAAATATAAATGCTTCATTATCTTGGAAAAGATCACATGCAGAAGGCTGCAGCTTGGGCTCAAGTATTTCATTTATGTATCTTTGGGCATTTATATTCCCATTGATCACGCAAATTCTGCCCACACCTCTTGATGTTATACAACCCCAAATCATAACACTAACTGGGTGTTTCACGGTAGGTGTAATGCACTCAGGATGGAAATCTTCTCCAATTCTTCTCCATACGTATTTTACGCCATCACTACCAAACAGTGAGATTTTGGTCTCATCACTCCAAATTACACTGTCCCATTGTTCCGTTGTCCAGTTAACATGGGTTTTAGCCCAGTTTAATCTTTTCAACCTCTGTTTGACAGACAAAAATGGCTTTTTTCGTGGAATTCTTGCATTTAGACCACATTCATGCAGTCTGCGCCGAACAGTCCTTGCACTTAACTTCACATTGCATTGCGCCATTTCACCTTGTATACACAGAGATGATTTTTTCCTGTCACCTAGGCACTGTCTTTTAATTCTTCTATCATCACTTGCTGTTGTGCACCTTTTTCTGCCTTTACCAGTCTGGTTTTGTAATGACTGAGTCTCCTTATACTTCTTCAAAAATTTAGAAATGCCACCTTTAGTTAAGTTTCCCCCAATATTTCTTCTAATTTCTTCATAACTGTAGCCTTGTTCACTTAATATTACTATTTTACATCGCTTCCTAGGTGACCAGTCAACTCTTTGCGCCATTTCTTTAATTTTATTACGTTTTACAAGCACACTAAATCAAAGAGCACAAAAAAAAAACAACCAACTTGATAGCAATTACAGAACACACTGATAAATGTCCTGTAACCTGTTGGCTCATTGCCAAAACAAGAGAAAACATGATTGGCTCATTGCCAAAACAAGATGACACCTGATTGGCTCTGTAAACACTCATGCTCATTGGCCACATTCAAATGAAGGAAAGCTACTTCATATAAATGTAAGCAAGCTGTGCTTCTTTTTTCTGGTTATTTGGCTATAACTTTTGATAGAATACAGATAATTGAACAAATGTTATTGCATTACAATCTTTATTAAATTACCTTTCTAATGATATATAATTTTATAGTATTGGTACAAAAAAAAGTGGTGTTATTAGCCATCAAACCTCTAAAATAATCTTTTTTCAAAGGGTTTCCACAATTTTGTCCACTACTGTATGCTTTAATTATATTTTCACCACTTACCGTTAATTGCCCGCGCTTTTCTTTTTCCTTTCTCTCTTCTCCATTTCCTTTATTTTGATTTTTCTTTTATTGGGGGGAGCCAGTTTTATCAGGGTTTTTAAAACAATTTTCTGGCTCCTTTCCCTTGCGTCCAGTTTTAGAAATATCCGTTTTTTTAAGCTGTTTTACATTTATCTAAATAGCAACTTATGATTAATAGACCTATATTTTAGTTTATTCACTTTTTGTTGTAATGATGTTATATTTCGTTATTATTTTATCGTCCATTCCGTTCTCATATATCTCAGCTTTGTAATTGCATTTTTTTTAAATCCTGTGCTTATAAATGGATGTGTATTGTATTGTTCAGAATTTTATTATAATGGACCAAATATTAATTTCCTAAATAAAAAAATTTTACCATTTTGGAAAACAAAATATTTTCTGAAAATTCTAATAAATATACTATTTAATATTTCTAAAAAGCCAAAGGCTTTTTAGTAACAGATCGAAGAGAAATAAAAGGACAGGCGGAAAGGAAATTAAAATAGTTGTGAAAATTCAGTTTGGAAAGGCTTTTTTTAAAAATATAAACAATCAGCAATATACTGCTAATTGCTTTAGAGAGGTTTCAAATATATTTCAAATTAATAAAATGCTTTTTTTTTAAATTGCAATATCTAAAGTAGGCTAAAACATTAAAAAAATATTTTGTATAATTTAGGGATGATAGACTGGTTATACTAAACACTGTTCAATCTCGAACTATTGGAAATTGTTCCTAATCCATGCAATGTGAAATTAGGCATCCAGTTACATTTAACTGAGTCGAGAATAATCGAATGTCCCGCTTATAAAAATAAAATTTATTAGAATCAAAATTATTCCCATACCGTCAATGCTAAATTTTCTCGCTTTAGTGAATAACCTTCACGGGCCATTTCCAGATAATCAAATAACGATCTTAGCATAAAATACGGCGGCGAGCATAATCACTGGACGGAAAACTACAAGAAATAGTAACTTATCCAAAGTGTTCCAGTTCGTTCCGTCTTTATTACTTCAAGTATACACAACGCGCCCTCATAGCCCACATCTCTCACCGGGAACTCGCATTTATGAATTCAATATATGCAGATTTGAATATTATTTAGAACAGTTTTTATTAAATGTGGATACAAGAGATATGCGAAAAGAATACGTGAATTACTCAAAAATTTAACTCACCAAATTAAGTCAGAGGTAAAACTGACTTTCTCTCACATTGAACAGAGTATCACTCAGTGATTCCCGATAGATCTGACTTATGTTAACTACATCTAACTAACGGAAATAGACCTTTAGAGTATTATATCCCTCATAATTGTAATTTAAATTCACCCTAAAATCTAGGACCATAACTAAAATGATGAAATCAGTCACCACCAACACACAACAAATGATATGTTTAGCCATTGTTTTGTTTTTATATATATATTATCTCTATAGTGGATATCATTTTAACTATACAAATGTGACTGAATTAAAATGGAGCTGGCTGTGGATTCTTCAGTAGAAAAAGTGTTAAGCCCATGGCTGAACATCCTATACAAAACTTGTGGATATAATGAAAAAACGAGAATTGCGTACCCGAAGTATAAAATTTCGGCAACTATAATTTGACTTCCAAAATGCATCGCAATTTTTGAAGCACTTTGTAAGCCTTTTCTAGGAATTCCTGAAAATATATTTTAGAAAAATATCGGGAATAAAGATCGAAAAAAAAAAATCGTTTTCAAATTTTTGAAGATTTTGATTCTGATTACGAATTTTCGAAAAGATTATAGCTTTTTTTTGGAAGATCAGTTAAAAGCTGAATTTTTAAACTTTCAAAAGGCCGTTTTTATAAATTTTGGTCTTTATTCGTATTTTTAGCTTTATTCATTTAAAAAAATATATAATATAGAAAATAATTTTTCTCTTTCATAACATGTCTGAATAATAACGATGTAAAACTTTAAGAACTCAATAAAGTTCAATTAAAATCCGTCTGGTGGGGGGGGACTCTTATTGCTACTGATTATTTTGTGTTAATTTAATTTCAGTAGATCAAAAAAAAAATCGTCGCAGTCAAGGACAGTGTGTTAAAAAAGGGCATAAACCATACTAGCTATAGCTTTCACATTTCGTACGGTTTTCTACTACATTATATAGAATTTATATTCCGTAACATATTATACACTATGCATTCCATACTGTATTCGATAGCATTTAAGTGTTTTAACAATCCTCAGCCAATAAGTGTATTTATTTACCGACATATGTTTTTTCTCATCTATTCCAGTTTCGAATCGAAGTTTTTGAAGTAGTTTTAGAAATGTGCATGTTTATAGTTCGTTCGCGAGAAGTTGGCGTGTAGAACCGTTACAATTCTCGGGAGCTTACATCACAGACGGGTTATTTCATTGCAGTAGAGGGTAGTGCGTCCTTCGTAACTGGTTTTTCGCGCGAGAAAAGCCAGTGAAAAACCAGTTCGCGGTGCTGAAAATTATTGTATAACATATTTGACAAGCCTTAACCTAATAATTTCACTTTGCAAACTTTGAAACTGTGTGCAATACAAAGAGAATTCTAACCGCATTTGGGAAATCAATAACGTAACTAATTTTAATCACCGGTGGTTAATAAATGCAATGTCTGGTGGTACCTATCGTTACGTTCTCTCTCTATAGTCGTAATGCTAATGGGGAATGCCGTTTCCATTACGATAGACATCAATACAGGAGGTGGTGGTGGTGGTGGTGATACTGCTGCACTGAATATTTGTGAATCGTCGTTGATCGTTTGGGTAGAAGTAGTTTGAATTTCCTGAAAAATGAAAACGTCTTCTCTCCTTTTTCTCTTTCGATATAAATTGAAAGCATTTTCAGTCTGGCCTTTCTAAGTACGTAGCGCGCCGAAATATCATAAATCACCTCTGAAAATGGAAAGGGCATACATACTGCGTAACATTACGCGACATAAAACCTGGAAGTCGTATTTTTACGAAAATCTCTGGATGCGTAATGCTCAGTATTAAGGATCTTTGCAAAAACATACGATGGACACCAATGTCACGTTTTCTTTATCTATCGGCGGCTATTCCAGTAATGCTATAGCATTAAAGAAGTAAATGTAGTGAAATGCACCGATCTCGCTTCCTCTTTTCCAAACAGTAGAGTTCCTCCGAAGTTCTTCAATTATCCCTAAAAGGAAGGTTGCTGCGAGAACTGCATTTCGTAAGGAAGAAAATTTCCATTCCTCGATTAGAGACAAAAATTACTCTCTTGATTTCGAAAGCCTGTTTATAAAAGTTGGAGACTACGCAAATCTTGTGAATTGCTCGACTGAAAACAATTAAATTTCGGAGTTTCATCCTTTGTTTATGCGATGTTGTATTGTGGCGGTGCCAGTTATGAGCTCATGCATTGCATTACGATACCTTACTACAAACCTTTAGATATATACCAATCTACATTTTACTCCCACCTCTTCTTGTTTTCTCATATGAAACCGATAAATCAACGCAAGCACCATCACTACTAAATACTAAATACAAATTCAAGCTAATGGAGGTGATATCATAAAATTCAACCATAAGTACTGATTGATATCAAGTGAATTTTGCTTTTTTTTAATAATGCGTTCTTTTATTCCATTTCGTTTGATCGTTTCTTTGGAAGAGAATCGTGAGAGAAAGAGAAGAGTATCATCCATTTCTTCCTCTTCTCTTTAAACTACCTGCATGATATCAAAACTCCATTCAAAATACTATATTAATATTTGCGGGTCACTAATATTTTATATATGTGTAAATTGTACTTTCAAAAGTCGAATAAAATTCCTCTTCTTATCGTATATATTTCCGATCGGCAGCATAGCCTTGTGACGGATGGGATTAAATGTTCAAACCTTTCCGCGCTCTTGTGTAGGGTTGTTTTGGGAGTCTTAAAATTTTTGAGAGTTCGGTAGACTGTTAAAACTGCCGCTTTTTACAATTCGATACGAATGTGTGTGTGTGTGTGTGTGTGTGTGTGTTAGTCTATATACAGGGTGTCCCGAAAACATCAGTTCAAAAGTATATGATCGTGATCCTTGTGCAAAATGGACTATACCGGACACCTACGTGGAGGAAGATCGGAAATGGATATTCACAGAGTTACACATACTTTTAGTTCAGAGAGGCGGTATCTCTAATAACCAATGAAGCTTACCAACGAAGAACTACCCAGCTTGCATATCTCAACTCCGGCGCGGGGTGGCGAAATAGCAGCACTGAACTGGTTTCGAGTTATGTTGGAGATTTTTTTGTGATTGCCGAAATTGGCAACTTGATCCCATAATTGGTGCAATTGCATAGATTAAGATTTCACGACTTCTACGTAGGGCTGGCAATTTTCCCCGGTCGTGCACTACGAACATAAGAGCCCCTAGGCCCGTGAGAGCCCTCTTAGTTTAAAAGCAAGAAGTTTGGGTTTGAAAAATTAAATTCTCGAGACTCGCAACACCGATTAAGGAAGTTTGCCTAAGGACTGTTCCAATTTTTGCTACGAAGGGCAGGACAGGCGCTAGGTGGGAAGGGTGCATTTTATAGGTGCCCCGTGCTACTAAGGAGGCCCAGTACTGAAAGGAACAAACCCTCCGTCCAGTATACGTTAGCAAGAGTCCGTAGACGGATGCCTTACCAACTGCGCTACTGGGACGTCCCACCCTCTGCAGCTCTAAATTACTTTGTGCACTTTCCTACAAATCGTCCCCACCCACCTCTGGGATTCGTACTACCGGATCCTTCAATGCCCTCCACATGGCAATCATAAACTTTTATGCTCCGAAGATTCTTTTATTTTAGCTCATGCTTTATCTTCCAAAAATTCACGACGGTCCTGCAGGTAAATAATAAATACCTTTTTTTTACTTAATAATTTTCGACACCCAAGTAGAAATAAGCTCAAACTAGAGCTATTTTTGTTTAGGAGAAAAAGAGACGCCGTCCTCATCCTGGATCTGTATGCTGTTATCGTTGGCTATCCGTTCGTTTACGATATACAGGGTGTTTCAGCACAAGGTTGCAAACATCCAGGGTGGGTAGAGCACACCTAGACGAACAATATTTGTCATAGAACCTAGGGTCGCAAACCACTCACAGCGTTAGTTCTAAAACCGTCCAGCATGCACAAATAGTGACAACCAGTGCATGAGAAGCGCAAAATGCGATGTCCTAATCATCTATGCACTTGAGCAGCTGACCTGAGTTTTATCTGGCGCTTTTCACGCACTGGTTGTAAATATTTGTGCATGCTGGACGGTTTTAGAACTAGCGCTGTGAGTGGTTTGCGACCCTAGGTTCTATGACAAATATTGTTCGTCTAGCTGTACCCTACCCCTCCTAGATGTTTATAACCCTGGTGCTGAGACACCCTGTATATATATGCAGAGGCTGACTATGACTAGACGACTATGACCTCTGAAGGGCATATAAAGATTGGACATAAATCTGAAAAATGTACGACCCTTATTTCCATTTAAAAATGCAGGCAAGAATATGCTTTTTGATCCCACTTTCACGCCACCGTCTGGTGTCAAAGAGTGCACTCGCATAGCTGAAGATTTGAAAGTTTTGGTAAAAGTAGCAAATAGTGTGTGGCATTAGCACACCGATTTCGTGTTTTTGGAAACACTGCGACTCACGCCTACGGCATTCGTGATCATTTGAGAAAAGAACAATGTTACGGTTTTATCAAGATGTAGATCGATGAAAGATAAAATATGTTCCAAAAAATGGGCAATAAAAAAAACATAATACACCCTAAAAATATACAGTCTCCAAAATTTTAAAGCCATTTATGATGAAATATAGCCAAATTATAGCTTAATTAAGCAGTGAAATTGCAAGACCAGCAACAACGATAAACAGTTAAGTTTAGTTATTCTCAAAGCTACTATTTTAGTTATAATTGTTGCAGTTGGATACCAGCAATGATTTTGCTTGATTTATTTGGGGTGGTAAACCTGAAGAAGGAAGAAGAAATGATTTTTTTTTACATTAATTTACTGTTTTATTACATCACATTGAATAAAATTGTCAAAGGGAATTTTTTTGGGCCCCTCTTTTCGCGGGCCACGGGTGCGGCATCCTAATCTGACCCTGTATATATATATATATATATATAATCTTTCCAACTATAGCAACTAGAGTTATATTTCGTCTAGGTTATATAGCGACGCTTTATCCGTTACAATCTCTAAATCCTAGAAGAGTGCGATATTTTCAAATACAATTTCTGACTCGTATTTGTGATAGGGCTCTTTGTTTGTTAATAAGCGTGTTGCGGTAGTTTCTATGAGATTAGTTTAGTCACTTGATCATGCCTTATTTGAAATCTGTTTGAGTAATTATCTTAAAACCGAGCGTTGTGGTGTTGTATTGTTTCGTAGGCTAAATAGTATTGTTTACATGTATATGACGTTCTCCAAGTTTTGTATACCGTTTCTTTTTGGTAGTTCTTCGCTTCAACAGCTTTATCTTGCATGTCCTAATCCTGGAACACTCTGTTTGAGGTAGAAAAGTTTATTAATTTAACGTGGTATTTCAATTCGATTCAGTTTAATACATGGGCATCATTCAAGCAAAAAGAAAATAAAATACAAATAATAACTGAATGAGGACGATGCGAAGGTGGTGATGAGAATAAAGGCACACATGTGCCTGAAGAAGTTCTCATCATCGAAGATGAAAGAGCCATACATACAGATAAACACATGACACAATACATTGATGCTCGGTTCCACGATCGAGATACGATGATTTTCTCTCTGCTTGTGGATATGCGGCTATTGGCGATTATTGTTTCGTATGTTTCACGATGCAAGGATAGTAAAGATTGTGCTGTGCCAAGAGTGGATCAAGAGAAGATGCAGGGGGGCTCCCCTCCCACGCAAATAACAAATTTGTACTCATTATAGATTTCTACATTGTTTTTTTAAAGTTTGCTTCCTCCTAAACAGTTTCTAGTTTCACTCTCATGAATTGCATGTTATTAAACTCTTTATTCTCTATTTTCAGTGTGTCGTTTCATTTGGCAGTTCCAAACTACTTTTTAAAGGTGGTAAAAACACCATTCTCAAATCGAGTGTCGAACACCAGGCCCTATACAGTGGCGAAAAGCCAGTTTCACCGTTTTTGACCCTCCAATTGCCTTCTATTAAAGGTTTCTTTCTCTTTCCTTCAGTGTGCTGCTTCATTTAGCGGGGTGAAAAAATTGGACAGAAGAGACTATACTTCGCAGGGATCTACAGTTTACCGAGGAATCTGAACCCTTTAAGGCCTAAAGAACCAACCCTCGGACTACAGTGAGATGTTTGTCAGTAAGCGTTCTATTTTTGTACCGTTGGGAGTCGACCAAGGTTGACCTAAAGAGTTGACCCAGGTCAACAGCAGATTAGGCGAACGTGTTACAGCTGAATCATCACAGGCCCCGGAAATCATTGTTATATTCTCGTGGAAGGCTTTTTTTCTCCATGCTTTGAAGTTATTTTCTTTGTCTGGGGAATAATACCTGTTGATTAGAGACTTGATAGTATATGCCAGATGTATTCTTGACCTGTTACTTGAACAGTTGGAGAATAAATGCTCTTATTGCAAAAGTACCGCATGGTGTTTTGAATTGGATATCATGCAGCTTCTTAAGGCTAGCCGACGTTCGATCTCTTACGCAAAGCTGAAGGGTATGTCTTTCGATTATTGCTGCAAAGTGCAGTCGTCTATACTTTTTCCTGGTAGCTTTTGTTGACCGCTTTTGGGTTTTCGAACTTAGCGTCCGGAAATCTAATCCGGACTTTGATGTAATTACCCTAATATTGCAATGCGTTAACATTAGCTATTTCGTTGTTATTTCTATCCATTTATTTATTTTATTTTTTTTAGAATTCCTACCGGGCTTTATTAGTAGTATCTGAGAGATCCTCTCGTTGACTCGCTTGTGCTCCTTCCGTTGAAACTAGTATCTCTGCGTAATTTTTTAAAAGTTTTTTTAAAGTTTTTTTTTTAAAAGTTTCACACTTTTCTCTAAAGTTTTAGATTCTTTCTTAGTTCTCCAGCTAGATTTCCATCAGGTCAATCCTTTTCTTTCATTCTCTTCTGTAGTTTTCATTTATCCAACCCGAATTCTATATCTGCATCTTTGGGGAACATCTCTGGTATTCAAATAAGCCGGCGCAATTAAGGAACAGTTTCCGCGTACAATCTAATGTCACCCATGTGCATCAGACGCGAAATTTGTGCGTGTCTCTTTTGACTGCATAACTATTGTGTGTTCGCGCTCAGTTGGCGTGTGTTACCGTTAGCAGACTGGTTAGTCCATTGCAGTTTAGGCAAGTGCGCCTTGTCGAAACTGGTTTTTTGCACGGGAAAAACCAGTTCCTCCAAGACGGCTTTCCCTAAACTGAAATTGCCTAACCCGTCTGTTAACGGTATCACACGCCAACTGGGCGCGAACGCACAGTACAGTCCTTTCGCGGAAAATTGGCTGGCAGTACCCTTAGAATTCAAGGGAGCTGACGTCACAAACGGATTGATTCATTACAGTAGAGGGAAGGGCATCTTTCATAACTGGTTTTTCGCGAAAAGCAATGCAATGAAACAACCCATCTGTGAGGCCAGCTCCCTTGAATTCTAAAGGTACTACTGGCGAACGGACTATATAGTTGTTTGAATTTTGCATCAATGGTAAGAAGTTCAGTGTTAGGTGGAACCACTTGGGTTTAGGGTATCTGTTTGGAATACAGTTCATCTTATGTGCATCTCGCCAGTTTATACCATAACTTTTTTCACATAAAAGCTACGGTGATCATCCATTATTTCATAAACTGCTCGAAACGACCTACTAGTACGGGTGGATGTATTATTGTTGTCGCACCACTACAACCTATATGTAAGTTTCTACAAAACACTTTAAGGCCATTAAATACATTTCAGCACCTATACATCATTTTCAAAAACGGCGACATTTCCATAGTCTAATTTCAATCAAATAAAAAATTTCTCAACTTTACTTTACAACTTGCATTAGCTTTTCGATGAGTGAACATTTCTTTCGCTAGGGAAGATCTAGTTCGGAAATCTGCGCCCGATTCATCATTCAGAAATAAACTTTAAGCCTTTTCAAAAATTGGTCGAATGTCAAACCCACGCTTTCTTTAAAGAGTTCTTAAAAAGCAACGACAAAAATTAATTGAAATCTTTGGGGAGTGTATGGCTACGAAACTGAATAAAAATAGCCAGCTTTAGCTGAACTTCCATTCCCTTTTATTATTGTCATATAAACGGTTTTAGAGGCCTTAGTCTAAGCCACGGGCCATTCTTCAAAAAGTAATGATCCGTCTGAACTGAAGCCAGAGTATGGAACGGATACGGTATCATTTTAGTTAAGTTACGGCTTTCTGCAGACGAAGGCAATAAATTGAAGCTTGGTGCCCATTCGAATAACTCAAAGACCCATTCGATCGCCTCATTGTTTGCTTACTCTTTAGATTTCATCTTCACTTACTGATTCGCAATTCCAGCAGAGAACCGAAAAGGGTTGGTTTATTCAAATTCTACTCTCCAAATGGAAACTTCCAGACTTCCGTGGCTTTTAACACAGCCAAGTGGGTGATATTTTCGACCAATTTATCAAATAGCTAACAATGAGGAAGATACAGTGGGAGTAACGTTAAAAGCAATATATAGTGGAAAAGACAGGAATCGTACTGTTCTGTTTTAAGGGAGTTTAGAGACGAATTCATAGGAACCTCACTTAGAAACATCAATATGTTCTTATAGATTTTAAAGAACTATAGAAAAGCCATTTTACAAATTACTTGCTTGCCAGTTTGAAAATTTATGGCCTAATGAAAGGAAAGATCATACTACGCCGGAACCTACAGTTTTCCGTAAGTTCTTAACCCGCGAGCAGGCGTGGGGTGTGTTTCACACCCCACAACTTACAATTTGTGAAAAAAAAACGCCCACCCTTGCTTTTGAAACTGGCCAAACTCTTTCCTGTTGCCTTCAAAGTCACAATCTTTTGGGGTAGGGTAACAAAGTGGAAATTCCACTTATTGTTCCCTGTAAAATTGGACGTTTTTAATGAAATAATGCTATATAATCAGATGGGGTGCAAAGCACCCCGCGCGCGTTCTCGCGTTCCTGGAATCCACGCGCCTGCTCGCGGGTTAAGAACCTTGTAAGGCCTAGGGAACCAACTCTCGGACTACAGTAAGTCGGTAATAATTTCTTCTTCCTCTTCATCTTTTTTTCATCGTCAGAAGTCGAACCGGTATTAATAGCACGTTAGGTGAACGCGTTACCAGTACACCACCGCAGGGCCATACGACTATGTTTAGCTGTAAAAATGTAAATATCAAAGTGTGTGTGCAGCGCATACTCTACAGGTGACTGCAAATAAATTTGCTTAGTACGCAGAGCATGTAAATAATATGATGCTCACTGATACGGATTAGATACTCATTGGATAATCCCCCAACACACTATTTTCTCTCTCTGCAGTACTCTTCTGAAGTATATCAGTTCTATAAGCTATTGTAGGGACTCACGAATCAACGGTCATTGATACACCAACCCACATTTCCAAAAGGTTTAATCATGATTTAATGTTCACCATTTTGTTTCCCCGCACATACGCTTTTCCCATCCAGAATCCAGATGGACCGACTCATCAGCGGTTCGCTCTGTTTCCGGCGACGGAAAAGATATTAGCTGCAGGCGACGATTGAGTTTAGTGTACAACACGGTACGACGCAAAGATAACTTGATCGTATTTCATCACACTCCTTGACAAGCACTTCATGCTTATAAGTACCCCTGTTGGACATAATGATTACAACCCCCCCCCCTCCCGGGTGTGACGTCACGAACCTGTGACTAGAACAACAAATCATCAATTAGTGTTAAAGGGGTAACCAATGAACATTTGCGTATGAAAAGGGTGAACAGCCAATAAGATCATTGTGAATGTAGAGCCGATGAGACGAACACCAGACAATGGTACACTTTCATTTGGACTCCCAACGAGATGGTCATGCTACTCATGAGTGACATTCTTAATGTCGCATAATGATAATGTCATTTCTTAATCTTAACAATTTGACTTATATTTCTACTTGATTGTGAATAAATTGTTTAACCCAGAGTGACAATGCTGTCTACATAGTTCATTCGATTCTTGGTATCCCTGACTTAACTGAGATAAGGTTCCAGGGTAACATTCCACGTGAGTTGTCGCAGGAGCTAAAACCCTTCTGATTTGACTTGTAAGCTATCGGCGATATTATGGAGTCTATCGCCACCCCATCGTTCTTCAATCTATCAAAGAACGATAACCAATCATATTTGTAGAGGTCCCGCATATTATCGGTCCCATAACAGCCGACATCTCTATTGGTGGTGACGGCCCTGTGGCCGCATGGTAACACTATTATAATCGGAGACCTCCACAAGTGGCAACCCAGTCACCACCTTTATAATTGCAGAGACCACCACACTATAATAAGTGTCCATTGTAATATACTTTTCGACGCTAACGCTCTTATAAATATGGCATTAATTCTTAGAATTGAGTTCAAAAATTAATTTTTCTCATAAGACACATTCTAAAGATCCAATTGGATCGAATTCTGAAAAGCGAATTGAATTCATAATTTTATTCTACCTGTGTTACTATTTCGGTTTAACCCTCGAGTAGGCGCGCCGATTAGAGTAACGCGAGGTGCTTTGCACGCCATTTAATTATATAGCATTATTTCATTAAAAACGTCCAATTTTACAGTAAGCAATATGTGGAATTTTCTTTTCGCCAGGCCCTGCGGTGGCGCAGTGTGGTAACGCGTTCTCCTATTGCGCGGCTAATCCGGGTTCGACTCCCAGCAGTGCAAAAAGAACGCTTACTCAGAGATCTCATAAAAGATCGCACTGCTCACTGTAGTCCGGGGTTTGGTTCCCCAGGCCTTAAGAGGTTCGGATTCCTCGGAAAACAGTAGGTCCCGGCGCAGCATGACCATTGTAGTCTTTGAGCCGTAAAACCACAAAACAAACAAATTCTTTTTGCCACCCTACCCCAAAGAATGTGACTTTGAAGGCAACAGGAAAGAGGTTGGCCAGTTTCAGAAGCAATGGTGGACGGTTTTTTTCACAAGTTTAAGTTGTGGGATGTGAAACATCCCGCGCGCCTGATCGCGGGTTAATACATAAACTGTATCCATTTATGTATCACCGTTTCCTCAAATGAGGCCCAATATATCATATATATATATAGCATTAATATATTCTAGTCGCTGGTTTGCGGAAATTCTGTTAAATCAGTTAATGAACTATACAATGCGCTATGCTTCAGATATTCCAGAAAACAACAAACCTCAACAGAATTGTAAAACCAGTTTTTGGAAGAGAGTCCTGTAGCAAACTTCGGCTTTATATTCTCTTTCAATTCTAATCCAAATTCTAAAACATAAAACCTAAAAGATTTCTTCTTCTATGTTTCTTATATCGCTTATGATATGTACCTCACAAAATGTACAAAAATTGGGTTGAATAAATTATTATTATTATTATTATTATAACCTTGTGCAACATACACAGATAACTCAGGCATAAAAAGGATACGCAAATGTTCAATCTATCGTAGATATCAAATCTTAGGGACGTTTAGTACAAAAAGGTAGAAATAAATATAGTATTTTAATCCATGTCTTTTAAAATCTGGTTTCAAATTCAGCGATGCAATTTGCAATACTAATTATAATTATCAATAGAAAATATATAGGCCACAAAATGTTTTTTCCCAAACCCATGGCAATGTCTTTACGGTTTTACATTATTGTTAATGGTTTTGCGGCTCTGGGACACCATAGGTCATGCTGTACCAGGACCTATACTTTTCCGAGGAATCCGAACCTCGTACGGTCCAGGGAACCAAATCCCTGAAGGCGGTGGACCGAAAAACAGCACGCGTTCTACGATACTATTGGAAGTTGAATCTGGATTAATGGCACAATGGCAAAATTCGTTACCGCTACATTCTTAGGGCAGTTAACCTACATTTTTCCGAGGAATCCGAACTTCTGCAGCCAAGGAAACTAAAGCCCTGACTGCGATGGATCAAAAAAACACATGTTCTATAATATTATTGGAAGCTGAACCCGGATTAATGGCACGATGGAAGAATGTGTTACTACTACGCTACCGTAGGGCAGTTAACCTACATTTTTATGGGAAATCCGAACCTCCGGGAAAAGCCTCCGGGGCGAGACTTTTGTGAGTTTTCCTAGGGGGAATTTATTACACAATAATTTTTGCCATCCACGTATAAAAAAATATATTGTATAATAAATTCCCCCACGAAAAACTCACAAAAATCTCGCCCAGGAGGCTTTTCTGTGTTGACCATTATTTGGCAATTGTGTTATCCCTGTGAAGGGTAATAATATCTTACATCCTCATATACGGAGAAAAATGCGTTTGTTCTTGTCCTCGTTCGTCTAGTAGGTCAAGACACCGCGGGCTCAACGCGGGGACCCTGGTTCGAATCCAGGATGAGGTCCGCGCCTCTTTTTCTCCAAATATAAAAAAAGCTCTAGTTTGAGCTAAATATACGTGGTGGCACAAAGAAAAAAAGTTATTGTATAATAAATTCCCCCACGAAAAACTCACAAAAATCTCGCCCCGGAGGCTTTTCTGTGTTGACCATTATTTGGCTGGTTATCCCTGGTTGTGTTATCCCTGTGAAAAGTAATAATATCTTACTTCCTCATATACGGGGGAAAATGCGTTTTTTCTTGTACTTGTTCGTCTAGTGAGTCAAGAAACCTCGGGCTAAACGCGGGGACCCTGGTTCGAGTCCAAGATGAGGACGGCGCCTCTTTTTCTCCAAAATTACATAAGCTCTAGTTTGAGCTAAATATACGTGGGTGGCAAAAATTATTGTATAATAAATTCCCCCACGAAAAACTCACAAAAATCTCGCCCCGGAGGCTTTTCTGTGTTGACCATTATTTGGCAATTGTGTTATCCCTGTGAAGGGTAATAATATCTTACATCCTCATATGCGAAGAAAAAATGCGTCTAGTGGCTCGAGACACAGCGGTCTCAACGCGGGGACCCTGTTTCGAATCCAGGAATAAGACAACCCCCTCTTTCTTTCTTTCCCCCCCCCCCTTCTCCAAAAACAAAAAAGCTATAGCTTGAGCTAAATATACGTGGGTGGCAAAAATTATAGTATAAGTCTTTTTATATTGTTGTACGTTGCGTTGAAAATGTAACTTAATATTTAAGATACTATTTCTCAGCAGAGCATTTCCACATTTCCAACTGATGACCTGTAACTTTATAATCATTTTTTAGCATCTTCGAAGCACCGGCTATGTGAACAAAAAAACTATTCAAAATTTAAATTTAAAACCGTTTTATACTGAGAAGGTGGAATTGAAGCAATAAGGCCGCTTAAATGTAACGCCAGAGAAATTTATCAATCAATTGCAGATATTACGGAAAATGATATCAAAGCTATCGTTTAGTAGTTCATGTAAACTAATTTCAAAAATTTTGTTCATTTAAATTTGTTTGCTCTATTAATATTCGGTGCATTTTCCGTCTCGTAAATGTTGAAAGCAAAGCGATACAGAATCCAACATTTAATAGTCAAAGAGCAATACGAAAACTCGATCTCATTATAATGTATTTGGAGAACCGCAAGCCTGATCAAAATTTCGAAAATGTTGCTACTTTTACAAAGAATTTGTCGAACAAACTCATTGTCGATCTTATTTTTCCAGAAATTCGAATGAAACTAAAAACGAGAACACTTGGATGCAAAGTATCGAATGAACCAATAAATTATGTTAAATAATATTTTAAAATTAAAAATTCTTCGCAATCTTTCTTGTTTAATACCATTAGTTATATAATTATTTGTTGTTGTTTTGTGTGAGACTGTAAATTATTTGGAATTACACACAAAAGAACAACAACAGCTATTTATATAACTGATGGTATTATGATGTCTGTGATTGTGAATATAAAGTAATGTAAATATATATAAATACTTGTTCATCGTTGTTATATTCCTCATTTCACTTTTCAATAGTAATCATTTCGTTTGAAACAATTAAGACTTTAAACTTAGCCACGACATAAGCAAATTTTAAGAGTAGAGAGACAAAAGTTTTTTAAAATACTGCGAAGATATGCATATAAAAATGAATGTCAATAAAAAAATTGACTATCTGGATATTGAGGGTATGGCTTTAAGGAAGTAAAATATTTTGCAATGTTTTATAAATGACGATAGCTCCTCAAGATGCTTAAAATTTTTATATGAATATAAATTAACCAGGGTACGTTTCAAATACTGACATTTTACTGCGTGTTATTAAGCGTTGCCTTAGCTCTTAACTTTATATTAGCTTTTCAGGAAAGGAATTTTCAAAGATATTTAATAAAAATTTATTGGGGCACAAAGATGTTCAAAAAGGTCTTACCGATTATCAGCAATATCTCAACAAAAAATTATATTGTAGATACTCTAGATGTAAAAGATCGAATCAAGATATTTCTGAGTATTAAAACTAGGAGGATGAATGATTAATGAATGATACATAGTGTGTACCAAAAATCCAAAATATATTATTGTATTTTGACTATTTGAAAAAGCTGAAAATAAATATTTGTAGCTGCCATATTTACACATATAAATTATATTTATATTTAAAAAAAGATAAAAATTTCTTGAAAATAATTTCATTTTAATTTGCAAATTCTTTTTATGGGGGGCGTTGAAATATAAATTTGCACAAAGGCGCCCCATACCCATGAGCGCGGACGGCATAAAAATATTGGGGGGGGACAATATACCAGTAGAAGGCATTTTGTTTGAAATTGGAGGGGGATATGGAACCCTAATATCCATATTGGGGGGACGGGTTCCCCCTGTAACACCGCTAATGGCCCCTGTGCCCTTACGCACCCGGCAGCTTTATCGTTATAGAAAAATTTCATTGTATACAAAACACAAAGGAATTACTAAACCCATCAATATTTATAATAACGAAAGTTCTGGATATAGACGCTTTAAAGATTAAAAATGCTGCCGCGTGTTTATATTTATACATATATCGAAAATTTTACGTTTAGGAGCCACGCCTCTGTAGGTAGGATTTACCGGCAATTTAACCGTTCCACAATAGCTTATATTGTAGTCTTAAAAACTATTATGTAAATAACAAAAATACATATTTTTTATGATTTTCATAAAGACTTATTTGATTTCGTGATACACAGATAGCTCGTTAAAACCGGTTGGTAAGAAAGTTTAACAATGAAAAAATATTATTTATTGTATTAATTCATATTGGAGAACCACTAGCTAACTATAAAGGTGAAAGTCCTCAAGAATATGGCTTGCTATGGTCTGACACCAAATAATGTTTTTAATCGTAATGAACGGAAACGCCGCTGTCATGTCGCTAACCCAAAATAGGGAAATAGCGAGAATGAGGCATCAGCTAGCACTAATCAAAGATCGATATATTTCGTTTCTAATCGATTACCAATGCAAATTAAGTAATGATATTTGTTTAATTAAATTAAAATGCGCTTGTCTCAAGTCATAAATGTGAAGCAAAACTTCCTAGAATTTTTTCATAGAAGCGAAAACGCATTGTTTAATTTTATCGATTAGTTTTATTTAAATTTTAAGAGTATATATTTCTAAATGCATTTAAGTATTATATAATCTTAAGCGTTCAAATAAATATTACTTACATGAAATATAAATAGTAACTGGGATGGCATTACGTCCTTTTCATTCCAATAATGGCTAAACGTGACGAAAGAGGTGAGACTGTGATATCGCCAAGTTTCTTGTGTAAACCATCCTACTCACCCACACACACACACGCCTGCGGTCAAAGTATGGCAGGGTTCTGCGCGACTATTTCAACAATTTGTTTTCTGGCTGCTTGCTATAACCATCTCTGGGGGGCTGGGATTAAGAAGGGCATTTAGGAGAGAAAATTTATGTACAGCTGTAGTGTACAATCCAACTTGACACCTCGTTGACGCTTAGCTAGTCGAAGAACCTTAACACACCAGAAATGTCTGCGGGGTGGTGGGAGGATCAAACCATAAAGTTAGTGTACAAAACTGGAGCGGGAACTCCCCTTCACACCCAAACTTTCTCGTTGAAGATTGTTTTTTTCTTTTCTGTTCTCGTCTGTCATATCCCAGATAATCATTGGCGACACCAGGGCGAGCGATAATCCATTTAGATATATTTATTTGTTGTTGAGTTTATCTCCATTGTTAAATAGTATTAACCACCTTAAGAATCTCTCGTGATGCCGCCCTAGAAATATTGTTGCTCTAGGCCACTGCCTATTTCGCCTAATGGCCGCGCCGGTCCTGGGTATAGCTGTAAATATAATATAATGTATATAACAATTAAATTCGTTATAATTAAGTGTATTTTTATTTAATTTTAAAACCAATGTTTAATACTTTTACTATCAAAATAATTAATAAAACCTTAAAATGTATTACTATATTATGATTTTAAAAGGATATCGTTCATAACGACCGAATTTCCACGGTCTCTTGAGGTCGTTATAGCCAATTTTACCGTATTTATATTGGTACATATGATATATCCTACATCATAAGGAATACGTATGATGTGGCCTGAACACAATGTGCATATATCTTGGAAACGTATAATATAATTTATCGACTGAAGGCAATTAGGATTTCAGACTGCAAAGTTGTAGTGCCCTCAAAATATTGAATTTTGATCGACAGAGCTACTCGTTTATGTAATCAATATGTCACAAAACCCTCTTGAAATCTTGCGTTCCAACTCATCGAATTTAATTGGTCAGGGAAGACATATAAGTTATGGAGAATTCATGTTCACAGAAAATTTCTCCGTATTGATGTTTGCTTTCTATTCCTCCATATTTTAATAAGGTACGTAGCAAAATTTCTGCATTATGTTTAAAAGTAACGATATTTGCTCTTAAAATAGTGTTCGGTAGTATTACAGGGATGGATTTTCCACCAGCTCTGCTTGGAAAATGGGGAACAGAACAAAAAGGGACAAAATGAGAACTTCCTATTATCTACATTATAAAAAAAAAAAATACGCAAATTTTCCAGTGCTGAGACAGGCATAAAATAAGGCCGTGTTGATATCATACTTTAGTAGAAATAGAAGAAGTAGCACAGTCTAAAATTTATGACGACGGTCAATTCTAGTTCAGAGGGTGCCCATTTAATTATGAAAGATGTGAAACATGGCTCAAACCGACCTCTGAATTTCCATTTAATACTTCCTGTCTTCCACAATTGCCAGAATATAAAGCTGATATTAGAGATATCAGATTTATTTCTACATACTATATTTCTACTTTTCATTGTTAAAACCATTACGCTTTAAAAATTGCAATTCAAAGCGTGCAGTCAATAAAAGAATGAAATTATAACACATATGTACATTTAAAAGCATGGCCATTCTTACATTTGTATTTAAAAAATGTGTATCTTTATTTCCATGCCCATTCCGTGAATATTACTTCCATTCTTTTTCTGCGAACGAATGTATTCCTTAAAGAAATGTAGGTAAGTCGTCCCAAAATATTACGTTATTTTGATAGAACGAGAGGGGAAGGAGCCTTTCGCTAAAAGAGTGACTTTGCCCACCTCGGGATGTATTGTTCCTCCTTTAAAGTGATGTGAAACAGAGACGAAATTTACTTATAATTTCGTAGGAGATAAACATGTTTATTCTCCCTCAAATACAGAAAAAGTGTCTTTATTTTTAATCTATGATCAGTGCCGTATTTATAAGTGGGCACGTTAGGAACTTACCCAGGGCGCAAAATTTCTAGGAGTGCAAGAAGCTGCGATTTTTTTTTTTAATTGCAAATTATTTCCTGTAGAATTTTGTCTTTCAGCTCTTCCCAAACTTTCGTATTTTAGTTACACATTCTTACTTTAAACCTTCGTCCAGATCACGTCTTGTCTTCCTGTTGGTTTATTTTACGGCGTATTGCAATACGAGTTCCAACGTAAGTAATCATTTCCTTTTTTTTTTTTCATTCGATTTTATTCTAATTTCATATCGTTTTAAATATATATATAAATAGGTACGTTATTTTCTTAAAAATTTGGGATATCTATATCATTTTTTTTATCTTTATTAAGGATCTATGGCCGGATATGGATGTATTCCGAGATTATGTGGCTAGAGACGTCGACTACGTAAATCAAGATGGAGCGATGGATGATAATAATGTACGTTTTCTTAACATATTTTATTTTTATTAAGGACCTATGGCCTGACATGGACATGTTCCAGGAATCAGGGGATAGGGACGATGCGGGGGATGCCTACATAAACCGATTTGAAAACCAGGTTGGAGCAGGAGATGATAATATACGTTTTCTTGAGATGTTTAATTTGTTCTAGACTGTGTCACATATTGTTACTGTTATATTTAACATTGATTCTCTAATTATAATTATTTCTCATAGATATAATATGTATCTTTTGTTATGAAGGTTGACCTCCCCTGCATTTTGAGAGAGAGATCCCGACATGTTAATAGACGGTTCCAGGCAGAACAAATCACGTATGGGGCCGGGATAAACCCTGGCCAAATTCCCGAGACGTATCGTGGAGGATCTGTGAAAGCGGCCCTGGATTTTATACGGCTTTTAATGGTGGCATTAATAGCGGCTACGACAAGGGATCTCACAGACAACGACTTCATACGGTAATTTTTTTTGTTACAAATATTTTTTTCCAACGTTTTTTCAACACATTGTATATAAATGTTTGTTTTTATCCTTATTTTTTCACCTACTACTGTATAGTAAGAATTTTAACATCGTCTCTAGGTTTTGCTTCTACTCGGTACATCTGGACAAACCCATTTCAGTATGTTTAACGCGTGTGGCGGACATCACCGTAGAATACATATTGACAGCGATCCTAAAAGTGTTACAGGTAAAATGATTCCCATAGGGTGTGTACCAGACTATTCAGAGATTGCGATTTAAATATTAAATTTTATATATATAGAGAGAGAGAGAGAGAGAGAGAGAGAAAAGACGAACTGCCTCTCGACGAGTCTTTTAAAATATATGTCATCACGATCCGGAATCCTGTAGGAGGAGGAAAAAGGCCCCTAGTCAATATAGACACGGATCGGATAGCAAAGCGTTCCATAGTGACCATTCCGAAAGACGACGATAACCTATGCTTAGCGAGGGCAATTGTACTGGGGGTCGCTTACGCGGACAAACACCCAAAAATTAAACAAATCAGGCGAAGTGACAGACCCCTCCAAAAGAAGATGGCCTTAGAGCTATATGAGAAAGCCGGTGTTGCTAGGGGCCCTTGTGGATACAGCGAAATTCGTCAGTTTGAAGATTATCTTCAGATTCAGATTTTCGTTGTTTCAGATGATAATATGGACAAGGTATATGATAAATCTATATGTGTATTATACAAGTCATTTTCAGATAATATTTATCTTAAATAATACATTTATTTTCCAGCTATGTGTATTTATATTATAATCCATTTTGTTTTCAGCTAACAAATAATGTGATTTTTTCAGATAGCCTATATGTTAAAATATTACAAATATTTTTTTTTGATTAGATGCTTTTACATAAATCTTTTTTTTTCAGCTAATTCTTCATCTGAAAGTTGTATATTGACACTTAAAATGTTTTCAGCTAAAAACAGTCGTTTTAATTTTAATCGTTTTTTCCTTCTAAAATAATTTTTTTTTATTTCAAACGTTTTCATTCATCTTTAACGTTTTTAAAACTTTATGTTTTCAATTGAAAAAGTATTTTTTTGAAATTACATGCATGTTTATTTTTTCTTCTTTCCAGGTTTCCTACAAAGGCCCCGAACGAGAAAGAAAACTATTTTTATATTTCCGCAATAGCTATTACGACCTGATCCAAAGCATGACAGGCTTTCATGCAACAAATTATTATTGCAACGATTGTGACAAGGGTTTTAATAATGTACAAAAACACAACTGTCCCATTCGCTGCAATACATGTTTCTCCCATTGTCCCGTCGGTATTTCACAAATCTGCAAC
>QLNU02015360.1:144071011-144090281 GCA_006491805.2 Dysdera silvatica
TTTATATTATTACAATATTGTATATACATATGAATACATGGAGTTGTAGCTCTGTAAACCTACCTCTCCACCTCACGAACTTTCTGCGTGAGCATATGCACCCACACTGAAATCGAATCCAAAACAGAGATGGACAAGTCTCTCCCGGACCGAATCCATCATCGCCGACTATACGTAGTTCCCCGATAAACTTCAATCCTCCGCCCAAGGAGGGACACAAAATGATACATGAGCGATTTTTAAAAAATACATGACGTAATTCCCCCCTCCAGAAATTCTTAGCAAACATACATTCTATTTCAATAAACAAAACAATAACAAGTTACTAATAATATCAATTTTCATTATTTTTGCAAGTTGTAATCGATCTAACTTGTCAGTGATTTTTTTTCTTTTACCAGTGAAAAAATGGCTGAGTTGACGAGCATTCTTATTTGTCAACCACTATTATTGGCTTAATCGATTAATCACCAATTAATTTAACTATTTGCGAAAATGAGACATCCTGACATACTTTTCAGTTGGACAGAACCGTGCATCAGTCTCGATCTGGAAACACTTGTTTATTTCTAGTTTAAAACAATAATGCGGAAATATAATTTTTACTGCGTAAACCTCATGGTGATGAAGTCATAATATAGCGTTTTCTTCATTGAACTATCAATCTTTTATTAGAATATAGAGTGAAAAGTTATTAGTATATATTTGTTTTTACTCATACATAATGGCTAAATAACATTTTACATATAAGGAAAATAAAATGTAGTTGTTGCAATAATCTTCTAGTTTTATGTTGACTAAAAACATATATGATTACTTTCTCCATTTGATAGCTAGAGGTTTATGCTTTACCGTCGTTAAATAATATTGTCTGATTTGTTTACCAGCATCATTAAGCGGGACAGAACAAACAGCTTCCAAAGTTGGATTTTGCCAAAGTATTTTATAGTTTAAGTCAGGGAGGGGGCTTCAACCTTTTTCAGTCCAAGGGTCAATTTTGCTTATTCTTGTTGGTTCGCGGGCCGCACTACTATACCGTCAATATTAGGATTGAACAAAACAAAGGCCGATCCTGGGAGGAGGGGTTATACTTATGAATTCGCGTTTGTTGTCTTTTTTTTTAAAATCTTTATATTGGTTTGCCCCTACCTCCTAAAAATATTTCTGGATGATCCGCCACTGGAACTGAATATACATATATTACAACATAAAATACGTATGGAAGCAAAAAAAAAAAATTTACAATACTTTTAGTTATTAATATATAAAGCGAAATCAAACCTTTTAGTGAGATTTTTAGCACTGTTTATTTTTAACAAGCCTGTCATATCTTATTTTTTAACTTTTCAATCCTGAGAGTGTTTTTAAGGTGGACGTCGGTTATACTGGTCTTAATTTTTGATTTTACTAACTTCATTTTTGAAAAGAGTTGTTCGCAGACGTGTATGTTCCCGAATAGTGATATCGTTTTCGGAGCATGCAGTCGGATGGTTGGGAAGATGTTCTTATCGATGTATTTAGAATAGAATTCAATGAGTCATAAGTTGAATTTTATTTTAAAATCACTGTTGCACTGCAAATCAATAAAACTACCTTTAATATCGATATAAGTAAGAAAATTAAAGTCATTAGCTCACTCTCGTAGGGGGCCGAGAGGGCCTGTCCCACTGGGCTAACAAAGTGAAAAATTAGTACATCAACAGGCATTGAAATTATTTTTTTAAATGTAGTGAAATTGTTTGTGTGTGTGTGAAATTAGTTATGATCCCAACGACATTTCCCTGAACTCTTGTGACATTGATGAGATTGCTGTTGAGTAAGGCAACAGCAGTGGCTAGGAGCTGTCTTCAAATGCTTTCCAGGAGGTAAAAGTAGACTAAAACAGTTGAAATGGAAATTCTGACTGCAGATATTTTTAATTATGTCAAGAAATCTAACCTCACTGATGAAGATAGGATAACAGTGCTAAAAAGTCTTTGGTAACCATATGCAAATTGCAATTTTCTCACGACAGTCACAATAGTGCTGTATAAAGTCAAGGAAAATCTCACCACAGTCTGAAGTTCTGCTCATCTGAACTGAGTAAGCATAACTATCTACTTGCCTAAATGCAGAAAACAGTGCCTATAGCAAATTTTGTGTGTTCTCTTTTCACCCCATGTAGTCGGTTTAAGATCGACACAAGCCACAGGTCAACTTGTTTCAAAAGAATTTAATAATTGGAAGAAAATGCCATTGAAGAAGTTCAGCCAACATAGAACTTTTCTCTATCATAAGGATTCAATTCACAAAGCCGATGAGTTTTTAAAGGTCGCAAAAGGAAAAAAGGCTTCTGTAGATCAAGTAGTGGACAGAGGGCAAGCAAAAGCAAGTTTTGCACAATAGGGTTATTTTTAAACCTATTACTAAAACAGTAATTTTTTTTTTGGAAGACAAGGGCTGGCCATCGTAAAATTGTATAAGCATAATCTACTACTACCTCTAATTATTTAAGCATCTTGCACTGTAGAATTACTAGCAATTTAATAATGATAAATGAACATAAAAAACAACCGTAATCGATATGGCCCCCCCTGGCCATTTTTTCCACCAACAATTCTTTGCATCACTGCCCCCTCGGGAATATCCTGGGTGCGCCACTGATTAAAGTAAAAAACGATTGAGGGAAGACCGCGAGTTATTTTAGTTCTCTAGCATTTTAAAATATTTATAACTAAATGTGAAAATGTGAACAAAATAACATAAAATACATAGACTTAAGATTCGCAAGGAGTGTATTTTTATGTGAAACGATTTGTAATTTTTCATGAACGAGTAGGCCGCATAAAACATGTCGGCGGGCCGCGGATTGAAGACCCCTGGTTTAAGTCTTTCTTTGGTTTCTCTAGCATCTGCACTTGCATAAGATACTTTTGCTAACACGATGGGTAGGCGCAAGTTTTTTTTTTTTCTAACCGTCCCTTCCAATGTAACAACCTTGCCTTTCAGAAGACTTAGCCATCAGGAGTTTTTTCTTTCATTCCGGTAAAGTGTTCTACGGATTCGAAAGGAGAGGCACGTGGCCATTTTCTCACGCCTGCCGAGCGTTGAAATGAACTACAACCAGGGACCCATTAAATTTGGTGAGAGGAGTTGCTCTGCGAAAAAGCGCAGCAAGAACACTTTCTCGGCAAAGCACAAAATCGTCTATCCTTTCAGCACTACTTTAGTGGTGCAACAGGGTTAGAGGATTTTTTTTCAGTATCACCGGTTTTTCACTTTCCGAGTTTTTGCTTGCCATCTTGAAAGAGAATTGTTCTACTAAACACATGCTAAGAACTACCAAGGGTCATTTACTCTAAAGTATACGATTACCTCTTCGAAGCTTCTGAGAAACAATTTTTCCATATTTACAAATCTTTAAATAATTCATAATTTTCCATTATAATTTTGCAATCTATTAACTACCTGTTGTTTTAGAACTGATTATTTTTTAAGCCCAGGGTGATGTGAAGTTGAACGTCAGGGCAAGAAAACACTTTTTCACATAGCGTATGATTCTAAGGAAGGCCTGTTCCTATATATATACACAGGGTGTTGCAGAACTCCACATCCAAAATTTAATGGTAGGTAGGGGACACCAAATAAGGCATGTTTGTCCATATCCCCGTGTCCGCAAAGGGGCCGGTTTGGCTGTAGAGCGTAACTACTGTTTACGTCTATCACGTTGCTACGTAGCCAATTGCATGAATTAAATGCAATTTTTGATACATAATTTAAGTGATTGAGCTAATAATACAGCAGAGACGAAGAAATCCGGAATTCCGTTTCCTGATTTTGATCTGTGTTACTGTTTAGTGAAAATAAGCCTAAAACTGCCTTTTTTAACACACTGGAAAAGAGTTGAGAACTGCCAAGTATATGAGAAACCGGTACGTAGCACTACGCGAAAATAAGACATAAAATAAAATAAACAACGTTTTAAGTGTAGGATTTTATTTTTCTAATTAAACTCAACGCGTTTTGGATGGAACGTTGGCCGCCCATCGTCAGAGAGTCACTTAGGACGGATGATGATAAACAAATGAAGTGTTGCCGATATACAAGTTGGTTAAAAATACATCGAGAAGGCTGAATTTAATAAGTCTTCAATCGCAGACCACTGCTGGGAGAGTGGTCATCGTTTTAATTTCAATGACGCCACCATCATCCATCAACCCAGGTCTCCAATAGAATTGGATTTTTTGGAAGCGTTCTGCATTTTTAAACATTCCGATCAAATTATCAACGATCTTCAGTCCCCTCTGTTTCTCATCCAAACCTGGAAAAATATAATAATAGAACCCGCTATTTAATTTACCTCGTTCTACTCCCAATAGATGGCGCGGCAGTCAATACCATACCCCAACATCTGGCAATACAACGAACTTGTACATCGGCAACACTTCGTTTGTTTACCACCATTCGTCCGAAGTGACTCTCCTGATGACAGGCGGCCAAAGTTCCGTCCGAAACGCGTAGTTAGAAAAATAAAATCCTATGCTTAAAATGTTGTTTATTTTATTTTTATGTCTTACCAAGTATATGTAACAGGTGAAGAACATCAAAATAAACATGTTTTTATCAGTGAATTATTTTTTTTCCAAAAATTAGCCGTTCGGGCACTACAGTGAATTTAGTATTTGCATCCACCACATTCAAGGTTTTCACAAATGGCTACAATGCGCCATTTCAAAGATTTTTAAAATTATTTAATGTCAACAGACGTCACGCTCTCTCTGGCGACTTGTTAAAATCAGTTAAATTCACCGGAATTCCACGTGCAGAATTCGCAACTTCAGTTGAGATTTTATGAATTGCAGACTGGCACGCGAAGAAATGTCGCTGGGACGCGGCTACTTACAAAATAAGAGAAAAATACTATTAATTTTAATATTTTCCCCACAAGGAAGAAGAAAAAAGGTTGAATCTAGTGGCAAACTGCACAATTCGATCCGTATACATCCCATGCGTGGTATGAGTGATTTTGCACGAGAAATCACCAAATCTAGTGTCTGCTATTAATTATAACGTAAATGAACTAACTCTTTAGTGAAGTTTCGATATCCCAAAGTTCAAGTAACACGTGACCTAAGCAAGTTTTTAAAAACCAGTGAAATCTTCGTTTCTTCTCTCTCTTCGTGGCAAGGGGCGTACATTCGCGAACGCATATGTAATTGCATTAAATCGATGCTAAATGGGTTGACTTTGCCTTATTATTGGTTCAACTATGATTTGAAATAACTTATTAAATATTGATTTTAAGCAAAAATTGTACTGGACATTTTTTATTCCTTTTTTCACAAGGAATCGTGTAGTGAATTCTTTTCCCGCCATTTTGTATACATGTATGTAGGTAGGTAGGTAGGCAGGCCTGCCTATAAACGATATTGAATAATAAAAATGACAACAGTGATTATTCAAATCAAATTTACAAAATGATTCTATTTCAGACCATCCATTCCAGTTCCCTAAGTTCCACAGTAGTCGCAAACTGATTAAATTTATTTTTGTTTTTTTGGTTTTACGGCTCAAAGACTACAGTGGTCATGCTGCGCCGGGACCTACTGTTTTCCGAGGAATCCGAACCTCTTAAGGCCTAGGGAACCAAACCCCGGACTACAGTGAGCAGTGCGATCTTTATGAGATCTCTGAGTAAGCGTTCTTTGCACTGCTGGGAGTCGAACCCGGATTAAAATTTATTAAAGATATTAGATACATTGAATAAAGTATGTCATCCAACAAATATCAATTTTAAATTAGAAGCCCTATTTATGCAACTGTTTTAATTAAACAAAATCAATTCCTTTTAATTTGAAAAGCCGTCATTCACATCGTTTTCTAACAAAATTTATCTTTTCCTGTCCATCTTGTAGAAAATTATATTTATTTAAATTGCCAAATATGTGATGAAATCCTTAAAAAATTAATTTCGCGTAGTTCTATTTATACCATAGAAAATATCTTAAAAGTTATAAATAATATCTTAGACGCCATAAAAGCTGAATTTTTTAACAAAATGTCCGTTTGCGCAGATGGACGGCCAAAAGTTGTACTTGTGTTGTAACTTGTAAAATATTTTCAACACTGCACTAAATTTTACTTTTTTTCAATTCAACGTACTTCGTCCAACTATGAACTTAAACAATTTTAGTCATATTGCTTTCCCATCACGTATTGATCTCAATAATTTCGACGTTACGTTCTTATGAACGGCAATTACATTAACAAAAATCTCTGAGAAGTGCAGATATCCACACTTTATGCGTAACACCTTCTCATTTACTCGTTTGATTGATTTATAAATTGGGAAAACGTTATTAGTTCTATTGAAGGAGATTTAGAAAAGGGTTCAAATATTTGTGCCACCGTGTATAATGGTGGAAAAGCGGACCGACTTCTTGAAGCCGGAGTAGTAATTTATTAGGTCGAATTGAATTTTTACGACCAATGGTGAAAAACGTGAAGACGAGTCACCTTCACACGCTGTCTGTTGTCTCGTAGTCTGTTTTTCACGCTTCCTAGACAAAACCGAAATAATAAACCACTTTTCTCTAATCTTAATTAACAACAACGTATTTGAGAAATAACATAGACATTAACAACAAAAGAACTGTTTCTTTCCAATGATAGAAAATCTATGGTACTTCAACCCACTCTAAAAAGAGTAAGAAAACACCACTATGTCAAACATATCCTCTATCCCAAGACGGTTATTTCTATAATCGTGCGAGAAGTTCCGCTAATTTTAATCGTCGCCTTAACCGCCCGTTAAATCTTAACGACTATGTTGGGACTAATTTCAAGCAGAAATGGAAGATTTGGAAAGGGCCACAAGGGGGTGCTTGCAGCGATATTTTGCAAGAACACGATGTTAGAAATTTTGATGGTCTCTTGGTGATTTTGATGTCGGAACAAAGCGTTGTCCTGCAATTCCGCCACATACCATCAAAAGTTTTAAATACCGGTTCCAAAAACCAGCTTAAAGGAATTCCTCGGTTTAACTTTTATTGGAGATATAAATGAGAGAAAATAGTGGTTTTACTTTCGACGTACTATTATTTTCAATTCCACTATTAACACCGAGTTAAAAGAACGCTCTTGTTATTTCTCCATAGTTATCGTGTTATTTTATATTCAGTCTTCTTCTTTATATATTAACAATTTTACTCACACACACACGCACATACCCATACATATGTGTATATATATAGTGCAAAATAGCAAATGCATATATAAGATGAATAGTGCATGTAAAAAATAGGGCGTTACATGTTATTCATGTAACTCGCCCATTTTTATTCAACCTATTTGTTGAATAGAATTATACACACACACACACACACACACACACACACACACACACACACACATATATATAATACGACGTAATATAAGCATACAGCCCCAGAACTGTCGTCTGGGACCTTTTCTAGGACTACATGCTTGGCGCCTTTTCTGGAGGTATGTAACAAAATACAAGTAAATCAGATAAGCCAGATGTATTCAGCGAGATACCCAAGGCCCAAAGGCGCCAAAAAACAGAACGTACAAATCCAAATAATATTACAGTATAAACACTAATATGTACAATATAGGGACATTAAACGTAAAATCAATAAAATAGAAAATCATACGTAGATACATTTGATACATGCAAAATAGAAATATGTAGAGGTGTAAAAAAGAATATAAATATACAAACGCTTTTCGAAAATGGTTTATGCTCAAATAGTGGAAACAAAGCCGAATAATTAAAAAAATATATATTGTTTAAAGAAATCTTTCGGAAAAGCTAAGTCCGCATACTATTTCCATTACTTACATAAGTAATTTTTAGTGTTAATGCAGTAATGGCATGTATAGTGAATGGTACTTACGTAATAAGGAAAATTATCTCTAGACTGCTTGGTTACACATTATAACATTAAAGGATATAAGCAATCCAGGCTAAGATGGCGACTTGTTTAGTTTCGTATTGAATGCTCCAGCTGAAGCGTCTCTGTACAGGGTTATAGATCTATTTTTCTTATTAACTCTATATAACTCTATATAAGATCTATTGATCTTATTAACTCTAAAATCAACCAGAGTAACTGCATGACGGCAGATAGAAAAACTAAAGAATTTTGCGTGATTAGCTTTAAGCATGAAGTGCTAGATAAACTTAATATTAAAAATGTCTTTATGGACAACATGGACTTGTGCCCGCAAAGATATGTTTCAGGTCAACATTGCCTACAAATACGGTAAACCCATTGGTAGAAAAAATTTTAACTACAAAAACTTCTACACAAATTTTAAAGACGCCGTTCTTCAAAACCCCTGCCTCTGCCATTATCCGGAATTTAAACAGTTTGTTGACGAGCACAATAAGCATATTTGCACCGGCGATTTATCAATAACTCCTTTCCAAGATTTACGCAATATCATGTACAAGGTACTAACTTCCGTCCTGTTCCCTTCTTAAATCTAAAGAGGATATTACAGCATCTCAAGAAAGATCTTCAATTTTGCCTAAAACTGAGCCAGAAATACTCCATCCCTGTTGAATTTTTCTTAGAATGGCTTGGCAATATTTCTTTACAAGTCAAAGAATCCCCAAAAGATGATGTAACTATAGTCATATCAATATGACTAAGATCCACAAGCAAATTGATGAACTAAAGGAACTTTTCATCATTACTAGTGTTGACAAAGCGAACGGAAACTTCGCCATAGTTCGCAAAAAACTTTATCATCAAATTATCTATCAAGAACTTAAAAGTTCTACCACCTATAAGCTCTACAATTACAATTTGTCCACTACTACCAAGAAGATTATTGCCTTTAACAAACTTTTCAAAACCAAACATCATACTACCCAATATCCTTTTATCTTCGCAAGTGTCAAGTTTCACAAAAATCCCGTTAAATTTTACATTATTACCAACAGGATTAAATATTACAATAATTCTGCTAATTACATCCTTTTCGATATATTAAAAATCTTCGCCCATGACATCACAGAATCCAAAGAGAATTGTCTCTTCATCAATAACAATGAACCTATAGTGCGTTCGCGCTCAGTTGTCGCCCGATACCGTTACCAGACGGGTTGTTCCATTGCAGTTTAGGGAAGGGCGTCTTGCCCGAACTGGTTTTTCGCGCGGGAAAAACCAGTTACGGCAAGAAGCCCTTCCCTAAACTGCAATGGAACAACCCGTCTAATAACGGTATCGGGAGACAACTGAGCGCGAAAGCACTATATAATTCAATATCTAAACAACCATGCTTACATTAATGATTTCAGTACATATGACTTCGAGAACTTATTCCCATGCATACCATTTGAAAAGTTGGAAAACGTTCTAAACACCTACTTCGTTAAATGTCAACACCTTCTTAAAGGCATTGAGGGAGAATACTGTCAAAACTTGCCAAAACTTGCCATCTGCAATAATTTTATCTATAATGGCAAGCACGTATATAAACAAATTTGTGGCATTCTACAAGGAACGTGCTCACTCGCTGCGAATTTATTCTTACACCATTACGAAAAAAATAGACCTGAGTACCTATACAATATATATAGATACATTGGTGACATTATTGCCTTTAACAACCAAATGTTTGAAGAAAATTTCCAATATATCTACCCCAGTGAATTAAAATTAGCAGAAACGTCCGTTCAAAACAATTCTATTCACTTCCTGGACATCGACATAAAAATCACTGATAAGAAATAAATTTATCACTGCTTTATTTATTCTTCATTTGTAAAATCATAATAGCAATATACTGTTTAACTACAGCGATAATACCGACAATATATACTAAAAGTACATCATATTAGACTCTACAATTAATTTAATTCAATTCATCTTCTTTATTCATATCAATGTACAACATATTACAATACGTGATTCATGAAACTTTGAATTTGATTAACGTATTACATTTAACTTAATACAAAATTATCTAAAAATAAAAATTAGGAAGCAATTGTACAAAGATATTGGAGACACCGGAAAAAGACCAGTTTAACTGATCTGACTAGTCCAGTGCCCCCCCATAAACATAAAATACCTGTTAACATCAACACCATGCTATTTATTAATTAAGTAAATGCGTAATTACAATAAAATAAATAAAAAACAGCAAAAAGAGAAATGGCTGAACATCGGTAAGGGGCAGAAAAATTCGAGGAAAAAATAATTTCTCGAACCATGCGCTTAAATTCTGAAAGGGAATGAATGTAAGGGAGGTTATGACCGATATAATTCCAAATTTTTGGACCAATATAGTTCAAAGAGGTTCCACCAATATTGGTACGAGTGTGTGGTATTCTAAACATAGGTATTGATCCAAGATCATATTGTGGAGTAAATGGAACAAAATATATCGAGTCCCCAAGAAAATTAAAAATAATTCGTTTGAACATTAAGATCTGCATTAAATAGCAATATAGTGAAGTTACTGGAATGATATTAAAAGATGAGTAAAATGTCAAAGGATCAGATCGATTAAATCGATTTGGAAAGAAAATTGTAAAAAATCTATTTTGAAGTCGTGATAATCTAACTGTGTTTGTACTCGTAGAAAGACCAAAGATCAAAAACCCAAAATTGAAAAATGAGGCCACTAACGAATGATAGAGCGTCAGAACAATCCTAGGTGAACGATTCTACAATGAAAGGTCTCAAGAAAATATCAGCAAGGATATAACAAACATGGGACCTTAAGATTACAATCCGATTCCAAAGATGACACACAACTAATTGTGAATCACTCATCCTTTCCTTATGTTTTTTCCATTTTTTTTAGTTTCCATTACCTTATATCAAATATTTTCTTAGACTTTTTTAAATGTTTATTTACTTTTCAATTTTTTGAATTCCTCTTGTAGTCCATTCCAAAGTTTTGCACCTTTTTAATTTACATTATTCCTTCCTACTTCGGTCTTTATTTTTGGGAGTTGTAGATCATTGTATTTACGACGTGTATTTCTATCTTTTTCATTTAATTTTATTATTATAAGTTCACTGTGATTGCCTTCCCTTATTCTTCCACACATTTTCACCAAGACACCACGAAAGATAATTGGTCGGTAATTTTTCAAATCCTCTTTATCACCTTTTTTATGCAAAAGAATTACTGTTGCAGAATCCCATTGGTTTGGTATGTTACCACTGTTGAGGCATTTGGTAAAGAATTTTGCAAGTATGTCTTCTACATATTCTCCAGCTTCTTTTAGGATATCTAATGTAATACCATCATCGCCAGGGGATCTTCCTTTCTTCATACTTTTTATTGCAAATGCTACTTCTTCTTTTAAGATTTTAGGAGCTGTTCCTTCGACTATCTCAGAGTCTTCGTTTAATCCACTGTTACCCTCATACAGCTTTCTGTAGAATTCTTCAACTCTTCTAAGTATTTCTTCCCTATTTCTTGTTACAGTGCCATCCTCTCCTTTTAATGCAATGATGTGTTTCTTCCCAATAGACAAACTCCCTTTAACAACCCTAAGGCTCTTGTTGCTTTCAATGGCCTTCCTTACTAACTCACAATTGAATTTTCTTATATCTTCTTTCATGTTTTTGCGCAAAGTTTTACAAAGTTCTATGTACTCAATCCTGGAACTGGTATTTCGATTGTCCACCTTCATATCTCTTCGCCTTTTCATGAGCTGTTTCGTCTTCTCAGATAATTTGCTATTGTGCTTTTTACAGGTTACACCACCAATTTCCCCAGCAGTTTCAACTATTGTCTTAACAATGTTTTCATTTGCTTCTGAGATGTCAACTTCTTCAATAAGTCCTTCCAGTGCAGAAAAGCGATTTTTTAATTCCAACTTGAATGCCTCGGTATTTTCTTTTAATTTCTTTAAATCCACCCTCTTACATACTTGTTTCCTAATGAGCTTCTGCCTTTCTAGTTTAGTATTTAAGTGCATTTTACATCTCACCATTCGATGATCACTTCCAGTATTAAATCTGTTCAGTACACTGCAATCTTCAATAATTGATTTCTTGTTTGCCAGGATATAGTCAATTTCACTAGTTCCCCCATTTGGGTGTTTCCATGTCCATTTTCTTTGCGGTTTCTTCTTAAAAAATGAATTCATGATGCTAAGATTTTCAGCTTCGGCAAATTCTACGAGTTGATCGCCACGTTCATTCCTTTCCCCGTATCCGTATTTACCAACCGATGTTTCTCCTTGTTCCTGTTGTCCAATTCTTGCATGAAAATCCCCCACGAGAAGCTTGATGTGTTCTTTTCCCTTAGCGTGTAACTGCTTGATTTCTTCATAAAATTCCTCAACCTCTTCGTCGGTATGACTTGATGTTGGTGATTATGCCGGTATTAACTGAAGTTGGTATCGTTGAGTTAGTTGAACAACGAGCCTCGCTGCTCGATCTGACGTGCTTTCGACTTCAAGAAGGTAGTCTTTAATTCTTTTGTTGATTAAGAAGCCAACACCACTTGTTCTTCCAGTTTCCGTTCCTCTATAATAAAACAAATGTCCACTTTTAAGTTCCACCAACTCTTCACATTTTCTGCTGACTTCGCTGAGTCCTATAATGTCCCATTTGATCTTTTCAAGTTCTTCTTCCAATTCCTGAAGTTTTGCTTCAGAAGCAAGGGATCGTCCATTATACGTAGCCAAGGTCAATAACAAACGGCAGCCTGGGCCATTCCAGTGATTCTTAGCACCCCCTGCTTTCATGCCACGCTGACCGCTGCCTTGATCAGGAGCACTCCAGCACCTGGAGACTAGGGGCCATGGTTTTTGGTGTATTAGCATATTGGAGGAATTAGCCATCATTTCACCACGCTGGCTAGACGGGTTGGTGAATTAGCCCTCCCCTTCCGCCTTTCCATCCGTGCAGCAAATATTAATTTGCCTCTTGGATAGAAAGCCCGGCCCGCACCACTTGAAGGCGGTGTAAGACACTAGGTTACTGGCCCGTCCGGTTACACACATCGTCACATGCGTTCAGCCTGTGGGTCTCCTTCCAGTTAGATACCAGCAACCCTTTTGCAGGCCATACTCTGTTTACACTTTGTAAAATTAGTTCGATGGAAGATGGCAGTGGGAACTTTTTTTCAGGCTTCTCAGTCATTGTGATCGAATATAATTTTAGAAAAAAAAATCGCAAAATGAAGAACACGCGTTTTAAAATTTTTCTTTTGAATAATGAATTAAATCATATTCTTCCAGCTTTTTTGAGCTTTCACCGCATATCAGGAAACTAGTTTATCACGGATTCCAACTTCTACAACCAATACATTCGACGGACATAATTTTTAAATCGCTGTATTTACATTTTGAGAGATGCTTGCGGAGGCAGAACCTGACCAGCAAATGCAGTAAAATTCTTGGAGAATTTTTTAACATACGAATCAGCATCGGTATTATCGGAGAGGCTTGATGTGAAATAAAAGATTGCAACCTTCCACAGCAGTTTTTTAGTGATTTCCTTTTTTTTTTTCATCGTCTCCTTCTCATTTTCTGTTATTAAATTATACTCCTTAAACTATTATATTTAGTTGAATAAATGGATTATCAATGAGTAAATTATCTACATCTATCTTAACTCAAATTTACGTAATAAATCCCGTTGCCTTTAGAAGTGAATTTCTACAACGCGGTCTTCTTTAGCAAAGTAAACCATCCCGTTACGATAGAACTTAGCTGCGTTTAAATTTGATTATGCGTTCCGTTTTCAGCAGAAGTGCACCAACCATTTAAACAGCTAACTTTGTTATTAAAGTTTAATTACTTTTCGGAGCGTTAACTTGCATTTTGCACGCTTGTACTAAATTAAAATCAATCCCAAATCTTACTTTAAAAAACGGGCTTTTTTCAGACGTTCTTCCAAAGCAAAAGAAAGTCCTTAAACAAAGTTTTATCGAACCCGCTTTAAGCTAAAATAATTACGGAAATAATTAAGCCCATGTTTGGCAAAAAGAAAGTTGCTAGCCCGTTTTTAGTGGCGGAATGTATAACATGTTCCATTCTGGAGCCTTGCACTTTTTGCGCCCTGTTTTTGAACCACCGGCTATTATTTTTGCCTTTTGTTTCCTCACGTCCATTCAATTTTCACAAAAGCTTGCACTTAAAGAAGCAAGCTCCGATCGCAATCATTTAGAAAAGAAAATCTTTTTTTCTTTTCCAACGCGGTTATTGCGTCTTTTCAAGCGTTGCTTATTTTCATGGAACCGTTACGAAGCGCATAAAAATGTGTCGATAATTGGAATTACACGCAAATGGTAAAGGGGTCGCGGAAAAATGAACGGGACGCCAAAAAAAAAAAAAAGTGCAGCCAGGGCCCATTATTCCATTATATTTATTTGCATGCAGAGATAGAAATTGAATGCTGCTGTCAAACTACTGCTTTTCCTATTTATGTCTTCTAGAAAAACACTACTGATGTGAGATATAGCGCGCCCCTGAAGATATATCTCCCTTTTCAAACACCATTCGGTGTTCAACAATCATTACAATCATCGTGAAATAAATGTAACGTTAGCTGGCTTGAAAGTCTAAGTCGACGACAAACCACACGAAAAAATTATAAAATAAAATATATACAGGGTGTTTCGCAACTCTCGAAAAAGGAACATATAGAGGTATACCTTGAAAAATTTCGATATAAGAAAGTGACATTAAAAGTGGCAACAAATCAGTACTTTTTGTATTAATTATAATTAAAGTATAGCCTACAATAACAAAGCGAACATCCCTTTCTTGGCAAAAACCAATCATAAACCACAGAATTATGCCCCTTTTTTTCACAATATAAATAAAAAAATTCCACTAGATTTCAAAACAAGTAACTTCGTTTAAACACAGCTTATATTGAGCGAAAAAAAAATGAAATCATGACGACAGATAAATTACGTTTCAAGAAAATTTAATATGGGATAATACAGATGGCAATTTTTTCTGCTGTAACCACAATAGCTACTTTTAAAAATGGTTTTAAAAACATTACTCTATTATAAATGTTTTTCTTTCCCTTCTTTCGGTATGCCACTTCATTTGGCTGGGCCAAACCACTTTTTTAAGGTAAAAAAAGCGCTCATACTTCCAGGATCGAATTTAAGGCCGTATGTACTTGTGAAAACCCACTTCCTTCTTTGGTGCCCATCAGAGTGCCAACTATAAAACGTCTTTCTCCCTTACTCCGAGTCTTATTACATATTGTCTTTTTTTTAATATATATTATTTTTTTGCGAATTGTTTCATCTATAAGGGCCAAAACAGCTTTTTTATGGAAAAATAAGACGACGTTACAATACTAAAATCAAAATCACAAAAGAGCTCGTGAAATTAAATATCACTTGAATTTCAATATAATAAGCAAAGTACAAGACAATGCACCAGGAGGGCGTTTTGGGTTTAACCCCCATTTGAAAAAAGTTATCAGCTGTAAAAAATTGCTTACAAGAAAATATTTTTTCCATCAAAAACACAATTTTGAACAGATTTGGCATTGAAAGTAAATTGAAAAAAAATGACGTAAAGGAAGTTACATTAATCGATCCCAAAATTAGCTTTATTTAAGAATTCTCAAGAAATTATTTAAAGTTTTCGATTTGTTTTAAAGTATCTATGATCATTAAAAAATTTTGTTGTAAATTATTCAGTGCAGTAAATACATAATCATTAGTGCAATTTATTGCCTCAAAAAAGCGTCTGTTGTGAACTCTTTACAATATATTTTAAAAGGAATGAAAGTTCTCAGAAATTTTTCGATTTCAATTGTTGTAAAATTTCTTTCATCATATTCGCCTCAATTAAAAAACATCCTCGATCATTGATTTTTATTTTCAATTCTGATTTGTTCTAATTTCTTCAATTTTGTTTAAAAAAACTCCCCATTTTTCACTTGTTAATCCGGGGCCCACAAAAATTTTGTCTCCTTAAAACGATTAAACTTTATTTCACTTAAGTATTATACGAAATATAATCCATATCATTTTCGGTAAATCCGGAAATTCGTTAAATGCGAGCTCATTATAAGTGTCTCTTACGTTACATCGGTTATCATCATCATCATATTCAACCATTATCTATCCACTGCTGGATGAAGGTCTCTCCAAATGCTTTCCACACAAGTCTATCCTGAGCAATTCGCTTCCACGTCACCCCAACCTGTTTTCTTATTTCATCCACCCATCTAGTTTGAGGACGTTTTCTAGGTCTTCGGTGGTCTCTTGGAATCCAGTTCAGAATTTCTGTTGTCCATCGTTGATCAGTTCTTCTTGCAATATGCCCAGCCCATCGCCATTTCAGCCCTTTTACTTTAACAATGATGTCCTCTACTCTAGTTTGCTCTCTCACCCAAGTGTTTCTTTTTCGATCTCTCCTAGTTATTCCAAGCATGCACCTCTCCATGCTCCTTTGCGTTGTCTGTAACTTTCGTATTGCTCCAACTGTTAGACTCCATGTCTCTGATCCATAAGAGAGGACTGGCAATACACACTGGTTGAAGACCTTTCTTTTTAGACACAAAGGCAATTTCCCCTTCAGGATAAAACTGTTTCTTCCAAATGCACTCCAGCCAAGTTTAATACGTCTGTTGAGTTCTTTCATAATGTTGCCATCCATTGAAATCAGCTGGCCAAGGTAAATATATGAATCAGCAATTTCTAGCTCAATGTTGTCAACTTGTATTTTTGTTTCCTCTACAAAATTATTGAACATGATCTTAGTTTTTTGTAGGTTCATCTTGAGTCCAACTTCTTTACTTCTAGTTGAGAGCTCCTGTACCATGTCTTGGAGTTCTGATGGGTTCGTTGAAAAAATAACAATGTCATCAGCAAACCGCAAATGATTTAAATATTCACCATTTATTTTTATTCCCTTGTTATTCCAATTTATCAGCTGAAAAATCATCTGTAAAGCTGAAGTAAAAAGTTTTGGAGAAATGGTATCTCCCTGCCTCACACCTTTACCAATTTTGATAGTTTTGGTATCTTTATGTAACCGAAATTTTGCACTTGCATTTTTATACACACGTTTCACCATGTCAATGTACACATCCTCAATGTCTGTTGATCTTAAAGAGTTGATGACTGCTGATGTTTTAATAGAGTCAAAGGCCTTCTCATAGTCAATAAATGCAACACACAATGGAAGTTCATATTCATGTGTTCTTTCAATTAATTCTCTTAATACTTGAATATGGTCCACTGTACTGAATCCACTTCGAAATCCAGCTTGTTCTCTTGGTTGAGCTGCATCTAATTTTTTCTGCAGGCGATGTGTTAGCACTTTTGTGAAGATTTTATAAATAGCAGGTAACAAGCTAATTGGTCGGTAATTTTTCAAATCCTCTTTATCACCTTTTTTATGCAAAAGAATTACTGTTGCAGAATCCCATTGGTTTGGTATGTTACCGCTGTTAAGACATTTGGTAAAGAATTTTGCAAGTATGTCTTCTACATATTCTCCAGCTTCTTTTAGGATATCTAATGTAATGCCATCATCGCCAGGGGATCTTCCTTTCTTCATACTTTTTATTGCAAATGCTACTTCTTCTTTTAAGATTTTAGGAGCTGTTCCTTCGACTATCTCAGAGTCTTCGTTTAATCCACTGTTTCCCTCATATAGCTTTCTGTAGAATTCTTCAACTCTTCTAAGTATTTCTTCCCTATTTCTTGTTACGGTGCCATCCTCTCCTTTTAATGCAATGATGTGTTTCTTCCCAACAGATAAACTTCCTTTAACAACCCTAAGGCTCTTGTTATTTTCAATGGCTTTCCTTACTAGCTCACAGTTGAATTTTCTTATGTCTTCTTTCATGCTTTTGCGCAGAGTTTTACAAAGTTCTATGTACTCAATCCTGGAACTGGTATTTCGATTGTCCACCTTCATATCTCTTCGCCTTTTCATGAGTTGTTTCGTCTTCTCAGATAATTTGTTATTGTGGTTTTTACATATTACACCACCAATTTCTCCAGCAGTTTCAATTATTGTCTTAACAATGTTTTCATTTGCTTCTGAGATGTCAACTTCTTCAATAAGTCCTTCCAGTGCAGAAAAGCGATTTTTTAATTCCAACTTGAATGCCTCGGTATTTACTTTCAGTTTCATTAGATCCACCCTCTTACTTACTTGTTTCCTAATGAGCTTCTGTCGTTCTAATTTAGTATTTAAGTGCACTTTACATCTCACCATTCGATGATCACTTCCAGTATTAAATCTGTTCAGTACACTGCAATCTTCAATAATTGATTTCTTGTTTGCCAGGATATAGTCAATTTCACTAGTTCCCCCATTTGGGTGTTTCCATGTCCATTTTCTTTGCGGTTTCTTCTTAAAAAATGAATTCATGATGCTAAGGTTTTCAGCTTCTGCAAATTCGATGAGTTGATCGCCACGTTCATTCCTTTCCCCATATCCGTATTTACCAACCGATGTCTCTCCTTGTTCCTGTTGTCCAATTCTTGCATTGAAATCCCCCATGATGAGCTTGATATGTTGTTTCCCTTTGGTGTGTAACTCTTTGATTTCTTCATAAAATTCTTCAACCTCTTCGTCGGTATGGCTTGATGTTGGTGCATATACCTGTACTATTTGAAGTTGGTATCGCTGGGTTAGTTGAACAACGAGCCTCGCTGCTCGATCTGATGTACTTTCAACTTCCAGAAGACAGTCTTTAATTCTTTTGTTGATTAAGAAGCCAACACCACTTGTTCTTCCAGTTTCCGTTCCTCTATAATAAAACAAATGTCCACTTTTAAGTTCCACCAACTCTTCACCTTTTCTTCTAACTTCACTGAGTCCTACAATGTCCCATTTGATCTTGTCTAGTTCCTCTTCCAATTCCTGAAGTTTTGCTTCAGAAGCAAGGGATCGTCCATTAAACGTAGCCAAGGTCAATAACAAACGGCAGCCTGGGCCATTCCAGTGATTCTTAGCACCCCCTGCTTTCATGCCACACTGACCGCTGCCTTGATCAGGAGCACTCCAGCACCTGGAGACTAGGGGCCATGGTTTCTGGTGTGTCAACATAATGGAGGAATTAGCCATAATTTCACCACGCTGGCTAGACGGGTTGGTGAATTAGCCCTCCCCTTCCGCCTTTCTATCCGTGTAGCAAATATTAATTTGCCACATAAATAGAAAGCTCAGCCTGCACCACTTGAAGGCGGGGTAGGACACTAGGTTACTGGCCTGGCCGGTTCCACACATCGTCACATACGTTCAGCGTGTGGGTCTCCTTCCAGTTAGATACCAGCAACCCTTTTGCAGGCC
>QLNU02015360.1:144116404-144151552 GCA_006491805.2 Dysdera silvatica
GCTGCAATCTCGACGTGTGCTAGCAATTTTTCTCAGCATTTCGCCTCCTCCTCTGTTGGCTAAAGTTTCTTCGTGCCTGAGGAGAAATTTTATAGGGGAAGGAATCGCTGGAAATCGAGCCAAAGGGACTGCGAAAAATTACCGACTTAGAGGACAAGGTTGAAGGAAGCGCAAGCTGAATGTGCCGTTGAAGAACTCGAGCTATTTGCAGCAGACCGTGCTTCGCGGGAATGTATTCTATCGAGGGAATAATATCCTCCCCGCGCCTCTATTCACGAATAGATTTAAAAATGAAACATCTGGAAGGGGCCGAAATTTAGAATGTATTTAAATTTTATTTTCTTGTATAAGGAACTCGACACATTGGTAGATTTTGGCCTCAAAGGTAAGCAAAAACTAAGCAACTCTATAAGATAGAACACATTTATCTTCCTCGGTATTTTATAAAAAAAAATCCAAAACTTAGAAAAAAAAAAAGACTAGAAAGATAAAGATATTTATGAAATATAATCGAATACATTCGGAATATAAAAAGCAATGGTCGACATTCGCATGATGGTATCATGATGGTAGAATTTATTTAAGAATTATTATTTATTTACTTTTTCCTAGGTAGAATTTATTTAATTAATTTCATTTACCCTCTATACCTATGATAATTCATAATACGTTACACAGCACTTTTGGTTTGATCCTATTAATATTTGGTCCTAGCGATCTCTGCTGGGTAATCGTTTAATCTGATGTGATACATGGGACAGTTTCCGTCTTTCTCCAGATTGAGGTAAGCGGGTAAAAAATAATCGTTCTTCAAGGAACATGGCATTTATATAGGCCTTGCACCAAAACACGGTAAAAACGATAAGGAAGATGCTTGGTCTTATGCAAGCTACTATGCTACAGTAAGGAATTCAGTAGATTTTTAGAATACAAATTTTCTCTAAAATATAATAGAGAAATGAGATAGTTCAAATTGAATAGAGGTGTACTGATATATGTACTTTTCTGGCACAACTGTACTTTTTATAAGAATACGATAGAAATTTTACTATCGATATGTTATTAGTGTTTATATAAAAACAGAAGCACACATAAACCTACCTTCCAAATAGAAGCATATCCCAATTTACGGCGCTTCGCATTTACAACACTTTTCAATTGCGACAATTTGATGTTTCATATAGGCGAATAATTATATTGCGTTCAGGCAAGTGGAGCCCGAGCACAATATAATTTAAAATAATTTACAATTTCACACATCTTGGAAACTCAACGTTGCTATACACTTAGACTTGCGAAACTTGCTTGCAATTTCGGCACCTCAGCGGCCATCGGCAGCTTGTCATATTCAATGGTGGTGGTAAGATTTACGGACCCTTAGCCAGTTCAGCAAATCGGGTCCCTCGACCATGATGTTTAATGACAAATGTTTAATGACAAATGATCAAATGTTTAATGACAAATGATCAAATGTTTAATGACAAATGATCAAATGTTTAATGACAAATGATCAAATGTTTAATGACAAATGATCAAATGTTTAATGGCTAAATGTTTATTGACTGAAAAACCAAATGTTTAATGACAAATTATATTTATTACATTACTCAAGTTATGCGCCTGGCCCCTCTGACCCCTGAGAATTTGTCCCTTTTCCCCTCGTCCGTCCTCAACCCTAGTCATATCATAACTGTCACCAGTTGATTAGAAAACAGTTTTTGCTTTGCATTTAGTTTAGGCACTTCTTTGTTGACGCGAATGTTAAATTATTTATAATTTCCATTTTTGCCTGCTTTGAGGAATGATTAATGTATTAGATAAGTTGTACTCTATAGTTCAGTATTAGATTATCTACGCCGATATTATCCAGTGATTGTCATGCGTATCCGTATCCCGTTTCCCAGAATAAGGCCACTGATGTTTGTTTTAGCTAATATTTTATATAGATGCTTTCGTTAATATCAATTATGCTCGGATATGATGAGCGTAGTGTAATGCAGTTTTGTACAGGTAAGTGAAAACGGCAGTACTTTTTGAGTTATAACGATATTTTTGAGTTCTGAAAGTGATATGGAACTTAATATATAGTAAGTACAGAATACGCCTGTACACATTTTCGTTGCATGTACTCTATTAAATGTGATAAAAATATGTCAGATTATACATCAGAAGATTTCTTTTAATTTCTTTGTTTAATTATGAACTTCAGTAACTTCTTGAAGTGCTAACATATCCTATTTTACAGGTGATTTCTAGTTTATCCTGACAATGATTAAAGTCCATATCTACGGTTACATACTTATATAGCTAAGCAATATTCAAGTTCAGCTGTAGAAGTGAACATTGCATCGTGAGAATAATATGAAAAGCCTAATTCTGCGACTGAATAAAACCAGTGTTTATTATCTAAGCACTGTCTATTATGCAATTTTTTTGTGTTTAATACTCTGAAGATAGTCGTGAATAACCAGGAAGGATCAAAAAATAAACACTTGGGCGAGAGAGCAGCAATGGTAGAGAACATCATTGTTAAAGTAAAAAAAAAAAATGAAATGGAGATGAGCTGAGCATATCGCAAAAGGAACTGATCAATGCTTGATAGCTGAAATCCACAGCTGGATTCCAAAAGATCATCGAAGACCTAGAAACCGTCCTCAAACTGAGTGGGTGGAAGAAATAAGAACACATGTTAGAGTGATATGGAAGCGAACTTTTCAAGAGAGACTTATGTGAAAGACATTTGGAGAGACCTTCAATCAGCAGCGGATCGATACTGGTTGAATATGCCGACGATGAGATAGTCAAGCATACAGCGTAACAGAATACATTTGTGAACAAGTCAAGTCATAAAGGAAATTTGAAAAGATGAAGGAAGGGAAATGCGCGGATAACGAGCAATCAACAATTGAAGATATCGTTAACAAAGAAATTGAAATGGGCTGAACACAGCGAAAGGGAAAGGCTATTATTGCTAACCAGCAAAAATCCGGTGATCACACACCAACCATCATAATATAGAAAACAAAAAATAACAAGAAAACTTTCTTTTGTGACGGATATGTGGAATGGGGCAAAATGTACTGAAAATACTATCGTTCTGAACTCAAAATAAACATGCCCTGAGCCTGCTTATTCGACCACCTCTGTTCCGCGAAGACTCATGAGAACATTTTTCGAAAAAAAAAACGAAACCTCAGAGATTTGGAACTATATAAAAACACCATTTTGGCCTTCTTCTATTCCCATCCACATTTTAAAAAGGACCCTGTATCGGTGGGGCATAGTTTAAAAGATGCCTTCCTCTTATGAAGAACCGGATGGATTGATGACGGTTTATCATGTAAAGATATCCTGCAATAATTTCTGCCACCCACGTATTAATTACAGCTCAAACTAGAGCTTTATTCGTTTTGGAGAAAAAGAGACGCTTTCCCCATCCTGGATTCGAACCAGGGTCCCTCCGTTTAGCCCGGAGTGTCTTGGACCGCTAGACGAATGAGGACAGGAAACAACGCTCTCTTTCTCCGTATGTAAAGGTGTTAAGGTATTATTACCCTCCGCAGGGATAACACAATTGCCAAATATGGTCAACACGAGATATTCTCTACATCTCCTACATCAGTGGTTCCCAACCTGGGGATCGCGAACAAGTTTCTGGGGGTCACCACAATTATTTTTAGTTGCAATTATTTTTATAAGGAATTTCAACATGGCTACACACATTGCAATATTTTACTAATGGTTGTTAACTTTATATATATATATATATATATAACGAATATAGCATACATAACTCATGTAATATATACACTTAAAATAATATAATTTTATATTTAATGTGTTTTCTTTACTCTGTTAAAAATGCTTTTATTATGCAAATGTGGCGGCGACGGACAGATGGGGTTCGCGGATTACTTGGCTGATATAAAAATGGGCGGCGCCTTAAAAGAGGTTGGAAACCATTGTCCTACATAGTTTGTTGGCGAGGTTAATGGTAATGAAAAACACGCATTGGAAAAGCATATTCGAAGAGATTAAAGTTTAGAAATGAGGCAAAGCTCATTAGAGAATAGAATTTTTCTCCAAGAAAGTCGATTTGGCAGACGAAGAATTATGTAAATAGTTAAACATATAGTTATACTTACTACTAACAAGTGGCATCGGGCCTCGCGACTTAGTTCTCTATGTCTAAATCACACTTAAACGCGGCAGAAAAATTATTATAAATTATTTATACAGCAATTTATAAAATTCAGTTAATGAAGTATAAATCGTATGTTTCTTCAGACGTCGTTAATATGTACACTATAAATAAAAACAGCCGAGAACCGAACTTATTTCTAAGCATAAAGAACCATCTTGACCACACGGAAAATACATAATTTACTGGAAATGGATAAAAGACCTTTTTTTCGGTCAGGTTGAAACTCATATAAAGAAATTCGAAAAATTTTCAAACCCACATTTTTTGTCTTTGGAACCCAAATCTTGTAGTCAAAACTTGTTTAGCATATTGAAATGCTACTCCAAAAAGTCAGTAGTATATAGGTCTGCTAGGAACGCTGCATATTCAATCTTGATGCCTTTGTACGGCTCAAGGAGAGCAAACAGTAGCTTATTTATGAGATTGCCGCCCTTAGGCACAGCCTGTACTGCCGCCCACTTGTTTACAAAGAACGGAATATTTGTTAAAAAAGAAACGCATATCATACTCTTAACATTTGATATGTAAAGGAGATTTTTCATATAATTATTCAAACTAATAAGATACAATTCGAAATTATTGCTACCACAGTCTCCGACTTCGTGGATTCGAGACATTTTTTGAATCCACAATAATTTTAGTATGGATTCCTGGAACCTCTGATGTTTTTACGTGTATTTCGTATATTTGGGGAAAAAAACACGTACGCATCCTTGCATGAATTTTTTCGTTATCAGTTCAAGTTTTTCTTTATTCATTCATTTACTATTAGTATATATAAAAAGCGTGTTAAGCCTGGATTTATAAATGGGTACGCTGGGCAAATGCCCGGGGCTCAAAATTTTTAGGGCCCTTTGTCTTTCGATTCTGTAGTTTGTATTTGCAGGCAAGTTAAAGTAGTCGCCTATATGTCATCGCTATTGGGGAAACAGGGTAAAAATTAAAAGAAACGTTGTTTTTTCAACATTGTTGAGTTCGGAAAAATTTTGTGTGTAAGCAATTTAATGCCTCTCCTAGATAAGAGACGCCCTTAAGCCTGTGATTTGTGTGCCTACTTAGAAATCCGCTACTGAGAGCAAAGGTCATGTTGCGCTGGGAATTACAGTTCATTCGAGGGAGCCGAACCTCTTATGAACTAAAGAACCAACCCCGGGATCCATTAAGCAGTTTGCTGACGATCGTTCTTCCTGTTTGGTAGTCAACTCCTGATTAACTTTCCTTCAGGGCTTTGATATTTGGAACGCACATTTTAGCTATCTTTAATCATCGAATATATCCACGCTATATCACACTGTAAACAACTTTTATTGGTCAAACGACGACCCCGCGTTCTTAATTGGGCTGATATTTTTTGGTTGCTAATGAAGCTTAATTCTGTATCTTCGCTAAATTATGGAAACCTCAATATGAGTTATTGGAAAAAAACGGCAGGCGGTGTTATCTGGGATATCTCTTTCGCTTGTTCAGCAACTAAAAGCTCATACTACAAGCAACCGTTTCTACGGAAATCTCCAGAAATACGGTAAGCCAAGACCGTTAATAGCTGGACACAATATTAGGCCTATATATCAATCTAATCTGTCAAAGGATGTCGACAATCAAATTATAGTCGCCTGTGTCAGAAGCACAGGCTCCTAAATACTGTTTCGAAACATTGGCAATGCACAAGGTATCACTTACGGTTTTATTAAAAGTACGTAAATATTTAATGTTAATATTTTAGTATTTCTTACATCTTCTTGTCAATAAACTTTCATCTCATTTTGCACAAATATTTTCGCATCCCTGCATATTGCTTACTCGGTCCTTTTTCTCTGCATTATAAAACACAGGAAAACTCACAGAGGGAGAGTCGACCCGGATAGCAAAGGTCGTCTTAGAGACGTCTTGAGTATGTCCAGGACGTCCCAAGCACGATATTTGCTGTCTGGGGACTCTTCAAATCTCAAAATTTCAGGAGGTCAAGTGTAAATTGGGTATTAATGTCAAACAAATGTGGATATTATTAATCATTAGCAAAATCCTCAACGTTAGACACAAATTCAAATATGTTCAATCATCGAAGAAGATATAGGATTCCTTCCTGAATTTCGACCATGGCATTTAATATTACAGTCGATAAATGAAAGAAACGAGGTCTCAAACATCTTCTAGAACTGCTCGAAGAATAATTTGTCCACGTACGTCAGAAATTCAACTTGTCACGTCAAAATAGAGTAGCTACATTTTTCTTCCAAGCCTCCATACGTTTAGAGTTACCAGTGCCACAAAGAGCAAGCTAAATTTTGCAAGATTTGCAGCTCTATCCTCAAAATATTTGTCAAGTAATCCGCGTTTATATATAATGGGTTAACATTAACAAGGAAGTCAGCACCACGGAAAGCAGGATCTTGAATGTTTTTCAGCATTTTTTACGAGAAAATCTACTCAGCCTTCGCGCACTTCAACGCTGCACTCCTAATGCAATTAGGCTGACAGATAAACTAAGAGACATCATAGAATTGTTATGTTTTTATTCTGATGATTGGATGAGGAGGAAGCGGACACACACACACACACACACACACACAAAAAAAAGCATCAAAGCTCTGGCTTTCCAACAACCTTTAATCAGCCCCTGTTGTTTGCCATTCTGATAAGTTAGTGCTCCGATGTCCCAAAAGAGCCACAAATCGGTTTAAATGAGTTTTATTAAATTACGGAGTAAATTACGTACCCGATTTGTGGTTCGCTATCGTCTTTTTGTCATGATTACGAGAATAACGAAATTAAGCAAAATTAATATACATTTAGCGGTCATTAATTTAGTTATTACTTGACGTTTATAATTAGGCCCGAAGTTCTCAAAAAACGATTTACCACGTGACATCGCCTATGTAGTGTTTTGCGAAATTTCTTTCCCTACCTCTTAGAAAAAGTCAGCTTAAATCTTGCACATTTCTCTTCGAAGAGCATGTATTATTTCTTTAGTACCTTTCAAGTTATGGAGCGTACTACGGTTTACACTACAACTAAATAAAGTATAGGGTACGATCAGATTAGTTGTTATTTTGCTCAACAATTGAAACTTATTTTGAAAAGGCTTTTAGGATAATAGTAAAACCTCTAAATAATGTTCACTAGCGGGAATCTGAAAAGCTAACCGTATTTTGGAGGTGGCTGTTATTTAGAGGTTCAGTACAAAAGAACAAAATAAATAAAATTAACAATAAAAAAATTAGTAACCATTTCAAATACATTAATCCTCACCTATTTTAATTTATATTAAAAAAATCAGTGATGCGTAATTGTTTTGCTTTTTTATGGCAAACATTATTTTACAAGGAAATAGTATTTGTGGTCATTTTGTACAACTCATCATCCATTTTTGTTCAGAGCAAAGATTTGGATCTCCCGAAAATTCGCCAAAACATCCAAAATATGTTTGGATGTTAGAATCTTTTGGCTGTTGCACACTCTCTTCCGCGTCCATTTCCTCATCACTTTCTTTCCCTTCCATCATATTTTCTAACAATTCCTGAATAGTATTATGCGTAACAGAAAGTTCTAAATCTTCGTCCACGCAAACAAATTCGCTAGCTTTCATATTTGTCATTCCTACTAATCTGAGAATGCCATCTAAGCCATCCTCATCATCATTTCTGTCTATATCTTCGGGTCCATCAGGTGAGGGGAAATCCTGGAAATAAAAAATATTTTAATTGCAGGATTTTTAATTGCAAATCTTTTGATCAAGAGTTGGAAAGCCCCTCCAAAAGAGCTTCATTTCTGGTTTTCGACGACTCGTTTTGCTAAGTCCACGCTTCGAAAGGACTGTTGCAGATAATCTTCACTATTTAAAATCACATTTATCTTTGACTTCCCACAACAGTAAAGCGTTGCTAATTTTCGCACAGTTACACCTTTCTTACTACCCTGTATAACTTCGATTTTCTCCTTCAGACTTGAAAATTTTCGCAAAGAACTCATCGTGATCACAAATTGAAGCTCAAATGACGAAGTTAGGTATACTACACTAACATGTTACGTCGTGTTACAACGTCGTGTTACAACGTGTTAGGTATACAACGCATAAAGAACCGGAACTGTCAAAAACCAATTTCTAGCGGACAGTGGTTGTTTGTGCATAAGAAATATTGAGATGATCAGTCATAAATAGCGACACCGTATTCTCAGAAAACGGTGTACTTATAAAGCTACGAAATGAACATGTGTTTCAATGGAGTATTTTGAAAGAAAGTGCCGTCAAGTGATTTTTACTTTTACATTGCTGACAATGTGGGTTAAGGTTATATTTGAAAAATTTGAAAATTTGAAAATTTGAATACATTTTTTTTTATAATGCCTCCCGAGTAACCGTTGTTCGGAATTCGCTGTTTGGAAGTTAACACTGATGTTAATCCTATGGATCCATTGATATATGGCCGATCTTTGGAGGTTACGGTTATTTAGAGGTGACGGTTAAAGGAGGTTTTACTGTACATTGAAAAAACGATCACACTTTTGTAGGTTAGACGTTTGATTTGTCAGTGGATTTTGACGTTACAATTGAAGCATCGAAGGCAAACCAGTTTAATTGGAAATGACCTAACTTTTCCGATAACCACGGATAATAACCAAATATTCCTAATTTGTGAAATTATTTAAATCGATAATTATTAATTTTATAACTTAAGTATCACTGAGTAGCTCAGTTAGTCCAGATGTTTCCAAAATTGACTGTATAAAAAGCGTCACAGTGGCGTTATGCGTTCTACTTTATACTACAATTAGACAAACTTCTATTAATAAACGATATTAAAATAAATTGGAGATAGTGCAGTACCCCGACGAGTGATGTAAAGTACATTATAATGGTACGTACTCCAGGGATAAACGATGTGCAACAACACTCAGTGGGTTACAAAAACATTTAACAAATAGTATGCACACATTAGAACATTAAAAACTATTGAAAAGATTATCACGTGAAAAAGAAACTCAATTTTTTAACCACGTTATGCAATAGTCGACACAAGTTTACAGAGTAGTTATTTCTACATGAAAAGACAAACTCGGTATTTTGATAGAAGGTTACCCGAGCGGGTATAGCAAACGATTTTTTGTTTTAAAGATAAATCATTGTTTACAGGATTTCTAGTTACAGTAGAGCATCGATTATCCGAATACCGATCAACCAAAACATTGGTTAACTGAAAGCATTCCAGTCGTCAAATTCAAATTTGCGCGCCATGTAGTTCCACTAACGGTGGGAACATGAAAAAGCTATTCAGCAAGTGCACACCGAAATTAACTTGAAGGATGTTGTGTACATGGCAGCAGAAGCTTGGCATAAGCTCCTTCCATCATGTGAGTCTATCCCTGCACCTGAAGGACCACCAAAAAGCCAATTTGTATCAGAACTTGCTGGGCTGATTAAAGAATTTCCAGGATTTGAAGAATGCGACCAGGAAAACATTCAAGACTGTCTCGAATATGATGCTGATGACCCTGGCTATCAAGTATTGACGGACGATGAAATCACTGCCATAGACGACTAAGAGCCTAAGGACGACTACTGTGCTGAAACAGGACCATCCAGTGAGGAAGCGTTTCACTGCCTTGAGCCGCCCATGAAGTGGTTAGAACAAGAAGAATGTGATGCTGTCCAATTGCTGTCTTTAAAAGGTATGCGAGATTTAGCGACAAAAATAAAAGTCTCCGCTCTGCAACAAAAGGAAATTTTGGACCTCTTTTCCTAAATTGTAGGACTACTTTAATCCACTACTTTATGTAAGATATGTATTTGTAAGGTGTGTGATATAAAATATGTAAAAATTTTGTGTTTAATATCCCTGTTTCTTTATTTCATATTGTTCCTATGACAGTGGAACATATTTTTTTTCGTAAATGATCGGTTATCCGAAAAATCACTTATCCGAACACACCGAGTCTCCACAATTGTTTCGGATAACCCATGCTCTACTGTACTACTTATTCGATATTTTAATTGTCAGGGACTTGCTTCTAACATGGACGCTCATGTGAACACTTCAAAGGGAAGGACTAAGAAAAATTGGTATCTCCTTCCCAAGGCAGTCTAACATTTTAGTGATTGTATAAGGTGTTAAAATGCTAAGAAAATAATTGATACTGCTTGACAATTAGTAATGAGCTAAAAAGTACTTTATTTTAAAATGTGACTGTACATTTTTTTTAAAGTAAATGCATAGCAGAACCGGGCAAATCAAAAAATTTGAATGGCTAAGGGAGCTTGAACGCTTATGGCTTCTAATGAGCAATAAGTTATTGGAATTTAATACTGCTTTTATCGTCATTCTTAAAAGCTGTCAATTGACTGAAATTACAGCATACCAAATATAAACTTATTAAAAAAACACTTATTTTAAAAAACAAGGGGAAAATATAATTTCAAACAGGTGGTTTATTGATTTTGCCCATAAAACTGCATTCTGTATTGATTTTTAAATGATGAACGTAGTACGTTCATAATTTTGATGAACACATATGCATCATGATGAATATAGTACGTTCATCATTTATTATCGTAATGAGAAACATTATGTTTACTTTTTTGCATATACAATTTTTCCGGACAATTCTACGCTAAATCTAAGCCTAGTAATAAATTTTTCATCCTGCCCTAAATTAGAATTTTATTTTTAATCCATTTTAATTAAAATTATAATTCTCTATTTTCAAGATCGACATTGGGTGTCATCTCCAGATCAAAGTCCTTCAGAATTTCGTAAAACCCCAGGGTAACCCCAAATGATCGAGGGTTTTTCCTGACACCGGGTTTCCTTTATATTACACAGTTTTATTACCTGGAAGAGACTCCTAACCATGGGAACACGCCTTGATGACTTCGGTTTGGTCGATGGGACCAGATTACTTTGTATTTAAAAAAACAGTTAGAATCTATGGAACTGGCATAATTTGTAGCAAGACTTATGCAAGTCATCTGTTTTCTATAACACAGTATGCATAAACAATGGATTTTTCATGAGTCGGGATGGAATTTTGATTAAAAAGGCGGGCAGGGAACGCCCAGAATGATTTTCGCCAACCTATAAATACTCTTATGTGCCAAACACATTTGGCATGTTTTTTTTTTTATATGACTTTATTTTATCGCAGCATATATCACCCAAATTAGAATTTCCTAAAAGCTGACACCTTAGTAGAAGTTTCGTAGACTTTTATTGCCACTTTTCACTCTCGTGTCTCTGAATTGGTCCTGCGTCTCTGAAAAGTCCAACACCATAGCGTAACCAGTTTCAAGGTTTAGGAGGGAGGTGGGGGCTATAACCCGCACCCAATACTCCAAACACAGCCGTCATTTGAAAATTTATTATTTTCTGGGGTATAAAATTTTCTAAGAAGCACTAAATCCCCTAACACCTCTTCCCTAGTTACACAAATGTACCACAATGTATACCTTTCAGTAACTTTGAATTTTGTATAAAAAATTAGCATAAGCATTTCCATCATGACGATATTTTAATTTGACGGGAGTACAAGTTTTTAATTACTGTTAAAAAATAATTCTAACCGCCACTCAAATCGATCGCTTTCCAAGTTGTCGTAGATTTTCTTTATCCTTTCAGCATAAGTTATATTTGATGTCACGAACAAGGGGAAAAGATGAGGAATTCAATTCCTGCATTTGTTAACTACGTTTGGGAGAACCGCGAGAATATAAAAAGAAAACAAAACTCTAACAAATTCACAACTTACTCGCAACTGTCAAATTAAGAAAGAGGCGAATTTTGTGCGACATAGAAAATAAAAGTCCTTGGATAATGAAATTATACTTTCACGCAAAGTGGTTAAATAAAAATGTTTGTATTATTCATCTCCTAACGATTAATTATATTCCTTAGAGGCGAAATTTAATGAAGGTATAATATATATATTTCTCGGAAATCTTATAAAAGTAGGTTTCCGTTAGGGCTTTTTGTTAACCGTAATTTCTATGAAAATTACTAGTGAGTTAAGTATACTCAACGATATTTCTTCGGCTTTAAAGGAAAGCAAAGGCATATTTTGGCTAAAAGCAATTTTTGCCTTGAGGAAGAAATCACCGGGTTACATAAATTTACGTTCGTAAAAATTGCAACACCATGAAGGAATCATGTGATTGAGCTGAAAATTTCAGGAAATGCAAATTAGGGTATGCTATTCAAATGATTAGAATTTCAGAGTCATCACGCATGCGTGGGCTGAGCAGCGCCCTCTGAACTGCTGATGGATCCGTATAAATAGAGGGCTGTAGCGGGGCGTGTATGGCTATCTGCTAGTGGTAAACGTTACATGAGACGTCACTATGCCTCTACGACGAAAGAGGGCGACATTTCAGCAAGTTACGGAGTTTGAACGGGGACGAATGATCGGCCTTCGTGAAGGAGGGTTTTCTTATCGTGCAATAGCAGCTCGTATGGGGCGTAACAGCAGCACAGTGATGCGAGTGTGGAAGCAGTGGGTTCAAGAGAACCAGACAACTCGGAAATCCGGGAGTGGACAGCGTGCAAGTGTTCCTTTATACAGGATCCCCCTGACTCAAAACCATTGACGCCTGCGGTTACAATGGGCTCATGGACATAGAGATTGGCGTGCTGATTGGCAACAAGTGGTGTTTTCTGATGAATCCCGCTTTAATTTGGGGTACAGTGATGGCCGCATCCGTGTTAGACGCTATACCGGTGAACGCCACCTTCCGGAGTGCTTTATCCAACGTCATAGTGGACGAACCCCCCAGCGTTATGGTCTGGGGTGCGATTGCGTATCATGGACGATCTCAGCTGCTACGAATTGTGGGTAATCTTAACAGCAACCGGTACATCAATGAAGTTCTGGAGCCCGAAGTTGTTCCCTTCCTTCAAGGCATTCCCGGAGCTGTATTTCAACAGGACAATGCCCGCCCACATATTGCCAGGAATGTTCAAGACTTCTTTTCATCACAACAGATACAGCTTCTTCCTTGGCCTGCCTATTCGCCGGATATGTCGCCGATTGAACATGTGTGGGATTTCGTTGGTCGGCGTCTCGCTCGTGATCCTCGTCCCATAGCTACTACAGATGAACTTTGGGGTCACGTACAATCTGGAACATAAACGTCCCGTAGTGGGTGCAAGTTGCACCTCCTTGGCTTATGAAAAAAGGGGGAAAAGAGGACTGAATCCACAAGAAACTGTAGTCCAACAACATTATTCAATTGGAATTCTTCCTGGATGCACCTTCCTGGATATAATTCTGGGGGCGAGCATGATCTGGAATGCTCTTCCTCAGGCATACGTTCAACATCTGTTTGATTCCACACCACGTCGTATAGCATCACTTATTGCAGCGCGTGGTGGCTTCACCAAATACTGATTTTCGATATGTAGTATTGTATTTTTGCTTTGTAATTTGTTCATTTGTATCAACAGAGGTCGTTTGTATTTCCATTACATTTCATTCAATTCAGACGAGTCTCTTTCATGGTGTTGCAATTTTTGCAAACAGGAGTATATAACGTGCACATGTAAGCAATTGATTCGATTCTTGAAACATTCACAATATTTTACTCTTGCTACATGTAATTACAAGTTCAAAAATGGAGTTTGAATATATCAATTCCTATGTTAATGACCGAAATGATCCAGTTCTAGATCAGAGAATATTTTCAATAATGAAATGTGTCCTAGGGCAGCGGTCGCCAACCGGTGGTCCGCGAGAAAATTTTGGTGGTCTGCAGAAAAATTTGGACATACGCCATTTTTAATGTTTTATTAATAATAAAACAAAAATAATATTCTAAGAAATTCTCATATTCTGAATGACAATTTTTGCCTTTATATTGCACTAAATTCACGGAATGTGGTCTGCGGGATTTAAAATTATGAATTTAGTGGTCCGTGAGGTCCGAAAGGTTGGCGACTTTGTCCTAGGGGACCACGGCCTTGAACTCGCCGAGTCAAGTTCAATGTTCGGCAACATTTGTCGAAGGTCCCGTTTGACGTTGATCCCTTTAAAATTATAGACGTAAAAATACAACACGTAAAATAATAAAATGTAAAAATACAAAACAACATATACACATATTCTGATTATTCACGTTTGGCCCTTAAACTAGAGCTATATTGTGCGTTCGCGCAGACCTGACGCCTGATACCGTTAGCAGACGGGTTAGTCCATTGCAGTTTAGGGAAGGGCGTCTTGCCGAAACTGGTTTTTCATGCGGGAAAAACCAGTTCCTCCAAGACGGCCTTCCCTAAACTGCAATGGACTAACCCGTCTGCTAACGGTATCACGCGTCAACTGAGCGCGAATGCACAGTATATAAAACCCGTCATCACAATATTTAGCAAGTTGTAAAGACGAAAAGGCATCATCTCGGTCTGTAATAGAACTCGTGACTATAGAATATTGTTTTCTTCTACTGTATAGGATGAAATACGACCATAGCGTAAGCAGGAAGTTCGTAAGGGGGTTATAGGCTCAATGGGGGTGGGGTTACAGAGCTACAACTCACATATTCCTATGTTAAATATACAAAATTTCATTGAGAAATGGGGAGGTAACTCCATAAACATCCTCCTGCATTACGCATAATGAATCGACGTGCTCGTTTAGACTAAGTACCCAAATTAAATATTGTAATGTCTGTTTTCTTAAATAACAAAAGTGCAAATATGTCAGCGAACATATACAGTAAAACCACTGCATAACGGTCACCCCTGAGACTCTACAAAAGTGACTGTCCTTCGAAGGCGGCTCCTATTTAGAGGTTCAATATTAAAAGAATCAAAATAAATAAAATTGACATCTAAAACACAAACAGCCAATTTTCCTGGGGTAATCCTAACTTATTTTAATTTACAGTTAAAAAATCAATGGTTCGCACTTCATTTCTTTTTTATGGCAAATACCTTTTTTTTTTTAAGTACTATTATCTCTTGTTTTTCTGTACAACTCACTATCCTATTAGCTTAAAATTAAATTTTGGATCTCCTCCGAAAACTTGTAAGAGCATCGGAATATGCTCAGTATTAGAATTTTATGGTTGTTCTATACTCTCTTCATCTTCCATTTACTTTCCTCACTTTTCCCTTCTTCCCTCATATTCTCGACCAAAAGAAAACAACAAACTTCAATAGAATCGTAAAACCATTTTGGAAGAGAATCCCGTAACAAGCTTCGGCTTTATATTCTCTTCCAATTCTAACCCAAATCATAAACGTAAAATGTAAAAAGATTTCTTCTATGTTTTTTCTCAAAGCGCTGATGGTATGTACCTCACGAAAATGTATACAAAATTGGGTTAAATAAACATTATTATTAGTAACAGTATTACATTTCTATCATATTAATTTTTGTTTGTTTTCAGTTTGACCCAGCTAATGACAATGCCTGAAATGTGACGTGAAAGTGTTGCCTAGCAACAATTAGCGGACTTTTCAAATTGCGGGAACATCATGAAAATTTTGTTTTGCATTATTAGCTGTCTGGGTGGGAGATATAAATTTGAAAGAGCAATTGGGTGGTTGTTAAGAAGTTTTTAGTGACACCTACATGGTCGTTGTTAAAATTCGTTGTTCTGAGATTAGTTCTAATATTAATCTTGTGAAACGTTTTCAGTTCCATAAATACACCGGCGTACAGGAGGTGTTAATGGGGGTCAAAACAACCCTCTTGCAGTGGACTTTTATATACATGCATATCGCGCCTTTGCTACGAAAGTATTACAACTCAAAAAATCCCAATTTTCAGAAAATGAAAAAAAAACAAAAAAAAACAAACCTGTTTCTGGTTGAATTGAGGGACGTTGTGTTCATCTAATGACATGTGCCAACTAGCAGAAACCCGAATAACTTATGACCTAACATTTTGCATGGCAAAATGCAGCACTGTTTTCTACATCTGGTTGTAAAGTTAAGTCATTTTCACCGAATTTTGAGTTGTAACACTTTCGTCGCAAGGGTGCGATATGAATATATTGAGGCGTAGCTTTATAAGCCCCTTTATAAGCATTTAAAACCCCACCCCTTTGCCTTAGGTGTAAACTAATGCATAAACACATGGCCCGCCACCAGAATTTATAATTATTTTTAGAAGTAGCCGTTAAAGGTGTTTTTTTGTATTAAACAAGCTACAAAGACAGGGATCTCCAGTCCAAGGGCCAATTTTGCTTATATTTGTAGGCTTGCAGGCCGCACTACTGTATCAGCAATATTAGGACTGAAAAAAGGCGGTTTGATGTGTGCGCCTCCACCCTAGATCAGCTTTTGTTGATATTTTTTCCTTATGTCCCTATTAGTTTTGCGTGCCCACCCAAAAATATTTTCTGGATCCGCCTCTGGGACTATATATATATATTACAATATAAAATACGTATGGAAGCTTACTTTTAGTTATTAACACATAAAGCGAAATCAAACCTTTTAGAGAGATTTTTGACCCTATTTAGTTTTTGATATTGCAACCCTAAGAGTGTTTCCAAGGTGGACGTCAGTTATTCTGGTCCTAACTTTTCATTTTATCAACTTCATTTTTGGAAACAGCTGTTTACAGACGCATTGGCATATGCAGGGGGTGTTGGGGGTTTATTCCCCTGCAACGAAATTTTATGTATATATATGAATATGGAGTTGTATGTAACCATATGAACTTTCTACGTCAGCCTATGCGCAGATGTAAGTGCTCCAGAATAGTAATATTTTCAGAGCACGCGGTCAGATGATTGGGAAGATGTTCTTATGAGCATATTTAGAATATTATTTGACGAGTGTGTGTTGTGTGTGTGTGTGTGAATTTTTTTTAAATCACTGTTGCACTACAAATCAATAAAACTGCAAATAATGTCCATACACGCTAGAAAACTAAAATAAAAAACGATTTGGGGGGGGGGGAAGGGACCGCGTGTTACTTTGGTTCTATAGTGTTTTAAAATATTTATTACGAAATATGAAAATGCCAACAGAATAAAATACAATGTTTATTTCAGATTCAAAGGGAGCAGGGACGTTATTTTTGTGTGAAACAATTTGTATTTTTTCATGAGCTGGCGGACCATGGGTTGAAAACCCCTGCACTAAGACACGTAAATTGCATGATATCGGATTATCAAATACTCGGTAATGCAGGCTTAGTATTTACCTTATTGCATCGAATCTTAAAATATAATTTTCTTTTTTCGCTGCTTAAAATTCTGTCGAATAGATTTCTAAATATGAGGTATATCCTGAAAAAAATTTTAGGCCGTCAATTGAATGAGAGACGTTCGTATAAGAATTTATGTAATTGATTAGAATGTTTAATACAGAAAATTTCAGAAATAGAATGCTCTGCATTCGAAAACAATGAGTGAATTAATGAAAGGTAACATGATATCATTTTTACACAAAGCGTAACCATTAGTCTAGCTTATGGGATTCCAGAACTTGAAATTGTCAAAGGAGTAGTCATTATCATAAAGGAGAACAAAAGTGTCAGTTATCGTTTAATAGAAATAAATTAAGTTTTCGACCCATTGGCATTTTAATATTGAAGCACAGAAAGAAGTAGAATAAAGTTAAAAGTAATAACTGAAAAAGAAAGAGAAAATTAATATCTTACCCCAAACAAGCCGATGCCGAAGTCGCTTATTCCACGAACATCGGGTTTAAAAAAATGTTGGAGATTAATTAAAAATTAGGAAATGAAAAACGATAGAATTAATTCGGGGAACTGAAACTGAACCCTCCAGTCAAAGAGAAGTGGAAAGAAAATTTATGCCTTTGGAAAAGGCTTCGGGGAGATTTTATTGCAAATTCTTTGGGATTGTTCAAGAGACCTACAGCCGAAAAGCAGCGACTCCAATGTGAGAGCTGTATACGAACGTTTGAACTGGATGCTGTGGATTTTGCCTCTTTTCTATCTATCGGCCAAAATACTGAGTAGTGGCGCATGCGGGTTGCTGCTGGTTCTACTTGCCAAAAGCGAGAATCATCTCGCGTTACTACGCCCTCTGCCGAAATTTCCGAGAAACACACACCTTGACTTGAAAGTTTGCGGAGAAAAACGATAAAGGCGCGATGTCAAAAGTGCTACAAAGTTAGGAAAATTGGTCAAAATTGTTGAATGTTTCAACAATGCTGAAAGTATTTGAAATAATTTAAAATGATGTCGTTAATTTGATATGCCATTAGAATGTCACTGCAGCAAGGTTCAAAGTTCAACAACAATAAATCTAGAAGGTTTGTGAATAACTGTATAGGCAGGCTAACAGATACTAATACTACATTTCGCTAAAATCATCCAATTTTAGCTTTCAGAGCGGAAGCTTTCCGTTGTAAACAAGGAAAGGACTCACGGGCACCCATATGGGGCAGAGGGCTGGAACCCCCAGCCGTTCAAGAATTTCATTTGCTCGATTCTGCTATGCATTTACTTTTATAATTTGTACAGTCACATTATGAAATAAGGTAATTTTTAGCTCATTACTAATTGTCAAGCAGTATCGATTATTTTTATATCGTTTCGGTATCAAGCACATTCGCTAAAATGTTTGACAGCCTTGAGCAGGAGGTAATAATTTTTCTCAGCCCCCACATAAAGGTAAACATATGGACGCCACTGAAAGGAATATAGGTTTAGTTCGCAAATGAAAGGTATCCGTTGATGAGGGAGAATTTATTGAATAACTACTCCATTCTGTGAAACAGATGATTGTCCGTCATAATGTGAGTGTCCCGCTAAACGAAGTTACGTTATTACAAAGAAAACTTAATGAAAATGAATGTGTTTGATGTGCACATTTTTAATTTATACCAAAAGTTTCCGAACTTCGTTCTTACAGACGGCATACGTGGAGCCATCTGTTTTATTAGATATGAATTACGTTTACAGAAGCCTTGTTTACATGTATGATTACTTAGTTCAAGAGTCATTCGTTCTCTGCCAGCCGCTAATACATCAAAAGAACTGATTGCGTGTTTTCGAAGCTCGTCGAAACATGGCGCTGGAAAAAAACACGAATATCAAGTTTTGTGTAAAGTTAAATAAAACGTTTTTAGAAACATCGATATGAAGCAGGAGGCATATGGGACGAATAACTATCAAGGACAACAGTATACACGTGGTTTAACGAATTCAAAACGGGCGAGAAACGCTGAAGAAACGATGAAGGCAGTGGGAGGTCAACAATGATTCGAAAGGACGAAAACATTTAGGAATTGCTGAAAGAAGACCTTTGCTTGTCTCTGAAGCTGATTCGGGATGTCAAGGGGATCAGTAAGTCTCAAGTTTATCGAATTTTGACTGAGAACTTGAAAATGAGAAATGTCTGTGCGCGATTTCTTCCTGACTCCCTAACATTAAATCAAAAGGAAGCGAGTGATCTTCACGCTCACGATGTTATTTCTTTCTCCAAGAAAGATTCAGACTTCTTGAAAACTATCGTTACCGGTGAAGAAACGTGGGGCTTTCAAATACGATCCACTCTCAAAATGTCAGAACTCAGAATGGAAAGCTCCGGATGAATCGGGGCCAAAGAAAATGCGCTTGCAAAAATAAAATCATCGAAAACAATGCTCCTCATCACTTTATTTGATTTCGACGGACTAATACATCGGGATTTCATGCCACCAGGCCACACGGTCAACGGGGATTATTACCTGGCGTTATGAAACGTTCCAAGAATCAATCGGGTTCGTTCACAATACCGAGCTCCAGGTCGCGTCTTCACGACAATGTCCCGGCTCACAGATGCATCGCTGTGCATGATTTTCTCACCTCAAAATTTATCTAGATCATTGAGCGCCCGCCATATTCCCCAGATTTGGCGCTGTGTGACAATTTCCTGTCCCCCGAAATTGACATTACCGTTAAAAGAAAAGTTTCAAAGCTGCTTGAGCGTTGTAATAAATGCATGCGTCCGAGGTAATGTATGTCGGATATTTATGAATAAAAGATTTCATTTGTTATCATATATCGTGAGTTTTATTAAAGATTCGGAAACTTTTGGGATACATTGTGCATGCTCAGTCTTGAGTACATCGATTATGGTACAAGTAGAAACAAAATTCGCATATTCTTGGTTGGATATCAATTAAAAGCTTTTACATTTATTGAAATGTTTTTAATTAAATGAACAAAATTGTAAATTAGAGAATAATTTAGAGTAGAGCCCGGATTATATGCAAATGTGTATGAACATATGCAATTGCACATTTTAGACTTTTTAGGGACAGTGTATATAAATGCATAAATACAGTGAATGCATATTTTAAGGGTTTTATTATTCTTTATCGGAAAAAATTTCTAAATAATATCCCCATCCCAAATGTTCTCATAACTAAAACCAAACTTTTCTCTTACTCTTTTTCTGAGCAGAAAGGTGAAGGAATGTGTAAACGTACAGGTTTAATGATATCTCCTAGGGCGCCAAAAATGTAGTCGTAGTTAAATTAGAGACACTATCCTTATTAGGGAAATTGGAAATTTAGTTCTATTGTACTAAAATGATTTTTGACACTAAACAAGATTACACATACACTTACATGGGTAAAATTACGTTTACGACGCCCTCGTCCAAGGTCTTCAGTAGTCTCCCGTCTTCGAGTTCGATGCCTGGTAAATCTTCTTTGCTATTCTTCTGTATTTTGCACTTATCGAGGCCGAATTCCATTCCTATGTCCTTGGAGAATGTCTCTGTTATACTGATGAGTTGTCGGAGTTGGGTGATTGTTGGCGCGTATAGCTTGATGTCATCTACGTACATGAGGTGGGAGACTTTATGTAGGTTTCTCTTGTCTTTCTTCAGCATGTATCCGTATTTACTTGTGTTCAGCATCCTTGACAAGGGGTTTAACGCCAAGCAGAACCACTGGGGGCTTAGTGCGTCTCCTTGAAAGATTCCGCGGCGGATGGGGATCTCGGCCGTTTCTATTTTACTGTCTGGCGTGTTTAGCTGTAACCGGGTTCTCCATTGTTTCATGCTGCTCTGTAGGAATCGGATGATTGAGGGATGCACTTTGTATATGCTGAGTATTTCAAGGAGCCACGAGTGCGGAACAGAGTCGAAAGCCTTCTTGTAGTCTATGTATGCGGTGTTGAGTTTTCGCTTTTGTTTTCTTGCTTGTTCCAGGATAACTGAGTCGATGGTAAGCTGCTCTTTACATCCCAGAGTCCCTTTCTGGCATCCCTTTTGTTCTTCCGTCATTAAGTTGTTGCTTTCGCTGTGCCGGCTTATTTTTTCAGAGATGCACCCCGTGAGTATCTTGTACAGGGTGTTAAGGCACGTAATGGGTCGGTATTTCGCTGGGTTACTGGTATCCTGGTCCTTCGGTAGGAGGTAAGTTATTCCCTTGCAGAGGAATTCAGGCATTTTGCTGGGGTCTTCAATTATCGCCGTAAGTTCCTTGGCTAATGGGCCATGGGCGCTGGTAAATTTCTTGTACCAGAAGTTGTGTATGCCGTCAATACCGGGTGCTTTCCAGTTGTGCGTACGTTGGATTACCTGCTGGAGTTCCTCTATCGTGATGCCCGTGTACTCCATCTCCTCTATTCCTCTCGTAGCCTCCATTTCTTGCTGAATCCAGGGGGCGCTTTTGTGCTGTACTTCATTGGACCATAGTGTCTTCCAGAAGGTCTCTATTTCTGCTGGCTTTGGGGCTTCGTACTTGTCTTTGTTCGCTGGGGTCTCTCGAAGCTTCCTGTAGAAGGCCTTCTGGTTTGCTTGGAATTGCATGTTCTGTTGTTTTCTGTTGGTATAGTCTTTGTATCTTCGGAGTCTTCTGGCGTATACACCCAGTTTTTGTTTGAGGGTATCCAGATATTCGCTGATGTGTTTATTGGGCTCTTCGTGTCTTGTATGAATCCTATTTCTCTTAAGGGCCATCTTCACTTTCCTCACTAATTTCTTACTCCTATTTCCCTGCATGTACTGGGTTATTCGCCCTATGCTGCTGCGGAGCTCTTCTATTCTTTTTTGCAGTCTCACTTGCCATGGTGGTTGGGCTTTGTTTCCTCTGTTACTTCGGCCTTCGTTCCTTACTTCGTACCCATTGGCGCGTGATGCCGCTACTGCTGCACAGTATATGGCGGTGTGTATTTCCTGTAGGGAGTTGTGGTTCTGTAGGTGTAGTGGCAGGGTATGTTCATTGAGGATCTTGGTTGCTTTGCAGAGTTTCCAAGATGCCGGTTGGCGTGGTATTCTTGGCCTTGTTGCGGCATCCGAGCCTTCATATTCCGCCAGGGCACATTGGAAACCTTCTTCCATTTTCTCCACGTCCCTCCTCTCTTCATCTTCCATGCTCGGATATGTATATCATTATCATCAACAACAACAACAACAATCATTTTCAACCCACTGTAGAATGGAGGTCTCTCTGTTTTCACACATACACGTAGTACGGTGGTAAATACAGTGAAAGCGGCCTTAAGCTCATTGGGTTGGCCAGACGGCTTGGCAAGCTGGACCTACGGAGTGACCGCCACCGGGGCTTCTTTGTAGCGGCGCTCTGTCGAGTAACAGAAGCCTTGGCAGAGGACGGCTGGGGGCAGGGCCGTCCTTAGCTAATGTGGGGCCCGGGACAAAACATATTTGGGGGCTTATACGTATACGAGTAAGGAAACAAAAAAAAATGAAATAATGTATGAGCACTAGATGGTGCGAAATGCGAGAACCGAAGCAAAAATATTTTTGGGGAAATTTTTAATATTACAAAAATTTTAAATTTGAGAATTACGCTTCGTGGGGTCCCAAGAAGCGCGGGGCCTGGGGCATGGGCTCCGCTCGCCCTGTTTAAGGACGGCCCTGGTTGTGGTTTTTTACTTATTTATTGATTTATTTATATGAATATATATATATATATATTTGAAAACAATTAAAAAATATTTTACAATATGTACTCAGAACAAATTAAACAACAGTAATAAAATTTTTTTATAGTGTTATCATTAATGATACCTATATCACACCAACGTAATAAATTTATAGAACCAAGCATTTAAATCCCATACCAATACCATTAACCACTGCCCAATATGTACCCATTTGTCTAAATGGAATTGGTGTTAATTTCTACATTACTGCTATTACAAGGTAATTTAACCACTTCCTATTTTATTATTAATAAAATATGCTTGCAAAACTTAGCTAAAAATGTCTAAAAATGAAAAGTTTCTGACACTGAATAAATTCATCTATATTTTTTTTACATTTGTGGTATTACTTGAACTGAGTTTGTTGAATTACTACTTGTAAGTTATTCAACAGTGTTACTTTGATGTGAGATGTATACAGGACTTTCTATTTCTTTCTATTTTTTGTCTCTTTCAAACAAAAAATTTGTTTAAATCTCTGCCACATGGATGGTTATAAACAAACAGGTCTTCCTGTATAATGTCTGCATTGAATGGGGAATGTTGGATCCTTAAAATATTTTTAAACCCATGATTATTGGCTCATAACGCCTATCAAGATTTGTACATTGCAGATCCAATTCTTCTTTCTTATTCAGACCAAATATGATCTGCCTAAATTTATTGATTCTTCACACACACACACACACATGTATGTATGTATGTATGCATGAACAGGGAATATATTTCACATTAAGAGTAAATGTCACTAAATCTACTTTATCCTCCATTAATTTTGTTCTATCTTCCCTGAATTGGTCACGTCCTCTGTATGACTGGAAAGACTCTTGTGTAAAGTGATATACGAGGGCGATTTAAATTAATGACCAAAGGGGATGAAAATATCCACTTACAGGCGAAACTTCACAGATTCAGGACTCGGTGGAAAAAAATCTCAATGAAATGTATTAAGCATAGAATGAATTTAATTTGGCTAAGATTAGGACACGGAAACTAAAACCAAAGTGAGAAAAAATGTAAGGTGATGATCGATCGGAACCCCATTTCAATCTAAAAGCTTTTTGGAAAGATCCGATTACACATAATGAAGAGCATGTTTAGATTTCAGAAACTTAATGTTTATTATAGGATTAAAAATGCATTCTATGAAATACCTTTGATCGGAAAATCAATACAGCGAGAAAATGAAGAGATTAGTGATGATCATAAATTGTCGTCGTTTTTAATTATCCTCATCATCTATTCCAATCATTATCGTTTGCCTGGTGTCTTCACTCCAGTTTTTTCGCGTGCATTTAATCTGATGATCTTTTCTAATGATGTGTCTTGTTTTTCTATTTGGTCCACCGAAATGTTATTCAAGAAATGTATAAGGGCAGAATAATCTATTTTTTTCTGGGAACCTTGTGAGAATTGGATATGACCGGTTGCTTCATTTTTTTAAACTTTTATTTAATGCGTTAAAATTTTAATTAATATTAATTACATACTTTAATTATCAAACACTTTCATTTGTGTATTTACGACGTAATGTCCATACCGCCCCCAAGCCTCTAATTTTCTGTGAAGTCCGAAACTCTGCTGCCCGCTACCCTCGGTAGAAATATGGCACTGGTTTCACAACACCGTTTCAAACCCGAGTTAGTTACAGTGCCGCGACGTATGATGGGTCGCCAACTGCTGCGCCGTGGTGTGTGGACGGCATGCCAGGTGCCTGGTGGCGTACGTCATGCAGCATAGTTTAACTGTACTTCTCAGAAGGTATTTTAACGTGGCGGTGAATGCAGGTAGACGAGAGAGAGAGAGAGGATGCACATTAAACATAATATTTATTTGGAGGTTGAGGAGCGTACACTGGCCACGGCATGATGCCGGGCGTTCGTTAGGTTGCGTAAGTTACATATTGAGGATCGTACTTAAGGCTAGCAGCGAACATCCTTTCAGGTCGAAAGTTAAGGAGCAAGAGAGTATTTATTGATCGGTCCAAAACTTTACTTCGAATGATTTTTGTGGACCGTGATTGGACAATTGAGTACTGACGCAATAGTTTATATAAATTTCTATTGGTCAGTTTGACCCCACAGAGGGGAGAACTTGCTGTGAGTTATGTTAACGTTGAGCTGTCTTTCTTGACAGTTTTTGCCCATTAAATGAAAATATATGGGAGAGGGTTCGAAGTTGGATAATGCTTGTATCCTTCGTTTTTGGTGGAAATTCCAAGGAGTTGGTTGTACGTGTGACTCATTGCCAAATGTCCATGAGAATGGAATTTTGGCGCGAAACAGAGTTAGAATGAGCCTGTGGAGGAACCGCCACAGCAGGATAAACGAATGCCATGCCATTAAATCCCTGTACGTCAATGAATCTAGAATTTTTCGATGAGTTCGAACCTCTCAAAGCCTCGGAAACAAACCCCGGATAACAGTGGGCTACGAGTCGGTAAACGTTCTTTTTTCTTTCTTCATTTATTTTGTCACCGTTGGGAGTCGAACTCAAATTAACATTTATAGGTGAACGCTTCACTACTACGCTACCGTAGATTAAATCAGATACTTATTTTTAATAAATTAACGATGATCTTGTAGAGGTGCATGGGTGCTTTTACAGCGTTTGTCAGTTCGTTGAAATATTAGGCCTTTTAAGCAAGATGATTATTTTATAAAAATATAATCTAAAATTATAAGAAAATGCAATTTTAGACCTATGGTTGAATGATTTCTGGCCTATTGATACATAACTTATGCGTTTGTGATAAGCGAGTTTGACCGCAATCAGTATAAACGGTACTCATTCCTGAAAATAGTTCTCAAATTGTTATATTAAGATTAGATATAAGCAACGGCTCTATACTTATTTTACGGATGCTAATAGACAATGTACAGGGTGTTCCAAAAACATCGAGTCAAAAGTATATAGTCGTGATCCTTGTGCAAAATGGACCATAACGGCCCTGTACATGGGGGGTCGGAGGGTCGGAAACGAATATCCACGGAGTTATGCATACTTTTATTTCGCAGAGGCGGGATCTATAATGACCAATGGCGCTTACAAACCAAGAAGTTGTCTCCCCCGAAAATTTCAACTCCAGCGCGGGGTTGCTACATTGCATCCTCAAACAGCTTTCCGGGCGTGTTGGCATTTTTTGTGGTTGCTGAGATTGGCGACTTGATTTTATAATTAGCGCAATTTCATAAAGATTTTAAGGCTCCTACGTAGGGCTGGCAACTTTCCTCAGTGGTGCACTACGAACATAGGAGGCCTCAAGATCCGTGGGAGCCCTCTTGGTTCTAAACAAGAAGTTTAGTTTGAAAAATAAATATCTCGAGACTCGCAACACCGATTAAAGAAGTTTACCTAAGGAATGTTTCAATTTTTGCTACGAAGGGCAGGGCAGGCAATAGGGGGAAGGGGGGATTGCACAGGGACCCGGTGCGGCCAAGGGAGCCCGGTACTAAAAGGAATAAACCCTCCGCCCAGCACATGGTAGCAAGATCCGTACGCAGACGACTTACCAACAGCGCTACTGGGACGCCCCTCCCCCAACCATGCTGTTTAAAATTACTTTGTGCACGTTCATACAAATCGACACCCTCCCAGAGGCGTAGCCAGGCGGAGGTTTTGGGGGTTGCGACCCCCGCCATCGCAATGAAATTTTGTATATTTAACATAGGAATATATGAGTTGTAGCTCTGTAACCCCTCCCATTAAGCCTATAACCCTCCCCTTTTGAACTTTCTGCCTATGCCACTGCACCCTCCCCACCTCTGGGATACTTACTGAATCCGTCAATGCCCTCCACCTGCCAATCATAAACTTTTATGCTCCGAAGATTCTTTTCTTTTCGTTCATGTTTTACCGTCGAAGAATTCAAAAGTCTGTCCTGCAGGTAAATAATAAATAGCTTGATAATAAAAGTTAGTATCGAAAAATTACCCTTGATCCAGTAGCGTACGCAGAAAATTCCTAAAAGGGGTTGGTTCGAATGAGAAGGTTTACCTCTATATCATAGCTTTCGGTAGATCTATTCAGGGGCGGACTGGGTCGTCGGCCAACCGGTCTCCGGTCCAGTGTGCCCTCATGGGCGATAGGACTTGCGTCCTCAGATAATCCAAGCTATGCGCCCTTTGAGAGAACCCAGTCCGCCCCTGCACCTAGTGTTAATATTCTCCCAATTGCGGGAGATTATGGCCCACATGAATCCCTCTTCCGTACGCTTATGTCTTGATCGATTCTGAATAATGACGACTATAGGCGCCAGCATGGTGGCCGGGTCGCAGGACTTGTATTTCCATTTACCATGGAAAAAATTTAATAGGGAACGTTCAAATATTATGTAAACATCTTCGGGGCTGCTGTTATGCTTTTGTGCCTATTTTTCTATGTTAATTTATTTTCAATGTTAATTTTTGCTTATCGGGAGGGGAAGGGAATAAAATGGCCAAAAAGTCTGGTTCGATTCGTAAATAGCCAAATAACCTGGCAAAAATTCTCGCCATTTTCGCCAAAATTGGCGACGGCGAAATTTAGGAAACTAAATTCAAGAGGCGAGCCAAACTTTCAAATACAATTTTCATTGGCTCGAAATTGTTAACTCCCACATTCCAGAGATGCACAGCGAATAAAAAAACACTTTTTTTGATAATACAGCCCAGATGCAGTCTATTGAACATATACGTTGGTTATAGGTGTAAATTCCTTTTTTTTTATCCAATCATGCTTTGTTATTTGTTTATAGCCATAACTCCGTGGTTATTTATTTCCGACCCCCCATGTAAAGGGTCGCTATGGTCCATTTTGTACAAAGATCATGGCTATATACTTTTGATCCGGTGTTTTCGGAACACCTGTGTATATATATATATATATAAAAGTTTTCCTCGCCCATTCTTGGCGGAAACAGGCTTTGGGACGGGCAGAGCGCCATGTTCCCAAGCCTCTTTTTACATCACTTCTTAATGTGCCATGTCTAGAAACTTCCTGACAATGTGACACGTGTTTAGGATTGTGGCTTTTTGTATTTCAATGTAGGTGTTTGGGTCAATGTTGAGTATCTCCAAATTCGTCGCAAGCGTTTTTGGTACTATCCCTGTTGCTGAGATGACTAACGGGATGATGAGGATCTTTTCCATACCCCATATATCTCGTACTTCATGTCTGAGATCTTGGTACTTGGTGATTTTCGTTGTGTAGGTTGTCTGTATGTTATTGGTGTTGGGTACTGCTATGTCGATTAAGTACGTGGTCTTATATACTGCCTTATATTATATGTGGCCTTATATATATATAAATGGGTCAGTGGCGCTGTACATTTTACTTCATATCGTTGTTAAAACAAACAAGCTTCGAATAAAAAAGGATATCAAAATAATGGCTATACTGCACTACCCAGTTTAATATTAGTAATGTGCATATGCAAAAGAAGATTAAACTGAAGGTGATAGAAACATGATGTACAGTAAAAAATCCAACAACTATTGCTCATGTGTTAGTGTGCTGGAAACTTCTCAAGAGATGGTCGGTCATGCTTAAAAAAAAGGAAAATTTGACCGTGTTATGGATTAATTAACACGAATTAAACATTTGCAAAATGGTGATTCCTAAATAAAGGGCTAAATGCGTTCGTGACAATGGAAGAAGGGCGTGTTATGGGAGTGGGTATAGCGAAGTTTTTTTTTTTTTTTGCTTCTGCAGAGTTAAGATATTGCTTTTTAGAACCTCTAAATAACACTATGTAGACCTGTAAATGATTGATAAATTTCTTCCAATTGATTAACTATAAGGCAGAGGAATTTAATAATACGGCTGGCAACCCACTGAAATAATGGCATATTATATACTTATTTCAAGAAAATTCAAGAAATTTCAATATTTTAAAAATATGCATACTAATAAAAATACAATTTTAAAAATATGTGTACTAATAAAAATAAAATTTTAAAAATATACGTACTAATAAAAATACAATAATTTTTGCCACCCACGTGTATGTAGCTCAAACTAGAGCTTTATTATTTTTGGAGAAAAAGAGACGTTTCCCCGTCCTGGATTCGAACCATGGTCCCTCCGTTACTCCCAGCGTGTCTTGACCGCTAGACGAACGAGGACAGGAAACAACGCTCTCTTTCTCCGTATATAAGCATGTATGATATTATTACCCTTCACAGGGATAACACAATTGCCAAATATGGTCAACACAGAAAAGCCTCCGGGGCGAGATTTTTGTGAGTTTTTCGTGGAGAATTTATTATACAATAATTTTTGCCACCCACGTGTATGCAGCTTAAACTATGGCTTTTTGTTTTTGGAGAAAAAGAAACGTTTTCCCCGTCCTGGATTCGAACCTGAGTCCCTCCGTTTAGCCCGGAGTGACCGCTAGACAATTTTAACAATATGCGTACTAATAAAAACTACAATTTTAAAAATATGCGTGCTAATAAAAAATGCAATTTTAAAAATATGCGCACTAAGAAAAGTACAATTTTAAAAATATGCGTTTTAAGAAATATTCAATTTTAATTATATAGTTCATTAATTTTCTTCACATAGATGCATTAATTATTTTTTTTTTTTTTAAATTTTGAATGTAAGTCTACATTTTGTATTCTCATATACGTACCATTTCCAGGTAGTCACGTACCTTAAAAGTAAGTGCATTTATTCTGATTTTCATTCTGCCCTAAGTTATAATTTTTTTAAACGTTCGTTAATTAAAAATATATTTCGCTATTTACAAGAACCACTTCGAATACCATCCCTGTTTGAAGAACTTTTGAAGAGTGGTATGCGCCTTCTCCCTACGAATTTCTGAAACGTGCGCGCAAACAGGGATTACAACGGGACTTTCCGGTCATAGAATTGTTTTTTATTATGCTCTTTTGCTAATTGAAAGAGCCTCTTAACCATGGGAAAACATCATCATAACATCAATTTTTTTCAATGGAACCACATCTCTTCGTATCTTGTAGAATTGGTATTTGGTTGGTATAGTTTGAAAATAAAAGCGCTTGGAAGGCATCTCCTTTCTCCAGCATCGTATCACTATATCAAAGACTTGATCGTAACAGGGGGGGTGAAATTTTAATTAAAAGGATAGATAAGGATAGGCACCCTTCAACAAAGGAACATATAAATACCCTTAAATGTCAAACATATTTGGGGTACCTTTTTAATACGCTTTCTTTTTATCGCATTATATCGCCTAAATTAGTTTCCTAAAAACTGCCACTCGAGTGCCAGTTTCTAAGATCCTTATTGTCACTTTCCACCCTGGTTTCTCTGAATCGGGGCGACCAACACTCGTCTCCTTTCGGAGGCTTCGAACCTTGTATCAAAAATTTCCCCCAGTCATTTTTATTATTAAAATAGTTTAAACTAACGGAATTACGTGTTTTAATTTCTGTCAAAATTTTTAGTCGACATTCAAATCGATTACTTTCAAAATTGTCGCAGATCTCCATTGTCCTTTTATCATCAATTTTATTTGATGTTCTAAACGAGGGAGAAGGTAAAGAATTCCTTTCCCTCCCCTTGAAATTGCTAATTTCGTTTCGAGGAACTGCGAAAACGCAAAAAGAAAATGAAACTCGCTAACAAACTTACAATTTATGCGCTGCTGTCAAATTATGAAAGAAAGAATTATGCATGTGTGAGAGAGACGTAAGAAATAGAAATACTTTGAAAATAAAATTATATCTCCGCAAACAATGTTTGAATGGCACTTTTTGTTATCTTTTTTCCGAATGATAGGCTTGTAATTATATTTTAAAGGCCTTATTTAATAGATATAATATATATTTTTTCTCTGGATTCTCTTAGAAGACATGGGTATATTTTATGTCTCTTTTGATTACTCTAATTTTTATGAAAACCCCCATAGGGTAAAAAACATTCGACGTTATTTCATCGCCGCTGAAGAAATGGCAAACGCGTATTTTACTGAAATACAATTTATGTTTTACGAAAGAAACCAGCAGTTTTAATATTTCATAAACCAGGGTATTTCTAATCTATTCGAATCTTTAAAAAATGACAAAATTTATTCTCATGACAAGGGCACGGGTTTTAAAAGTGGAGGTTAATCAGTTTCATTTGTCACTTTCTATTCCCTGATCTTTCCTTTATGCCGATTAGCGTGTATTTACAATAATGTAAAATAGTCATTGATTACGCAAACTGAAAATTAGATAGCGTTCAGTTCAATTTTGTGCATATTTGTTTGCGCATATGCACATCGTTGTTCAAAAGTCTCGTCAAGATTTCGCTCCCATTACTTGGGATGCGTAGCCCAGTCTTGGAGCGTAAAATATTAGCTTTATCCACGAGAAAAAGAACAGACAGATACTAAGGAAATTATAAAAATTTGCGCATTCAGTGGACCTCTCCAGTATGTCGAAACCGAAGGAAATAAGACGAAATTGGAGTCATCGGGACACGTGCAAATACAATAACAAATTTTGTTTTTCGTCTTTTGTTACTTCGGCTTACGGAAAACCTCTCTTCATTGAAGTTTGATTTATCGAGGTTTCACTGTATATAAAATATGTCACAAAAACAACAGATCAGCCTTTCAAACTCGGCTTGTATTAAACCTAAAAAGTTCGTTATAATCTCATTTAAAGGCACTTTTAATACGTTACATTTTGATAGTACAGCAGAGTCTCCATAACTCAAAATAAATGGAATTGTGACCACCTTAGATTAACTGTGATTAACTTAAATTAACCTTAGATTAACTAGATTAACACTTAGATAAACTGTGATTTTCCGAAAAATAATAAAAAATGCATAAGGTGTTATTTCACTTGAAATTATCTTACAAAATATTTGCATACCTTTATTTAATAAAGATGAATGGAAGATTTTATAACTTAAAGAAATTGTCAATTTTTTTTTTTTGCTACTTTAACGTATTGTTTCTCTTCTGGAGCAGAATATTTTGTCATTTTCAGTTTATTATTATAGGACTGGGTTTCCAAACTCTTTCAAACTGGAATTCCTCTTTAAAAAAACTGCGGTGAAAGAGTTTTGAAAAGGAAATTTAAAAATTTTCATCACCTGGAATTAACAGATCAAAAATTCCATTGCCTCTATTTTAGAAACCCTACTGTATTAACATTAGGTTTTCACCTTAGAAACATAGGTAGAAAATAAAATTTTAAATCTTCTTCTCTTATTGTAAGTGGCATGTCTATACTTTAAACATTGTTGAAAATCTTTTTTCTAATTATCTTCCTAACAATAACAAAAAACGAGCAATTTATATTAAGTAGGACGTAAGTGATCTCGTCAGTTGAATTTTCAAAATTCTGTGAATTACAGAATATCACTTGACTGAAAAACGCTCCGGTATTTTAAATATTAGCCGTAACTGGTTTAGGACGCAAGTGCTTTTAATATTTTAAACATTTTTGTTGTCATATTAAAATTGTTTAAAATGATTGCCATATATGACTATGCAGAAGTCCAGTTTTCAATAGAACTGCTTCGTCGGTTTAATAAAAGTAAATAAAACTTTTATTTCCATTTATTTACCTTTTTGGGGATTTATCGATTAAATATTTAGTTATTTAAAGAGCTTTTGATTAATTAAAAGAATAAATAACTTGCTTTCATTAGGAAGGTTGTAGAAGGTTCGTTTCTTCCTGCAGGCTTTTAAGGAACTATATTTCTAACGAAACAATACAGAGTTTCACCAGGAGATTCCATAACAAACAGTTATTTTGACACTGGCGTAAGGTTTAAAAACACGACGTTTCGGGAGCCAACTGCTCCCTTTGTCAAGTGAAGACAGAATTTATGCCTTCACTTGACAAAGACCGTGTCGTAATAAATATTTATTACAAACTATATTTCTTGTGCTGATAAACCCTTTAACCATCCTGGAGTCTGTTCAAACAGTTTTATTAAAAAACATCGATTTGTGCATAGTAGTAAATGGTAAACACTTTGAACAATTGCAATGTGATAATAAAAGGTTTTAAAACATTAAAAGCACGTGTTCATAAACCAATTCTGTCTATCATCCAAAAGAGTGGAGGGTTTTCCGTCGAGAGGTGCTTTGCAATTCATTGTGTTTTTAAAAATTTACCTCGCAATAACTTACGTTATATTTACTAAAAATTGCCCGTTTGGGCACCTTAAAAAAGGCAATCAGATGGGCTTTTTAACAGTATAATGAATATAGCTGTGTAGTTGGAAACAAGAGAAAAAATTTAAATTTATATTTTATACCTTTGTTTCTCTACAATTGAAACAAAACACCTGGGTATTATGAAAATATGGCGCATTCAAATTAGATATGCTATAATGAACTTTTGCATTTCTAGCAGCAGCGATATAAAAATATGATCCCTGTTTCTAGAAAATACTGTATATATATATAATTAAATAAGGTCATTAATGTTGATTTATTTTAGTAAAATAAATTTAGCATTAAACCGATGAATAAGGTAATTAAATTTTACAATATCGGATTATCAGTTACTTGGTGATGCAAGTTATATATTTACACTTTTACGCATCGCATGTTAAAATAAAATTTATTTCGCAATTGCTAGAGATTCTGGCAATAGATTTGTGAATGAAATATTTTTAAAGTATCTGATGACGTTCAATTTGGCGAAAGTATTCATGTGCAAATTTCTATAATTGATTAAAATGTTTAATATAGAAAAGAACGGAGTGCTTCTAATTCAAAAGTAATGACTGAATTATTGAAAGTAGCATGCAATCGTTTTACAGCGTAAACATTATTCTAGCTGATATGGTTCTAGAATTTGAAATTGTAGCAAACGAGTGGTCATTACCTTAAAGTCGAACAACAGTTCCAGTTACCGTTTAGAAGAAACAACTCGTGTTTTTGACGCAGTGATATCTTAATATTAAAGTACGAAAGAATGTAGAATAAAGTTAAAATGCAATAGCTGAAGAAGAAACAGAAAAGTGATATCTTACCACAAACGAGCCAAAGCCAAAGTCGCTTATTCCACAAACATCGGGTTTAAAAAGAGGCAGAAATTAATTAAAAATTAGGAAATGATAAAAGGTTTAGAATTAATTCGAGGGAACGAAACTGAGTCCTCGGGTGGTCGAGTCAGAGGAAAGTGGAAAAAAAGTTCAGGCGTTTGGGAAAAAGTATCGGGGAGATTTTATTGAAATTTTTTTGAAATGGTGGAAGAGACCCACGAGCAAAAAGCTGCGACTGCAAAGAGGGAACTATATCTGAACATTTGAACTGGATGTTCTGAATTTTGCCTCTTCTATCCACTCGACGAAGATACTGAGCAGTGACGCATGCGGGTTGCGGCTCTACTTGCTAAAAATTAGAATTGCTTTGCGTTGGTACGCCCTCTGCCGGGATTTTCGAGAAATACACACCTTGACTTTGAAGTTTTCGGAGGAAAACGGCGAACGTCACGTCAAAAATATTTCAAAGTTGCGGAAATTCGGTAACGGCTTTGAATGTTTCAATCTTGTCGAAGGTATTTGAAGCAAGTTAAAAAAATTTTGTTAATTTGATAGCATTGCAGATATAAATATAGAAGGTATGCTATCCAAATAAAATCATATTTATTAATACTTTAAATGTTTAATTTAATTCAATAATACACGCCTATAATTAAGTTAATTCCAATACATCGTTAAAAGAATTTAGTACGCATTTTTGGCGGAGCCTTTGAAAATGACGTGTGCACACTTTAATGGTAAACAGACGTCTGATTTGATTTTAGAATTCGGAAAACAATTACACACACTGTTGCCAAATATAGAAAGTGAAACTATAATTATACAAAATATATGTTGCCAGATGCGGAAAGTGGAATTATGTACCTTTGGAAAACACCGTATAAAAATGAAGCAATTTGGCATTTTGCCAATTTTAGAAATTGAACTTATTTTAAGTTTGCTTTTCTTGCGTTTCTAAGTGGCAACAGTTAAGAAAGCCTGTGAAATCAACACAGTGTTTCTATTGTCGGATCCCACAAGAGTATAATTGCAGCAAAGTTAGAAACCAAGCAAGAAGGTAACTTGTAGATTAATAAATTTATGAGATATGGCTCAAAACAGGAAGTGTACATATTTATATGAAAAAACAT